>OY776290.1:31536236-32136236 GCA_963675345.1 Trididemnum clinides | reverse complement strand
AACATGTTGAATGAGATTTAACTTTCATGTCTAGAGCAAGGGTCTGTGGAAGACAGAACATTGAAGATGACTTAAGTTTGATTCACGATTGTCGTCAACATTAAAGTGGTTTAGAGTGCGTGTTTGAAAACCTTTGTTTGACTATTCACAGCATGAACGACAACTTCGCGATAAACTAAGATTTTTGGCGGACACGTTAGGTTGTGTGGAATGTGAAATGCTGTTTGAGCTTATCATTGTTTCTTTTTTACCTCACTTCGTATATTGTACCGTCAGGTCTTAAAATTTTCATCTCCACCTAAGCGAATTTTTTACGTTGAGTGTATTTTGTTCGTATTTTCATTTTTTGTCTTAAACAAATGGTACCATTTTACTGCTAGCAGCAACTTAGCTCCGCTTCAAAGCTGCCAATACCCCTGGTGCAGTGTATTACCGCTGCAAGCATTGCAACCAAACAGATATTGTTACTGTGAAGTGCTTGTTGCAACCGCAACAACATCGACACCACGCGGACATTAATTTCGCCTCCTCAAGGCCCAGAAATGATCATGCTGAAAAGTAGTATGAAGACGTTGCTACCTAGGGATCCAACGTATGCTCGGGGGCCTGTAGGCATACGTTCGCGTAATGTTTTTTTGTTTAAAACCGTCAGACCAATCGTCTGGGTGGTGAAAAAAATTTAATGATTGCTTGTGAAATATTTTTCAAGTGTATTCTTTGTTTATTGTATTTTTGTTCTTCAGAATCGCATGACAGCGACAGTGGCGCTAAGAATAGGACAGTTATCCAGACCTGCTTTGGAGTGTCCAAGTTTAACGATCCGCTTAAATAGTTTATTGAATTACCCGCGCGTTAGAATTCGTCAAGTACGGAAAATTATCTTGAAGTTCCTTTCCGGATGGCACGTAGTTCTGTTATCGCGAGGTTTGAACGCCCGATTGTGCGATGCTTTGAATTCTGCTGTAGAACAGAGCTCTAATTCGCTCAACCGTGTTGCGCAGTTTCTTGTCAGCGGAAATCGGCTGAACAAAAAATTTCTACAAAAGCGTGATCCATTGCTCTGCCACCGCCGTTTATTTCCGTCAGACGCTTTTCTCTGGGGAGTAGCAGGCAAAAAGCTAGAATATGACTTCAAAAGCAGCTATCAACTCATCACTAATATGCAGTTGGTAGTTAGAGCGAAGGGTTGATTCAGTGGCTGTTGGCACTTCATCATGGAAGCGATAAGCCGGTGGAAATTTAATTAGAACAGAAAACGAAAGGTAGTCAAAACATGCGTAAAACTGCAATACATCTGGATAATGTTGACCTTACAACTAGCACAGTTGGTTGTCCTATAATTCCTGCCTCTTTTGGTTGTTAAGCAAAAATTAGCTCATTTTGTGTTTACTCATAAAATACGTTTCTTCAAAAATCCGCTAGTGCTAAGAGACTTGCATATGAAATTACCAAAAAGGTTTTCGAAATTGGAAATAATAGAATTTTATTTTCTGCATTGGCATTGACAATTCTAAAACTTTTATATTTATTGCTCATATTTTATTGCATTTATATGTTGTCATTCTTCATTTTTTATTCAGTTTGCTTTATAAGTTTTAAAAATAGTTAAAGTTAAGAATCTAATGATGTCGCAAGTGTGGATACTTGTCCCTATTTTTCTTTCGGTAGGTGGCAGTAGTGGTTTGTTGGAGCTGGATGAAGGAAACTTTCAATTAGATGTCAGCAATTACGTCATAATGCTCATTAGCTTCTGCGTGCCAAAGTGAGTAATATGACGTAATGACATGCTCACTTAATTTTGTATTGCTATTTTTACCACAGATCGCCTTTTCTAAGGAGAAGTGTACAATAATGTACTCACCATGAGAATCGAGCGCACGATGACTGCCACCACAAACCGCCCATGTTTCCGCCTATATTTCAATGTTGAAAGCACGTGAATAGTGTTGACAGCGAATAAATCGTTTATTTTTATAGTTACATTATAAACAACTCTTCCATGTAAGGCCAGCGTTAATTACGAGTCTTTTTTGGTCGGTCGTCTTCTTGGGATGGAGGCATGGCCTGAAACGGAAATCCAGGTTCACTTCGCAATAGTGAATTAGGTAGGGATAAGACATGTAGAAAGTAACTTTTGGGTCCCATTTCGCTAACGACAGTCTGCAATTTTGTATTGATGATAGTTCGACATAGACCGCCGCTTTGCGCTTGACCGATTTTGATTGGGTTCGTGGTGTGAGGTAAAACGTGAAAGAGTCATGCCAAGCCTCTATCCCTGGAAATACAACAAGTAGACATACACAAAAAAGGTTATTCTGACTCTTGAACCCATTTTTTTATTCAGTGTTCCTGCGTGCAAGAAATTAGATGCAACTTTAGCATTTGCATCAATAGATCTAAATCAACATACTCCGCGGATACCGATTGGTACGGTAGGTGTTTTATTTTGTTGTTGAGTTTACCTTTATTTTTTGTTTGGATGGAGCCACCGCATGAAGCGACTATCCAGGTTAACACCGCGAATGTAATCGAGGTCAAGCAAGAAGAAGATCGCAGCCCACAAAGGATTAGCAACCAATACGTCCAAAGTGGTCTGTCGTTGGTGGATGCCCGAATAGTCTCTTATGAAATGTCAAATGAGCAGTTGCAAGATTCTGACCCAATGGGGCCCTGTACAAAGGAGGTTGAAATTTTGTAGAGCTTGATGTTTTTCGGATTTTATATGAGCTCAGCGGTTATAAAATGGTTTTTAGATGTTATTTAGAAGTTTACAGTCTTCTGTCCCGACATGAGACGTTAAAGAAAACACTGTTCAATTGTAGGTGGCTGCATTACACCACCTGCTCTGGTTCCTGATAGCAAGCTCCCAGCTAAGCATTACTGAGCAATGGCGCCATTTTAAAGTCTGTTAAGAGCAAAGGTTTTTGAACTTTTCTATGTTTCACAAAAGATAGGTTCAGTGATGAGTGCATTTTGTGCTTTCAGAAAAACATTTTCCGGTGATAGCTAATGCATGGTTGCAGTTCTTGTGGTAGAAACATGCTCTACCTGCAGAACTGGTAATTGCCAAGCGGGTCAGAACACTTGTAGTTAGAGTTTTTTTTATAACTTAAATGATGTTTCATTCATCACAAAGTTATTTCTGGTTTCTACTTTGCGAGTGTGTTACAGTAGGCGACATATTCCGGAGCAGCATGTCTGTGTGTCGACTCTTTCATCAGGTAGGGATAGAATAAAGAACGGTGTGTACAAGTTGTACACTGAAAACAGCATTCAAATCAGAGGAAGTGGCGGTGTAATTCGAAACAGTCATAAACACATTTGGTTAGGTGGTAGCGTCACCGTCAACGGTTGCACATTGACATGATGGTCCCCGAAATGTCGCTCTTTTTAAGGCAAGGTGGATGAGCAGCTTTACTATTCTAACTTGGTAAAATCACACATCGATGACGTAGGTTGATTGTTCTGCCAACAAAAATCTTTGTTTGCGATATGACGTCACACGATATCCGACATTGAAGATCTTCAGGGACGGGTCATTTTCGGAAGATTACGACGGACCGGTGACGAAGAGTAAGTAGTTGTGGTGTGGGCGTGTAAAAAGGCGTAGTAATTGCAATTTTGCTTGAAGAGGGCGTGGCCGAAAGGATGATAGAAAAATTCGGGTTCGCTTCCCAACACGTCCAGACCATGGAGCAATTTAAACTAATTCTTAGTAGCGACGACGTCATCGTGGTTGGTAAGTTTGATGATGTTTAAATTTGAAGTTTATGCTTTTACTTCAAACGATTGCTTTTGCCAACCGCTAAGACAACCATGGTGCCATGCTGACTCCGAAGTTACAAAATTCTCCGTTTTGCCTTGGACCAGTTACAAAACTCCCATTCTACCAAGTGTGGCATTCTGCCATTACATCGCATGCATGATGAAGTCCGGAATCAAGGCTATGTTTCCGGATCCAAGAAAAAGTATGTTAACTATAGCGCTGGAATTGAAATTCCCTCTCTCCTCGTATCCAGACTGCGAGTTCGAATCTCCCTGGAAACGTTTCAACTTTTCCTGCTTTTTGTTGGAAGCGACTCTGAGACGTAGCAACAGAATTATTCTTCAAAGTAAGGTTTATAATTTGAACCTCTTTGTAGATGGAGGAGGCAAAACTTTAACATAGCTTTGAAACAACTTTTTTGCCAAAAGCTTTTCATTTCTCAGTTACCAGAGATGGTATTATATTAAATGAGAAAAACTTTGGTGGGCACGTTGGTGTATCGTGAAGACTTCGGACTCCGAATTCTTTGCACACAGTACACCGTCCACTCCATCTCATTCCATTTGATACGATGCCATTACTGATGAGCACACCACCAATAGCTCTTAACGAAAATTTTTAATTAGTGCTCAAAACTCTTTATTGTCATTCAGGCTTCTATCCCGCCGATGATCCATACCTTATGACGTTTATGCAAACGTCTAACGCTCTACTTGAATACAACTTTGCTCACGTGACGTCCAATGAGATTATGACGTCAGAAAAAACATCCAAGTAAGATTTTGATATCATGTTGTTGTTGTTTACCCGACCCCTTCCAAGGGATGGGGGCATAGCGGAAGACCATGGAGCCCCAGAAGCCGGGAAATTCCCCAGGGTCTGGACCAGAGGTCGTAGAGAGACAGAAAACTGCCAAAGAGTGAGCGGCGTAAAGAGTCCGTAGCTGGACAGTGCAGAATGAGATGAGAGGTGTCCTGAGATGAGTGTCCACAGGCGCTGCAGGAAGGATTCTCGATTCTTCCAATCCTAGAGAGAGAAGAACCTAAAAGAAGGCTGTGTCCGTTGCAGCGAAGACCAGAGAGGACACAGCGAGCATGACGAGGGAGCACAAGTTCCTCGGTGGAAATCGAGGGAACCTGTATGTCAAAGAATTTCGATGAGACAGTACGCCTCCAGTCCGAGAAAAGACAAGAGTGGATACGAGAGATCAGAGGAGAGAGACTACAAGGGATTGCGGAAGGCGCAAGTTGCGCACCCCGTCTGGCCAGCTCATCAGCCGCGTCGTTCCCCGGGAGAAACGAATGTCCGGGGACCCATTGTAGTCTGATAGAGCAGGAGGAGAGAGAAGACAGTTCTTTAGATCTGCCACAGAATTTGAGATAAGAGGAAAGCTGGAGGAGAGGACAGGGTGGTGAGGACAGAACGAGAGTCCGATAGTAAGAGAAGAGAAGAGAAATGGCAGACTTGCTGGTGCTGCCGAGACCAGCAAAGAGCGTGCAGAATGGCGCAGGCTTCAGCGGAAAAACTTGAGCATACTGGGCCTGCCGAAAAGGAAAGAGTGGCCTCAGTGCCACAGAAAGAGCGGATGGCAAGAATGCCGGAGCCGCCCTTACCAAAAGGAAAAGGAACACAGCCGTCTGTCCAGAGTATCAGATCATGAGGGCGGAGAGAGTCAAGATGGGCGAGAGCCACACCTTGGTGAGAGAGAAGAGGATCAGAGCGGGAGCATGGAGTGGAAAGGGTGGAATCCACAGTGAACGAAGGAAGATTCCAAGGAGGAAAGGGAGGGCAAGCAAGAAGAGCCTCCCTAGAAGAGGTAGAAGGAGGAATGAGCGGGTGAGTGGACGCAAGAGTTCTCCAGGACGATCTGCAGAGTCTTGGTTTCACTCCAAGTCTGGCCAAACCTGAAATAGGAAAGGAGGTTGGGAGAGGAAGAGCCCGCTCATAAGATAAAAGAGTGAAATGAGTCAGGGTGACTCGTAGGGGAGGTAAAGAAGCCTCGGAGAGAAGCAGTGGAATAGGGGAGGACAAGAGGCAGCCGGTGATGGCGCGACTGGCCGCTCGGTGGAGGCGTTCCAATTTGGTGGAATTGGTAGCGCTTAGGAAAGGAAACCATCCGGGTGAAGCGTAAGTGAGAAGGGGCCCAAGAAAAGCTTTATACAGAAGAGAGAGGGACTTCTTAGAGAGGCCCCATGAGGAAGCAGAGATACAGCGTAAGGCCTTGAGACGTGGGAAGAATTTGGCCTTTAGCGAAGGCACATGTTTAAAAAAGGAAAGTGTGCGGTCGAAAGTGACTCCAAGAAAAGTTGAAGTTGGATTGAAACGGAGGCGGGAGCCGAGTAGGAGGAGGTTGGGCTGGAGGTTGGCTTAGTGGGGATCCACTGAGGAGGAGGCCTCATATTTGCTGGGATTGAGAGGAAGACACCAGTATTCAGATCAACGCTCCAATCGAAACAGAGCTCCTTGTGTGGCCTCCACCGCTGTGGTGACCAAGAGGGAGGAGGACCAAATGCCCAGATCGTCAGCGTAAAGAGAGCAGCTGACGGAGGAAGGCAGAGAGGCAGGAAGATCATTAATGAAGAGAGAAAAAGTACAGGGCCAAGAACGGATCCTTGCGGAACATCTTGACGGACTCGAAAGGAACGGCTTTTGTGATTTTGAAAAACCACAAAAACGCGCCTGTCAGAATGTAAGGTTGAGTTCAACGAGCAAAGCAAGGAGAGAGGCCAGCCGAAATAACTATAGAAAAGGACGGGATGCCAGACAGAGTCAAAGCGTTAGAGAAATCAATAGTAGAGAGAATCGTCTTACAGCCCGGCCTTGGTTTGTTAAACCCATCCGAAATGGACTGAGAAAGGTACAGAATTTGATCGAGTGTAGACCGTCCATGGCGGAAACCGGCCTGGCGGGGAGAGAGAATGGAATTAGACTTCAGAAAGAAAAGTAGACGGGATAGAATGATGCGTTCAAAAAGCTTTGATACGCAGGAGGTGAGAGAGATAGGACGGAAGGAAGCAGGAGAGTCCAGAGGCTTTCCCATCTTGTGTATGGGAATAATAGAAGATGTCTTCCAGATGGAAGGAAAGGAATGCGCAGACCAGGAGAGATTGAAGATGTGAAGAAGAAAATCCATGCCAGAGCGAGGAAGATGCTTTAGCATGGGATAGGCAACTTTGTCTGGGCCAATGGCAGTAGACAAGGAAAGGTTGGAGGCAGCTGCAAGAAGTTCAGCGGGAGAGAAAGGAGAGCAAAAGGACGAGAAAAACTCCTCGGGGCACGTGGCTCGGCGGATCTCAGAGAGATAGCCTCTGGCTCTGCTACGCAGGGCCTTTGGCTAAGAAACGGAAAAGTGGGATCACAGGTAAGCGGCATAGACCGAAGCCGATTTCCTGGGAGAAGAACAGTTAGGGAAGTTAGGAGACGAGGAAGGAGAGCCAGCGATAAAGCGAAGAAGAGAGTGTACAGATTTAGGGTTGGATTTATGTGAAAGAGAAGAGCAAGTCGTCTGCCATGCCTCAGCCTTGGCCTTGGCAATGACTGACGAGGCGCATCGAGAAGCGGAGATGTAAGCCAGGCGATCTTCATCACTTCTGTGAGCGGCAGTGAAAGCCTTGCGTCCTTCACTAACCGTTTCTTCCACCTCAGCAGACCACCAGGCTTTAGGAGGGCGTTTGATGCGGCCGAATGGATGGAAGATTTGGCCGCATTCAGTGCCAGAGAGGTAAAGAGAGCAGCAGCAGGAGAAAGAGAAAGAGACGAGTATTCCTCTCCAGATGGACAGTGAAAGTCAAAGTAAGAGGCAAAGTCATTCCAGCGAGCTTTCTGAAAATTGAAGGATGGGGGACGCTCGTTGAGGCGATAGGCCGGAGAGAGAGGGACGGATCGAAGAATTGGTAGGTGGTCAGAACCCAGGAGCAGGAAAAGGCAAGAGAAGAGGGAGCAAAGGAGATGTCAGGAGAGGCGCGACTGCCAGTGGAGTGATGGAGAAGGGTGGGTGTGTCAGGGTTATTGAGGGGAGGAGGTCAGAGGAGATGACCCAGTCGAATACTTCCTCCCCGCGGGGGTCGGAAGTACCTCTTGAGTCCCATAGGGGGTGACGGCAGTTGAAGTCCCCCAGAATGAAGAGATTTCTGGAGGAGGGAAGAATGGAGGGAGAGAAGGAATTGATTCTGCCATCCGTTGGGGAGGAGCGAATAGGGGGGCATAAACATTAAGAAAAGAGAGCGAGGAGAAGTTGTTAAGAGAGATGTTGACCCTACATAATCAGAGTAGGGATCAAGCGAAGAAAGAGAGGAGATAGAAAGTTCAGAAAAGGATAGGCCCTGCCTGACGAAAATGACAACGCCGCCGCTAGCGTGCGTGTCATCAGGAGAGAGAATGCCAGACCGGGAGTGGGTGCGATCAGAACGCAGAGCAGAGAATCCAGGAATCCGGAAAGAGGAAGATGAGTTAAGATTGGATTCCTGGATACAGATAGGATGGGACGAGAGAAAGTGAAGTAGTTCAGTGCTCCTGGCTCGAAGACCTTCAGCATTCCATTGAAAAACCCTGAGAGAGTCAGGGGGGGGAGAGGAGGCAGGAGGCGCAGAAGGTAGCCAGGAGCAAGGGATGGTGGTGAGGGGGCAGAGGGAGAAGATACAGTTTGTGCCGACGGAGAATAAGAAGTTTGAAGACGAGGGTGGGGCAAAAGTGCAGCATTAGCAGAGGGGGGCCAGATTGTACAGTGGAGGTATACATGTCGGAGGAGTCCGAGGACGTAGTCACAATGCTACGAGTGGGGACGCAGCAGGGAGGCAGCTCCAAGAGTGAGAGCTGTCAAGAGTTCTGAATTTGGAGAGGAAAAGTTGTGAGCACCTTACATGGACCCATTTGGAGCAAATGTAGCATTGCACTGACTTGCCCCGCCAGGTCACATTTTCAGCGCACACAGAGCAAGAAAAGATGGGGCCAGGGTTGGGATGAACGTTACCGCTCATCAAGAGAAGGAGAAGAATGAGCAGACGAAGAAGGGCAGGAGAAAAAAAGAGAAAACAGGCGACCGATTTTGAAGAAGCTACGAGCTGCCCTTCTGCGGTCGTTCAGGGAGCAGCATAGCGAAAAAATGAAGGGGAGTGCCCGGGGTACCTGGGACCCTCGGAAAGGCCAACATCCATTTCGACCCAACCCAAAGAGGGTCGGGAACCGCACCACTACGTTGAGGCGGCTGTTGATTGGTGCAGTGATATCATCATCGTCGGTCGAGTCGACATCGACTCCTGGCACTATGAAGTTTTCTTGGCAAGATACCGCACTGGTTTGCCATTGCCTTCTGTGGGCCATTTTCGAGTCGTCTGGGCCGCCTGTCTTCCACATAAAGGCGGAGGCGTCCCGTTAAGTGCCTTGCCCAACGACAACAAGCGAACTTGCCCGCGTGTCCTCCACAACCTCCCCTAAATGCCAAGCGCCAAATTGGGAAGCTGTGAATACCATTTTGTAAAGTCTTAATATGAATTGAGAAGTGGAATAAACCCCAGGTCTACCGACTGCAAAGCGGACGCTCTAACGACTACGCCATCGCGCCCGTTAAGATTTTTATGTAAGGTTGTGGAAACTTACATAGCGTTTGTAAATAACCGTTATTTTGCTCGAAGTGGCAGCACTAAACGAAAAGTCAATCATTAACCTTAATCTCAATTCAGTAATAAATGCATGCTGGCTCTGTTAGCAGATGATGGATGAAGGTTATTCGAACTGGTTGCAATTGTTGACTAATAGCGTTGCCGCTAATGAACTGGATTGATGGACAGCCAGCTGTGACGTTGCCTACCCAATCTGTCGCAAGAGAGCGCACTTGGCTAAGCATCAATCGCCGTCCATCTTGCGATATGCTGGCTCGGCAGCTTCACTCCTGGTGATACATCGGAATATGACCAAAATAAATGCATGGTTTAGGTTTTTGACCTATTTCGAAGTTTGGTTCCTCATGATAGAATAGCTGTTATTTTTTGTTTGCATGCTAGAGATCATTAAAGAACATAAAAACAGTTGCATCAGGATGGTTTTCTCTGTTTACATTGCTGCAACATGTGATATGAATACATTATGATAATTTCTCTATGATAAGCCTGCTGCTGGAGGGCTAGTTCAGGATGTACTTGTAGCATAGTGAAGTTGTCAATATCACACACCATCAGAGTGGTTTTTGACTTTTTCCCAGTCGAACATGGAGCTAAGAACTCTAGTGATAATCTCAATTTATGATTTTGCTTAATGACTTTGTATATTATAAGATATTTTTTTGCATCAAGCTCATTAGTAAATTAAGTAAAAATCAAGTTTTTTTGTAAATAAGTCGAGTTCCAGTGAACATGAGTAGCTTATCGTTTTATCTCCAGAGACCAAACCGACTTTTGAAATAGTTATCTTTTTTTTAAAGTAAGGGAAGGAAATCGTTTGGGTCATTTTGACTCAAGTGCCATTTTTTTATGCCGATTTCCATACGCGGTCAACTCCTCAATGGCCAAGATTCTATCACATGCAACACCAAGCAAGTTTTCCAATGATAGAAAACGAAATATTTTAATGTGTTTTAATTTTAGAGTCGTACGCCTCTATCGACCGAAATATCTTAACAGTGTGTTCGAGCCACCGTACGTCACCATGAAGAGAAAACCTGACGCAGATAACATGCAACAATTTCTCGCCATGAACGCGTAAGTTTCCGTTGTTTGTTTTCTCAATATCATAATGTTCATGTCTATTTTTTAAGCAGTTTAGGTCTTTGTGGCCACATTACTGAGGAAAATATGGACCGATTCAAGCGACCTTTAGCCATATTTTTTCTTAAGAAGTTAGATTTCGTCAACAATGCAAAAGGCGCGAATTACTGGAGGAACAGGTAGGTGGTGGTAATGGTAGTACACTGGAGGTTTCATTTCTGTCCGTTATACCGGCTTTGTGGTATTCTAATTTTAGCATTCCGCATGAATTGCTGGATAGTTTTTAATGAATTCATTGCTAGTTGGAATTTTTTAGCTGCTGTGCCTATAACACCTGTCACGGTGGTTCATTCTGACTGTAACTAGCATGCAAAGCGTGAGCGCTTCTGCATGAATGATTCAATGAATTGTAATGTTGCTCAGGGCGATGAAAGTGGCTCAGGAAATTAGAGGTAAGATCAGGATGGGAATTGCGAAGCTCTCACATCTCCCTCTTATCCTACAGGAGCTGAACGGTGGAGAGACTGATCTGATGAAGAAGGAAACCGATCCACTAATTGTGATTGTGGATGAAATGGAAAAGATCTTTGTGATGTCAGATCAGTTCAGGTGCGGTTTATCGGATCGGTCACATTCTACCTCACTTAATTGTTGTGTCAGATATCCTGGCGCAGTTCAATCACCCAGCACTTTGTCGCTTCTTCTTTCACAAACCGACACAAGGCTGACAGACGATGCTTTTATTAAAAATAGAGCCACCAAGAAAAAATAGTAAAGGTTTACCCACTCTGCTATTATGATTACAGGTGTTAAAACAAAGAAATGTATAGTACATTAGTTGTAGTACTGAATGGTTGCTAGAATTTTTATTGTACCACTGCCGAAACCCACAGTAAATTCTCTGATGGTTCGATACATTATCAGCATCCCCCTTAATTCATGCATTTTGCTCGCGGCTTCGCTGCTGACAACGTTAATTCTGTTTTTGTTTAGCCACGAAAACTTCAAGAATTTCGTTCGTTCGTTTTTGGAAGGACAAGCTAAACAGTACATCAAGTCCCAACCTATCCCAGTAACAAATCACGGTCCGGTCAAAGTAGTGGTGGCAAACACCTTTGATGAAATTGTCATGGACAAATCAAAAGACGTCTTTATTGAATTCTACGCGCCTTGGTGCGGACATTGTAAGACATTAGAATCGACGTGGAACGAACTTGGCAGAAAAGTAGGTTTTTTTCTGCCGCTTGTTTATTCTCGAAATCGATCGACTTTTATGTCACTAAGTTCCTTATTCGTGTCACTAAGCAAGAGGCAAGTAATTCCGATCTTGTTTAGAGATTTAGAGTTGACAAGTAGTTCATGTTCTATTCACTGCCGGCGGCATGACGGAATGGATTGAGCGCCACACTGGCGGCGGTCAGGTGTGAGTGAGTATGGTGCTCAAAGCGTTTCCCTTCATGTGACAGTGTCTGCGGAACCGCCATTGCCTTTCAAGCTTCAAGTTCAAACTATTGCTGTTGCCTT
Source organism: Trididemnum clinides (assembly GCA_963675345.1). Classification (NCBI taxonomy): domain Eukaryota; kingdom Metazoa; phylum Chordata; class Ascidiacea; order Aplousobranchia; family Didemnidae; genus Trididemnum; species Trididemnum clinides. The sequence goes on along the minus strand of OY776290.1, from coordinate 32,124,248 downwards.
GTAATCTCATGTGTGAGCGGCCGCTTACTTATATATGGCGCAAGGTTCTTTTGCTGTTTTTAAACGTTTTGTTCCCATGGCATTGAATGAGTTATAACCTCTAGTTATGCTGCAAAACGTTTTAGTATGAACTTCGTAACTCTCTCCAAACATGATCAAGCAAGACAACAATTAGTGATGGCTTTCGCTAAACAAGCAGATTTCAAGTCGTTTCATTGTTACATAGTTATATTGTTACAGCTTCTTAGTCAGGACGATATTGTGATCGCCAAGATGGATGCTACCGCTAACGAAATACAGCCTGGTTTCGAAGTCAATAGCTATCCTACTCTCCACTGGGTTCCCAAGAACAAGCTGAATTCGATGCAGTACCAAGTGAGTTTTTCATTAAAGGCTTGATATCCTAACAAAACCCTTCAGTGCATTTTAAAACAAAAGTAATCCGGTACAATGAAACGCCGTTTGGCTACCATCTCTGCCTAAAAATCACTCTAAATAGCCTCCAATATTTATATGTATTGAAAAGTGTTTTATTAAATTTTTGTCATTTGGTCACGGGAAAATCTACTGTTTATGCATAGAACAACGTTGTGTTTAAACTCGCATTGACCTTGCCAGTACTACAGGCCGAGTGTATTGGTGCCACAATCCTGCAACAAAGCCGCGGAAATCGCTGCAAAGTACCTTTTGCAAGTGCACAGTGCAATGCCCAGTAGGGCACTGAACTCGCTATTTTATGATAACAAATCAGGGTTGTATTTTGCTGAACTACGCACTCTATTTGCAACGGTAATAGAAATGGTCTTTACCTTATTTGATCCTGAGTAACATGGCTGAGTAGGGTTTTCAACCTGCTAACCCTCCCTACTGCTTGTATTGAATAGAACTGCAATCATGCTTAAATTTGTTTCGCTTATATGCTTGCTTTTATAAAATCAAATTTAGTGTTTATTAGAATTCGCTAAGCAGAAGATGTGATCATGAAGTGCCTTTTTCATGGTAGTAAGAAGTGGACCGTCTTCATTTCAGAACGCTTTATAACTACATTATTGTCTGAGACCTTTATGGTAGTGAAGCTGTCCACCAAGCATGTCTTTAAAAACGACTGTTGGGTACCACCTTGTTGGTGGTGTGACTACCAGATTATATTCATGGCAGGTTTTAAACAGCTGGTGGTAAATTTCTCCTAATTCAGTTAGCGTGTTCTTGCTTGATTGAGTTTGCGTGTAAGATCAGGATGTCTTACTTCCCGCTGTGCTTTTATTTCACGAAAGTGAAAAACTGGAGATAGTGGAGAATGTTTCAATAAATCATCGTTCTGATGTTTGTCCAAAGCAAAAAACGAACAACTTTTTCAATGTTCAGGGAAAGAAAACAATGAAAGCCTTCCTTAAATTTATCGAAAAACATTCTTCAAGTAAAATCAAGGTTGAGTTGTGACGTCATCATTTTATTTCAGAATATGGTGATTGTTTACTGCAGTGTAAGGTGTTTACTTGTTTGCAAGGTGTTATTAATTTACTCACAAGGTGTTTATTTTCCATGTTGCAAAGTTGTGTTATTTTTTTAACCAGCCCTATCTCATTTTTTTTAATAAACTTTTTGTTTTAATGTTTCAATTTTTTTCTAGTTTGCATCACTGTACCTCAGACTGTGGTAGGCATGTCACTGAAAAACTGCGAGTAAAGCGCTCAGACCAGTACGCTGCGTGTGGCATCCCCCAACGCAGCTGACGTTTGCAATAGAGATTGCCATTCTTTTCGTTTTCAACCTGCAACTTGAGCTGACTGCAGCAACATGCATGGGTGGGCAAATGCTAACTTCAAGACCCAAATTTCACCGTCTCCCAAACTCTTTATTCTTCGTGTTTTCGATAAGTTGAATAAGCTCTCATCATTTCAACAAAAAGAACTTAGTTATGGGCAGATTAAATCTAGATTGACACCTTGCTTCTTAGAATAGTGTTAAAAAGATTTCAGGTGACATCATTTCCCATTTTGCCCTTCTGATTTTGCTTGCAATTTCGGTTGTGGCCAACTACCTTTTATAAGGTCAACTAAATTCAAAGCTGTGCTCAGATAGATCAAAAAACAACATTCATGTCACATTCACCTTACTTCGGCTGCCGCTCTAAGGTATAGTATTCAACATTGGCTTAATGCTAATAACTACGAAAGCGCTATGAAATGTTTGAAGAGTATTCGTCGTTGCAGTTAGGCCTTCTGGAAGATAGTTGGGCAATTCCCACGAATTAGGAAAATTACATAAAACGTCATATGTTCGACGACTGGCCAGAAGCTGAAAATCTATTATATGCGCAAGCCAAAAGTAAACTCTTCAGGGACTAGACGGGCCTAATAATTTTTTCCGTGAAACTCGTTTCCTTTGTTGTTTTTATGATGTAAAACATTGCGAATAGTATAGAGGCCTTGGACGAAATGTGGGACGCTGAAATAGGCTTGGAAAGCTTTTCCGGCATTATGGATGTCTGCTAGAAACAGGGAAGTGTCCTTGAGTGGTTCAATTTGGAAGAAGCTCACATCGACAGACGCTGGGTGAATGTTTATGGCGGCCAGGCCATGGACGTCAGCACAATTTAAAGATGGGTTCGTCAATGCCAGCGGTGGCAGGGACATGAGTGACAAACCTCGCTTTTGTAGCCCAATCACTGCCCACAAGCAAGAAAAGGAAGAATACCTTTATCAGGCAACAAATATAATTTTCCGATAGTAATTAAAAAGAGGTCACTTGTTCTCAGATTAGCAATGTTTACTGCAAATAAAGTAATCGTTTCTGGAAAAAAAACGAACCATAAAAAGCCAACCCATAACACCATGCGCTACACATTACGCAAAGCCAAAACGCATTACACTCAGCGAAGCACAAGTTAAGCTGTCTTAATGGACTAGCAATAACCATACACAACGCGCTACACTAACAGCGGTAAGCCTACTGCCGAAGGTAATAGGAGAGGACCATCACGTGAAAATATCATATACGTATGATGACATAGTAGCAAGAGGCAAGCATCAAAAATAAAGTCAACAAACGTTTTAAAAAGCAGCTTATTGCCAGCAAAAAAATTAGTTATCCCTCCCCAAAAAATCGGACAGTAAAAATGGTCCTGTGTTATCTTTTGCAACCAAATGTTAGTGTCCAGCTACATAGCATGTAAGTGCTTTATTTCGGGTTACTTTGCTCTTTGCATGGCTGCGTATATGCCAGGACCAAGCAACTTGTGCACAGTCGAAGGCTTTAGATCGTACCGATAGGCATGCAATTACTATAAAGTCGGAAGAGTTGTTCTTGAAAATGCATATTAATCTCTTTGGCGCCTCCCTGACCCCAGCCCTATATAACTATAAAATTATACTTCCTTCCCCTTCATAAAATAAACGAATAAAACTTTTAGGTATCGTTGGCTGTTTCCAATTGTAAGCAAGCCTAGATCTCATGTACACTTATTCTGGAAACAGAGCAAGTAAGACGTAGCCGCAGACTCTAAAAGCTTCGGCGAAAATACATGTATACCGGCTATGCGCAACCCCGCAAATGTTTTTTTCATCGATTTGATTTTTGGGAAAGAATCAGCTAATTCAAAAAAACATTGACGTTTTATTGCTGTTCACACAACGATCAATTCTGTAAAGCGGGCGCAGCCACCTGAACCGAAGTTTTCAACCTCCACGTTGCCGATGAGAGCGGCCTGCGGGCGACGCAGTCATAGTCTGACAAAATGTCGCCAGTGGTTCCCACGTCAATCAAAAGTAAGAAATCACCTGTGACTGTCAGTCATGAGTTGCTGGATCGATGAGGATGAAGGAGATGCATTATAGGACCGAATTGTTACTAATGATGATACTTGATGTCACCATTGTAGATGGGGAAATGTGGGAGCTGTGAGCCATTGCAATATTCGCGCTACCAATTACTGTTAAAAAGTTTTCATAGCTATTAATCAAGTGTCATGACACTATAGATATTTGATATAGTTGCAGTTTTGTAACACCAATACTTTTTGAAAAAATATCTCCATTATTTTGGCGTTTTTGCAGAAAGTGAAGTTGAAAATAACAGGACGTATCACTGTTTTCCAAAGTTTCTTAATGCACAAACGAATTATTGTGGGACAGTGGCTTTTATTGAAGGAAATCAAATCATTGCAAGGAGACACTGGGGTACTTTGCTTTTACTGGGGTGGCATGTCTCCCTTTTTCCCGTATTTCGCACTTTGCATGTGATCCATTTTATATTGTGACGATCGCAGTTTGTTTGTGATGATCTGCACAAAACAAAACTAGTTCTTTTTCTATAATTTATTTCCGTGAATAAAATTAGCTTTTAACTTGATTGAATTTGTAAGCTAACTTTTTCACAAAAGCCATCGCAGTTAGGTTAAACTTGTTTATCAATTGTTAACGAATTAAGAAAATAAATTGAAGGCAATGTGTTACCAGCTCGTCAGGTCACAACTAGGTTGAGTAAAAAGTGATTTTTCGAACAGATTCGACTGACAAAATCGTCAATAAGTGTAGCAATCGACAAGGCTTTGGTTTCTTTCATGTGAACATTTATGATTGCCTCAGAATTAAACCGCTGCTGCTGCATTCCCGATCGCAAATAAGTTTTTAAACGTCGCCGGAAAATGACCTTTGAGCAGTACATGTAGATGCAGGCAGCATAAGCATAATTTTGACAAGATTGGTCAACACCGGTATCAACTCACGAAGAACTTCTCTTAAGTTTTAGGAGTTCAACTACATCATTAAAGCTCTTCAACGGTTGTCCTGTTGACATCGCTCGGTCAATGAGTAGATCTCTATCCAAAGTCAATCGCGGCCAATTAACATCGTCTTTGTAAGTGCGAGCAATATAGTCAGAGCTTCGCGTTGGTCAATAAGAAAGTTTTCTATATTTGTTAAATGAACAGCTGTAGCATCTGGCTCAAAACGATCATACGCAATCCGTTAAATCACGTAATCACGGAATCCAGTACTTCGTAATATAACTGTCTATAATTATCTTTGGCCTCTGCATGAAAGAAGGCATTTGAAGATTCATCAAGCCGTCGGAGAACTTTTCGTGGTCTTGACAATTCTGGATCATTAATAACATCGTTGCTTTTGTAGCACTCAAAATTCCACTCCATACGCTGTCAAATCTGGCATCACTCTTTGCGCTAGTAATAGACGCTTTTGCGCAAGCAATAACATCCTGGGTATTGCAAAAATTAAGCTGAACATTCTGCAACTGTGCACCAGCGCCTTTGGTAAACCCATTCGCAACACTTCAATATAAAAATAAGTGTTGAATTTTCGCATCGTCTGCAAAAAGCCACCAGCTTTTATTCAAGAATCTGTTTGTACGTGCTCCTCAATTTCTTGCAGCCACAGGATAATCCAAAGAGTGGGGCAAAATGCTCTTAATGATGCAAGCCGATGATTAACTTTGACTGCCTAAAACTGGTAAAACCACGACAATCTTTTCGGAGAGCCACGAATAAAAGCAATAAGGCTTTGTACTAGTCCCATCACATATCTCACATCATTACTATTTTTTAAAGCATCCTGAATTGAGTGTGTGTGCTCTACACTGAACCTAGATAGCTCGACTTTCTTCATGAATCAATTTCATGCGCAATCCGTGTGCTTCCCAACCTGTGGTCCATGCAGGTTCTCAAGTGGTCCACGAGAGGTCCTTCCATAAAAACAATATATTCGCCATTAACAGTTTCGAATTTTTGTTAATTCTCAATAATTGATGATGTGATAATAAGCATTGTTGTGTTTTGTTTTATAGGCATGCTGGTACAGCCAAGGTTAGTTGCCAGATACGCTCAGAGCTTGTGAATTTAGAAAGATTATCAACGATCGATTAAATTAGAATTTTAGTAGTATTTTATATACCTTGTATATAATTTGTTTCGGATTTTATTTAGAACAAATCTAAGCTAAATCATTGATTTTCGTACAACCCTGATATGTCGAAACGAAAGTGGAGTGAAAATTACGTTGCATTTGGCTTCACCAAAAACATTGGAAAAGATGGGACAGAGAAGGCGCAATGCATCCTTTGCGATCAGATTCTTAGAAACTCGAGTTTGAAGCCTTCCAAACTAAAAATACAATTTGCAACACATGGTGGATCAGCAGCTTATTGTATTGAAGCCCTGAAAACAAAGCGAGCCCGCTACGATCAAAAAGATTCTCTCCCTCAATTGCACAAAACAACAACAACCATGCAAAAGCCGATGTTGATGGCGTCGTATAGAGCTGCTTACTTGATTGTGAAGAGCAAAAAAACACACAACATTGGAGAGAACCTTATCAGACCTTGCCTCGTGGAGATGGCAGATATTCTGTTGGGAAACGAAGCAGCGAGGAAACAAAGTAAGATCTCCATGTCAGGTAATACTGTAAAAAGGCGTATCGAGGACATGAGTAACGACATTTTGTCTCAAATTGTACATTGTATAAAGAAGAGTGATTTCCAATAGCCTTGCAGTTGGACGAGTCTACTGACGTTGCATGTGTGAGTCAACTGTTGGTATTTGTACGCTACGTGCAAAAAGCGGGAACAAAACTTGAGCTGAAGGAAGAATTTCTGTTTTGTGAGAGTTTCCAAACTACAGCTACCTCGTCAGACGTCATGAATTTAATAAAAGCCTTTTTTGAAAAACATGATATTCCTCTTGAGAAAATCGGGTTTGTGTGCACTGACGGGGCACCGGCTATGCTTGGCTGTAAATAGGGGTTTGTGACACTGTTAAAAGAGATGAATCCGAACTTAGTCATATTCCACCGCATATTGCACCGATATGCATTGATGAGCAAAACATTGCCCGACAACTTGAAAGAAGCGATGGACTCTACAGTTCATATTGTAAATTTTATCCGAGGGAGAGCGACAAATCACAGACTATTCAAGCGCTTATGCGAAGAGATGGGAACTGAGCATACTGCTCTACTTTTTTATACTAATGTACGATGGCTGAGTCGGGGGAAAGTGTTCAACCGATTATTTGAACGACGATATGAATTGCTAACGTTTCTGAAAAATCGTGAAAAGAAACCAGTTTATGCCACCAATTTGGAATCTTCTCGATTTTTGCTTCGCTTGGCATATCTTGCAGATATTTTCTCAGCGCTGAATGACTTGTGCATCTCACTTCAAGTACAGGAAACGGACATCATTTTATCAATAGAAAAAATTACAGCGTTCAAGTGGAAACTTACCTTGTGGTTGAAGCGAGTTCCAAAGCGTAGTTTTGATCACTTCCCTAAATTCAATGAGCTCAGAGAAAGCATGGAAGCGGATAAACATCGTTAAAATTATTTGACATCCTTAAAATCAAAATTTGATTCTATTTTTCCTGCTGAAAAGGTTGCCCCGTCATGGGTTCAAAATCCATTCCTGGTCAATGTTAATGAGGTAGAGGAGAAACTCCAAGAAGAAATTCTCGATCTGAAGGCATCTGGGGCTGCGGAAATGATGTTCACCGCAAGCAATCTGACTGAATTTGGGCTGTCACAGACTGAAGTTTTTAGAAATCTCAGCAGGATTGCTTTGAACCTTGTCCTGCCCTTTTCCACTACATACTTATGCGAACAAGGATTCTCCACGTTGATGCACATGAAAACCAAGGAGCGTAACCACTTGAAATCAGTCGATAATCAAATGAGAGTGTGTCTCTCAGGCATTGTTCCTCGCTTTGAATTGTTAAATGAAAACCATCAGATGCAGGAGAGTCATTAAACATTGTTTGGTAGTGGTGATTTGTGATGTTTAGAATAAATCGTGTTGTATATATAATAAAGTCCGATATCAATAACTCTTTTAAATATTACAACTTATGTGGAAAGATCGGAAATAGTGGCCCAAGGTGATGAAGATTATTTTTGAGTGGTCCACGGGCTCAAAAAGGTTGGGAACCACTGCGTTAACGCGTCCGGAAACATTGGCAGCATCATCGTAGCACTGGCCTCTCCATTTATCAATTGGTTACTGAAACTTGGAAAGTACGTCTTTCACGATCTTAAATAGCTCTTCACTTGTGGTTGACGTAGTTTCATAGAAGCCGCAGAACAACTCATGCACATTTAAGTCGTCCATAGGGATACGGAATCAAATGCTTATTTGTCCTTTATCTGAAACGTCCGAAGTTTCGTCGAAAACAGTGGCGTAATATTTTGCTTTTTGGATGTCTTGTTGCAACTTAGTTAAAATACCGCAACTAAAATCATTTAAAATTTCATTGGTAATCGCAGGAGATATGGCTTTTCAAGAGCATTTTGGGCAATAGGCCTACTGTCCGCATTTGAAAACTGTAGATTACGTGCCCTGTTATTCTCAAGTCCGACCACAAATTTTCCCATATCATTAAATAAATTATCTTAATTACGACACTTAGTCAAAATATAACGCAGTAGTAATACCAACAACACATCTAATTCCTACCTCTGTCTTAATAAATAAATAACTATCGTTTTAGTTTATCGCATTGCTCATTTTTTGTAGCCTATTGTAAGTTTTTACACTGAATACAACAAAGCTCCACATATTTGGTTGCCCAACGATTAATAAACACGGTCAAGCGTAATTGCTAGCCTAGTTGCCTACTGCCTGCATTTAAAAAACGAGATTAATCCACATTGGTTTTCGCTGCTTTACTTTATGCTAGTGGCAAGAAAAGCAAAACCAACTCGAACAATCTCGCAAGTGACATCACAATCGAGTATCAACAGCAGTTCTGACTATGGTTGTAGGCTGCGGTTATAAAAATACTCTTCAACGCACCAGCGACTTCCTCCGAAAAAAAGGTTTTTACTGGTTGAAATTTGCAAGCGCTTTGACCAATTGCGGGCAATCTCAAAGCTAGAACATCTCAATTTTTCCTAATGATTGCCGAATTGTATGGAAGAGGGGAGGGGCTGGGGAGCTAAAAATATTCTGAGGGGGGGGATGAAAAAATCTGAGGGGCTGCAGCCCCCAAGCCTCCCTACTTCTACGCCTATGATATTGAAGACATAGCCTCTTTAGCTTCAGATGACAAAATAGATGTTGCGTTATTAACATATTTTAATTTTGATAATCCTAACGATGTTAACGGAGCTGACCAAAATGCCACAGGTAATCAGCACAGTGCAAGTAATAGTACTGAAACTACACAGCGACGTCAGCCAACCCATGATAGATTAATTCATGATCTGGAAAGTGCTCATAATGAACAAAATTACATTCCACTAAGTTTGCAAACAACTGAAAAAAACTTTTACTAGTTATATGGAAAACCCAAAGCCTCCAAATAGTTTGGGGGTACAAATAAAATGGTCAAAGTTTAATCAAGCTGCAGTCGTCAGACGCAGTTAAATATTAGTAAAGATAAGACCAGTGTTGGAGAAGAAGTGAAAGACAAAAAATCACCTTTGCAAGCTTGGATGCTTTTTTTCACAAAAACAATGCTGGATATAATAGTTATAGAAACCAATCGAAAAATAGAAGAGACAACGGTGCAACTTCAGAGTATGCTTGCGGCAGATAGAAGCAGCAGTTATGGGTATATACGACTGACTAATCCTTCGGAAGCGTTGGCACTGGATGGAATGTTTACATGCGAGGCTTACTAGGACAAGCGCATCATAGCACTAATGCGATGTTTCATGAAATATTTCGCAATCCAGTTTTCAGTGCAACTATGCCCAGAAACAGATTCAAATTTTTGATTGCTCACATATCGTTTGATGACTATACAACGCGTCCTACTCGTTGGTAACACAATAGATTTGCAGCTTTTTGCGAAAATTTAGAAGAATTTAACAAAAGCTGTGGGAAATTTCTAGTTCCTGATGATTTTTGTCGCTGGATGAAACTCTTTATTCAACGAGAACGCAAATCAGTTTCAAACAATTTAATCCGAGCAAACCAGCCAAGTATGGAATGATGTACAAATCAATAAACGCTTGCCGCTGTCCATTTACCTTTTGAACTGATGCGTATCCTGGTACGTCAAAAGCAGAGCCGACATTTTACTACATTCCTGGGAGGTCACAAATAGTAAAATAACTAATTAAAAATTTGGAATGCCACACAAATTTAGTGGGAAGAATCATATCATATGACAGATTGTATACTTCAATACCAATGGCGCAGTGGCTGCTTGATTTGGAATAACTTTTGCAGGAATTTAACATTAAATAGAAAAAACATTCCAGCTAAAAGTGAAGAAACCAAAGACTGAAAAAAAAAACTGATACAAAATTTATCGGGAAAAGGATAACGGCATATAGGGTTGCCAACTTTGACAAATTTCAATAAAGGACACTGTGACTAGAGTTGCCAACCGTCCTGCATTTTAAAGGACAATTCTCAATTGAAGACCCTCTGTTCTTGTCCGGGTAGGTAATCAGGTGTTGACCTTTTTTTTTTTCTTTTTTGGAGGCCACCATGTAAAAATACTGCTCGCGGATATGGTGGCCTCCAAAAAAAAAAAAGGTCAACACCCGGTTTTCCATGGGTTGTGCTACACAACCGCGATTGGACTGTACTTTTGCAAATTTTTTCCGCTCTTGCAGTAAATTTTTTTCAGCTCTAGAAATAAAGGACAATTCTAAGTTTAATAAAGGACAAGGACGGGGGGTTCAAATAAAGGACGTTGGCAACCCTAACGGCATATCTAATCTGCACTCGTATGTGGTAAAAACCAAAAGTTCAAGAAAGCGAAATGTTTTATAATTGTCAGCAGTGTGCCACCGCTCCTTGCTACTACAAAAAATGACAACAAAAGCAAGCACGCTATTTACAAACTATACGACATTTCAAAAGGCGGAACAGACGTTATTGATCAAAGAATGGGGTACTGTAAGTTAGTTACGCCACAACATAAACACAAAAATCCGTTTGAAATATTTTTTTGTAAACTTACCTCTAATAGTCCGGAAATTGGCTTCTCTATTTTTCCGTCTCTTTGCCAAAGATTTATTGAGAAAGACAAAATTGTTTATTTGTTACGTCTGGGTTAGGTCAAGTTAGGCGAATTTGGAATTATAAAAGAGATTAAGATAGGCCGTATAGAAGTTAGATTAGCTGTTTGTTTATGAAAACTTGTAAAAGATTAGTTTTAAGTTTGACTGTAGCTGCGTGGGGTTAGAAATTTGGCGTATAATAGGTCTTTTACCCTAGTTGTTTTAGGCACTCTGCTAGTACTAGACATTGCTGGGTATAAGGAATCAAATATCTTGAAACGCGGAGTTGTGCATCAGCGTGTTAAGGTTAAAGTTACGGTTGGTAAGAGTCAGGTTTAGGACTGGAATTTGAGTCTAGTCTAGGATTAGAGTAGAATTGGGTTAAAGTTACATTACTTGAGGCAATACTGCCGATTCTTTGATTCACTCTTTTATGCAGTGGGTAAAAGACCAAAGTGGCGGAAATAACTAAAAATTGCTGCACGTTTACAGCTTCTCTTTATTGAGAGCAACTGCATGGACACAGTTACACAAGTCATGCATATTTATGCATTAGGCCTACTTGTCAGAGACAGATTGCTAAATCAAGCCCCATTAGAAGAGTATTGTTTTTCTCTTAATAATCATTAGTGATTGGTTTATTTTTATCACTTCAACCTGTTCACCATTTCATTGAACCTGTACTACTGTAATTAATCAGTACGTTGACATTTAGTGCCATCAACCCTGCAAGATCTGCTACCTAAATTTTTAGGCAGTGGCTATTTTGCCATCGACGGCAGTTTGCCCTTGGAATCTATTTTGCCGTAATCATTCACGTGTGTTTATCTAGCCAAATTTGCTATTATCACACCAGTGACACTGTGGTGTAGTGGATAGAGAGCTGGTCTTGAGATACCATGGTTGTGGGTTCGAATCTCAGCTGGTAGGGCTTTAAAAGAAGGCAGTGGCTATTTCGCCGTCGACGGCAATTTGCCCTTGGAATCTATTTTGCCGTGATCATTCACGTGTGTTTATATAGCCAAATTTGCTATAATCGCATCAGTGACTCTGTGGTGTAGTGGATAGAGCGCTGGTCTTGAGATACCATGGTTGTGGGTTCAAATCTCAGCTGGCCAGGGCTTTAAAAGAAAGGCAGTGTACACTGAAGGGGCAGGCCTGGTATGTAAATGTACAGGGCAGTGTACACTGGAAGGGAGTGTACATGATGGGGGATAGAGATCTGAGGGTACAAAATTTTTTTAATTGGTTTTTAAAATTGACCAATCAGAAACAACCAAAAGTCACATGTTTAGTATGTCATTAAGATTGACCAATCACAAATAACTCACGGCAAAATAGTCTCTGAGGGTAAATTGCCGTCGACGGCAAAAGAGCCACTGCCAAATTTTTAACTTCAATTTTTCTATCTGGCAAGTACCACTACCCTATTGGTAATACATGAATGTTCATGTGTGATTTCTGTATTTGTGCAATTTGAAGAGTTGATTCGTGGTACAGAATTTGAAAATTGCAGAGAGTATTCATTCTTAAAGCTTTTCGTCTGACACTTTTCACGAGAATCCATCAGAAATACAGTGGAAAAAATGAAGTGAGTCACTTATATAGAAACTGTGTCTACATAAGTGACTCACTTCATCTTTGCAGTGTGAGACAACCTTTGTAGTAGTGGTTCATCGTATTTCAATTTATATCTCTAAAAATGTTTTTCTTTACAAAAACTGGTGCACCCCTGTACACCCAATTATCTTTGAACACAAGTCTTTGTCAAAATTATTGTCAAGTCATGTGTTTATGTCATAAAAATTGACCAATCATGAATGACCAAGAGTTACATTTTGATTTGTCAATTTTAAATTGCCCAACCACTAATGTTCAATGGCAAATTAGATTCCAAAGATAAAATATCATTAATGCAAAAATAGCCTCTGCAATGAAGTTTAGTGGTTATCTTTTTTCACTTTTCTTCAATGAAGAAAAACAGTGTGTACCAATTTACTTTCCTTCTTTTCAACTTTATTATAAAACTAGCAGATTTCCCCGTCGTTGATCGGGTAAAATGTAAAGACTGATTAAATTTTTACATTGAATAACCATATTTTAATATAGGTTGAATAAATATAGGCTCGTAGCCCCCCATAGACGATTCTGATCGAAATCAAAATACCGTACTTGGCTTCCCTGGAAAAAGTTATATAAGATTCATATGTTTGTTTGTATCTAAATGTCTCCAGTTTTATTTCTATAGCGGACAGACAGACAGACAGACAGACAGAGAAACTTTGAGTTTTATATATATAGATTTATAGCCGGCTTTGCCGGCGTCGCCCGTCAGAGACCCTCCATCAGTAATGTCCAGGTTTAGTATTTCGATTCAACCGGCCAAGCCGGCTTCACCCATCCAGCTGTTGTGTGAGCAGTAGCGAAAAGTTAATGAATTCTATGCACTTTTACAATTCTTGTACACGGAATTGTGATTATCATATTCTTTTAATCATGACTGGCAATGCTCACAAAGAATCTTGCCACAAATTATGACAATTAATACTTGTGAGGGAGCAGGGATTGTATATACGTAATCAAAACTGATTGTAGCGTCAAAACTGAGCTTGGTTTTCTTGATTCCCCATAAAATAAATTTGTAAGAATTGCCAGTTTTCATTATCTTCTGGTAAAAGACTTCCAATTCTATGATAAACTTGACCTTGAACTTTGAAAGTTGGCATAAATCCCCCTTGTGTAACAAATTTAGCTCCAAAAGATGTCATTTGAAATGCTGAATTATACTTTTGAATATGCTGAAGAAAATGTTTTGAGTCAGAAGTGGAGCCGGTAAGAAGATTTTTTAAAGGTTGTGGTGGTTCTTGAAACGTTGCCAATTGAACTTTACCGTTAGAACAGCACACACCAGGAGGTTCATTATCCCATTTTTTAGCTCTGCAATAATTGCAGACCTTAGACATAGAACCAACAGTGATTACTTCTTCAGCTGCATAATCATGTTTTGGATCATAATGAAATGCACCTTGTTTCCATTGCCTTGTAGTAAATGGTTGAAACCTCAATTCACGTTGCCTGCTCCTACTTCTCAAAAGTCTTATTTGACGGTTTTCTTGTGATTCCTGCTGTCGAGATATAGCATGTCTCTCAGCATCAATCTGTCTCCTGGTTTGTTGTTGTTCTTGAGATTCCCGCTGCCTGGATATAGCATGCCTATGGGCATCAACTTGTCTTCTGCTTTGCCTCTGTTTCTGATGCTCTTACTACATGTTTTCTTCGTGGATCTGCAGATTTTCCAAATTTAAGTGGCTTCTTAGCAGGCATCTCAATGTTTTTCTTGTTCTTGAGATTCCCGCTGCCTGGATATGGCATGCCTATGGGCATAAACTTGTCTTCTGCTTTGCCTCTTGATCAACGACGGGTAAATTCCCTAAATGTACAGTCTTACTAATCACCATCAAATTTGGATTTTTATTTGTCACAAATTTTTTTCTGTTTGTGGTACCTTGCAAAAACTTTAGACAACTCTAGTATTTTAATATAGGTTGAATAAATATAGCCTCGTAGCCCCCCATAGACGATTCTGATCGAAATCAAAATACCGTACTTGGCTTCCCTGGAAAAAGTTATATAAGATTCATATGTTTGTTTGTATCTAAATGTCTCCAGTTTTATTTCTATAGCGGACAGACAGACAGACAGAGAAACTTTGAGTTTTATATATATAGATAATGAGAACTTATTTAACTCGTTTAACACAAGAAAAATGAAAAGTTTAGGAGACTACCAAGTGGCCTTCACCCATGCATGCTGTGGCATTGACTCAAGGCATAGTTTAATTCTGAAACATGAGCTTTACTAAAAACTCTAGTTATGTTGCATGCAGATCAGCCATGTTGTGAGCAACATAATGCTCCAAGTGCTTAATCTGCAGTTTTTCGATAGTAAGTCTCATATTTACTTCATGGCACCACACTATCATAATGCATTGTTTATTTAACTGCTGATAGTGTACTGACGATGTACTACTCAGTTCTGGTAGGCCTACTATTGATATGTTTTGAATGTTGGTTGGGCTAGCAGCTTGGCCTAGCTAAGGTTCCCATCACACATCTGAACCCATGATATCCATTAAAGTTTTTGTGAAGAACAAGGAATGGATAAATATAACACCTGCTTACTTTTTAAACCTGATTTTTATTTTTAAAAAACATTTTGAAATAAGATATTGGCAGTGGCTATTTCGCCGTCGACGGCAATTTGCCCTTGGAATCTATTTTGCCGTGATCATTCATGTGTGTTTATATAGCCAAATTTGCTATTATCACACCAGTGACTCTGTGGTGTAGTGGATAGAGCGCTGGTCTTGAGATACCAAGGTATTGGGTTCGGATCTCAGCTGGCCAGGGCTTGAAAAGAAAGGCAGTGTACACTGAAGGGGCAGGCCAGGTATGTAAATGTACGTGGCAGTGTACACTGCAAGGGAGTGTGCAGGGTGGGGGATAGAGACCTGGGGGTGCAAAATTTTTTTTTTGGTTTTTTAAATTGACCAATCAGAGACGACCAAAAGTCACATGTTTAGTACGTCATTAAGATTGACCAATCACAAACAACTCACGGCAAAATAGTCTCTGAGGGTAAATTGCCGTCGACGGCAAAATAGCCACTGCCTAAGATATTTACCTATTTTTTGTCGTTTTTCCTTTTCCTTACAAACTATCAAATCAAAATACAGTACATCCTCGATTATCCGGTCATGTTGGGCAACCTTTTTCCAAAATCTTGACCGGATAAGCATTTGGCTGGATAAGAAAAGACCTTAAGAAAAAAAGAACGAAAAAAATGAAGTTAGTATGAGAACAAGCTTAGCCACAAAACAATTTAAATGCTAAACGAAAGAGACATTTGGGTAAAGTTTAAAAAGTTTAAAAACTTAGCCAATAGAAACTGAACCTATACTTTAACTGATTTGAAAAATCTTCTACATTAACCAGCCATAGTAATAATTATTCCGTAATACACAAAATAGTAACTATTACATAATAATATAAAACGAGTCTGCCTGTTGAACACGACCGGTTAATCGAGGAGCCGGATAATCGAGGGCCGGATAAGCGAGGATGTACTGTACTAGCTATTTCCTGAAGACGTTTTAATTGAGTGCTTTCCAGCTTTTCAACGTTTTTTTGCTCACTTCCAACTTTAGTTGGGCGAAAGAAGTTGTTTTGCACTTTAGAGGAACACAACCTCTCCAACAATATTCCAATTTTTATGAAAAAAGAAAAGTTATCTGATTTTGAAGAGGAGTACAGCTCCCAAAATCACCTCGGTGTCAAAAAAGTGTCCACCAAAATTGAATGCCAAACAGAATTTACTTTAATAGTTTTTTATGACTAAACACTCTTGGCTTAAAAAAAAATTTGTTTAAATAGTAGAAAACTTTTATAAGATAATGTATTTTACAACCCTGCTGAAAAAATTGTGCAGACCATCAGTTGGTTGTGCTCAATGATTAAGAAGCACTGTTGTAATAGCAAAACTAAATGTTCAAACACAAAAGCTGTGATACTTTTTTGTTGGTTGCAGAGATCTCTGTTAATTTAACAATTTAATGCAAAGCTTATTTTGTTTTTATTGCAATGGTGCAGCATACGTCTCTCGGGTAAGAGTTGTTTAGCAAACTTAGTATTTATGATTTTTATGAAATATTTTAATATGTTATGTGTTGTGCTTAGTTCTTGATAAAAAAGTCTTAAAATGGTATGGGTTAGCATCAGATTACTACCTATTATATATGGAACAAAGTTAAGTTACCCTGTGCTGGAATGGCCTGGTCCCACTGATAGTTTTCCTTAGGTCGACATTTTTTGGGTCTACATAAAGCTTATATCATGGTGTATGTTTTAAAAACAATCATGGATACGTTTTTAGACTACATGACAATGTTTTTCTTTGCATTTGCTGTTAATTCCAGTAAATTTTTTGCTCTGGCAGGGCTGGTCTTTTTTATTAGTTAATTAGCTAGATCTAAAATTTGTTCTCATTTAATTTTCAGATTTTAAGGCATTTGCCAAGTAGTCAAAAGATTTATGGTGTACACTGGCTAGCTAAAACAAATAGCTGTATCATAGGTTCCTTTATATCAGTTTTTCCAGCAAATTGGCAATTTATTTGGGCACATACCAAGAACCAAGAACATACTAAAACAAATGTATTTATGCAAGAGTAGGGGCGTTTTGAACTTTTATTTATGTATCTTGGATCAAAATCCCCTGAGTTTGAATGTTGGTAAAAATCTTTGCGTTTGCAAGAGCAATAATCAAAGTTTTAAAGTGTGGTAAATGTAAAATCTCCAGTCTTGCTCATAGCCATATTTTTGACATCACCAAGTTTATTTTAAGGATTGCCTCATAAACCCATCTTCAACCTTTTAACTTAGTAGCAGCTAGATAGTTATTGTTTGGGCATCAACAGTGGCTATATGGTCAGGGTTTTGCATGATTACACTCTTTTAATAGCTGACTCAGTTTCTTATTATGCTCTCCATATCTCTCCTTTTACAGAGCGCCAAGCAGCAGATCAGTAAACACTATCTTCAAAGTCTTTGGTATGACATGCTAGGGAATCGATCGACTGCAAAGTCGTCTCGGTAACCACTACATGGCACCAATAAACCAAATAGTAATATTGTTGTGTATTTTTAGGACTATTTTTAATGAGATTAATGAATTTCAAGTTGTTCATGCATTAATAACTCAAAGTTTAAAAGGTAAGAAGACATTGTTAAATTTTTATGATAGCCTAACAGTGATTTGATTAGTGGCTCCCAGGATGTCATATGAAATACTTAAGGGTGCAGTGACACATAGTGGAAATACTGCTGCCAGCTTTGGTGGCTTTTCAACTTTAAAAGTGGTTGTTTTGCCCATGCTGGTCTCAAAAAAACATAAAGACTTTTGAAAGCAGCAGTTTTTCCCTGTTTCTATCTCCAAACAAACCCAAAGACTTTTTAAGGCAAACTTCTCCAAAGTGATGTTTTCAATGTTTTTTCCTGTCCTACCATTTGGAGGAGCATCATCCCTTATTTCCTCTAGATATGCCATGGCTATAGGGTACTGCAAATTAGTTATCTCTTCAGTAGGGTGCCATAGTCCTAAAAAAGTAAAGAACCTCTAAGTTAAGTGTTCATATGTTTTTGATGCTAAATAATGAACTAACCAACACAAAAATGTGCTGTATCTTGAAGTAAATTAAATAATTTTCAGGTTCTGTAATTGCATTCTATGTTCCAGGAATCAATGAAACTAGTCGTGAATCATCAACCGCCAGTAACAGCATTGTTGAAGCAGCAAATTCACAAAATAATGTTATCACTGCAGTCTGCCAAACTTTTAGTTCCTTTAATTCATCAAATCGTAAACGAGTCTTCCCTAAGTTTGTGAAGGAGTTTATTAATCATGTCAGGTATGTTGATGTTTGTCTGCTGTTGTCTTTTTGCTTGTAAAGCTAAATGCATTGTTCTTTAACTTAAAAAGAAGGTATTGATTAGGCATTCCAGGGTGCAGTGGTCCCTTTAAATTTTTGATAATTTGATATGTCCCTTGTGCTCCAAATTTTGAAGTACAGTTATACTAATTTTCCTCAGAAAGGAAGTTATTTGTGCTAAAGAGCAAGTTTTTTGATCTTTAATCTGAGGTGCACTGCATAACTTTAAATGAATGTTGTGCCATCTTCTTTACGAAAACGAGTTCTTTTACCTAAAATTGGGGTATACTTCATTAATTGTCAATTGTCCAGTGAGCTGTTTGGGTGTCATTAGGTTTATCCAATGTCTAACTGTTGAAAATACTGTGCTTTCTGTAGATGTTGATTTTAAAGAAATTGTAGTGTTATTATAAAATTGTATGGCTTGTACGTTGAAGTAAAAGTTTTATGTTGTTACTAGTAAATCATTAAGCTAAAAAGGTGCTACAACAAAGTAGGATTTCATATCATGAGCACATTAGTGTTGAATCGATGGAGACTGCTTGTTTCAACTTCACCTCATGACTTGTTCCTTATCAAACAAATACGGTGTCACTAGGTGGGGTTCTATTTCAGCAGTGTTGAATCGATAGTCATTTAAATTTTTTTGTGCACTATTTTCGATAAAATCTGTGTTCCGAAAAATCATGTTTATATTTGATCCTGTAACTTTGCCAATATTTCAAAAATTAATCCTACAAAGCAGTAATGTGTAATTTAATGAGTAATGACACTCCCGGTTGTGTATGTCAACAATGTCTTTTAGAAAATCACAAGATCGCTATTCTGCTGCCACGAGCACCGGACGTGCACCATCAAATGATTGTCAAGTTGTTACACCAAAGCAAACATCCTGTGCTGTACGTTATGCATCATTAATGAAAGCTACAAAGCAAGAAGAAAAAATTGAAAAAAATGGTAGGCAATTAGTGATCAACTTTGCTTGTTTGTATGATTTGCTTTGTTTGCTTGATTTTATGATTTGCCTCGAGTTGAATAACCAATTTTTTGCTTTGCTTTTTTTACACACTTTTATCTTGCGCTTGAATTGTTCTATGGTTCTGTTTTGCTACTTCTATGGGATGTAACAGCTTATCAGTTTTGCTTGCTGTTAAATTAGTGTTAGATTTTAGTTCTTTTTAAGATTTTTCTGGTTTATTTTCATACCGCTTATTGTTAAAATACTTTTCATGGTGTAATGTTGGTGAGATTGTATGTAGAATAAATCCATTCAGTGGTACCCAGAGCACTATCTGTGATACCCAACGGAGTTTTTTTCTTTTAAACTTTACTTTTATCACTCTGGTCTTAAGTATAAGCTCTTGCTTTGCTTACTAATTTTCAGGGAAATTAGGCCAATTCTGCTAATAGACTGCTCGATCCAGCCACCTGTCTGCTCTATGAAGTGTCTGTCTGTCTTTCTACTGTATGAAGTGTCTGTCTGCTGTTTGAAGTTTTGTTCTGTGCTTTCCCGAGGGCACAGCAAAAAGCTTGCTCGCTTATTCTTCACCCTATGCCTTTCGTGCTGAGCGCCAAACAGGGAAGATGTGCATACTGTCTTTAAGGTCTTTGGAATGACTTAGTGAAGGAATCAAAGCCAGGTCTACTGCCTGTGTAACGAACGCTCGAACTATTGTACTTCACCACCGCACCAGTATCATTAGTATTTTTTCTTCGTTTTTGGCATTTTGTCGCTTGAAACTGTTTCACTCCTAGAAACAACAGCACGTAGCAATTGACTAAGAGTCGAACTTTTTTTTCAAAAGGCTGCAAATGTAGTGCTCTAAGCGTTGCATGTAGCATAATAGCGGGGTAAGGCTGTCATTTGTTATAATGCTTTTGCTTTAAATTTAACTACAGCTTAAGATCACTTTACAGTCTCCCAAACTTTCGGTTAATCTTGCGTTTAATGAACTAAAAATAAGTGTTAATTTCATGTTGATGAATCAGACGCTTGCAGCCTACAGATTACCCATTCTAGGTACAAAATCCAAAGCCTCCCCTTTCATGATTTCAAGGTATTACCAAGAGATTATGTCTTTTATTAGTTCTAGTTTCAGTGATTCATATCGTTTTGTATGTTTGTTGGTGTAATAAAAAGACAACAGCATTGTTTTTTATTTGCTCAATTGCGTACAGAATTGTATGAACAAACAATACCACACTGTGAAATAACAATCAATCCTGTCACATATTCCACCACCGTATTTACTTACGAATTTATTATCATTGCGTGGTTATCTCTGTATAAGACGGCTGGTTACTACTACAGCAATTGCCCGTTTGGCGCTGATGTGCTTTGCAAGCCAGCATACTTTCAAAATACTTGATCAGTAGCTTTGCTCATTTTGCCTAATTCTCGGATTAGGCACGATGAAACAGATGCAATGCGATTCTCTGTATGTAAATGTTGTACTGTGATTACTTCGCAGATTGAAACGATAACTTTGTGGCAAGCAGCCTGCAACAAAACTTAATATTCGCCAACATGCGATAAGTTCATCATCATTCATCAACGCCATTAATACTTAGTTTGCTGCTTTGCTATTTGGTGACCATTGGGATGATGCTTTGAACCATGAATGAGTCATCTAAAATATTTTCAACTTCAAAACTTCATTTTATGTTCATCACATGTTCATCACTGCTCACGTGATCTGTTCAACGTCAAGCCACGCTATATGACGTCACTGTTGCCAGTATTTGTTTTGCTTGGCACTTGTGGTTTCTGTTCGATTTACTTCGATTCTATTTATAGTCGGTCAACATAAAATTATCTTTGTAGAAAAGAGGCTTTTTAAAATTTAGATTACTAAGTTCAAATTATGGTTCGTGCTGACCACTGTGTTTTCTATGGGTGGCTGCTAATATGAAGACTATAGGTTTATTCAGTGCAGTTGGTGACCGACAAGAAGCTAGAGGCTTTTAATAAAGCTTCTTGTCGGTCACCAACTGCACTGAAGAGACCTGATAGGTCGAAACAGTGTCACTGTCTGCAGTTTTGCTATGTGCATCGCTAGCCTCTTGCATTACTATACTATAGGTTTACTTTGTAGTCTCCCTAACTCTACCTTGAGTTTGATGAGTTGAATAAGTATTCATGGTTTGTTAAACTCTTCTGCCATACATGCTTTATAGATAACCTTTGAGGCGTGCAGTTAAGTCAATTAGTTGATGTTACCGTAGTGCAGGTATCCCTTTGCCTATGTTCTCATTCTAAGGCCTTCGATGCAAATTGTGAATTCGAATTCAATTTGAAGTCAGTTTTCTGTGATACTTCTTCGCAGTAGTGATGGTTTATGACCGCATTTGTCAACACCAATATTCAATTGTAGATCTGTGCTCTACGTGAACCACCACGTACGTAATCATGCATGGATATTACTATGATTGAAACACTACTTTCGATCCATTTTCTTTCCGTTCTCCCTTTGAGAACTCTGGATTTATAGCAGGCGCTCCCAACCGGAGGGAAAGGGGAGGGGCATAGCCTGCTGGTAATCCTTGGTCCGTGGCATGCTGGTTTGCATTATTTTTTAGGTTTACGTTAATTTGTTTTGAAGAGAACTGAAATTTACCCCTAGTTTTGTTTCATGTACTGCTGCTGTAGAGAAGTGTGGAGCTACTGACAACATCTTGGAAATAGCAATTGCTTTGAGTTTAAAAACAATAAAATGTACTAAACAATATTGATTTTTCATTTATTAGAAAAGAAAACATTTTATCAGATTTTTATGCAATTAAATTTACCCACCCCCCAAAGTTATCCGTAAAGGATAAATTTACGCCCGATTGAGAACGCCTGTTATAGACCATTTCCTCCTCCGCAAAGTAATTTCTTCAGCTTTTGCATTTTTTATTTCCAGCAGTATCAAGCTGCAGCGTCAAGTCATCAAATGTACAAGACAAAGTGCAGCAGTTTGAAAAGCAAGCAAATTCACTGCGGCCTGCAGGTAGATTGTGTTTGGTATTGTGCTGTGTAGCACACAACACGTTTTATTTGATACCTCCACTTGAACGAATTTTTTCATTGTCCCCGTTTCATGTCCGCCATCGATAAAATGTGTCGTAAAAATGATGTTGTTGACTTGCGTTTAATGACTGTTTTATTCATTCGTGCCAGCGACTAACCAGCACTATTACGCCACCCTATGTCATCGAAATCAAATATCCACACCCAGTTCCTTATTTTAAATGTGCTATCGTTTAACGTCTGATCGTAATGATGTTGGTGACGTCTTTCACCTGTGTGCGATGTAACAATTGTTTTATTGGGCCACTGTTTGTCTTGAGGAAAATCGCTGTTTTGGGAATCACTGCTGGACGGTTTTCCACGCCTTTCAATTTTCATTAAGTTTCACGATTCTGAGCACTTTCGTTTGATAACCGGTGGGGGTTCCAATAACTTGTTGTTGCCCTAATTATCTGAGCCCCCACCTAGCTGTGGGGAAATATCACGGAGTGTTAGAAATTAGAAAATTTTTCTTCGGTAGCTAAATAGGGAAAGATTTTAAAAGTGGTGTTACGCCGCAACAAGAAAACCGATAAAAACCGTGCGCAACTTCTCTTTCTTCCTACCTTGCGTACTTATCTTTCTCTGCAGTCCCATGTTTTCACTTAATCTGAACACGTTGAATAGGAGGGTGGATGAAGGAAGAACCAGAGTTTCGATCTAACCGGGAATTGCGGTGTCAAGCCTGGTCTGCACTCAATCTTTTGGTTTATTTTGGCTCCGTCGTTAGCTGCGTGCCAGTATAAAACAAAGAATTAGGCCGCACTTGGTCTCAGTGTAGACCAGGCTTTAAAATTGATATAACCTAGTCAATACGTCGCCATCATAGCATAGCTTCGGTAGAAATTGACATCGAGTGGAATTTGTACCGCCCGTCCCTTTCTGTTGCTTGCTGTTTTGACTGCCTGTTAAATGCGGCTAGCCGCTTAAAAGTTGATTGAGTTCATGCTGTTGATTTCAGCTCCGCGATCTCCCTGTGCGACTTGCGCTTCCAATAAATCCGCTACTAATGTCAGGCAGCTTGGCAACGATCAATCCTTTGGGGTACAACCTTGCTCCGATCAGCCACTTACGGTACAATCTTGCATGGAGCAATTCTCGGTACAACCTTGCGCGGAGCAATTTACGGTACCACCTCACATGGAGCAACCATTTACCGTACCACCTTGTTCGAACCAATCATTTACGCCACAATCCTGTTTGGAGCAGCCGTGTGTTCCTTTTGGTGGAGTTGAATATCCCTCTCATGATGAGCAAGATGATAGCCCTCCTACTTCTCCTAAGTCAAACCCTCCTACTTCTCCTAAGTCAGACCCTCCTACTTTTCCCAAGTCAGACCCTCCTACCTCTTCCTCACCCAGGGAAGGTCGAGTGCTGAAACGGGTACCGAGCGAGCGCTTCCAGAAAATGAGACGTAAAGTCCAGCGTTTAATGTCGAAGAGCTCTTCATCGGAATGCACTGATCCACCAAGCGGACTACTGACGGATGAGATATCCTATCTCCGAAATATTCGAATTCCGGATCCTACGCAATTTCGAAGCGCCAATGACAGGTTAGTACATTGACGTCATTTTTTGCCATGCACTTGAACGTCCGGACACAGAATTACCTTTTTGTTCGTCATGTTTAAACGTCGTGGTGTTCGGGCCTGATTATGACGTCACGTCAGCCCACTCAGGGCGTGGTTTAAGCTCGGAAGGTGACTGATCCACTTTGACTTTAAGGTTTATCCGAATGCTCTCACAGACTGAATTTACTTTTTTTGCGTCCGTTCTATCGTTGTAGGTTAGTTTTGTCTCAAAAGCGGCCTGCAAAGCCAAGCTAATGTAGTAACAAGTAAATGAGGTGGCAAAAAGTGAAGTCAATAATACCTCGAGCCAGGTATAGACGAGCTTTACGACACTCCTATATATCTTTATTTTTGGGACCTGGAAAAAACTTGCTCCCTTGCATTTTTACCACAACCACAATTAATTGGTGTACAGTGACTTTTTGACGACAGCAGCGTAGCCGAGGTAAGGTTTAAACTCACGATCATTGCTGCCTCAGGCGGCGCTTCATTCTACTCGACCACGTTTACGCGCGGTGCCAAATTTAAAACTTCTGAAGTACAAGATTGGACTTCTTGTTTCGCTTGGATCCAGGTAGACTTATGAACGAGCTGTGTCTGTCATTGTCCAAGTTCGTCAAATTTGTATAAAGTGATTTTGTGTTGTTGCTAATCGACCCTTTCCGAGGGATGAGGGCATGGCGAAAGACCATGGAGCCCCAGAAGCCGGGCAGATTTTTATGGCTTGGACCAGAGGTCATAGAGAGATCAAGAGTCGCCAAAGAGCGTGCGGCGCAAAGAGTCCGTAGCTGGACAGTGCAGAATGAAATGAGAAGTGTTCAGAGTCGGATGGCGATAGGCGCTGCATCAAGGCTTCTCGATTGTGCTAATTTTAGAGAGATAAAAAGTTTATCAGAAGGCTGTGTCCATTGCAGAGAAGACGTGAGAAGACAACGAGCTTGACGAGGGAGTACAAGCTTCTCAGTAGACACCAAGAGGGTCTGTGTGTCGATCAATTTAAATAATACCGTGCGCCTCCAGTTCGATAGAAGAGGAGACTGGATACGAGAGGCAAGAGCAGGGAGACTACGAAGGACTGCAGAAAGCAGGAGTAGCGCAGCACGCTTGGCCAGCTCATCAGCTGCGTCGTTTCCCAAAAAGAAATCAGTCTCCACAACCCATTATTTCCTGATAGTACAGGTGAGAGAAAACAGTTACTGTCAGAGGGTTTGAGGTAAAAGGAAAGATGATGGAGAAAACATAGTGTTGAGGATAGAGCGAGAGCCGGAAAGAAGAAAAATTGTTGGTGTTGTCGAGATCAGCAGAGAGCTTGCAAAATGGCGCAGGCTTCAGCGGAAAAACTTGGACAAATTGGGCCTGTCGAAAAGGAAAGAGTGTCGCTCTTGCCAACTAGATAACTTCCAGTGATAGAGAAGCAACTTGACTATTTCTCCTAGTTTTACGCTGTAACCTTATTTCAAAAAAACAGCAGTTTTTGAAACAAGCAACTCAGTGGTTCTGCTGTTGCTTATATTTTGATGTTTTGCAATAAAACTATTGCTATTGCCTCCACCAGGCAAAAAAGTTGAACGTTTTTGATAACGCGTTGTTACTTGAAGGTAAAAAGAGATTTAGTAGAATATTAGCACCAGCAGTCTCGTTTTTACCAAAATTTTCATTTCACGTTTTTGTGTTTTTCTTTTGAATAAATTTTATTTTATCCTTACTTTTTCCGCAGCTCCTCTCTCATTCTCCGGATGCCGGATCATGTCCTCTGCAACATTTTCTCACTGCTTGATACACGGACATTAGCGGCCGTTAAATGCTCATGCACTGATTTTAATTTTATCATAAACAACTTCGATGTTAGAGCAACCGACTCTCAGTGGACCAAGGATTACCGGTTTGTACACTAGATTTAGTTTACATTTCTTGTCGCATAAGTCAAGCAGACTTCTTCGTATGTCGCATAAGTCAAGGAGGCTGCGTCGTATTTAGCATAAGTTAAGCAGGCTACATCGCATGTTGCACAAGGAAACTGGCTACATGGTATGGCAACCGTGGTTGTGAATTCGCAGTCTTCATATTACTCTATGTGCACTAGTGAAAGTAAAATGTTTCTTGCATCCTTGCCATTTAGATCCCCAGCGTTTAGAATAGGGAAATGGCTAATCCCACATGACGGAAGAAATGATTAGAGACACCATGTTGGTGATGTGATTACCATTCTCGTCTGTGTTTGCGCCTGGTTCGAATAAACAGCCGCTTTCCATTGGCTTCACTTCGGCTATATGGCTTTCATTCAAAGAAGAGAGAAGTAAATGGATCCTCTTCCAATCGAAAGATAATTTTGGCCGAGGATGTGCCTAGTTACGTGTCCACTTTGAGCTTGAGCGGTACATGCTGGGAATTATGCGAGCGTTATTCGTACGAAAATGGGGGTACCATGGTGATGTCATCTCTGCTGGGGTGGATCGAAAAGCTGCTGGCCTCCTCGAGCATCCCTGGCAATGGGGTAGCTAGTGGGACGATTTCCTTTCTCCCGAAATATGTACCAAAGCCCTGTTTTTAATTGAATCTTTACGTGCCCATTAAGAAATAAAAAGTAATTGTCGTCACTCAAACTTAACCCTGATGCCCCAGATTCCTACCAAAATCCTGTTGGGCTTTTTAAGAAAGAATAATCAGCAAAAAATATTCCTTCTCAGTTTTTAATTGGCTACACCCTGGCCTTTTTTTTTCAAATTTTGGCATTATGAAACTTCCAGTTTTTTGTCAATGAGATTTTTAGACTTATATTACTATCATTAGCCAAAGGAGCATCTAGATTAGTACACCTTTCGGTTGGTCGGTACTTCTTGCCTTTTTCATTTCGTTCATTGATAAATGTTATGGTCTTCTTTTTGGGGGATAATGTAAACTCATTACACTTTTCGAGGGGCTTAACATACAACTTGTCGCTTTTCCTTTCCCCTCTACGTCGTATCTGTGAAAAACCGAGCTTTATTTTAGTGATCAGAGGCCGATACGTTTTACTATTGTTTAGTCTTATGACTTGTTGTTTGAGTAATTAAACACTAAATGATTATGACGTGATTGTTCATTCTTGCAGGTATCTGGCTGATCCGTGCAAGCAATGCAGGCACACGTTTGTCCGTGGTGATATGTCGATGTGCCGTTATCATCCGAAGCGGTATTATTCGGATCTACCGTACGGTCGCTGCTACTGGATGTGCTGTTTGCAGAAGAGTAAATCCGCCCCTGGTTGTAAAACCGGCCTCCATGATAACCACTGGCACAAATCTTAGCCTTTTCGTGATAACATCTTCCGTGCGTTTTGTTTTTGTTTGCAATATATTACAATAAAATCTAGTTGATCGCGAATTGAGTGTCATCGATTGGTGGAAATTTAACATAGCCATTAGTAATTACCTGGCAAATATTTTAGTTTTAGAGTAGAAAAATCCATCGGTTAACTTTTATATTGAAGGCAGACCATCTCGCCTACCAGCAACTTCTCACTAGTGAATTTCCACTAAAAACTAGACATTTAGCGGAAATACACAGCATCAGTTTTGTTTGGCCCAGTTTACTTTGCAAAATTAAGCAATATGCTGCGAAAAATAATCAACATAGCAAATGCACACCAACAGAAATTGCCAAAAGACCAAAGACAGAACCATGCACACCAAAAGACAGAACACTTTGTATTACTACGGTAGATATTGCTTCAAAAATATAAATTAACCTGCGCCATAAGAGTTGTTCAGAGTGTAGATTTTGAAGTGATTGAAAAGATGTCCGGAGAAAGCAGGTGGAAGATGAGAATAAAGAAGGTTGAAGAAGAGAACGATACCATTGACAGAGTGAAGTGGCGCAACGCTGTGTTAGAAATAAGAGAGAAATTAGAGTCGAATGCAGCGCGTTTAAATTTGCTGCGGCTGCGATGTTTTGTCATCGCAGGCGCTTTACAGTTTTGTTTACTTTTGGTAGTAGGTAGCAACGCACTGCTTTAGCACTTCCGATACTGCACTCTGTGGATTTATAACACGACGAAACTTATTGACCAATCCCAAAGCTCATCGATAAACAATTTTTTCATTTCATTTGTTTTATCTTTCGTTCAAAAAAAAACCTTATGTAGGTTACTCGAAAACCCTGGTTGTAAAACCGGCCTCCAAAATAAAAACTGGCACAAGTCTTAGCCTTTTCTTGATGACAACTTCCGTGCGTTTTATTTTTGTTTGCAATATATTACAATAAAATCTAGTTGATCGCGAATTGAGTGTCATCGATTGGTGGAAATTTAACGTAGCCATTGGTAATTGCCTGGCAAATATTTTAGTTTTAGAGTAGAAAAATCCATCGGTTAACTTTTATATTGGTGGATGACCATCTCGCCCACCAGCAACTTCTCACTAGTGAATCTCCACTAAACACTAAACATCTAGCGATAATACAAAAGATCAGTTTTGATTTGCCCAGTTTACTTAGCAAAATTAAGCAATATGTTGCGAGAAAAATTATCAAGACAGCAAATGCACACCAACAGAAATTGCCAGGAGACGTAGAACACTTGGTATTACTACAACAGAAATTGCTGAGATGTAGAACACTTGGTATTACTACAGCAGATATTGCTTCACAAATATAAATTAACCTGCCACTGGTATGTTTCTTTCTCAAATTGTTTATTTATTGAACCGCAAATTCACTTTCTCTCACAGCATTGTGGTCAACTTATATAAAATTTCAAAATTATTTTTAAGATTTACTGCCAGCCACTATCTTCAAGTTGTTCAAAAGAATCGAAATCTCCTTCAACTTAACCACATCCCAAACCTCTTCGCTACCAGAATTACTAAGCTTATAATCCGATCTTCGGTACAAAAATCCAAATTTGAAGATGCACGGCATCTCTGCTTCCATTTGCTTGAGGTCGGATGTTCATGATGTCATCAATCATCTATTACCACAATACCGGGGTCGTTTCGGCATCGCTTTCCTTTGCAATCGATGTTGGCTTTGATTTTTCGTTTTTTATTTCTTGCTTCCGCATACTCTGAAGATGCACTGGCCTGCTGACCAATCATGTTTGAGAATATCTTATGGTATGACGATATTGGTTGATCATTGGCGGCAGGAAATTCAACATAAATTTGATTAAAAGGTTTTCCCGGAACGAGGTAACTGATGGTGGAGTACGGGGTGAAATGGAAGTCCTCCCTGATGAACAAAATATCAAGTAGCATTTTTGGAAATACACATTTCCCAATAAAAATTCTGTTTTGGAGGTGAAAACCTAAAATATTTAGTTTTCTGACAAAAGCGCTACATTCTATTGGAGCCACTGACATACCGATATAGTTTTAGTGTCAAAATTATTTCGGATCGTGATTGTGTAAACTTGACCAAACATTTCATCTTCCACATTACTCCCATTGCCGAGCACCAAGCAAGAGGTTTGACCGAAGCGGACTAGGCAAGACTAATCACGAACTAGAAAATTTGATACTAAAATAAAGGGTGTTTCAAAAAAATACGACAAAATCATTCCGCGATATGTCAAAAATGAAAAACATTACGAAACTCTAGCTTGGACACATGTGGTGTACATGCATTCAAATTTTATTTCATGTGTTACAAGTGCTCAATGCGACCACTACAGGCAGCGGACAGCATCAAGCCTATGCGAAAATTCCTCCCGAACGCGCCTCAGCAAGTCGCGGTTCACCGTGTTGATTGCAGCTGTTATTCGATCTTTCATGTCATCGATATTTGCTGGAAGTCGTGAAACATAAACTTTGCCTTTAATATACCCCCACAACAAAAAAGTAACACACAGTGAGGTCCGGGGATCTTGCAGGCCAAGCGCAGAGAACGAGGTCCTAAGCACTTCTACCAATCCATTGCTGAGGCACGTTTTCATTCAGAATAAACTCGAATTTCATTCAGATAAACTCGAATCCCGAGATGCCAATGGGGCGGTGCTTTCTAAATATTCAAAAAAGCCACTACAATGATATATCGTTGCCCAGAAAGAGTGGAATTCTTTGGTCGTCGAAAGCCAGCTTAACATTTTATGTTGAAAAAATTCCTAGATTTGCAATAACTTTTTGAAAGTTGAGAATTATTGAACAGAAAGGACATCCTGAATTTAAAGTGCGGCTCCAGGGAAGCCTGGTTCAACAGCGAGTGGATAGCGGCAAACGCACAATGAACCAGAAGGTTTGATCGAGGCGAAAAAAGGCGTAAAATTTTGTTCGAGAATCGCAGTTTCAGGTTCATGACGCAATCACAAATAAGTTGTTCCAGTAAGGTTCATATCGAAATACATGTAGTTATAAATGCACGTCATACGTAAGACTAACCTCAAGTAACCTCTTAAGAGCATGTACGTCACAATGCGCTGAACACGCGAGGTATCAAATAGACGTAATTCTACGTCTGCAGTCTTCTCGGGGCCCCTTCCAGCGGCTGCCTCCAACAACTTGAGAGCGGTCAATCTGTGTCCCTCCCCTTTTTCCTCAGCCCTGGTCACGACTGCCAGTAAAGCACGAGACGGCTTTGTGACGTCACACTTGACAGATTCTGTTAAAAAACAAAATTGCTACTCGATCCAGGCAAGATTCAATCTCTAAACTTACTGTGCGAATTGAGGCAGACGTCGCAGGACCTCGTGCAGGTCATGCTCTGAGGGGATTCCCCGAAATGAGAAGCCAATTTCTGGCGTCGGCAACTAAACACAGTGATGTTATCACGGGCAATGGATGCTTGCTTGCACCCGGACACGCCAAAAAGAAAACCGACTTCAATCTATGCATTTGAGATTACGTGGTGCTCCACGTCATGCGTTCAACGAAAAAAATGATGGTCATTAAACTCAGCTCATTTCACACCGGAGCAAGAGCTGAAAACTGCAGGCTACATTCCGCACTCATAACTGGGCTTTTCACCACTTGGGATGACTGGTCTTTCAGCTGTGAAGAATCAAGTGACACTCAAAAATGTCTGGATGTTTAATTTTACAAACAACATTCTCAAAAGAAAATAATAACCTAATCCTTTTCTTTCACCTGGTCGTATCAAAACAATATCCGATCATTTGCGATAGATTTTCCAAACCCGTCTGTTCGTTTAATACCATTGTGCTTTGGCGGAACATATCCTGGAAACCGAAATATGAAAGACATAAAGCAGGCCTCCCGTCTCTTCCTGCTCGTCCCGACTCCTGTAACAAGAGGGTTACGTAAATATAGGCGTTGGGGATCGATGTTGCAGGGGGATTCACCTGATAATAATTCTCCACACTTTTGCTTATGGAATGATGGATTACGAAACGAACGTCTGGTTTATCGATTCCCATACCAAACGCAACGGTAGCGCAGATCACCTAAACAAATTATTTATATAACTCAATACCATGTGCAACCGACGTAATAGCGTAATGGCTAGGGTGTTGATTTCGCTGTTGTTCTTGTAACCGGATAAAAATCTAACCCAATCCTGTGTTCCAGGGAAAAAAATGAAATTTTAGATAATACACAAGAAGCAAACCAGGTGAAATCAACAAAGCAAAATACAATTGATTTTGGATTTATTCACTTTTATTAAAGCTACAAAAAAACTCTGAGCAGTGACAAATTCGTCGCTTAAATGCGAAGGATTTTGGTAGTAAACAAGCTTGCAACAGAAAAAGCTCGTTTTGCTTCAACTGAGTTTGTTAAAATGCTCAATTAAACTCTCTAAAGGTTATCCTGCAAAGCCCTTCACGTTCACAGGTTGCGAACGTTTATAACTCGGTAATGTAATGTTTGCGTTATCAATGGTTGCTTACCATTGGAAAATACCAAAAAAATTTTAAAGGAAAGACCGGGAAACGGGAACTGCAAAAGGTAGAAAATCCTGGGAATCTCCAAACGTTTTCAAACCTTAGTAAGATCGTTCGCTTTGCAGCCGATAGACCTGGGTGTAATTCCCCTGTCAAGTGATACCGAGACTTTAAAAATAATTTTTACAGTGTCCCAGCCAGGCTCTCCGCATGAACACAATGCGGAAAAAAGTCGCAAGACACGGACAGTTGATGGGACAGCGCATTCTACCCATCGCGGTGGCCCAATCAAACTAAGGAATAGCAAACAGAGCACAAATTCATACGCATGAAAAGGTTGAACCATGCCAAAGTAAAATTACTTGCTTTCTAATACGAGACCATTTTGTCAGTGATTAGCAACCTATATTTCTTCTGTCACAGTAAACCCTTCACAGTTTATGTACAGATCGATGTGTTCAGACTCGCTTCGTACTTTCCAGCGCTACTGGCATTTCTACCATAAGCAGTGCAACCGAGTATGACAAATTGAAATAAAATACCTTCTTCAAGAATAAATAACTCAAACACGTTACCTCAACAAAGTCACAACATTCATTTATTGCATTATTATCTACCGGATTCATGCGCATGACCACAGGCTTTGTTTGCAGTCTCAAGTCAGACCGGACGATCAAAACGGGCACACTGCTCAATCCCACCACATGACTGTCTTATGAAGATAGAGGAATCCCGTGAAGTGCCTTACGCAATGATACAACAATCAAATTTTCCTGCTTTTTCTCCACACCGTCCCTTTCGTGCTAAGCGTCAAGCAAGGAAGCTGTGAATACCACAATACTGATTTTAAAGTCATCGTTATGACTCGACAAGGCAATAGATAGAGCACATGTTTATCGACCGCGATGCGGACACGCGAACTACCACACATCGCGCCGGTAAACAGATCGGAAATACACAAAGAGACTTGCATCGGGTTTTCAAAGTGTTAGCATTGCGCTTAAATTGCTTGGCATCACTTTTAAAAAGACTGTTTGTTATAATCTACCAACTAAGAAAATAATCTAAGAGCTTTTTATATGGTGAGCCTTAGATGCACAGTACAGGGGTTAGAGCACATCATCATTCTCAAACAACGCTATTATGTTGTTGTTCTGATTACCCCTCCTCTTCCTCAGAATGGAGGAACGGCACGAACGGCAATTCAGGTTCATGCCGTCAACCCTAATTGAAATTAGACCAGGGAAAAGACGGCAGCCCGTTTCGAACCAGTCATGAAAGACAGGTAGCCCCACCACCAACAACGCGGACTGCCATTGGTGGATATCCAAGAGTCGCCTTTTACGACATGCTGGGTGAGCAGCTTCACAATTGTAACCCAGTGAAGTACGGGTAGGCCACCTGTCTGCCACATAAAGGTGGGGGCGTCTCGATAAGTGCCTTGCCCAAGGACACAAGCAAGCGTAACAACGCTATCATCGCGAGGTTTGTCAAAGTTTGCCACAACACAAAGCACTGGAGGTTTACTGTCGAACTTGTTTCGAGGAAAAATTAATTTGACTTTCAAAACTTTTTTCCGGTACAGATTCATATTTCCACCACTCGTTTACGGGAAAACCTTTGTCGGCTGAACTAGATATTTTGCTGTACTAATATTTTGCGTTCAAACCAGCTTCGGAGTTACCAGTACTACTGGCACTTCGGAGTTACCAGCATTCTTCGACGCACACCATACCTACCTGTACAGTGTTGTCCCTCCACTTGCAATGGACCTCTTTCCTCACCTCCCCTGGCAGGTAAGCATGGTAACAAGCCGCTTTCAACCCCCGTCGATTCAAATCTTTGCTCACTTTCTCGGCGTCGGCGCGAGAAAAACAATACACAATGCCTGTTGTAATAGTGACGTCATAAGCAAACGAATGATGACGCCATAATGACTTCATTAATACCTGATTGGCCAGGAAAATTTTTTGTGATTGTTTGCGCCATGTCGTCAATTACGTCATTATGGTCCTTCGGCTTGAGGCGTACTTCGTAGTAAAGAAGAGGCCGATTGAGGCCTGTCTTGAAGATTAAAGCATGAGGAATATTGAGGATCTTCTTGGTGTCTGTGATTACCTGCAATACAAATTGCTCGTGCCCGTCAACATGCAATGCTGAGGCAACCGAACACTCATCATAGCACTGTTGTTAAAGCAAAAGGTTTGATGGAAATCTCAGAGCCGTATCTACCAGAAAATGATTTGGAGAGAGCGGAAGAACAGTTATCCAAAAAAGTCAGGTGTCGCAAAGCACAGTTCAGTTTTCATTGATTAGGGTTGGATTCCACCAACAGGGCCTTGCCAGAGAAAAAACATTAACCTCAAAACATTAGTAATTGACCCAGAGCATTGCATTAACTAATAAACTCCAGCCTGCACGCGAAAAAGAAATGATTAAGATTTGAACTATGAGAGGAAATGAAACGAATTTAATCAACTCATAATGGACAAGAATAACAGAGAGTTTGGGAGACTACGACATGATTAGACGGATTTTCAGTCGCCAGCCACTTATAGACGTCATAGGATTTCGAAACTGTGTTCGAAACCAAACCATAAGGTCAAAAGCAAATGGTTCCTCTTGGTCACACCGTTACAATCCGAGCTTTGAACTCGTAGACTTATGCTTAGTGTATCTTCACGTCGCGCAATCGTAATTCTTTCGAAAAAAAACGAACTTAAAATCTGGAAGTAACAACCCATAATAGTTTTTCCTATTTCATGAGCACTATTCATTCCTCCCCAATGTAGCCTGTATTTCGTGGTTCGGAGGGTTTGAATGATGTAGCTTCTCATCTACCATATGGTGAAGAGGCAACTTTTAGGCGCCTACCAGTGGCAGCTCGCCTCGTTGGTGGTGGGGGCAATCAGTCCGCTAATTTGTACTCATGACTCGCTCAAAATAAACTGCAGCTTTCCCTTACTATAATCTTAATTGATTTTAAGTTGTAAACATTAATTGCCGTTCAATACCGTTCCCTTCATGCCAAGGAAAAAAAGTAAACAACAACAACATGTCGTCATTAACGAATACAGTCTCCACAATACTCACTATCTGGCCAATCTTCATGGCAAGTAGTTTCTCACCTTGCTGGTAGCAGTGGCGGTTAATGCGAGAATTGGAGTCGAAGGATATTGCCGTTTCAAGATGCCAAGGGTTTTGTAATCTAATAAAAGTAAATAAGATGAACACTTGGATTTTTGGGCACAACTCAAGTTGTCCCCAAATTTATCTCTGCTTGGATTTTCAAAAGTTTATTCATGCTTAAATCATATGATTTGCTTTTGAAAACATTAATTAACAAGAAAACGCTTTGATCTCATGAGAACCAACAAAAGAATGATGTATAGACTGATATGCTCCTTACAAAAAAGAGGCATGGAAGGAAATTACCAATTCCAAGGTAAGTAAGTCATCATCAACCCTGCCCTGCACCTATAGCATCACGTAACCAATTACTCAAACACACCCAAAGTACCCACTCACATACAAACTGCATCACGTCACTGACCAGGTCTGAAGTCATTTCCCCATTGACTGGCACAGTGGGCTTCATCTATGGCAATGCGAGATAAATTCGAAGCTTTGTAGCATTTTTCAAGCTGACAAAGTTTAAATGTCAAAAACGAATAGGTTCTTCGTTTGCCTAACAATATACTGTACTTTGGAACTATATTTTGGTACGTAACCAACATATAGTCACTATTTCAGAGGCTCCTAACCGCTTTGTAGTCCCGAGCCCCTACAAAAAAATTATTGCGCACTCCTGCCTAAATTTTGTAGGAAACTCGATGAACATATCAATGCTTCTTATGTTGCAGCAACTTAATAAATTTTTTTTTCGGTTATAAAATGAAAATTTGATACTTCGGCTATTGTAGATACATACGATATTATGTTGCAGCGAATCATGTACCACTAATGCCATCAGGGCAGTACTTATCTCATAGTTCAGTGGTCTCCAAAGTTTATTTTAGGCGACCCAAATTTAAGCAAACATTTAAGTATGCAAGTATTCTCGGCCCTGTCAATATATTTAAAGTTCGGATTTGCGAATTTTCAATGATATGTTGACGTGAAATCTTTCCTTCTTCGAGATCAATACATTGGAAGTCCGGACCTGCGACTTTTGCTTGACGGATGGATGTGAAGTCGTTTTTTTGGGAGATCAAGTTTCTTGAAACCACAGGCCACCACTTCTTGGGGTCGCGACCCACAGAGTGGCAACGACGGTCATACTTAATTACGCAAACCATCAAAAAAATATGATCAAAAATTGAACGAACCATCAAGTAAATCAATTGTTTTTAGCTTTATTTAAATTTACCAAAGCATTTACGGACCACCTAAAGGCTTCCCGAAGATCTCAGGTCGGCGACCAATGCGCTAAATTATGGCGTCATAATGCATACCTTTAGTTCACAAACAGCAAATACCTGGGTACTACACTCATAAGGGCAAATTAGCAGTGGGAGGGCTTGGTACTTCGCAGCTCAAATGGTTAAGCATCTGACCGGTGAGAAGAAGGCTGTTGCTTTGAATCTCAACCGCATCGTTTTTGGCTTTTCACACAGCTCCAGGGTAATTATGCATCAACTTACTATTTAGAAAAGCCTGAAGATTTACGCGTTTGGTTGGAAATATTTAATAAAAAACGAAATTCTTTACCAATTGACTCAGCATCTGAAAACGAAGCAAACTTCATATTATTACCTGAGCCATAAATCGTTTGCTTTTTGCTATTTTCTCCGGTGTCACATAGAGAAGCTTAAAGCCTGGATTGTCAGTGGACAGCTTTTTCGTGATTTCTGAAACCTTCTCCTGCAAGTGCACAGACGTTAAGCACGGTGTATTAAGAATTTGAAAAGTTTGCTATACCTTGGGAGTGTCGGCAGACAAGAACTCAGCACCAATTCCATATTGCTCAATGTTATGGCATTGATCGGTCATCAAAGATACAAGTGGAGAAACAACAAGAGTGATTCCTGAAAATCATGTCATAAGAGTTAGTTGAATCACATATTCTTCTCTTTCAGTTATGAGAAGCTTTTGGGTGGTTACCAACCAGAAACTTAAATTCAGATGCGTTAGTTACCAACACCGACCGAGTACAATTTGACTTCCTAGCTGGATAGTAATAGAAGACCAACCATTTTCTTGCGCTCATGAATAGCCAAAAGAGCTATCAACAGAGCAACTGACTGATGAACACGTGCCTCGAAATACAACGCGCTTTAATCAGCTTTAGCTAACGCATGAAAGACGCCATCATCCAAAAGTTACCAATACTGTTGGAACAGCACATTTTACGACAAACAGGGCAACCAATCAAAAAAGCGATAATGACGTGAATTTTCGCAAGGACGCAACACACCCACGGTGACATTACACGTCGGTCCCTCCGTTTATTGCCGCCATTCAACTGTACTTCAACCATATCGTGCACGCCGTCCGCAAATGCCTTTCCAGCCTTCATGGTTCGATAATCTCAATGCTTTCTACAGCTCAAAAGCAATGACAAATCTAACCAGCTTTATGGCTTTAACCACAATAAATTAATTTGTACTTGGTGTTGATTTATCTACAATTCTCACTCTAACTTTTCGAAGCATGCACGGCGAGCAAAATTTAAGGTTAATAATAGTTGCTACAAAAGTTGCATAAACGCCAAAGTGAGTGGAAAAAGTACTGAAACACAGCAACACATGCTAAGTGGAATTTTAAAGCATACTTTAAAATCAACCACAAGGTTTGATAAACGATTTGAGGTCAATGCTTCATACCTGACCTATGACCTATCATCTAAAAGATGAAAAAAGACC
This sequence comes from Trididemnum clinides, assembly GCA_963675345.1. Lineage (NCBI taxonomy): Eukaryota > Metazoa > Chordata > Ascidiacea > Aplousobranchia > Didemnidae > Trididemnum > Trididemnum clinides. Next base: position 32,086,506 of record OY776290.1, on the reverse strand, counting down.
GACCAGCAAGTTATCTTAACAGGAATCACACCTGATGATAACACTGCCGGTAACTGATAGCAGAGACTTTTTCCTCCACCAGTCGGCATTACAAGAAACACGTCCTCTTTGCTCATGGTTGCATTCATCACTTCAAGTTGTTTGTTACGAAAGTTTGCCATTCCAAACACTTCGCAGAGACTTTTTCGCAGATTTTCTTGCCAGGGAAATTCTGAAAAACATATAAATATATGTATTTACTGAAAAAAGATGATGAATCTTTTATAGACCTATAGACAGATGCAGTAGATCAGACCAATGCTCTGACTTTTTTAGCATTGTGGAACTCTTACTGTACTTTTACAGGTGCCACCAAACTCTAATTACAAAAGTGTTTAGGAAAACCGCGTTGGCTCAGGTTTTCCGGCATAAAAAACCTTAGTTTAGCCTTCAAGGATTCTCAAACTTTGCTACGATAGAGAAACTTTAGGGATAATCGGGTAAGTTTTTATGGGACAGTTTATCAACAATTTTCAACAATAACCTATGCAAAATTAGTTGTTTTCGCCCAGCTCTACTGAAGACTTTTTTAAAAATCAACTTTACAAAAGCAATGGTGCTGCCCATTTTGTCACAAAAAAACATTTATTTTCTAATGTTTCGATGCTTCCGCTCTTTTTAAACTTCACCATCTTTTCCTTTTGGTAAGTGACTTCATAAAATCGAATTCTTCTCGTGTTATATTCTTCTTTAAGCCTACGCCACATATCTACAATTCAACAACAGAGTTTGTTGCTAACAAAAGTTTGAAAACCCTGACTGTGTTTCATACCAATTTAAAGTCATAATTCGTGCATCACAATTAGTTTCGCAAGTGAACAGCTTGTCGTATCGTATTCTTCTGACACTTATCTTCGGCTATTTTCAATTTTCTAAGTAAATTAACTTTTTGCTTGGTTGTGTTCTTGTGACATAGGAATAAATGCAATAAAATTTTTGCGCTTAATGTCAAACAAAAAGCGAAGTATAAGAGATTACATCAAGGTTTTCACTAGAGTTGTTATGTTTTGCTAAAATGTTCTCCAAAAATGAAAAAAAAACGTGATGTTTTCAATAAAACCAAAGATGGTGGAGCCCTTTGGGCTCACGGAATCCTAGGGTTCTGCAAAACCTCAGTTGAAGAGCTCTAAGTTAGACTATAGGTCAAAAATGTTTCATCAACTACGTAAATCAAGAACGATATTTCGATCACACCTTAGCTAAAGCATCACAAACCATCTTACTCACAACAAAGAGCTTCTAAGGTAAATAAAATGTGAATTCATTGCAAAGGATGATAAGCTGCACACGGTATATTGCAATTCCAAATCATTTCAGCAAATAGTTAAAAGCAAGAGATCATTTTATAAGCGCCCTTACGTAGATTCAAAGTTCCCCTTTTCCGCTTCTGCAAGCGTCAAGGAGTTGCTTCACCGAGTGCCCGCCACTGTCCATACGTTGCAAATTATAATTTGGAAATGCACAACACACTTTGATCAGTTGCAGCAAATTACTTCGTCACAAAAACCCGTGCGACAGTGGAAGGGTCAGAGCACCTACTTTACAGTCGGTGGATTTACTTCCCTAGTCGAGTCATAAACAATACTTTTTAAAAATGTTCACACTTTTCCTGCTTGGCCCTCAGCATGAAATGAATAGTGTCGTAAAAAGTAAACGAGTTTAACTGTTGTACTCTCAGAAGAGGACTTAGCAGTATAGCTGTCGCAGTGGCCTAGTCTACTTGAAGTCTAGCAAACAGAGCATAAATTCAAACGCAAAATTAAAATTACATCGAAGAAATGTTTCACCTTTACATCTATTGTTACTACGTCAGGTGATGAGGCCGTTTACCTTTCACAACCAAAGCATCCGTTTGTTACTAAAAGGGAATTTTCAGTCGCAGCAAAGGCTAATTAAATTATTTATTGATTTTGACAACTAAGCGGCACTTTCACATTTACAATAACATCAGAACTAACTAGGTACTCAACAATTCATAAAAAATTGCAGGAAAATTTGCAATGAAAGCAGGTATTTGTGACCGCTTACCATTGGTTGCCCATTTTCGTTTAGAAGTTTTCGATGACAATTCGGAAGATTGACAAACGTCAATTTCAACCTCAAGTTCTTGGCGTCTTTCCTGTAGTTCCTGTCGTTTGCATTGTAGAATGGCGATTTCTTTGTTGACTTTCTCAATAGAACGCTCTACTTCTTTGTACTCATTTTTCAAATCTGATAAAAAAAATGCTGAAACGTAATATATAACATCAGAAAACAAATTAGGCTATAACTAGCGGCCAAAAGAGCATAGAACTTGCGATAAAAAATAACCCTGCACGCACTTAATTTGTGACGGTAAAAGAGCTGTTGGCTTATCTTCTTTAACAGCAGGATCGTTTTCGTTCTTTTACTGTATATAAGATAGGCTTTCGAGCAGATAGTGATACCATCATTGTGTATATTTACTAAAACACATCAAAGAAGCCGAGAAAATTGGCAAGAAGAACCTTTTCCAAAGACACAACCATTAAAGCCTTTTGCTTGGTCATGAAGTGGAAAACTATGTAATGACAAGCAGCTCAATCAAACTTGGCAGAAGGTGGAAAACAAATTGTTGACATGTAAAAACAATTGGATAATTCATGGTTTAAGCAACTACAAGCAATGTTATGACTGCTAAATGAAGTTTAAAAACAACAAAATAATCTTCGGCAACTTACACCACAAAGAAAACGAATTGCAGAGCGTTTAAAAACTTACTAATTTGACTATTTTTAATTGTACAGCCTACTGAAAGACAAACTGTAAATAACCTAATTTTATTGTAATTACATGAAAAGCACAGCCAGGAAATAATTCACGGCTGAGCATAGAAAAATGACAACAAAACTAAAACGTTTATTTAGCCAACAATAATTGTTAAATATGGTAGTAACAATTGTTTAAAATGGCATGCCTAATTATTTTTGGTATCTTTTATTTTTCATAATATTCGCCTTTACTTCTCAAAAACCTAGGTCTTTTCTAACACATGTGTAGCCGTAATCGAAATTCCATTACGCTTCCCTTAACTTAATATTCTAATCTAATTGTACAAAAAAAAACGTATATTGTGTAGAAAGTCAATTATGTATTATAGTAAAGACCAAACCTTGCAATCCAAAACTTACCCTCAAAAAACATGAAAGTATTGTGAAAACACTAAACCAGGGGTGTGCCACCTTTTTTGCAGGCAGGCCGACTTCCGACTTTATGAAAATTTCACAGATCTGTTAAAGTTCATATCTGGGCTCAATTTCACTTACCAGCAATGATTAGTGACAGTATTCGTGCGATATAGCAGTGAGAACCTTTTTTCTTTTGTAAATCACAGTTTTCATAGCTGTAAATTTGCCACAAATTTCCCAATTGATTCAGTAATGGCCTTTTTTCTTTTGGAGGTCAAAGTTTCGCGAAAATTTTATAGCTTCAATTTTGCCAAAATCTTCAACTTTCTTGCACAGGTCACAAAAAGTTTCACGTTCCAGGCCGTAGGTTGCACACCCCTGCACTAAACCATAGTTAACACTTTCAAATGTTGTGAACAACTTCAGTGTACTCAGCACTTTCCCACTCTAACAACAATGATCAATCTAATGACCTATGAGCATACACATAGCATCAAGTAAAATAAAATTGATTTCACTATGCACTACTTGTGAGGTCACCAAGCATGCGAGAAGTCTTGCACTGAAACAAGGTCTTGACGGAAGTAACCTTAACCACTACTATAAATTCACACACTGCCTACCTGATAAAGACATGTTCTGTTGATTTCTTCTAAATCACTTTCAACTTCTCATTAGCTTTTTGCCAACCCAAGTCAAATAACTTTTTCAAATCTTCTAATGCAAAACCTGTTGGAATATAACTTGCTGTAGTTAAATTACAAAACACAAAGGCAAATTCAACAACAGGACTTGACACTGTAATCCTGGAGATAAATTTTTTGCTAGCTTTTTGAGTGTAAGATGGCAATGTAGTACAGCAAAATTTCAAATATCAATGTGATTTTAATTTCATACATTTTTGAAAGAAAAATCTAGTACTTAGCATGTTGGAATAATTTGTTCAGTTTCAGAATAAATTTATGTACTTCTGTAAATTTGCATTTCTTCATTTTAGTGCTGCCCAAAATGCTCACTGAAATTTTTTAAAAAGAAAAATTTATTAAAGCTTCAGCAGGTTTGTGTGAATTTTCTTAAAATTATTGGCATGAAGAAGTCACCGAATTGCATTACAGCAGTGGTTCTCAAACTGTGCGTCGCGACGCCCCGGTGCATCGTTTCAATTTTCCAAAGGCGTCAAGGGATATTTTGTTTTTGTGCCATTAAGTCTAGGTTTTATTGCGTCAAAAGAACTCTGATCGTAGATTCCTTTCTTACTTTCTTCTGACATTTTCACAATAGTGTTTTTAATACACTGTCGTAACGGTTGACTTGTTATTCAAGAATCAAATTGCAGAAGTTTAGCTTAATTGGCGAAAAATATATACAGAATAAAGCATTCAGTTGTATGTTGGACGAAAACAGGAAAGATGAGTTACAAACTTGGAAAAGCGTAATTTTACGATTGAAGATGACAGACCAATCCAAAATCTCGGGAGCATAGGGGAAGTTATTTATGTAAATTATGGGTCACATTTATCTCGCAGTACGGCAAAGTAAACTGTAGGATGCTGCCTGGTGCGTCGCAAAGTCTCGCAAGCTTTTTTAAATGCGTCGCATCGCAAAAAGTTTGAGAACCACTGCATTACAGTGATCCCTCGCTATATCGCACTTCACATATCGCGGCTTTACTGCTTCGCGGAATTTTTTACAGTGCTTTTTTACAGTGAATCTTGATTGGCTCAGGGGCTTTACTGTTGTCTAGAAGTGAAAAAAGTTGAAAAAAGTGAAAAAAGTTGATATATACGTTAATATTTCTATTTCTTAAACACATTTTGGGCCTGAAAAGAGATTTTGTTTTTTGTTTCATTCTGCAGTACAGTATTGCATTGTAAAATAACAGTAAAAAATAAAGCTGACTACTTTGCGGATTTCACCTATCGCGGGTTATTTTTGGAATGTATCCCTCGCGATAAACGAGGGTTCACTGTACTTAAATTATAATTGAAAGTGAACTGCAGTACTTCAATACCATTTCAAATCTGTAGCAATCGACACTTACATTTGAATATAAACGTAAGGCAGTGGCTATTTTCCTGTCAACAGCATTTTATCCATAAATCTATTTTGCCATTGAACATTTATGACTGATCAGTTTCCATGATTTATCAAAAGCATAACTTTTGGTCATTGGAGGTTGGTCAATTTTTATGACATATTAAAAATGTTACTCGAAAAAATGCAATCCACAGTCTACACTCCCTACGTTTTATATACCCCTCCCTTACCCATAGTGCACTGCTGTTGCAAAATTTGAGAAAAAAAATGTTACTGCTATACATCCTCCAAAAAACCCAAACCCAATTAAAAAAAAAAGTGATGTGTAGAATCAGTGGCATATGAACGCAGCAATACCAACCAATACGCCAATGCAAAGCTATGGGCAACATTTTAAATGTGCTTATTTAAAGACACACCAATTGCATACAGCAAAATAACTAGTGTGTGTATTTTGCTATCAATGACAAAATATCCACTACATAGAAATAAGCTAGTGGCTGTTTTGCCGTGAATGGCATTTTACCCATGGAGTCTATTTTGCAGTCATCAATCAAGAGTATCTAAATAGGCATATTTGCAACCGTTCTGGTAGCGATGATGTGGTGTGGTTGATAGTGCCGCTGCCTTGAAAAGCAATGGCTACTGATTTGAATCTGTATTGGTAGGTTACCATGACAAAGGTAGTGAATACTGGATGAGGAGGCCTGGTATGTGGATGTATGGGGAAGTGCCAATTGGGGGTAAAATTTTTTGCAATTCATCATAGGAAATTGACCAATCAGAAATGATCAAAAGGCATGTGTTTAATACGTCATTAAAATTGACCAATCACAAAAGTCTGACAGCGAGATAGCTTTCAAGGGTAAAGTGCCATTGACGGCAAAATAGCCAGTCTAAAAATATATATGAGACTAAATAATGATCAGGGCAACAATTTTTAAACAAAAAATTTCAAATTTTGACTTCATATCTTACAAGTTTTGACTATATTTTGACTTAAATATTTTTACCTTACTGGAAAGCACATTAACGTTTCAGCACTAAGCATTGAATTATAAATCGCTTCCAAATAGTACATTATGTTCATTTGTTTAAATCTATCATATTGTGTAAAACAGAACTTAAGAACAAGATAAAACAAAAACTGATACATTCAAGAAAAACAATCAATCACTAACGATAGAACAACAACCCACTTTTAATCATTCAATTTCCAACAGAAAACTTAGCTCTTCGTTTTCTGTTGGAAATTGAGTTGTGTAAAGAACCCTTGTTTAGCTCTAGTGCAGTAAAAGCCAGAAATTATCAAAAAAAGGCAATTATTGGATCATTCTTATTAATGGTTATATATCCTTAGCACAACTAATTTGTTTCATAATGCACACTGGTGGACAAACTCTAAAATGTAAACAACACTAAAACACAAACATTCAGATATACAGAAATGCATATTGAAAGATGGACGTATTGCATCACAGAAATTTGGAAATTTATGCTAAAACAAGGAATTAAGGAAATGCATTCGAAATAAGAAATTATGGTAGGGTAAACCAAAGGAAAATGGGACAAAATTCTGGTATTTTGATTGAATTAATTTATTGTGGTAGGTAAATCAAAAACTTTATTGTTGTATATATATTAGCTACTTAAATTTATGAAACAAATTTTTTCAATTGCTAGTCACATTTTGAGGTATATAAAAAAGGTTATGTGTCCATTTTACCCCAAGTGGGATAACATGAGATGCTTATTGAACTTTTTAAAAATATTATTTTTAAGCAGATATCATAAACATAATTTTTTGTCAAAGTATTCACCGTTCAAGATTATGTTCCACAGAACAACAGATTCATATAGTGGTACTAATAGCACCAGTTTTAGCATTACAATTATGCTTGCTTTCAAACTACACAATATTGAGATTTCAAATAGTGCATTTCATGATAAAGCAAACAAAAATCTAAAAACAGCAAACACAGAAATAGGCCAAACAAAATAATCCTGTGGAACACAAAAACCATTACTATTTTATTCACAGTATCGGCAGGGAGCAGAACTACAATCAAGATAATGCAATCTTTTACACATATGACATTTTACTTGTTCAACAACCTCATCTTATCATCAGAATAGTCATTAGTGTTGGGTGGATCTTGCTGTTTACATTGATAGCAGATGATTTTATCAACATCTCTTCTTACTGGTTCCTTTCTTATTTTGAGCATGCAGTAACTTTTCGCTTTTTTGGCTTCTTTCTTCTTTTTCTTTTCTTAATATCTGCAGAGACATTTCATACATCAGCCCTTCTCCTGTCTGCTTTTGCATACATCTTTGCCTCTTTTGAGCATTTTGTAAAGAATGCGATGTTGCTTTGATTTGGTGTTGGTTGAATCATAGCCAGAATGGCTCTTTTTAAGAGCTTTTTGAGGTGTAGTTTGTTCAACCAGATGATTTTTGTGATTTTGTGTATTTGGTCCATCCTGATAAATTTGTGGCATTATTGATTCATTTTGATAAACACCAAAGACCTCTTCTTCACAGCCTAGAATAGGCCATGATACACCACATGTGCTGATACCAACCAGGTTGTTTTCATCTCTTAACCCTTTGAGGGATAATGTAGCACATATGTCACATAATTGTTAACTGTTATGTCATTATGATGTAACACCATTTTTCTGAAATTCATTGTAATTTTGTTGTTGCCAAACAATTAAGGAAATTGTCTCAAATTTTATGAATTAGAATCTTATGATCCTTAAAGGGTTAAAGGTGTTGCTGGTTCTGCTAGTGTAATTGATGGCACAACCTTTCATTTTGGTACTCTGTCTTTATTCAATGGGCATAATGCACATTTGCTAAAGCCAGAGATGAAATTGCAAGGCTTGTTTACAAAACCATTCTCATACAGCTCTTTGGGCAAAATTGGTAAAGCTAGTTTGGAGACTGTTTTCTGTCTTGATTCTCTGAAAAATTTCAACAACACGCTAATCTAAACCTTTTTTGCTGGTCCATATACTCCAACATCAAGTGTTGGGAGAGCACTGGATGATTTTGAAGGAGGGCATACTATATGCACATTTTCCTCCCTGGCTCTTGGTGCAGTATCATAAGTTATATGGGATCCATGTCAATTGAAAAAGACTACAATTGGCAATTGAAATTGGATTGGAAAAAGATTACAATTGGAAAAAGACTACAATTTTAAAACTATGCTTCAAAAACATAGTCCTCCATCTAGTCACTTCATCACGCTGTAGGATGTTTTTCAGGCCCACCACTTATCCATGCATCAAAGATGCCTCCTGACCTGTCTTTGTATATCATGTAAGGTGGCAAATACTATCTTGCAGCATTCCCACAAAAAAGGATGTTATACATCAGGGGTGTCAAACTCGCGGCCCTTAGAGCTTCTCAGTGCGGCCCCCGAGACGATTCTGAAATTACGAATGAACTTCGGCAGTATTGGCCTATTCAACTTCTGTGTTGATGAAAGCGGGACCCTGCGATGCGGCCTCAGGTTCGGATGTCGAGGCACAGGTAAATATTTCCAAATATAAAAAAAATTAGGGTGAACTCTTAAAAAAAAAAAAAAAAAAAGGTCTTCACCTATTATGTAGCACGGTTTCTGTTCTTTTCATACCAGGGTATCTCAAATTTCACTTCGCAGGCAGAGATGACCTTTTTTTTTTTTTTAGAGATCACTCCAATTTTCTTCAAGAAGTTACCCCAACTTTTCGTTATTGAAGCAAATCTCAGGTCGTTCCCCAGAGAGATCGTAATTCCCGAATCCAAAACCACATGCAGCCCTCGGCACGATTGCTCATATAAGCAAATTGGCCCCCAGAAGCCCACGAGTTTGACACCCCTGTTATACATGGTTTTTCTTTGTATGGGAATGATCATTTGTGCATTTTTAGTGCTCTTGTGATAAAATGCACTTTTCTTCTAGGAATCCAAGGACGAACTTGTTTCATCAACATCGCAAAATCTTTCAGGTTTATTTCTTTTGTTAAGGTCATCAATTAATTTCTCCAAGATGGAGAAACAGTTCAATCCATCTTTAATTAAAGGCAGTGGCTATTTTGCCGTCGACGGCAATTTACCCTCAGGGACTATTTTGCCATGAGTTATTTGTGATTGATCAATCTTAATGATGTACTAAACATGTAACTTTTGGTCGTTTCTGATTGGTCAATATTAAAAACCAATTAAAAAAATTTTGCACCCCCAGGTCTCTATCCCCCACCCTATACACTCCCTTGCAGTGTACACTGCCCTGTACATTTACATACCAGGCCTGCCCCTTCAGTGTACACTGCCTTTCTTTTAATGCCCTGCCAGCTGAGATTTGAACCCGCAACCATGGTATCTCAAGGCCAGCGCACTATCCACTACACCACAGTGTCACTGGTGTAACTGTAGCAAATATGGCTATATAAACACATGTGAATGATTACGGCAAAATAGATTCCAAGGGCAAATTGCCGTCGACGGCAAAATAGCCACTGCCTTAATTAAACTCTTAGCTCAAGCAAAAGCAACATAATCAGATTTTCATTTTGATAACTGATATTTCCAATGATTTTAAAATGCAGGCATCTATTCTTCTACCGATGAGTTGCTTTCAAAAGGATTTGTTACACCATGTTGTTTAAGAACTCTCAATTACAAAAAGGTAGTGGCTATTTTGCCGTCAATGCATTTTATCCGTAGAGACTATTTCACCATGAGTTATTTGGGATAGTTCAAGCTCAATGACATTTTAAACCAGGGGTGTGCAAACTGCGGCCCGCGGGCCAAATGCGGCCCGCGTCTGAAAATTGTGCGGCCCGCGGAGAGTTGCGGTTTTTGAATAGAGTGCGGCCCGCGAACGTTTCACACGTTTTTTGGAGGTGCTTAATAAAATCAATGTCAGAAATAAACCTAGAATAAAGTTAAATAATTTAACAGTTAACCGCTTTGCAAGAATATATTCCAATTAAAGGTTGCTCTCTGCACAGCAAAGATCATAAAGAAACAAGTTTTTTAGCTAAATATTGTTTGCTTGTGACGTTATAGACATATACTATTGCATATGTTTTTGCTAGAACGTTCCATGTATTGTAATTGGTTAATTTTGCTCAATTTTTGTTCTTCTCACCTCTTGGGAAAAATTTCAGAATCTAGTGAGATTTGTAGAGATACGACGAAGAAAATTATTAGTTAATCGTAGAGATATGTCCTTTTGACGATTTGCTAATTTAGTTTAGAATTAGAATCATTCGTATCGTGGCTTGAGGAATTAGCGCGTAGCTAATTTATGGTTGATACTTGTGCTAGTGAATGAAGAGGTGGTTCGTAGCGAAGATATTGAGTCTAGCCAGTTAGCTAATATTGAGTCTAGCGAGTCCAGCCAGTTATCAATAGCCAGTCAGCTAAGCTAACTTGAAATCTTGAAAGGAAGGTCGGTCCGTTAATTAGTTTTATCAGTTGATTATTTTTGAAAAATACGGGACAAATTAGGTAAAAATTATGCGTTTAACATGCTATACCAATTAATTAACCACGGTTTAATCACAATTAAACCATGGCTACAGCCTAGTTTAGCAAAGATGTCCTTCGTTCGTTTTTTGTCCATTCTGTTTGCATACTTTTTAACTTCGTGAATTTTGGTTTCAGCATATCTATTGATTTTGTCTAATTCTAATAAACTTATACACAAGAGTTTAGCAAATTTAAACCTTGGTTTCAATTAATTCATCACTCCGCAATGGCAAATTTCGCAAATTCGAAAGAGACAAGAAAGAGGAAAGTAGAGGAAGAAATGCGAAGATTTAATGACAAATGGACTTGGAAATATTTTTTTATCGAAAATGCAGACAGTAGACCCTTGTGTTTGATTTGCAATCAAACTGTAAATGTTAATAAAGAGTACAACATTAAACGACATTATGACTCAAAACATGCTGACTGTATTTATGGAAAGCTGAAAGGACGTGAGAGAGAGCTGAAAGTTAAGCAATTGAAGGAACAATTGAAGAGCCAGCGTTTGATGTTTCAAAAAATGCAAACTGATAATGAAAAAATAGTTCGATGCAGTTTCTTAATTGCACAGAGAATAGCTCAAACTATGAAGCCGTATTCTGAAGGTGATTTTGTGAAAAAGTGCCTTATTGATGTCGCAGAAGAAATGTGTGCTAAAATGGTACAGGAGTTCAAGAAAATAAGTTTGTCACGTTGGACGATAGCAAGGCGCATTGACGAACTTGCTGGTGATGTTTGTGACACGCTTAAAGACAAAGTGAAAAACTTTGTGTCATGGAGCTTCGCAATCGATGAAAGCACCGATGTAAAGGACACGGCACAGTTAGCTGTGTTTATAAAAGGAGTGGACAAGGAGTTGAACGAAACAGAAGAACTTCTGTCTCTACAGTGTATGAAGGATACTACTACTGGTGCTAATATTTTTTGTGAAGTTCTCAATGCTTTTGATAAGTTTGGTTTGGACCTATCCACTTTATGCGGAATCACAACTGATGGTGCTCGAGCCATGTCCGGAACTGGCATTGGATTTGTAGGTCTCTTGAAATCTGCTTTGAAAGAGAAAAATATCAGTGACGATATAGCAATTTTCCACTGTATTATTCATCAACAAAATCTATGCGCAAAATCCTTGAAATTCAAACATGTCTTGAGCCCGGTCAATGAGGCAGTAAATTTCATTCGAGCTCGAGGACTAAATCACCGGCAGTTTCAAAAGTTTCTGAATGATCTCGACACCGAACATCAAGATCTAACTTATTCTTCCGAGGTACGTTGGCTAAGCAAGGGTGGTATGTTGCGACGATTTTACGAACTGCGAAACGAAGTCGCACTATTTTTAAAAAATAAAGGGCGACTAATGGCTGAAATGGAAGACGAAAGTTGGTTGTGTGATCTGGCTTTCTTGGTCGATATTACTACTCGCATGAATGAGCTCAATACAAAGCTGCAACGAAAAGCCCAGTATGCGAGTGAAATGTATGGTCACATAAAAGGCTTTATGAACAAGTTGAGACTTTGGCACGCACACATAAAAAATGCGGATCTCTCTCACTTTTCAACTTTAAAAGAAATGGGAATGCTTCCAGAGAAGAAAACCGAATTTGCAGATCAACTTGAAAAATTGCTTAATGAATTTTCGGCTCGCTTTAAAGACTTCAGATCCCATGAACATTTATTTGAAATATTTTCTTCACCATTTCACACAGAAATTGACAAAGCCCCCACTGATATCCAAATGGAACTGATTGATCTTCAGGAGAGTACTGACTTGAAGGCCAAGTATGTGGAAATGAATCTAGGTGATTTTTACCGGAAATTTTTTGACCAAGATAAGTTCCCAAATTTAAGAAAATTTGTGGCTTCCAAAATGGCACTTTTTGGCTCAACTTATTTGTGTGAACAATTTTTTTCTAAAATGGGTTTTATAAAATCTCCCTATCGATCAGTAATAACAGACGAACACTTGGAAAATGGGCTTAGAGTTGCAAGCACCTCAATTAAAGTAAATTTGAATAGAGTGGTTCAGAAAAAAAGCCAGCTGCATAATTCTCACAGAAATTGTTTGTACAAAGATTAAATCGTATTGCCATGTTCTGATTATACAATTACATATTTTTGTTTTTTAACTAATTACTAAACGAATTTTTTTTTCGAATAATACTGGTATTACTGTTTTTGATATTATTGCAGTTTTATTTTTATCGCTGGCAATATTGTTTTTGATATTCGGTAAAATATTATCCTATTTGAAGGTGCGGCCCGCAGAATATTGTGCTTATTGGTATTTGGCCCACCATTAAAAAAGTTTGCACACCCCTGTTTTAAACAATCAAAAGTCACAGGCTTAAACGTCATTAAAATTGACCAATTACAAATGTCTCACGGCAAAATAGCTTCCAAGGGTAAAATGTCATTGACAAAAAATAGCCACTGCCTTTTTGAAATCATTTTCTGTGAAACTGCTTACCTTTTTTAATGAATTTCTCAGGCATTGTAAATAATACACCTGTAAACTACCACAAAAATTATTCAGAACTGTTGCTGTTACAATGATTAAGTATAATCTCTATAAACAGTGGATAGCTGATCAGATGAGCCCACAATTGACAAACTGCATATAATTAGGCACATCATGCTGATCTAGTACCATAACTTATGCTGAACTCAACTTAAGAAATGAGATGCTGGAACCGTGATGCACACATAAGTAATATACAGCGCTTTTGAAAGCAGAGCAATAAGACCAAAATACATTTAATTTGTAAAATCAATGCCATATTATGAAAGTACAATGCTCTGAACAAAATCAAAACAAGCTTTAATTTTTTTGTTTGTTTAATGTCCAATTTTATCCAAATCATCTTATTTTACCCCATAAACCATTTTATCTCAGTCAACCCTATCAAATTGCAAAAAAACTACAAACTAAAGTATGACCCAGAAATGACAAAGTACAGAAATTCATAAAGGTGATAAAAACCAGAAATATAGCCAGCTCGTTGTGAAAAATAATTAAATTGAGTTAAATTAGCATCCTATTAAGTAGTATACTCTGCGATGTTCAAAGTGTGTGATATGTTCTCAATGAAATCTAGCAAAATTAACTAAATCTAACCCTAGCCCTAACCTTGCCAGAAACTGATAAAATGAATGTTGTGGGGCATTGCAAACACGTAGCAATTGGAACTATAAGTTAAAATAATTATACATTTTGGTAACTTTCTACATTATTGCGATTTTCATAATTTAGTTGGTGTTTTTTCCTATTTCCAAATGGGTAAGAATATCTGTACGCAGATAAGAATTTTCATATAAATCGTAAATATCAATCTTGGCCCTGATTAAGTAGATAAAATGGTGGTTGCCATGAAACGCCGTCAAAATAAACCCCAAAATAATTCAAAGATTACTATTATTTAGTAGTATTTCGTTGGTGTATGGGCATTTTGATCATCTAGAACCGGATGTGGCTCCAAACTAAAATCCTTCAACAACACTACGGTACTTGCATCTACCCACTTGTATCACTAAGTTTCCAAGTTTCCACGTGGCTAAAATTATTGCCTTGGCAATACAACGACAATAAAAATACGGCATTGCCACGTTTTAAACAAAACCCTAGACATGATCTTCAACTCTTGGGAGTTTTTGGCCATCTCCAACTCCTTATGCCACATAACTTACGCTATCAAACAATAGCGCTTATATTTTCCTAGGAACTCAATTGGATTCCATTGCAGCACAAATCATCGCTATGGTAACACAGAAACAAATTGCTCCGAAAAAAGCAAACATTTTTCCAAAGAAAAAAACAAACAACCAGTTGTTTCAGGTACAATTTGGTCATTTCAAACAACCTATAACACCAATCCATCCCAATAGCATAACAGCCCATGCAGTCCCCTTCTTGCCTCACAAGCATTTGTCAAGATACAAATCGTCACCGTGATAACCAGACCGCAACAACTTCACGTACCTCAAAAGTCATATTGAGAAAAATTGGTGATGCCCGCTATTTTATGAGAGGTTTGGCCGTCTAAGACGGCTTGTGCCACTCATTCGACGCTATCGTAACTCGGCCAGTGAAATTCCCTACACGCCCCATCAACTTTGTGGCACAAACGTCACTATGACAATATAATGTTATCTTTAGTGTTAAATATCAAGTGATGCCTGCAGTTCCAAACTTCCGAGAGCGTTTTGGCCGTATCAGACTGCTTGTGCAACATGTTCCGCCATATTTCCACACGGCCAATGCATTCTCATACAACCTTGTACACAATTTTTGTGGCACAAACCGTCGTTATGGCAACCAAACACCGACAAACGTTACTCGACGCACAAATTAAACTAAAAATCTAGCAAGTGTCTGTCATTTTGTATGCATTTTGGCTGTTTTAGAGCACTTGTGCCTCATATTCCATCCTATTATAGCACGGTCAATGCATTCTCATATATACCTGATAAACATTAAGCCTATTGTGGCACAAGCCGCTGCTATGGCAACCAAACTACGACACAGATTGTCTAACACGCAAATTAAACAAAAATGTAGGAAGTGTCTTCGGTTTCATGGGCATGTTGGCCGTCTCAGACGGCTTGTGCCACATATTCAGCTATCATGTTGCACGGCCAACGCATTCCCACAGATGTCCAATTCGCTTTGATTGTGGCAAAAATTGTCGCTATGGCAACCAAACGAAGACAAACACTACGCCGCACACAACTTTAATGCTAAATATCAAGGGGTGCCTGCGTTTCCATCGGCGTTTAGGCCGTATCAGACAGCTCGTGCCACAAATATGACGCAGTCATGATTTGTCCGATGCATTCCCATACACACCCCATCCGCTTTAATTTTGGCCGAAACCTTTCCTAAGGCAACCAATCTATGAGAAACGTTACACAACCTACAAATTAAACAATTAAACACAGATGGTAGCTTCGGTTTCATGAGCGTTTTGGTAGTGCCAGACAGCTTGCACCACATATTCAACTTTTTCATAACACGGTCAATGCATTTCATACACGCCCGACAAGCATTTTTTAAGGCACAAATTGCTGCTGGGGTCACCAAACAGTCACAATCTTATGGAATACTAACACAATGTTCTATGCAACGATATCGAACAGTTTTGAACACCATCGTGAGTTTGTACTCAAAACCAAAGAACGCAACAAAATGACAGAACTCTTATGTGGAATCGAAAACTAATGTCAAAATATCAAATTAAAAATCACACCAAATCAATCATCAACAGAGGCTTAATAACAATCTATGCCCTAAGTCTAACATATAAAGCACAATTCTATTGGTGCAAGCGTATGTACGTACGTACGCTTTAACTCCCCGAAAACTACTGAGTACAAACATCAACTTGGCACGATTGATCACCACCTTGGGGTGAGTGTCATAGGGAATTCGTGACATGATGATGACGTCATACTCAAAGATAAATTTTTTCAATTGACATTTTGTGACGGAGCAAAACCGTTTTGTGCTTAAACGAAAGCTACCACCCAACCTATCACTTTACAAAATATTTTATCTATTTCGGGCTTAAGATGACGTCATAATCAACGCTTTATTGCACAATTTGTTAGTATTTTTTTTTTAATTTATTCATATTTATCCTCCATTCACGAGAAAGCGAATTGTATCGCTATATTTTGGACGGGACGTCCGCACTCGCTTGGGAGTTGCCATTTTTTGAGGTGTCTGGGCCACCTGTCTTCCACATAAAGGCGGAGGCGTCCCGTTAAGTGCCTTGCCCAAGGACATAACAAGCGAACTTGCCGGCTTGTTCTCTACAACCTCCCCTAAATGCCGAGCGCCAAGCAGGGAAGCTGTGGATACCATTTTTTAAAGTCTTTTGGTATGACTCAACAAGGGGAATGAACCCCTAGTCTACCGACTGCGAAGCGAACGCTCTAACCACTACACCACCGCGCCGGTAAAGTCCTATTTTCTCAAAAACTATTGGCCATAGAAACACGATTAAATGCTGTTTCAAAAGACATTAATAAGGTAATTTCGATAAAAACAACAGTACAACAATTTAAGCGTATTTGACAATGCAACAATCAATTCCTTATTAAAGCATTTTAAGCTTTCAATCAATCAATTTTATTTTTGCCCAAATCAGCATACATAGAAAATAAATTTGACTGCAGTGGACAAAAAAAGGAGACGATGGCAAAACGATATACGTTAATACATGCACATGAAAAGAATTTAGGTTAAATGTGAAGATAGTGGCATAGCCATCGCACCTGTAAAATAGCAGATAAATAAAACACACACGAAGAAAATCATATACAGCATATACAAAGTGTCGCTAAATACAATGGAAATAAAAAACTGTCATGTTGTAACCATAACAGGGGAGGCTATCAGGTGCTACACCTTGCCCAAGGGTGACCTAGGAGCAACGACAGCTAGGAGACAGTTCCTTTACCTCTCAAGGCACATAAATCCTGTCGCCGGTTGTAGTTTTAAGTCACACACCTAGGACTCAATTAAACACTTTCTAAGCATGTTTCTTCGCTTTTTCTCTCGCCTGTTTATAACTCGCTCTATGATGTCATAAAACTGTCTGGTTCGATAAGCACATGAAAGCTGTAGTTATCGACCATTTCATTGTACTCTTTTACAAAGAATAAGTGAAAACTCTAACGTTTTCGTCTAGCTCTCTTTAGGAGTTATCGCTAGAATGAAGCCTGGTGTTGATGGCGAGGTATTTATAGCAAATGAAGCTGGTGAAAATGTTGGAACGTTCTGCTTGGTAGACAACCAGACGTTTCGTCGACTCCAAATCAATGATGTAATTTTAGTGTGTACAGAGACGTAGCAGCCGCCCCCCAAATCCCCCAATTGGGGGGGGCCCAGGCCAACTTTGGGGGCCCAAGTTAGTCTGAAATTGCTTTTTGGCTACGTGACTATTTTCAGTTTAGCAGACTTGTTTACAACCGATTTAAACTGTAGGAAGAAATTGGCTTGTGACATCATAAGTAAATGCTACATCATTTTATCTCGCAGAATCTAAAATATTTCGATTGATTTTCTGGTAGAATCTTGAATATTCGATTGACGTAACAATGCCGTTGTTACGCAACAATCATAGAATGGTCTGGAATTCTGTTTGGCTATAAATACCGGGACAATATATATACACTGCAGAGTGCAGATAAAGTATTTTATTGACATTGTATAGAATGAAACGTTCAAAAAGTGGTGCTCAAAAGAGAAAAGAAGCAGCCACTGCTCGAGATGCTGTAGCGAAATTGCCCAAGATGACAGATTTTTTCAAGATTACTGAGCAGAGTAGACCTGGCACTAGTACCGAGAGGGATGAAGAAAACTATAGCGTACAAGAAAAAGAAGACTATGACGATCAGCATCAAAGTGATTGTGAATTTCCAGAAAATGTAAGTTGTGATTTACCTGCCAATACGCAACCTTCAATATCAAAAATAACTGAATCTCAATTTACCCCTATCCCTGATGACCCATGTAAATGGCCTGAAAGTATTTCTGATGCTCAACGATGTGATATAGTAAAGCGTGGACCACATCAACTAATAATGAATTTTCCATATAATAACACAACTCCAAGACGACGTTTTTCCTCCAACCATTATAAACGTGTGTTACCTAATGGTGAAAGTGTTTCACGGTCGTGGCTAGTTTATTCTGGGGAATCAGATCAAGTTTTTTGCTTTTGTTGTAAGCTATTTGGAAAAACACTAAGCCCCTTTTGTAGTGGTATAAATACATGGGAGAGTTTTTCGAAATAACTGAAAGACCATGAAAACGGCATTTCCCACCAAGAATGCTGCAGTCAATGGATGTTGCTAGCTGAAGGGATAAGAAATTCATCCACTATCGACAAACGCGAGATGAATATTTTTTCAATGAAAGACGTTTTTGGTGAAATGTTTTAGAGAGACTTATCGACATTGCCTTGTTTCTATCGGAAAGGAATCTTGCTTTTAGAGGATCTGAAGAAGTCTTAGGATCTCCTCACAATGGAAATTTTCTGGGTATATTTGAGCTTTTGGCAAGAAGAGATCCGATCCTAAAAGAGCTTCAAGACAGAATCAAGAATAAAAACACTAAAGATCACTATTTGAGTCCTACCATACAAAATGAACTAATTGAATTGCTAGCGACAGAAGTTGAAAAAGAAAATTTACAGCAATTGAAATTGGCAAAATATTTTTCTATAATTTTGGACTGCACTCCAGATATGTGACATCATGAACAAATGTCTGTCATTCTCCGTTATGTACTATGTAATGAAGAAGCTGC
This sequence comes from Trididemnum clinides, assembly GCA_963675345.1. Taxonomy (NCBI): domain Eukaryota; kingdom Metazoa; phylum Chordata; class Ascidiacea; order Aplousobranchia; family Didemnidae; genus Trididemnum; species Trididemnum clinides. Next base: position 32,067,444 of record OY776290.1, on the reverse strand, counting down.
TGTTGTTAAAGAAACATTTTTTGGCTACTTGAGAATAAGTGACAGTACTGGGAAAGGCTTGTTGGACGCTTTCTTAGAAAAAGCGATCGAACTGCAACTCGAATTGTCTGATTGTCGAGGTCAGTCATATGATAATGGTGCTAACATGAAAGGAAAACATTCTGGGGTCCAAGCAAGAATGCTAGACATCAATCCCAAAGCTGTTTACGTGCCCTGTGCAAACCATACCCTTAACTTAGTTGTTGTTGACAGTGCTAATTGATCGACGGAAGCATTGACATTTTTTGGAGTACTTACAAGGTTGTATGTGCTGTTTTCTTCCTCTGCTCAGCGTTGGGAAATTTTGAAGAAACATGTGGAGCTGTCCATAAAGTCACAATCTGATACTCGTTGGGAAAGCAGAATTAAATGCATCAAACCTCTTCGATACAATTTAAAAGAGGTGTTGCTGGCACTGAAAGACTTGGAAGCCATTTCCATAGAAAGAAAAGATGGAAGAGCTGCCTCAGAAACAAAATCGTTGATAGCTCATTTATCAAAATGGAGTTTTCTTTTGTCGGTGTTTATTTGGTATGATATCCTATTCCAAGTCAATAAAGCAAGCAAGATTCTTCAATCGTATGGAGTCTCCCTTCATACAATGGAAACGGAAATCCAGGCAACTGAAAAGTTTTTGCAAAACTATCGCACAACGGGTTATGACAGTGCCGCAACATCTGCTGTTGAAATAGCACAGGAATTGGATATTGATCCTTCTTTTCCTCCGTCAAGAAGTGGAAAGAAAAGAAGATTGTTTGATTACCAAGGTGAAGAGGAACAACGAGCTACTCCTGAACTGAAATTTAAAAGCAACTTTTTCTATCCATTAGTAGACCAGGCTATTATGTCAATAAAGGAGCGCTTTAATTTGTTACGTGAGGTTTCTTCCGCCTTTTCGTTTTTGTACACACGAGACAAACTTTTGCTTGTGCAACAAGAAAATGCTCTTCTTACTTGCTGTAAAGAGTTCGAAAAAAAGTTCGGTGACATTGATTCTGATGAAATGAGCGCTGAGCTACAGTGGTTTGTTTTAATTTTACAAAAAAAACGCAATCTCAATACGGCTCAAGACTTTCTGAACTATCTTCTAAAGACTTATTTATTTGAATTGTATCCGAATGTGTACATCGCACTTCGAATCTTACTAACTTGCCCCGTGACTGTTGCCAGCGCTGAAAGAAGCTTCAGCAAATTGAAACTGATCAAAACTTTTAATAGAACGTCTATGACAGACAGTAGACTATCTTCATTAGCCATGTTGTCAATCGAAAATGACTGCGCCCGATCTCTTGATTATGACAATGTCATAACAGCATTTGCGAACAAAAAGGTTCGCTCCAGACTATTTAAATGATACTGTGTTTTTATAACTTTTTCATGTTTTTCAGTGTCATTGCTTTCGTTTCGCAGTGTCTGCATAAATGTCCTACTGAACTCTGGCATCGATGCCGAATTTTTTATGACTTGCACCTTCGGTATCGGCATGCTTTATTCTGACATTAGCCTGTTTACTTATGTACAAATTGTGGTGTATTTTCTTAATGCAGCTTTTCAATTTTACACCTCTAAAGTGATATGACCTGTGCGCAGGGGCTCTTGCGCTTACTTTGGGGGGGGGGCCGAAGTTGGAGTGCTACGGGACTGAGTGTGTAGACGAATTCTTTCTGGCGACAAAGCTTAGGTTTAAGCATTTTGATTAAAGTTGTTTCCAAAGTAGATAAATGAAAAAGTGTTCTTCCTTTAGCCAAAATAGAAAATTGGTTGTCATTGTAGTAAGAGGCGCATTTTTCGTTGTTGAGGAGGTGTTGTCCAATTGCCGAAGTACTGGTGTGGTTGGATTAAATAAGGTACAATCTGGTTGAGCTTGATTTCTTATTGCTTTTGGTAGGTGCTGTTTTATTCTATCCTGCAGTCTTTGAGATGTGCGACCTACGTACCGACAATCACAGCGGCACACGTATTGATAAACGACCATTTGATACTTTGTTGCTTGGTAGGCACGACATCTTCGTGGACCGTTGGAAGCATCTTTCTGGTGGAAAACACTACACGAAGTTTTACTGCACCGAAACATGAGCTGACAGCGGTTTTGCATTGATTTTCAAATTTTGTGGAGATATTGCCAATCCATGGTAGCTTAAGGTAAACTGGACATTTTTCCGGTCCTTCCTTTGGCGGTAATTTAAACTTTTCAATCTTCCTTTTTATTCTCGATGTAATTACATTTTCTGGATAACCATTGGAGCAGGGAATTGAGCGAATGAAATCTATTTCCTGGGGTAATTTTGAAGGCGAACAAATTGCCAAGACTCGGTGTACAAGAGTTCCAATAAGATTGTTTTTTCTGTTTTTGGGTCCAAACGAATCCCAGCGATTGTACTGACCACAAAATGAAGGTTTTTGGCAAACGGAAGTTACATTGCAACTACTTCTGTTGAATTTAGTTTTAATAACAAAATGTATAAGCAAATTGATGGTATTGCTATGGGCAGTCCACTTGGTTAGCCCTAGCGAATATTTTCGTCGGACATTAAGAAAAAAAATATTTATTCACAACATTCAACTTTTAATCTACTTCAGATATGTGGATGACACCTTTTCCATGTTTGAGGATGAGTTCAATTGCAATCGTTTCTTAAAGCAGCTTAATTCACTGTATCAGTCTCATGAGAAAGAAGTCAATGGCAAATAACCTTTTTTAGATGTGCTTGTGGAAAAAAGTAAGACAAAATTTTTAATTTCCGTTTACCGAAAACCTTCATTTTCAACGCTCCTGATGTAATCATTCTAATCGTACCGGTAGGTGTTATTATACTGATATCCCACAGCGACTTTAAATTAGCGGCATCGAGTTGGGCCATTTCCGTTTAACAGATAGCACACCAGCAAAAAAATCTTTACTTTATGCTCTACTAACCGGCTTTGCCGGCGTCGCCCGGCAGGGGCCCTCCATCAGTAATGTCAGGGTTTAGTATTTAAGTTTAACCGGCCAAGCCGGCTTCGTCTATCGGACTCTTGAGTGAGCTGTAGCGAAAAGTTATTGAGTTTTATGCACTTTTCACAATTCTTCCACACGAAATTTAGATCATCATATTCTCTTAATCATGACTGGCAATGATCACAAAGAATCTTGCCACAAATTATCGTTAATACTGATCCTTGTGAGCGAGAAGGGACTGAAACACAATTAAAACTGATTGTAGCGGCGAAATGGTGGTTGCTTTCACAATTACAGAAATAAACTATGTAATGGTAAGCCTATTTTGCGATGTGGTGCTGCCCCTTTCCTATTTATATTTGTGGTACTAAGTTTTTTTGGCAGCAATATTTGTCTTGTTTCCGGCATAGAGACAAAAGCGGCAATGGCTTCCCCAAAATTATTCTCCATATTTTAGTATGGGCACATCAAGTCGAGTTATTTTCAAACAAATGTTCTCTCTAAGTTTGGTTTTACAAATTGTTATCGTTTTATAAAATACCTTAACATGCACCGTATCAGCAAAAAAAAAACATCCTTGCTTTATAGTATAGATACCATGGCGTTACCCGCAGAGTCCTCGTCATTAACGTTGGGATTGAAATTGTGGGTTCAGCCGGCCAAGCCGGATTCAATTGTCAGACTCTTGTGTGACCAATTACCAAAAGCTTATGTGTTTTCTGCACATAAGATTTTCACCATTTTTTCTGCTCCTTTTCGTAATAGAATATCTCATTTCAAGATCGTGGCTATGCCTTAGATCTATGAGCTCTGTCCATTGCTGACACAAACGCCTTGCGTTTCCGTTTCTTGGAAGTAGGAAATACATTTCTAATACTCTTTCGCTCCCGCGATCATCGATTGATGATCTCGTGTTTTCAGTGTTTACCACAAATTTTTTTAAATTGAGTTACAAAATTAGTTTACTAAAATATCGATTTGTGACTTTTTTTTTCATCCGATTTTTATAAAATTTTCAAAAGATCACGCTTATTTCCTCACGCATCGGAAGATGTATAATTTGTGCCATATTTCTTGGATTTTTATGCCCAAAAACGGTTAAAAGGACCGACAACCCAGTTGCAGACGACAAAATCGGCCAAATTCTCAGCACGTGCCAACTACACTAAAATCAAATTCAGATTACATCTTTACCACAAAACCAAACCCTTTATCATTAACACAGTCTGAAAACTACTCTTTTGGCGCATCATTTGACAAAATTTCTAGCGATAATAATAAATTTTACTTTTTTGAATTTCCAAATTTTTAGGGGTCTCAAAACCCCCCAAACAAATTTGAATGATAAGTAGATAAAAGTAAATTTAGTGCGTAAAAAATATGATATATTGCTAAATGCCAGTCTCATTTGAAAGCTTAGGAAGTTTGCTTTCCAGCAATATATAACTTTAAATAGTTTAGACTAAGTGGTATATGATATTTACTGATCAAAAATGAGTACTGTACATCATGTCAGTTCAAAACCCCAAACATTTTTTGGCTTACCTTCACTAAATTATAATTTTTACAAAAACTACATCCTATAAAAAAAAGATAAAATAAATTGCAAATGTTTCACTACTAAAGTCGTCATTTTGTATCAAGTTTCCAAGGAGACAAGAAGCGAAATACAAGTTTAAAAGCTAACAGAAGTTTGGCTTCTCTAAATCAAAGTTTGCTGTATCCCCCTTGTTTCTCAAGAAATGGGAAAGGTGTAAACAAGCGGCTGTTTCATTGTCAGTGACAGCATATTCTATTTAAACTTGATATTTTCTGAATCTTGAAGAAATTCCCTGTTCAAAAATACATAATGTTACATGGTTTAGGCTAACCTGTAGCAGATAATAACTGATCGTATTTTAGGAACTAAATTTAACTACCAAAATTTGGTACCGGTCAGTACCGGTCAAAAAAAAGGTCCTGTGCCTCAGAAAATTGCAAATTGTAGAAAACCTAGGTTTTTAGGTAAGTTTTAAGTGATGTACCTTGAAAGCTTATTTCCTTAGCATCATTTTGCGACCATTTCTAAAAAAATTGGTAGAAAATAAAATCTGTAGTGACCTTTGAGGTGAGGGCATCTCTTTAATTTTGAAGACAACTACCCCCCAGTTGGGGGGGTTAATTTGCATAAAATTTGCATATTCAAAAAAATGTTTTTTTCGTATTTGAAATCCTCAAGAAATGTAGATTTCATCGATATATCACACTTAATGTAGAAGTAGACAGCTGAATAATGATTTACAAACAAACTTGAGGTACATAATTATGATTAATTATGATTGAGTATGACAGTTTTTCGCGCTGCCACCTTACGGACATTTTTTTTCGCTTTTCACGCGGGAGCAAAAGAGTTAAGCTATTCTAAAGCAAAATAGCAAAAATGTGTTTCATGTGGTGCTATTTCACACAGTGACGTTGTTTTTTTTAAATTTTCCCTTAAACTTTGTCAAGTCCTCGCTGGCTACGCATTATGTATTTTTATTTTTAATTTTTTTGTTTTATGATATTTATCCTGCATTCACGAGAAAGTGAATTATGTCGCTATATTTTAACGCGATGTCCACACTCGCTTGGGAGTTGCCATTTCAAAGCTGTCTGGGCCAACTGTCTTCCACATAAAGGTAGGGGCCTTTAAGTGCCTTGCCCAAGGACACAACAAGCGAACTTGCCGTCTTGTTCCCAACAACCTCCCCTAAATGCCGAACGCCAAGCAGGAAAGCTGTGGATACCATTTTTTAAAGTCTTTTGATATGACTCGACAAGGTGAATAAACCCCAGGTCTACCAACTGCGAAGCGGATGTTCTAACCACTAAGCCATCGCGTCGGTTTGTATCATGTAGCATTATGTAGCGTGTTCTTTTCTCCCTGCTTTAAGTACCAGGGGAGTGAAAAGAGTTCTTGCTTTTCCCCAAATGTTTGGTTTAACTCCGGTATCTCTATAAAGCTATTATAAAGCAAAATAGCAATAATGTCTTCACGTAGTGCGATATAACACAGTGACGTTGTTAATTTTGATTTACCCTCAAACTTTCTCAAGTCCCTGTTGGTTAGACATTATGATTCAAATTTGTTTTTCCTCGCTTAGATATGCTCATAGAAATCAAATGAGTCCTTGCATTTCCCAAATTTTCAGATTTGATCCCGGTAGCTCTATAAAGCTATTATCAAGCAAAATAGAAAAATGCCTCTCCTAAGTATGGTGCTATTTTACCTCGACCGGCCATACCATCACCCGTGCCGATTTCAAACGTATCAATGAATGCAGCTGCGTCAGCTTAACCGTACAAATATTTGTGAGAGCTACAACGAAATGATTCACTAAATATAAGCCATAGTTTCTGTACATGTAATGGTGATCATGTTGTTCTATTAATCAAGACTAGTAGCATTAAAAAAAAAAGAACGATGACACAAACTAACATTTGTAATATTCAAAAGTGTAAGGAATGGGGTGGAAACACAGTCAAAATCGTTGGTGTTTCCCAAATGGTGGTGGTTTTGACAATTAAAGAAATGAGCTATTTAGTAGTAGGCCTATTTGACGATTTGGTGAGCCCGCTTTTGTGTTTAAATTTGTGACATTAACATCTTTGCCTGCGCTGTTTGCTTTAATTCGGCCATGGCATGAAAAGGAGCCATGCCTTTACCCTAAGTCATATAACCTATTGCAATATACGCCTATAGATCTCTTTTCAATGAAAAGCATTCCCTCTTAATCTAGTGTCACAAATTGATGCTATTTTTGTTTAATTTTAATCTTTTCTTAAACTTGGGATTTTATTACATTTAACTTTTCCGCTAATCCAGACCTCTCTACTATTAAATAAAGATTAGTGTTTTGTACCGATATCCTTTCAATTACAAATATCAATAATGGACTATACCATTTATTTTGCTATCAAAATGATAGTGGATAATTTTGCTTCCTGCTGCTGTTTTCACTAAATAGCGGCAAGCTTTGTGATGTCATTTAACATTATGACCTCACAGTGCGTTTTAAGCCATTAATTATTAGGATGGCTACTTACCGCTTTTTTGTTATGTAGGCAAATTAATACGAACTGACGTCTCTGAACTAACGCCATGTGTCCATGGCTCTGGCATAAACGCCGCCATGAACATAGCAAACTAATCCAAGCTGAAGCACTCACAGTTAAGTTATAGCAATAATGGGGGCCCCCAATGATAATGTCGAGATTAAGAATATCAAATCAGCTGGCTGCTGTGGCAGCCTCGCCCAATTACAAAGGAAATTGCTTCAACGTTTGGATTATATGCAGCTCGACACTTATATTTTGTTGCAAAAGATAAGAAAGAACCATTTATATCTCCTTGTCTTTTCGTTGGGTGATCACCAAGTGTTTTGCTTTACAAATTGAAATTTGTAGACTTCATTTTTCGATAAATCTTTTCGAATATTTTAATTAATAATGCTAAAGATCCATGCTGTCAAGGAAGAATAGCCAAGATGTACTAAAGGACTTAATTTTTATAGAAATTGCAATTTTGTGAAATGCAGGCACCAAAATTTTGAGTGCTTTTAACCGGTAGACTAAATTTCATAAACATTTGGAGAATTTAGTTTTTGGTGGATATTTTTGAAAACGTCGACAAATAATGCAAAAAAGAAAACACGCTTGTGAGGAAAAATAGTCAAAATGTACCAAAGAATTGACTTTGTCTAAAAATTGCAAGTTTGTTTGGTCAAGTTGGATAATTGTTGAACTAAAAATGAAACATCATGTATGGCAACCAATTTTTGATCACACATTATAAACTAATCCTTAGACCTAAGTAATTAGAGTCACATATTGCTGGAAAGCAAATTTCCTAAGCTTTCAAAGGAGAGTAAATTGTTAGTACCTTACTTTAACGATTTTGTATCACAGTTACCTCTTCTTACTAAGCTTACCACTTTTTGGGAGGGGTAAAAAGTTACACCACAGGTCGTAAAATTCAGTTTTTTAACTATAAAACAAATATTGATTGTATATATTATACGCTACTGCAATCGCCTTGAAATAGCCTTTGGTTTGTTCAAAAAAGCTTAAAAATCAGTTGAGAAATGAGGTCACAAATCAGTTTTTTAGTAAACGGATTTTGCAAAAAGGTTGCAATTTTTGAAAACATTTTCATATTATGATCTTCGGTAGCGACGATTTATGGTAATTTTACGAGATATGTTATGACATCGTAAAGCCAGTTTTATGCGTGCAAGCGAAATAGAGAAGAAAAATGCTGATAAGGCTTATAGTGCTTAAATAAAGAAGTGCTCGTAGCATTGTCAAATAAGCAATAATTGTTGTAGAACTGTTTTTATCAAAAGCACTTTATTACTATCTTCTGAAAAAACGTTTAATCGCGTTTCTGCGACGACTACTTTTTGAGAAAAAACAAAAACCAGATAGTGCAACAAAGCGTTGATTGTGACGTCATTTTAGACCCAAAACAAATGAAAGTTTTTGTAATGTGGAAAGTCGGAAGCTGGTTTTCGTTTGATCAAAAAGCGATTGTCCTCAAGTAATGCAAATTCTAAAAAATTATTTTTGATTATGACATCACCATCCCTCTTATGACACTCACCACGGAGTGGTGATCAATCGTGCCAAGTTTGACGTTTGTATCTTCAGCAGTTTTAGAAGAGTTAAAACAGACACACACACAGACAGAATTGCGCTTTATACATTAGGTGTTAGTTATGCACATATACAACAGCTCAAAATTACTCAAGCGAATCAAGTAGTTATGACAGTAGCAGAGTAAAACTTTACATTGTCTACATTGAGCGAAAAGCAGACAGTGACACTGTTTCGACCTATCAGGTCTTATCAGAGCATTTGATGACCGGCAAGTAGCTCGAGCTTTTAAATAAAGCACAGCCTTGAACGCCACACGAGTGAGATCTATAATAGGTCCACTGCAGCGGAAGTTCTCTCAGTACTCTGCGAAGTCGTATTGCTCGTGAATAAGTGGAGATTGCCATAGATGCACTACGTCTAACAAATGGCTAGAAAAATAGTACTGCAACAGCACTGTGATGACAGTCTTTTGATACAATACTGCAGAGTACCGACAGAAACCTTACGCAATAGTTGGCGTAGTGCAAGTCCCACAGGTGTGACGTTCTAGGGCTAGGCTATGCTTATTTAAAGCTTCTAGTTTCTTGTCAATCACCGACTGTTCTGATGAGATCTATGCGTCAAAACAGCGCCTCTGCAGTTTGCTCAATGTGCATCGCTGTCCTCTTTATGATTTTACAATTTATGTTTGAGGTGGAAACATGGAGCTTTTTGCAAACTCATTTGCTCGTTTATTTTTTCTCATAAATATTCTTGAAATTAAGTAGTATTTTTCTGTTTGAACTGCAGCAAAAAGGCAAATTTATTGTACACCGTATTACAGCTCCTTTGTGTCAATTGTAGATGTAAATCCATTTTTCCCACTATTACACATGTCAATTACAAATTCCTAGACAGATTTAAAACGCCGATGAGGCTGCAACTGTGCCAAATGTTAATACTTTTCAAATAAATAAAATAATCGCTAAAAATCCTTTACCAAATCACTTCCCGAAAGCAGTTTTTACCTGAATGGTGCTCTGAAACGTTATACGTACTTAGTCCTACGTCGATTTATTGAGTTGTAAAGGCAATCTAGGCGCTTTATATGCATGTTCACACAAATGACGTGGTTATTTCACAAAGTAATAGTATTGCAAATAATAAAAGCCTTCCTCCCATAATTTGACGAGACCATCCCTGGACGCGTTTCGTTCTTTTGAACTCATCAGCAGGGCCTGTCCCGTCATCACCAAAAATCGTTACCAAAAACCAAAACCAAAACTGCTTTATTCTTTAGGTTTTAAGCCCCTGAGCTCACCACTCAACTCTATCACAACTAAAGCTGATTTTGAGCCAATACCTGAGCTACACACAAATGTTGGAAACCAATTGTTTGAATGAGAGTACTGCGTGATGTCAAGTAAGTTGCTGAGTGACTCTCCAACACTGCCTGTGGCTAGCAAGGAAGTCGAACTTCGGAATTTTGAAGTTTAATGACTGCTTTTTTTTCAACACTTAAAAAACTTAGGAACGCATTTTTACAAGCATAGTGGCCCAGAGTGGGATTTAACATTTTTCTGAGGAGGACCTAGGGAGGGAGCTCATAGGAGCCCCCCTTTGTACGCCACTGATCACTTCATTAATCTGTTGGTTAGCTGTTTAAAATAAATTGCAAAATTTGACCCAATATCAGGTTTGCCATTATTGAAAGCAGTGACTGCCAAATTGGGGTCTGTGATATGGATTTGGGGGATCCTTGAAAGCTTTATTGAATTTTGGCAAAGCTTGAAATGATGGGTTTTCTCAATGATTTGTTGAACTTTTGATGATAATTGTAATGGTTTGTATAATCAAACTGTGGGTCACGACCCCGTTCGAAATCACCAGCGATTTTAAAAACCTTGTTTTCCAAAAAGAAAAAGGTCGGCGCATCAATAAAGCAAAGTTCGTAAATAATTGCGGTTCTTCAATGCATTGACCTCCAAAAAAAAGAGAGGTCGTCATATCATCAACTTCAAAACTATAGGGATCTGCAATAACAGTTTGTTCAATGGGTTCCGTGATTACAAAACGTTTGGTAACCACAGGTCTAAAGCAAAGGTTCCCTAACTTTTTTACTCATGAACCCATTGTGGCTGTTAAAAGTCTTTGCCAACCCCCAAGGTCTACCTACGGACCTTCAAAAATGAAGAAAACAGAATTTGATTTTGTAAAGTTGGTTACCTAAAAGAAAAGGTATTCAAATTGAGAAAAGGTAAACACAACAATTTTACTCACAACCTTGCAAATCACTTACAAAGACTCCACACCTGCCCCGCGGTCTCACAGGTTTGACCAATTTTTGGTAAACTTAATACGCCTGCAAAAAGCGTTGCGCATCCTTGATTCAAACAGATGCTCAAACAGATGTATGTACTTTCAAATTGTATAAATGTTTAACGAGGTCATTTGGATGGATTTATGAATCTCCTAGAGATTCATGTATTCCCATTCATGGATTCCCCGCAGAGATCTTCGGCATGTCTGGATAGTCCTACAAATATTTTTATATTGTTCCTAAAAGCCTGTATCACAACTTTGTAACTGGTAATACTTGTTGCATCTAATGCACTTAAAATAGTTTCTTTATGCCCTGTAGCTTCTTCGCAACTGGTTTGGTAAGATCCAGTGTAGCATTGATAACTTCTAGGCTAACCAAAAACCCAGGTGTTACTGTCGCTTTCACATAAAACATAGCCCTTCCAAGAACTTCGCAATCTCTTCATTCTCACAGTTGATCAAGATAACTAGCAACCACCGGATAAAATCTTTTGAAAACAAAGACAACATCATAGTTCTCAATCCACTTTGTGGAACAATGACGCTTCAAACGCGAATGCGAAGAATCAGGACATTTATCATTACCTTGAGCATGAAGTAGCGAAAGACGATTTTTAGAATTAGAAAAAAATACCAATATATTGTTAATGGTGGTCACGCAGTGATTGAATTTTGCGTACGTTGCAAATCAGAGAATGTTACCGTAACTTGTGCTATCTCTGATTGTAGTGTCTCTGCTGCTTTTGTTCATTCATTAAACTTTTTATTGCGGTCCTTATCGTCTTTTAAAAAATATTCCAGAGAGAATGTCGAATTTCTACTTAGCAGATCAATGATTTTGTTTCCTCTACAGACTACAGTCCAAAGCATTTTGACTAAAAATTAAAAAATTTAAATCGTCTACTATGAATCTAGGCTCATCAAGATGGTTTGAAAAATAACTTGAGGGGAAAATAGAGACATGCTCTATTCTAGGCAATATTTCTGAAACTTTTCCAGAAAGCACAAAACTCGCTTTCACTCGTAGCAAGCTATTTGTTATTGTGCAATATTGCTCTCAATGTTGCACAAGATCCTTGCGCACCTCGTCTGACACCGATAGGTTATTGCTGCAAGATACTTGCGCAAAACAACTTGCTCGTGTGATTTCTGCTTTGCATCAAGAAAACTATGTGAAATTTGAAGCTCTTGTATTGATCTCAGGCATGAAACCCAACGCTACCAGCAAATTTTCAGGCAATTGGTTGTTTTGAGCATAATTCTATCTGGGGCCAAAGGGAGGGGGCATGGTACAGTGCCCCCACCCCTTGGCTGCGCTTCTGCACACAAACGTAGCATGTGATAAGACAGTAAAATTTCGTGACTTGTCAATCCAATTGGGAGGCTTTTTATTAAATTTCTTGTTTTTTTCTCCGGTCACAGGAAAGATTTCCTGGGGTCTTCCTATTTTCATCAAAGGTTTTCCCCGGTCACGGGAAAACCTTTGCTTTCATTCATTGTATTCAGACTTGTTTCGCAGTTGCCAGTACTGTTGACACTGTGCGTTTCCCAAGCAGGGTTAACTGTGTAAGAGTCTTTTCCGAGAACCTAATGCAAAGCTCAAGTGGGCATTGAACTCCCAATCACATGATTACGAGCTAACCTGCCGACTAATAAGATGTCATGGTTGCTCATTGCATACCAGCAACCAATGAGCTGGCAAGCTAAACGAACTGTGTGCGAATAGTTTTGCCTTATTACATGAGCGATTGAGCGAAAGCGTTTTTCTCTAAGTGCCCGACGGTCAATTCAAAACGCTCACGTTTCTGGGTAAAATAGAGGAGAATTGTGTGGTGAATTTTCTGAACCACCATGCATCCTACCTAGAAAATCCTATCTTTGAAATAGTTTTGAAAAGGTGAAAGTTGAATTGCTAAAAGATACACGATGGAGATATCATGCAAGACAATTTATATATTGAATTTTGCCCGTAATCACTACCTGAAAGCTAAATTGCAGTGTGTGGACGCTTGAATCTTGCAGGTTAATAACTTTTGGACGTTGCAAGTGAGGGGAAAGAGGTCAAAACCCTCTCAACCTCTTTTTGAAACCCCGTTTTATTGGCTCATAAACACCACGAAGTAAAATTTCTAAACAGAATTAAGTATTATTTTGACGTATAGCCCTGATCCAAGGACGAAGAACAGTGGGATGCTGTTAATGATAATAAGCTGGTAACTCAGACTTTGATATAAGTGGTCCTTCGAACATGTTCACGTCTTTCTTTAATGTACAACATTATAGACATATTGATTATAGAAGTAAAAAGTCGACAATTAGTTAGCAGAAAATGAAATTGTTAGTTTGCGTGAAATTGTAGCTTTTTATTCTCTGAACCACACAATCACCTGAGATCCATAACGGAAGAGCAGCAATGTTCAACTGGCAAGATCCAGTAGTCAACATTACTGCTGTTGCATAATCTTTTTTTTATAATTTTTCCTATTTTCCATCTAAAATTAAATGAAGACTTTTTGTCTGAAGGCGCTGAAGCCCTTTTGCTTTTAGGCCTATGTGTCTGTATATGATATCATTAGGGGGCTGGAGCTCCGCAGTTCCTACTGACAAGCCGCCTGCGGCCAGCATGTTTTTTAGTTTGCTAGCAAATAGTATTTAATTGGATGAAGAGTCACAAACATTAAAAGTCAAAGGGCAACCACCATATTCATTAAGTTTTACACGTTTTGGCCAAGTGATAGAAGTACCTCACCCGCTCAAGCCTATCTATCTGGTTTTCTAACAATACCTTCCATTTCTTCAACACACCTTTAAAAACTACAACGAGAAAAGAACCAAGGGGCGTAGTTATTAGTAAGTCTCAGTTTATGTAAGCTGTCTTAAAAACATCATAACAAAATAAACGTATAACTGCAGTTTCATAGTTCGTTTAAATGCTATAGCAATGTTCTTAATTCAAGTTTTGTGTGGTCTTCGTTCAATTACGTGTTTACGTATATCGTTTTGTCATGGATTCCTTTTTCGTGTGCTGCTGTTTGATTTGGGTTTTTGCCATGTTATGTTTTAACTTTTTTGGGTTTTTGCCATGTTTCAACGAAAACGAAGTTGCTACTAACTTGTTTCATAGTGTGAGCGTAGTTGGAACTGAGGAACCCTTACTGTTTTCAGCCCCCCAGAAATTTAAAGAATGGGTAAAGTACTCGCTTTCTAGAAGAAAATATCAAAAAATGTTTTCACTTTATTTTAAACCAAATAATAGCAAAAAAGTCACTCTGAAAAATCTGATGTACGAATATACAAAAAAGAGGTCTTTACTCTAGTTTTGATGTAAAAGCCTCTGCAGCCTCCACATCAAACAATGTGTTACGCCTTTGCATTTTTTGCTTTTTTATCACTATGTGGTACAGCGTCGTACTTTTCAAATTGTTGTATGTTATTTACCTGCAATTGTCTTTTTCTCAATTGACAACAAAGGCTCAGCGACTAGCAACCAATTTGGGTCGTTGGCTCTTTTCAGCAGTCTTCACACCAGTTTCTTGTGGTTCTACTGTTGCACGGAAGTTCTGCTGCAGTAGCATGACTAAAACAAAGGCCGCTTGATTTTGCCATTAACATAGTTGTTTGAAACTTTGTAAATTGATTAATTTTAATGTCTTTGTGAGGGTTTGATCTTTGTTTGTTTGAATAAGTAAACGCATTCATTTAACTTCATAAAATGCTTCAACGGCCTTTAATTTATGATTGAAAAAAGGATTTGGCTTATGAGTGAAATTTTAGCCACCACTGGTCTGGCTGTTAAGCAGCATTCATGAAAAGTGAATTTTTTAATTTGCTAAACATTCTTGATTTTGTTAAAAATAAACGTTATTCCCAGCCCAGTTGGATGTAAGTGAAGAAATGTAACAGATGTGTAACAAAGCAATGCAATTACCTTCTATGGGTGAGAGAAAATTTATGCTTAATTGTTAATTCTGAACAAGATCACTTTATTGAACCAAACTATGTTATTAATCTTTGTTAATGGTAAAAAGCCACAGTCTGTGATCCGATTGACGAGACTATAGAAAATGTGGTCATTAAAATCAACGACAATATTGGCCTAGGCCTATCAAAAATTTCCTGAAAATAAAACATACCCGACTGTACACTGTAGAAGTCTATGTACATATTGGCCAGGGAGTAAAAACACTTTCCCGGCAATTTTGATCATATCACACTAGAAGCAAAACATTTAAAATCAGTTGGGCAAAAATACACTAAAGGTTGATTTGCTCACTTTTATTATCATAACTGCGAAGAAGCCCGCAGCAGAAAAAGCAAGTTCTGCTCTGACGTTGCTTGCAGTTTCCAGTAATGCTGTTTATAGGTTCTTGGTGTTTTTAACTTGAAGGTTAAAATGAAACTTTAAACAATATTTGTTTTGTGATGTAATGGTTATGTTACTAATGATTATTTACCATACGGGAAATACGGGGAATTTCGTTGGTTTAATTGGGAAGCAGGAAATGCAAATGGCAAAAATTTTCGACAATTTCCTAGAAAGAGATCGCGGTTTTCAAACCCTAGTTCAAACCAACAACACACCACACCTTTCATACAGCCTACGACCTTTATGCAGGGTTACCATTTCTTGCTTAATGCTCACTTCCAAGATTTGTGATTATCTTCAAGAACTCTGAAAATATGCTTATTACTAAGAAACATAGGCCTACGTATTTTTGAGATGCATGCACACATTGTCTTAGTTCTCGTTTTTGTTTTGGAAATTTTTCAGTCAATATGTGGAACAAAAAACACAAAGAATAGGTCTCAGCCATGTGTCGGAAAAAAAATTAAGTCAACTTTACGGTGCAAAACGATGATCACCAACAAAAAAGGTCTTTAACTATTTTGGGTAAGTAAATTGCAAATTTAGGGCAAAAAGCATAGTTCTATAACTGCGAGCTTATTTTTTGTTCAAGGCTGATGGCAGGGGCGGCATCAGCCCACAATAAGTGGTGGCACAAATAATAGAACAGATAACTTCAGAGAAAACCTCAATGAGATGTACTGTAGTCCCAGGTCACGACCAGGAATATTGCTACAAAGTGATTGCTTTCTCAGCACGACATAAGGTATAGCTTAACTTAATCCGTTTATTTTTAGGGAGAAAAAGTTACTTAGGGTGTGCGAGTGAAAAGTCGAGCTTAACTTATCCGTTTATTTTGTGGGGATAAAGTTTGCTTTGACTGTGTGAGTCAAGGGTTTAGTTGATCGAAATTTTTATAGACCGCTTGGCGGCGAAATCTATGAGGCAACAGCTTTAACGAGGGTCAGTATGGAGGGTTGTTGAGGGGTTTTCACCCAAAAAATTTTGAAGAACTAGAATTGATTTGGAGCCATTTGGCGTATATCTTGTGGGAAATTTTCTGCCAAAATTATCATGTAAAATTAGGACAATTGACCAAGTGATCAGAAATTGACTTTCACATGAAATTTAGATAATCTTGTGACAAATTTAGATAGTTTCGTGAGAGGTTAAATTAGGCCCGGTTAAACCTTTAATAAGAAAACTGTGGAAAATCTGTTATAAATCTAACCGGGTCTGATTTAACTACGAACTCTCAATTGACTACGTCAAATGACAGATTCCTGCTTTCGGACATCTTATTTTGACAGCATAACAGAGTGATAACTTGCAAAAATTAATCGCTGAGTCTGCCCTAAGCTGAATCATAGTAGGCAAGCTATTGTAAAACCGCTATTATTAGGTATAAAGTTATGCTTTGGTGATGAATCAATGCAATGAAAACTTAGAATTTTGAATGATTTATTTAAAGAGTAGTAATGGCACCGTACTTTCATTACAAATCACAAGTCAATGAACTTATGTATCTTGCTTGGATCACTCCGACGACAAAAAATGTGTTTTTTCAAAATATTTTGCGCGCCCAAAAGAAATCAACGGATTTGCACGAATTACAGAACTGGCTCTAAACATTGGTGGAGGAGACAAGTACAACTCCTTTTCCCCGTGGTGTCGCCCCTTGCTGATGGTTATCCTGCCTATATGACTGCGAAAATTCAGCTTTAAATGCTGACATCTAACATTATTCCCCCACAGAATATTGCATTTACTAAGCAGCCATATTCGTCGTCATTGTAAAACTTCTCAGTTAAAACTGATTAGGTTTGAGATTCCAATTGATAATCCTCTTTAGTTTTTCTAGGATGTAAATCCAAGCATTTGGTGACAAGCCCACGAACTAAACAACTTGTAATAACTTGTAACAAAGCGCATTTAGTTGTGGGAAAAAGGTCGATCATTAACAACATGCGTAAGTTGCCATTGACAAAGTCAGCAAGTTAAGACATAATCGTAGCTATGATTAAACAATATGGAGATTGTTTAATGAATAAACAGTAACGAATTTGGATAATCATTTCGATCTATGTCGGTAAATATTTGCTCTTAGAGCCGTCGCACTAAACTTTTAGAATAGCATTTGCTGTCTTTTTCATTTACTGACTTTGGTTGGACGTTGAATCGGTGAAACTCAGAGAGGTTTCGCGCCAATCGCGCATCGTGGCAGTTTCTTGATATCCACCCCAGCCGCTGTAAGTACAGCGCCGCAAATCTGCAGTCATTTGTAGCCGTTGAGACAAATCAAGGCTTTGAAGCAAAGTAAAATAATGTCTTTATTTACTTTCATTCTAAACAGAATAAGAAGAAACAAAGTTAAACAAGAGCAGACAAAACATGAAACAATACAAGTTAAAGCAACTGTGTCGCTAGAGAGGAAACGATCCGGCCCAAATGCTGCTATGTTAAGGGAAACACTCTTGCAACATGCCTCTAAAAAATGGCGTAAAAACGAAATTTCCCACTGTTTTTTGGTACTTTATAACAGCTAAGCTTTTTAGCACCGGGACGAATGTTTATCATGACTTTATATCAGTATTTCATGCCCCACGTTACTTCTATTGCTGGATGTCGAGCAGATGCTTTGTGAATATCATTTTTAAAGTCTTTAGTAAGACTTGGCAAAGCATGTGAACCCAGGTCCACTGACTGCAAAACTGACTCTCGAACTAGACCACCACACCACCGCGACCGCCTTTTTAATTAGCGCTCGTTGAAAACTGTTTCTGAAACTTTGGGAGTTTTCATTTACTCCAGATGTCACTGCTCAGGTGACAACATTGCGCTTATGTATGAACGTGAATTCAGAGGGACCATTTATATGCTTTTAGGTAATAGTACGGCTTGTGAATCTAAGGTAGTAGATGAACAAAAAGTTTTTTTTATTATGGTATAGCTAAGCTTACAGGTAAAACTTATTTTTTGATTCAGTGCAAGTAGGCAAAATGTTTGGAAGCGACCATTGGAACGTAAACAACCTAAATATTCCAAGTCAAATTTCCTTTTTCGCAGATCCTGTGGGAACGCTCTGCCGAAAAACTGCTAAAGCGACAAATACGCACAACTTTAGTATTCAGGCCACAATGCTAGTGTTTGATACCAGCTGATTCACAGCAATTAATTTTTTCCCATTGAAAATGAATGGGATTGTTTTTGATGTTTGTGCCTTTGACGAAGAATTTTTCGAATACTGTACATGATTTAAAATCATGTCACAGCTCAGCCGTGGCATTTGAAAATCGCAACTGCTTGTACAGCAATACAAAATTTCTCTGGTTAAAAAGTTTATTGACTTTATTTAGATTTAATGTTTTCAAAAATTAAGTTACGTGCTGTTGTCGCGAATAGCAAATGCCATATCTGATAGTAAAGAGTTCATTATAGATAGCCCTAAACCCTTTCTTCAGATCGAGGCGTAAACAATTCCACTCATCACTGTCAATGGGATAAAATGACTCCCGAGTCATCTGAAGCCAAATAATAGGCATTGTATGTGGTTAACAACTTACTAAGTGGTCTAAACTTTGCACAAGCTACTAGGGCTGAGTGACTGGACCAATGCAGTTCTTCAGTTTGCGTCAGCGAAAACGACTCGGAAACCGCTTCTGTCAAATTATTAACAAGTTTTTTTGGATGTCAAAAATGGTTTATTCTGATAGTGAATCAAGTGGTACTGGGCTATGCAACATCAAAACACTATGTCAGTCAAGATGTATCATTCAAGTTCAGCCTGTTTTTATTTCTCTGCACGCTTCAATGAGTCAAGGTCATTCAGCTTTAAAAGATTTGCAAAAAAGTTCTGTTGTGATAAAGAAAGTTTTTTTGTTCTGAATTTTGATGTTTAAAACTTTTCTGGTGAGTTCTGTTAGATAAGGAAAATTTTTTGTCCTGAATTCCGATGTTTAAAACTTTTCTGGTCGCTATAACGTTATGGAATAGCAGAAAAATGAGAGTTTGCGGCGTAGAAGACTCTATGTTAGAGTTGAAACATGGTTTAGGGCAGAGTTGATGGTAAAACGATGCATGCCTAGTACATTATTGCAATCAACAGAATTATTCGTGTGCAGCCGCGATTTACAGCTTGAAAGGTTTCAGCAACAAAACGGTAAACAAAAACATTTTGCCTACGCGAATATTTGCCTTCAAGCTGAAACCAGATAATTTAAGTGTGCTGAGCGAAACAATAAAAGGATAGTCTGCAATATTATGAATCTGATGAAGTCTTTCTGACTCGCGTGATTCGAGTAGAACCAGCACAAAAAATTGTCACCGCTTGCTTTACAAAATGACAGTTTGATCAACCATTAGTTACAGATCCGTCGAAGACGAATCTGTTCAAGGGTCATCATTACGATAGTGACATCCGGCTCCCCTTTGAAAACGTCTTCGATATCAATTAGCTTCAAGTCTTGGTCGTGCAGGTCAAAATTTTGCCATCAAGTCAGAAATCGCACCTTCAATGTCGTTATTTTTGTATGTCGCTGAATACATTAAGCTTTTTGGTGATTTCAGATTGTTTGTAAATAAGGTGTTAACTATTTTCCGAATAAAGACATGAAAGCACCCGCTTTACTGCATCACCTATGGGGATACAGGAACACCCTACTGATTGTCCTCACTCCTCTTCTTCTCCTTCCGCTACCTGTGGTAATCCCTGGAACGGTAGGTAGTAATGAAAATAACTTTAGAAAAGGTTAAATATATGTCTCTTGTATTTATTCTTAACTAGCTACAATTAAACTTTATACAGGGTATTTCACCGAAGTGTGAACTAAATTTCATAGTAATTTTTTAAGTTATTTATCGATTGTAAATCGCAAAAATTTTTGAAGATTTTTTTTATGACACAGTTATTAGTTTAACTTAAGTGAGATTCAGTACAATATAATAAGTTAAGGTTATCATAGCTAATAAATGAATCGATTAAAAGTATGTATCATGATTGGATGTCAGCTTCAAAAATATGTTAGTTATTGAAAAAGCACGTGAGTCGTTCTGGCGTATTCAAAGCCGTTAATCGCTTTAGAGAAACGGGCAGTTGGCGGCTCGTGCCTGTGGCTGCAGAGCTGCAGCCCCCCACGCATTTTTGTGATGTTTTTTTTTCGAATTTTTTATAATGTTAATAATTTTTATAATGTCATAGTTCATACCTTATTTACCAATGCACCAGTTTATGTCGCTGAAAAGACTAATTTTCTTATATTGCTAGCACCAAACTAAGTGAACGTACGACATAGGGATTCTATGTGACATCATAATGGTACGTAAGACGGGCTGTAGCTGCAGCGCCCTAGACTGTAATTTTATAAAGCGATTTAGTTGCTTCATAAGTGCCTTAAGCTTTAGTTTCTGTGTGACATAGCAAAATTTTTTGCCGCTGCAAGTATTGTCAACATAACTAAGCCAAATTTTGTTGTATAATTGAATATCTCTAACTTTTGAACACCGCTCGTTAAGCTGCAAAAGATAGCAGCAGGAAGAGCAAAATCTGTAGCGCCCAGACGCATGACGTACATGCGTTGCTTTCACGGTCGCTTGATTCTTGTCACTTTTCTTGCGACGTAACAATTCCCGCTAAGCTTGCTGATTATGTGGCTCTAAAACAGGGCTAGTTGCCGTAATTGGTTAGATTGTTTGTAGGTAAGCAAGTTCAAATGTTGCTATTCAGTTGTATCACTTGATGAATTAGGCAAATAAATTGGAAGTAAGAAAACTTATCTAAAGGCGAGAAAGTTGTTTAACTTATTTTTCTCTTCTACTGGTCAAAAAAGCCGTAAAATTTTCGCTTTGTCATTTAAATATCAGACTACCGCAACTGCGTGGGGAAATATTGCTGCTGCACGCGACTAACCAAGAGGGGCTGAACTCTTACGATTCCCCCTAGATTGAACCCGCATAACCGGTAAAAACGAGGGATAGAGGGGCGAGGCATCCGACTCTCGTTTTCGAGTGGGGCAAAGGCATTGGTTTCGTCCAGCCGCCAAAATTTATTTCGCGTATTTTACAAAAACTTCATTCAAGCACCACACGCCCGACTGCCCGCTTTATGACAGTCCCGGGCTACGTAAATTCTGGCAACTTGGTTTGGAGGCTTCAATGGTTTGATTCCACCAGCGCCGCGGCCCACACTTTTAAGGTAACTGGTCAATGCGTTGTTATGGTTCATGATACCTCATTGCTCAACCCCGAAACCGCAACTATTCATTGTTTAGTCACGCTTCGCGTTCACCTGCAATGCAGGGGGCAACGTTAATCTCTAATTCTAGGCGCACAACGCCCCCTCCGGGGGCGCTGCGTTGGGTGGGACGAGTCCTTGTTGATGAGGCCAAAAGGCCGAAACCTGGACCTAAACCTGGGTCTAGGGATGGTCCCGCCTATTTCGCTATACTAACGTTGTTCGGATCGTGACTCTTCGTAAAACTAGTTTTTGCCCGGAGGTATGTTGCGTCGTGTCTGGTTCCTGTGGGCTTCGAACCCGGGTCTTTCGAGCTGCTTTTCTGTGCATGCCGAGACATGCTATCGTGTGATCACCTACTGCCATGAATGCCTTAAAAAACCACATTTAGTATATAATCATTGGAAGGTTTTTCTATGCCTAATTAGCTTTTGTGTGATCAATTTCATGTAAGGATACCAGTTTTAGTTCATATTTGCACGGTTAGCAGTAACGTCAAAGGGAATCCTGGTTAAAAAGTAAACGGTAAGTAGGTCTGGGGCATTGTGTTGGATTGTTTGGATTTGTTGCGTATACAGTCCAATGTAGGATATCGGGCTAGTCTTATAGACTCTTTTCAGATTTAAAGAAAGAATTCGGTTAAGCTAGTCGTCTGTTTTGAGGTTATGTTTGTTTTTATTACTTTAACAGATACCAAGGTATTGCTGATATAAGCATTTTCTTTTCCAAATGAGAAGCTTAAATTCAATTTCATGGCAGAGTGAATTAGTTTTAAAACTGGCCGTAAACATTCCAATTCTGTTTTGTTATGCATTACTCTGTTTATTATGTTTTGTAAATATTCCAATTTTATTATTTGTTTCGTTTCGAGTTGATATGTTTTGTGTCTATTTTGTCATACTGCAAGACATCAGCCAGTTCATGGTACAAACAATGCCTGCTTGATGTTATTTTTCATGGTTTAATACGATTGATTGTTACATCAAAAATGTTTTGTTTTGTCACAGGAGTCGGCATGCGCGTACACCATCATAATAATGGCTGTCTACTGGGTTACCGAGGCTTTACCACTTGCTATGACTGCTTTTATTCCTATCATTCTATTTCCTATAACCGGTATTCTACCTGCCGATGAAGTGAGCAAGGTTTACCTACCGGACACGAACTGGCTTCTGATTGGTGGACTGATGATCGCTATTGCCATCGAAGGATCGAATCTCCACAAACGGATCGCGCTTTCCATTCTTCTCGTGTTCGGAGCTAAGCCACGTTTGTGAGATATTTGTTTATTTAGAAGCTTTAGCATCTTCAGAAAGCGTTAAGTCTTGTACAAACACCTTGCGTTAAAATCAAACTCGTGCCAACTTATTAATACGCTCTATAGAGCTTGTATGCTCTAGTCAGAGACAGTTTTTAGGCTGTTTGACCAGTTTTATCGAATTGGCCCCCAAGCCAGGGGCGACAGAGTTACAGTTTGAGGACTTTTCTGTAGTCTAAGAAGAATCAGCCACTATTGAAATCAAGTATTTAATGTATTTCTTTTTTGTTAAAAATGAGCATACTGGACCAAATATGAACATCTATAAATTTGTACTTTTCTTAGAGTAAGGGCCACCGCCATCAGTTTCCTAAGTGGCCCCACTATTCCAAGCTCCGGCCCTGGCTACAGTGTATTTCTAACACAAGCTTGCATCTAAGCACGGAACACGCCGCAAAGTGCATTTTCCAAATCAACGCCGGTATTTACGAGCGAATTGTTTTCCGGGGGTTGTTGGAATGTCTACGCCTACTTTAAAGCAGACTCTTTCTCCGGGTTTGAGCATTGTTTTTTCCACCCCCGCAATGGTTTTTACAAAACAAGTAGTTTCACAAAGCACACTTCACTCAAAATAGCTCAGTTGTTTTATGCAAATGAACTGCAGTATGCACACATAGGCCTACGGTTGCCGCAGTGCCGCAGTAGCAATCATTTTCAGCAACGCTCTTTGCTGTTTTTCTGCAGTGAAATTGTCGTTCTTGATATGCAAAAATGCGTTTGCTTTTCTGCTTTCCAGCCTGCAGACCTGGATTTTTTTTCCTGGTTGAGTGGTACAAACGATTTAAAGCAGGGGTCGGCAACCTGCGGCCCGCGGGCCAAATCCGGCCCGCCGACACATTCTATCCGGCCCGCGTCCTCTTTTCGAAATTGTATATTTATCCGGCCCGCGACTTCTACGTAGTTTCTATTTCAGCGACGCAAACTGACGTTTGGCGAATACTATTCAATTGAGCTGACACAACGCTTCTAAACAATTGCATGACGCAATAATAGATTAAAGACCTGTGGAAAAGGAGAAAAAAATTAGGCTTAGGGCATCGTCACGCATCAAGCACTTCGCACCTCGACTATGAAAACACGGAGAGCGAGCGTTTTAGTTGCAATCCTTCTAATACAGTGAAACCCCGGTTGGCGACCACCTCACTAAAATGACCACCCCGTTAACAGGACCACTTCATTGCCATCCCAAATAATTTGCTATGTTGATGCATTGTATTTTGTTTCACTAACGCGACCACCCCGCTATCCAGACCGCGACCACCATATTCTTGGTCCCACAATGCAAATTAAACTCCGCCAAAGCGACCACATGTGCGCAATAATTTACTTTTGTGACCAAAATAAAAAGATAAGATCACTGTGTGCACACACAAACAAAGAAATTTCGTAACAAATAAACAGTGTGATGTAGGGAAGTGCATGCACACACTAACAAACAAAGAAACTACAGTACTGTACACACAAAATGGCGTGCGAACTGATTAAAACCGCTTAACTTAAAAGTTTAAACTCATTCTGTAAAACCCATTCTGGCGAGTTTAGTATTTTTCAATCTGCAGTTGTTTTTATAAAGATATGGCGCTTAGTAAAAAGAAATCGCGTGAACTTTCAATCAAAGAAAAAGTTTTGGTTATAAAGCAAAAGGAAAGTGAGGGAAAATCTCAAAGGGAACTCGCTAAGATTTTCGGCGTAAGCAAAACTCAGATACAGAGTACGCTAAAAAGAAAGGCTGATATTTTGGCTGCATACGAGGATAATTTACCTAATGATCGAAAGAGAATCAAAACGTTTCAATTTGAAGAAGATATCGATTTGCTAACTTTCCGATGATTCTTTTTCGCTTATCATAGGCTACTTAGGCAAATCAATGCCTGCATTTAAGGGTGTAAGTCCAGTTGTTATAAATATGATGCTCAACGGCAAAATTCACTAACCTGACCACCCCGCTAACCTGACCGCTTTAATGCGGTCCCATGGGTGGTCAGGTTAGCGGGGTTCCACTGTAACATATTTGTTTGCCACTGAGCAATTTCCTTTAATAAAAAGTGAATTTCTGTTTTGTTTTTAGCTAATAACTAGAAAACATAGCCCTTGTAATATAATTTAGCAAAAATGTTATCAAAACGTAGAAAAGTTGATGAGGAATTCAGAGCGTTTAAAGAAGAGTGGGAAAACAATTTCTTTTTTGTAAATCACCATGGAAGACCTACTTGTTTGATTTGCAACGTATCTATTGCTGTCAATAAAGAGTACAATATCAAGCGTCATTACGAAACAAAGCACAAAAGTTTTTCTGAGCTAGTGGGTCAAGCAAGAAAAGACAAACTTGATCGACTAAAAAAAGGTCTGAAAAAGCAAAGTGATGCATTCCACAAAATTTTGACTAAACAGGAAAATAATACTCTTGCTAGCTACAAAGTAGCACAGATAATAGCCAAAGACAAGAGGGCGTTTATAGACGGCGAATTCGCTAAAAAATGCATGATGGCTGTTGTGGAAACTATATGTCCAGAGAAAAAAGAGGCATTTCTAAATGTCAGTCTTTCCGCGAGAACCGTAACCCGTCGAATAGAAGAGATGTCTGAGAACTTGAAAGCAAGTCAAGAAGATTGTTTCAAAAAACTACAGTTCTTTTCCATAGCTATAGATGAGAGCACGGATGCTACAGATACAGCCCAACTGGCAGTGTTTGTGCGTGGAGTAAGCGAAGATTTTACTGTTCTTGAAGAATTTGTACAACTGATTCCAATGAAGAATACAACGACAGGGGCTGACATTCTGAAAGAACTACTTCAATGCCTTCAAGCCAAGAATTTAAATCTAGCAAGACTGGTGTCAATAACAACTGATGGGGCCCCATCAATGGTAGGCAAGCATAAAGGGGTCGTGTCTTTACTTCAGAAGCACATGCAAATCAATGGAATTGATAACAGTATTGTTAAATTGCAGTGCCTTATTCACCAGGAGGCATTGTGTGCAAAGGTAGCAAGCTTCAAAGATGTCATGAGCATAGTGGTGAAAACTGTGAACTTGATTTTGTCGCGAGGATTGAATCATCGTCAATTTAGACAACTGCTCTTAGAAGCAGAGAATCAATACGGCGACTTGCTTTATTTCTGTAATGTACGGTGGCTTAGTCGAGGTGATATGCTGCTAAGAGTGTACCAATTGAAGGAAGAAATCGTAACCTTTCTTGAACAAAAAAAACTCAATGCTTCAGAATTTCGCGATCAAAACTGGATTTGCAATTTAGCATTTTTAGTCGATGTTACGTCTCATTTAAACAAGTTGAATCTGCAGCTACAAGGAAAATGCCAATTGATACACGACATGTGGGGCCACATACGTTCATTCACAACTAAACTGCGACTGTGGGAAAGTCAGTTGCAAAGTGGAAACTATGCGCACTTTTCTACATTACAACAACACCACCCTACCTGCAGTGATCAATTTGTTTCTGTGATCCAACAATTGAGAACCGAATTTTTGTCTCGATTCGATGACATCCGTTCAATAGAGAATGATATCAAACTTTTTAGTACCCCCTTTGATGTGCCGGTGGAAGTTGTGCATGAGCAATATCAAATGGAACTGGTAGAGTTGCAGTGCTGCGACGAGTTGAAATCAAAATTTCACGCCAAAGGTGTTTTATTGCTTGACTTCTATAAACACCATCTTAAATGCGAAAAATATCCATATCTGATCAATCATGCCAAAAAGATCACATCGATGTTTGGCAGCACCTATGTGTGCGAACAGCTGTTTTCATCAATGAAAAACACCAAAAGCAAGTTAAGAACAAGACTAAATGACGGCCACTTGCAAGATGTTATGCTTCTGGCCTCTTCCAATTTAAAACCAAACATCGATAAACTTGCAGACCAGAAACAACATCAAGCATCTCATCGATGGCTTGACAATGGGCGGTTTGACAATAAATGACCTTAATAAACTTTCATATCAAACATCGTATTAAAGTTATGACAGAAACAGTAAATGAATGTTCTTGTGCATTTTCGTTTGTTCACGAGTAGTTAAGTTATTTTGACTTCTTACCTTACAAAAACTTTCAATAAAAACACAATATCAACGGTTTTGTTGACTTGACGTGACAACCTAGTCCTAGCCTAGACATTATTGTGTATTTTGTTTTGTCCAGATTTAGTGGAAACGCTATTTATGGCCCGCGGCCAATTCTTGAGCTTGATTTTGGCCCGGCAGCATCAGAAGGTTGCCGACCCCTGATTTAAAGCATAATGTTTACAAATTTCCTGCTTGGCTCTTGCCGATAAAAGTAATGTGAAGAATGAAATATCAACCGTACAGACTTTATTTTCAGTCTTGGTAGTTTATTTTTGTTTTCGTATTT
The DNA here is from genome assembly GCA_963675345.1 of Trididemnum clinides. Taxonomy (NCBI): domain Eukaryota; kingdom Metazoa; phylum Chordata; class Ascidiacea; order Aplousobranchia; family Didemnidae; genus Trididemnum; species Trididemnum clinides. Next base: position 32,040,286 of record OY776290.1, on the reverse strand, counting down.
ACCTCATCATGTTATGGCGCTAAAACCCGAAGCACTTAAAAAGGGTCTTGAAACAAAACAATGTTTGCTTTTTTGATATATTTGAGGGTTGAGCCTATCTATTGCAATCTCAAACACCCGCATTCATTTCCTTAGTGTTCAAATATAGTCAAAGGCAAGCTTTGTTTTAATTCGTTGTTTCAAAATAGGTTTGCGCACAAAGAAGCCGTGCGCGCCTATTCTGATATAATAACGCGAAGTTTACTGTTAATTTTACATGAGCATAGCGTTTTAAAATGGCAACGGTCCTTACATGGTGATTTGCAAACAAAAAGCGCGCCATTTCTAATCACGCGATAAACCTTTGCCCTCATTCTCACACTTCACTTTTTGACAAAATTTTCCCACCCAGTAAAACATACTTGAGATAAAACGATCAAACAGCGATTGTTATGCAACAATCATTTGTTTAATGGTATGACTTTATCTCCGAAGGAGAGTCCACTTAGCAACAAAAAACATCTCGAAATGCTCTGCAAATTACTACTATTCATTTCTGCTTCAACAAACATGACAGATATGTGATAAATGGGAAAATCAAACTTTGAAATATTTACATATTTTACGTGCACTCTGTAAAAAGTACGAGCCTGCTACCTACCATCTTATTGTTAGCTTGCGGTAGAAAGCTCTGGGTCATGAGAACTGGCAACTCCGACGAAGGTCTGAGCACAAGTTGTTGTATGGTTGATCGTTCTGGTTGTATTATGGCAAAAGATTAATTGTGTCTAACTCAACTCTGTCTCTTTCTTAGAATTGTTGACGTCATAGTAGATTTCAAAACACTGCGGAAAGAGTGTCACTTGCAATGATCTTTTATTTGCCCTACGACATTAACCCGTACCCACCAGAAAATTTTTTTTAAAGTAATTTTTTTTATTTAGGTGTATTTAAACAAATTGTAAGGTTTTTTTGCTGGCTTCCTTGTAGAACCCTTTCAAACTGAGCGAACCTTATTTGGCACACTGGTTTTATTCGTAATACGTTTGTTGCTTTTTCACGATGTTTTCATTATAGACTGATGCACTGTCTCTAAACCGATTTTTGAAACAACTGTTTATTGAAAACAACAATAGCGGTGGGTTTTGGCGGTCACTTACACTCAGTAACCTAAGATGTTTTCTGACGTAACAAAAAACAAAGCTTAAAAAACCCCAGCATAAAGAAAGGCTAAAAGGAACAAAAATGAGACATAATGCAAAACAAAAAAATTGTAGTTTTTTAGATTATTAATAATAGAAACTGTAACCAAAGCAAAAAAAGATGCTAAAATAACAAATTTTTACTTTAGCGCAGGGGTGGGCAAACTACGGCCCGCGGGCCGCATGCGGCCCTCGAGAGCATTCTGTGCGGCCCGCGAACACTTTTTGAAACTTTGCCATTTTGAAATAAATACGACAAGGGGATTGACAAGGCGCAAAAGCGACGGTGTCCTTAAAAAAAGGTAATCGCCTCTTCCTTAGACGGAAAATGCGTCAGAGCCTACAATTGTCCCCAATCACGCATTTACCGTCTACGAAAAGGTGATGACCTTTTTTTTTTTTAGAGACACCACCGTTTTTGCGCCCTGAGATACCACATTGCTAGAACATTTTGCAAAATTTTGAGCTAATGCAATTTCTTTTATAGCATGCAGCTGTACGAGACAACAAGCCCTGGCCCTCGACCACCCTTAAATGGTCAATGCGGCCCTCCGACTAAAAAGTTTGCTTACCCCTGCTTTAGCGAAATTGTCATTCACCACAGCACAGTTCTAGTTTAGCTTATACGCTCTTTTATGTCAATGTTCGACACGTGTATCCTTATAAAGTGTGATATATCAAATTGCAGCTCATACATAATCCAACATCAAATTTACTGCATTGGGTAAATGGCCTTTTGGAGCAAAGCTCTCCAGAGCATCGCCTTCGTTTTTTATCTGGAATCTCTACAAGATAATGCTTGACACCATCAAAGCTTGCACTATCCAAATTCATATTCTTTTACCATGCGGGTAATATGATTCACATTAAGTTCTGCTCGTTGTAGAGGAGAACCATAGCGTTGCAAATAGACTTGAGCTATGTGCTCCTTGAATTCAAACTGCCGCTTATTACCTGCGTGTTTTTTGAGAATAACCCAAGCATCTTTAACGGAGATATCTTCTAACCACGTGAAGGTGCACCAGTACCACACTTTTTCCACGATAATATATGCGATACTTTGCTATATCTTGGTCTTAGTGGTCGGTTCCTTCCACATGCTTGTTATACTGATTGATTATATTCGGGCAGTCAATTTCTCTTCGTTTTTTCTCTTTTTGGACGATCTCTTTACTTTTGATGAAGCCTTGTTGGTCTTGCAAGTAGAAACAATTGTGACAACTGAGTTATCCATCCAACTGCATATTAAATTATGGTTTGCCAAGTCAGCCAGGAATTTTTGTTGTACTTCTAGGCATCTTTCTCAAGTTAGTAATTAAAATTAATGGACATTTTCCAAGACGATTATCTCGCAAGGTTCCAGTTGCACCATAACCATCATTTTTAGATGGTTCAAAAGTTGCATTCACGTAAATTGTGAAGTATAAATCGATTGAAAATTTTGCTTATCGGCAGGCAAGAACAATACAATTTTTGGGATAGTCGCGTCACATTTTTCCAAGATTTTTTTATTTTCATAATTTCCCTGATACGTACGCCCTTGATACAAGTCGAAACCTGCCAAACATTCGTCAGAATTAATTATTTAAACACTAAACCCTGTATCCGAACCTTACGGGTTTTCGCCGAATGCACTGCTTGCATCCATACCGTTCGAAGTATTCTATCATCGCCTGATCGTGAAACAGGTCTTTCTCTGGTTGAAAATGTTCCTCGAATCTTTTAGCGAGACGGGCGGCTAACAACCAAATTTTGGCATATTTATCAGCATTATTCAAAACAGAATTGTCAGCAAAGTGGATGTGCGGCATAATTTTATCGGATCTGTTGCGACTCATAGCGTTACACACAGCGGTGTTTTGGCAAACAGAATCATTTTTCCAGTTTAGCCTTCGACACGACACAGGGCATAATCCAAACACTATCAAAATTCTCCAAAACACTTTAATCTCATTTTGAGTCACCACAAAATTGATTTCTCCTTTGGCGCGTGCGTATAAAACTGATTGCTGCTCCATTAGCTCAAATAACTCGCCATTAAAAAATAATTAGAATAATTTCGCAGGAGAAAAATCTCGATATTTTGCGTAAGCTGCTTCAAGATAAAGAGGACCTTGTATTGGCAGCAATTTGTTTATTTGCCAATTAGGGGTTTGGTAGAAGCTCGATCTCGGAGCTTCATTTTCATGTTGGCCTTTGTGACCCTCGTTGACTTGATCGACTTGAAGACTGGACTCTGATTTTACAAAATCAATTGCATCTATTTCATCATTCAAAAGGGCAAGTTCAGCAGGGCGTTTAGTTGGTTGCCACATAGGTTATCAAGCAATTCTTCACCATCTACATCCCCGGAATCTTCGTCAGTAACCTCACCATCCTTAGGTTCAATGTAAATTTTAGCAGGAAAGTTTTTGTCTTCTAGCATCGAAATAATTTTATGGCTCGTATACAATCTAAAAGATACAGACTTTTATCAGGTTTTACACAGAGAACATCATGAATGCCCAGCGTCACATATATGGTACAGCAAAAATAAACCAATGTTCAACCAAATTTGGGCAAGCTGATTAGTTTTTGGTTGTACCAACGCATAGTCATAGGCATAAGTTGTAAATGTAAAAAATATTTAGAAGAAATTTCAATCGGAAAATTATAAAATAAGCAAAATGAAAAACTTACCTTTCATTTTCCACCATTTTGACCACGTTAAAAATAACTTCCAACTTTGAACTCGATTAAAACAAAATTGCTTCATTCACAATAACAAAGGCATTGGTTGCGAATAACATAAACGCTATTACCGTTTTATAAGTCTTTTTATCCACACCGTGTTTGAAAAGTAAAGCACTGCTACCTGCCAAATATGGTTACGCCAAATTGATTTGGATTTAAGTCCTGATTGACCATCATTCTAAGCTACATCTCTCGACTACCTTTAGATTTTTTTTGCAAAACACTAAACCTTCTGGCTATGTTTTTTATTACTCAGCAGTGACGTTGAAGAGTCCAAAGTCAGGGCTGTTTAAAGCAGAAATGGACTATTCTGCCTCAATCTATAAAATTCATAGCTTTTGTTTTAGAGGCCAGTTTGCCAAAGTGTCCTACTAATGTAATATCTACCCGAGTAGATCGCTTCTTTTAATGAGACAACAAGTACACAGGCACCGAAATTACATCCTAAAAGCAGTATACCAACGTTTTCAAATTATATCTTGTTTAAAATATCGTAAGTTTTGGTGGTGATCGAAAGTAACGTCATAGTGAATATTTGGCAACATGAACTTTATGTTTCTTCTTAAATAAGGAGCTCACTAAGAAAATAATAGGGGGGAGGACAACTTCTCCTTTAAAGATTTGACACCCTCTTTCAGATGTGACCCAAAGAAAAATGGTCTATATCCACTTTTAGGTATTGTTTCAAAAAGATTTTCACCCTTCGAGCAATCGAATTTGTGAACAAGTTTTGAGCAGCATGACTCCTCTGCTCTCCCTGGCCACGTCTAGATGCCTAACATCGGTCTATTAGCATCCAACCTGCTCAATCAGAACCATTGCAACAAAACCGCACGCTAAATCATAATTGATCTTCTGTTTTCCAGATTAATGCTGGGATTCATGTGCACCAGTTTTTTTCTGTCAATGTGGATTAGCAACACAGCTACGACAGCCATGATGCTACCGATTGTTGAAGCCGTGTTTAGTGAGTTGAAGAAAGGAATGAGAGACCACAATGTCAACTCCAGGAAAGAGCCAAAGAAAGTAGTGAGGCACTTTTTAATCAGATTATATAGCTGCAGTAATATTGTGGTCCGATTTTTAAAGAGGACGTTAAACTAAAAAGAACTCGAAAACCAACAATACCTAAAGTTAATAGACATTGACCGTGGACTTGGAGTTCATGAGTCAATTTATAAAAATAAAAAAATAGGAGTCTACACTAGTGGTTTTGAAAAGGTGGGGCATGACGCTTTGGGGCGTCGTTTTGATTTTTCAGGCCATCGCAAAGGAACTCGCATCTGGTAATGTGTTCTTCCTTTTCTCCTGAAAATAAGAGCACGAAACTTAATTTTATCACGTTTTCACCGAAAAAAGGTCTTCTACAAAGTGAAAGAACAGAAACGTCAATTTCATTTCGAGATAAACAAAATTTTGTTTAAAAAATAAACTACACCACGAACATGAATAGTGCAAACGCTCAGAAAAAGTTGATGTCAAAAGAAAGTCTTGTACGAAAACATGAATTTCAACAACAATAATAATTGATTCCCGAAAATTGTGGGTAAGAAAATGGTGCACCACGAAAGTGATCATAAAAACTGCGCAGAAAAATTCATCTTTAAAAAAAGAAATTTTCTACTAAACGAATAAGTCAACCTTGCAGAACGAATAGCAAAACCCCCAATGCGTTGCGTTGTCTAGGGATTATTACATGCTCTTCGTTATTTACCGAACGTTCGGTATTCGCTATTTTTTGACAAATTTCTGGCATTTGATATTCCATGCTATGTCTTCGAATAATACATGACGTCACTTCTGATAAAAGTTTTCTTGCGATAATAAGTTAGTGGTATTTGTCATAATTGGTATTCAATGCCCATCTTTCGTTATGCAACTATTCAATAACCACGTCACGATTCGATAAAATAAACAAATTGCAAAACCCACGCGTTGGCTTTGCCAAAAGATGTTCGCTTGAAATTTGTAGCGTTTACTAAAACATCATTAAGACTGTGTCTAGCAATGGCTGCTCGATATTTGGGGTTCCTGGACTGAATTCATGGGTTCAGTTGCCTAGCCAGCATCCGAAGTGGTGACAAAGTGGGCCTATGGTGATTTGATATGTTGACTTGCTCCAGATTGTTATGTCGCACTTTTACAGCTCCTACTTAAAAGTTTTTTGATCTCAACTAGTAGTTTGGTTTGTTAGCTTGCCCCGCACGGGTTGGAAAATGGGTTTATCCACGCACTGTAGGCGTTGTGAGTAGCCTCTTGAAGACCACCCAAGTTCTAAAGAGAGATTCAATTACTGTTCTACACTTATCGTCACGTTTATTTCTCTGGCAGGAGATGGGATGTTTGGCACAAAAAACAAAAGGAAAAAAACTGAATCCTATACTAGGTTTCTAAGAAGCACTCAGTTTGATAAAAATGGTATCAAACAATTCAAGCAAAATGCTAAACTTAGAAAATTTGAAGCAGGTTGTTGTCGTGTGCTAAGCGCTAATGCATAGCTCTGCCTGTCTAAAGAATAAATATGTGAAGTAATATAAGCTACAAATCAATGCGTAGTTTCTTTCAGATGATAGATGTTGGAAAAGAGGGAGGAACAATAGAAGCTGAGGATGGAGAAATAACGACATCATTTTCAATGGTAGGGCGTTGGGATTCTTGCTGAGCCCACAAACTGATCTGCAAGTTTGGGATACGATTTTTAAGTAGTTAAAGCGCATCTTGACGATATTCAAAGAAAGTTGGTTCACGTCATTATTGCTGTGCCACTAAAATAAAACTTTGAGACTTTACACAAATTGTTGCACAAGTAATTTAAAAGTAACATACAGCGAGTTCTTATAATTTCTTTTTCCTATGATTTGCGTTGTAATAAAGACTTTAGAGGATGCTGACATATCAATATTAAATGAATTAATCAATTTATATATGTATTGCTCAACTTATTTCAAAAAAGCTGCAAATTACGCTACAAAGCTTTCGCTGCCTGCTTGCAGGTTCGGCTTCTAGACAAGCTAATAAAAACTGCATTAATAATAAAAATGAAAGGTTGCTCAAATATGACGCAACAGTGGAATAAATATTACATAGCTTACTGTGCAAGTTAATGTAATGTAATCTGTCATAAAAGGTGAGCGAAGCATAGAGCTAAAATAGAATTAAAGTTAAAGGAGAAAATAAAACAACCACAAAAACTTTAAACTAGTGATAGCAGGGAATGACTGAAAGTGCGTTTTACCTATTTAAAAAAGTTGATCATGAAATGTAGAATTTAAAATTGACTGTTAGGCCTACCACTAAAAATTTTCCTGACATCGTAAAAGACATATTTGAGCATCTACTTGTAACTGCTTATCGCGTTAAAGTCAAATTTGAGAACGTAAGAAGAAAGAAACCAGATGAATAACAAAAAACAAGAAAGATTGACAACCTAAGCCAATTGAAAAAGAAACTAAAAATTCTGCTGTGCGTAACACAGACATTAAGTGCAAAAATGCAGATTTCGCCACCAATTCATCCAAACACAAGCGGACGCTATCAGTACATAACGCAATTTATCAAACGTTGATGTCACTACAAACAAAGAAAAAGTCTTGCAAAGAGGTTTAAATTTTAATGCTTGACCAATTTCAAATTGCTGCAAATGATCGATACGATAAGGTCTTGTAAACTAAAAGAATACTTCCTGACAGTGAGTTCCGAGCAGGATTTTGAGCTCACCGACAAAGACAAGTCAACTCAAAAAGAACCCGACGAGGCAGTCAAACTGCCACAATTATTAAAACCAAAAAGTTCGTGGACCCCACCGCCAGGTCGAAACACTGATTTAGATTACTTTTTTAGTAATATTAAGAGAGAAATTTTACGTTCTTCAGCTCCACTTTAAAGTACAAAGTCCAACTCCAACCTATCACAAGAAGCTCTTGAGGGCTCATCGTCATTAAGACAACGCTCTGGAAAAGACATTATAATTGTTCTTGCTGACAAAGGAGGAGCAATTTGCGGACTTTTGAAAGCATACCATTGGGCAGAAGGTTTGAGGGAACTTCAAGATTCAAATGCATACCGGACCTTAACAAAGGATTTATCTGTTGTCATAACCAAAAGGTTTCGAAAATTATGAAACGCATGCTTAAAAAGAATATGATCCCTGAATCAATGTTCTGAGCGTTACAAGTTAAACAACCGCACCTGCGTCGCTTCTACCTTTGTTCATAAAATGAATACCTTCGTTCATTAAAAGCACAACTGATTTCTTAATTAACCTGCAGGCAATTGAAATCGTAACAATTAATTCACCGCTAGTGTCAATGGACGTGACCTCTTTGTATACCGATATCCCTCATAAACTAGGAATTCAGGCAGTTACTACCTTGTAAGAAAAATGCAAAATTTGACAAGAACAACATCTATAAATTTCAAAACTGCATACAATGCATGTTAGAAAACACCGCCTTCACTTTTGATAAGCAGGATTATCTCCAAGTTAATGGGACAGCGATGGGAATAGAAATAGCTCCTAAATAAGATGATATTGTTATGGTAATGTTTGAAAATATTCCTGATGAATAAAATACCGATCAATCTGAAATGGTCAGACTGAGAATAATCCTTTAAAATTTTTTTTGGCTGGTTGATGACATTTTTCCATCTATCAAATTTAACACAAACACATACTACTCTACATCACAGATCCACTCTTTAGATGCAACGGTGACCTGCTGGTGCGCACTGATATCTGGTACCTTCATCTGGCCATTCCAGATATGCAACTAATAACATTCCATTTTCTCTGGCACTACGAATACAGCGAATTCGCTCCACATGCAAATATTTTGAAAAGCACGCGCACATTTGAACACAACATTTGCTTGGAAAAAAGTATAAAGCTGGTGTCATTGCCAAGGCAATTGATAAAGCAAAAAGTATGACTAGAGAATCTCTATTGTGCTACAAATCGAAAGCAATTGATCAAGTGACGGCTACATTCATCACCATTTTTCACCCCAAGCTACCGAGTTTTAGGTAGATTTGCAACAAACATTGGTACATTTTAAAAAACAATGCCCACTTATCTAAAATTCTGGACAAACCTCCACCTATTTCGTACAAAAAAAGACCTACGTTACGAAATAAACTGGAGAAAACGATTTTAAGGTATGATAATTATGACACTGTTTCAGCTGGATTTGCGAAGCGCTTTAGACCAAACTGCTCAACATGTAAATATTCCGCTACAGCAATCATTTTTAATTTATCTATTACTCATCACTGCTTCAATTGTTAAAACTCATCATTTATAATTTTGTTAATGCTATACATTTGATTTCTTGTAAGCAATGCAAGCAACAGTACGTGGGCAAAACTTGCCGTAAGTTAAATTGATTATCGTTTCACCGAATACTTGAGAAACATTAGCAAAGCAGATGACACTTCCACAGCAAACCGCTTCATTTCAAAAGGGCATTGCTTGGATGATACAATAATATTTGGCATCGATCTTCTTTCTAAATCGGACAACTATAGAAAAAATAAAGAACAGTTTCGGATAAACAAATAGCATACTCTACAGCCGCGAGGAATGAGTATCAAAAGATTTGCACTTTTTAGACTTGAAACGCAACTTCGGTCATTCCGTGGTATTATTTATTTAGATTTTTTTGTGCCTGTTTTACTCTCCTCGTTAGTTTAATTTTATTTTAGCTTTATATTTCGTTCACCTTTCATTGACCGATTACCTTATATTAACTTGCACAGTAGGCTATATAACATTTCTTCCATTATTTTGTCATTTTTGAACAGCAGCCACTCATTTTTTTACAAAGCATAAATAGTGCCAGTTGTGACTTTTTGTCCGTATCAAGGTGTGTGTGTGTGTCCTTAAATGAGACTCTTTGATGCAGGTATTGCTGTATTGTACTGCTTTATGTTGTATCATTATTTTGCATACAACAGTAAATTTGGTGTGATTTAAGCTTAGCATATTTATTGTTGTATGTCTTTTACATCCGCCTGGTGAAACCCAATAAGATCGAAGCTGGTCACGAGTTGTTGACAAATTGTAATAGATAGTTGCATGGTAGAGTATGATGTTGGCAATTATTTTTAAGCGATTTTCCTTTCATTTTTATTATTTATTCAGTTTCTAATAGTTTACCTAGATGAGGGATTTTTTAATTTAGCAGTTTGTTTTAAAAGGTTTTTAGAGCAAGTAAGCAACGTGTTTTTGTCGTTTCGCAGATTGCACTGACGATGCCTCCAGCAGGCAGCGAAAGCTTTGCAATTTGTGGTATTGAAGTAATAAAGTTGAGCAATTTGTATATAAATTGATTTAATATTTCAATACGCTGACAACTTGGTCTCAGGTATGGACTCAGTGCACGACTTATTAGCAAGCATCCGGCTGTGCTGGTGTTGGTCGCAGGGACTTTCATGAGTAATGTCGTGATTGACAATACCGGTTCAGCATGCCAAGCCGGCTTCACCCAATGGGTAATCGTAAAAATAGCAACAAAATGTTAATGTTTTTGACATAGGCAAATCTCTTTCCAAAACACAACCATTATTTAGGAAACGCAATCGATAAAAAAAAAACATTAGAAGGGTTGCGCATAGCCGCTACATGTCTGGCAAGTTTCTCGAGTCGCAGGTAACGTCTTATTTGACCTGTTTTTAGCATGGACGCCCTCAAACTTAACAAACCTTTATCTGTTAAATTCATCAAGTGCTTGAAAGCATATCAAAGCTGTGAAAGGGCACCAAGATGATTGATATGTATTTTTAGCATTAAGCTATTAAATAGTAGTTTCACTACTTAAGACATTTTTGTAACTGTAAGCAAATTTGTATGACCACAAACTTCTGGCTGCTGGTATGTTGCTTCGTTTAGCATGATCGCAGCTGGGTAAAATGATATCAAACCAAAGCGAAGCAGTCACAGTTAAGTTATTGCAATTGCAGGGCCCACACCATAAATTTCGTGGTTAAAAATATTGGATCAGACGGCTGGGCAGGCTTCACCTAATTGATAGCTGTAAAAACACTTATAAAAATTTATGTGTTTTGACATGGCCAATTGTCGTCCCGTAATTATAACGCTTAAAAAATCACAGGGGATTGCGCATAGCCGCTATATTTCTCCCAAAGTTTCTGGAGTTCTAGACTAGGTCTTGCTTGCTCTGTTTCCAGCATAATCACACTTTGAAACTGGACTTGTCACAACTGGAACAGCTAACGATTTCACAAAGTTTTATTCGTTCGTGTGATGAAGTGCATGGAAGTATAATTGACCACTACCAACCACTTTTTTGTAATTACATGCTTATCTGTGCGACCTAAAGCCTCTGGCTGCGCGCATGTTGCTTGATCCTGTCATGAACGCAGGCAGGGAAAGAACAAGTTAACCCAAGGTGGATGCATTTACAAGTTAAGTTATTACAATTGCAGCGTTCCCATGAGTAATGTCAAGGTTAAGAGCTTGAGTAATTGTGAGAACAGTTATAGACATGGTATGACAGTATATTTTTTTGAAAGAAAATTGTTTAAGAAGAACATTTCAGGCAGTTGCGCATAGCTGCTATATTTTCTGTAAATTTCTCGAGTCTCTTGCTACACCCTGTTTGCCCTGTTCTAGCATAAGCCTAATTTGAAATTGGACTTCTCACAGTTGAAAAAACTAATAGTTACACAAATTTTTATCCATTTACGTCAGCACTTGCATGGAAGCATAAATGCATAGTTGTGGGATAGGGGGGGCGCCAAAGTAATTGATGTGTAATTTCAGAAAAAGCTATCAAATATTGGACATGTTGCTATCAAATTTTCGTAATTGCATGCATATTTGTATGATCTAACATCTATGACTGCGCGTATATTGCTAGGCTCTTGCATAATCTCAGCTATAAGAAGTGCAAAACTAACCCAAAGTCAAGGACTTACAGTTAAGTTAGTAAAATAAGTTAGATTATTATGGTTTAAGAAGATAATTTATGGACCAGCCAACCAGGTTTATGCTGAAAATAAGGATAATTGTTGTAATTGCTATATGATTGAACGTGAAAAATAGTCAATTAGTTCAACTTTGCTACATTTGATTAATATGTCTCATAGATAAGTTTTGTCAAGCTTGCTGCGTTACTATACAAAAGTATTACAACTTGCCATTGCACAACTAAAAACCATCTTTTTTGAGCAATTGCTGTGCTGATACTGCCATGTATTATTAACTTTTAACAAGCAGCATATAAGCGATTTGCCTTTGAAATAACAGTGAACATAGGCTTTACGCGTAGCTGCAGCTCACTGCTTTTTTCTCTTTTTTGGTACCAGACAGCATTATGACATCATCAAACTAGTTTGAAGCGTGCAAGAAAAAAGAAAAAAAAGCAGTCGTAGAAAACTTGAAATGCTTTGAAAAAGAGTCTGTTGTTGCAACGACAATTTTGCTCAAGTCATGGTAGAGTTATTTTATCGAAAGCACATTAGTGATATCTCCCAAAAAAGCGTCTTAGTGACGTTTCTACAATCAGTATTTATAGAGAATATGCAAAGAAAAAATTGTGCGATCAAGCTTTAGCTATGAGGTCATTTTTGACCTGAGTGAGATGAAATTTCTGTAAGTTAGGGGTTGGCTTTTCTAAAGCAAAAAGTCTTTTTTCTCTGTCAAGAAATGTATAAGTCAAAAGCATTATTTCAGAATTTGATGTCATCATGACGTCACGAAGCCCCTTATGACCCTCACATCGAAGAGGTGATCAATCGTGCTGACTTTGATATTTGTATGTGCAATAGTTTTGATAGAGTCAAAGCGTCAGTACGTACATTGGCACAGACAGAGCTCTGTTTTATATATTAAATTAGGGTCATTTATGCTTGGCATGGAGCAGTGCAAAAGGCTACAAACAATTTTGGCCGGACTCAAACTCACAGTCTCCTGATTACTGGTCAGATGATCGCAGTTTAAACCCCACATGAATTGTTTTCAGCTTTTTACACTGCTCCGCGGAAAGCAATAAGCGACTGCAATCATTAATGTACAAAACTATAAGCCTGCAAACCTTCATAGGAGGATTACCTCTTGTAACTCTAATAATATTAGACATTCTAAATTTTGATAATCTTGAACACCTTAATTTCATAGGCCAGGTTGATAGCTGACTAGATGATCTTTTCATAAGGTCTTTCGCTTTTGCCTTACTAAGACTGAGAGATTATTGTTGTTTATGTTGAATCTGTTTGACAACTTCCGTTTTATTTCGTTTTGCCTTGGCAAGCAAATGAATCTTTGGTTTGGTTCAATACGGTGGTTTGCAACCTTTTTAATGCTGTAAACCCTTTAAAAGACTTGACTGACGTGCAGCGGATCCCTACATCAAGTTGAAAATCTTTTTTCGGAGGTCAACTTTTTTAGAGCAATGAGTCTCCTATTTTCTTCTCAAAACAAATTGAAGACCGTTGTTTGGAAAATCAACTTTTAAGGAATGATTATGCTCTTATTTTTGTTTCAAAACAAAGTTTGAGACCTGTTTTTTTGGGGAGAGTAGATCAACTTTTTCAAAAATCTTGGGTGGAACCTCCGCTGAGAGGCACTGATTTGAGAAGAACGGAGATTTCATGTTGCTAATGATTACTACAAAGCTAATATTTTCGTTTGAAAGTGTCATTGCTATTGAAATAGTGGTCGTTACAAAGTTGATTTTTTGCAGAAAAAGGAAAAAATATTGGAAGAGAAAAAGGAAGGAATAGATAGTCCTGTCTTTGATGATCGCGATGTTGAAATTAAGGTAATGGATGCCTTTTGGTTAGGTTTGAGCTTGTTATGTATCAAAGACACAAGAGGGGGTGAAATTTTCCCTCTTGCTTTTCGTATTGTAATGGAAGATAGTATTTTTTTTACTTTAATAGCGAGCAACTATGACCCAACGTTATAGGCATAAAAGTAGGGGGCAAAGGGCTACCGCCCTCTCGACTGTTTTCATCCTCAAATAAATTTTTAAATGAGCAAAATAATCATTTTCAAAAAATGTCTTTACTTTTGTATTAAGACAAAAATGTCGTCAATCTTCCCCCATGCGAAAGAAATTGTAGCGTCTATGCAGCTGGCCATCTATTTGCAGCAAATTTATTCTTGAAGTTTGTTGTAAAATGCGGCTAGTTTGTTTACAATTGATTGGTGGTCAGCCTTTTTAGAAGTAAAGTTTCCGGTGAAAAACTGTCTCTTCTACAAACCTAATCATCACGTAACTACTTACACGACAAAGTAACATCAAAACCGTTGAAGTCGCTGTCATCGTGAGGACCATAGTGAAATTGCCACTCTGAAAAGACTACTTCTTTACCTGATCATCAAACTTTACAATATGTCCCTACTTGATAAAGTTTGCCAAGTAAATCTTAATGCGGTCTACTTTTACACCGAGCCTCATCATCTTGTTTTATTTGGTCACAATCATGCTTTAGAGCAGCCAAAGCTCCTCTGATGACAATAACGAAGAAGAAGAAGAAGATACTGAGGAAATGAACAACTTGATCAAAGCAATTACTCTGTGTGTGCCGTACTCGGCCAGCATAGGTGGGACATCCACCCTGACTGGGACAACTCCGAACCTAGTCTTGTCTGGCCAATTCGAGCAGTGAGTATCATGACATTTTGACATTGAAAGCCTAAACTCATTGTTAGGGCGATGAAAACAGGATTCTATTTGTGTAATGTTTTCCTCATTTCCGGAAAACAAAAGTTGTTTTACTTGATTCCGGTACGGTGACATTAATTTATTTGCTTCAGATTGTATCCTGATGCTCCTGCATTCCTCTCATTCGGAAGTTGGATTGCTTACTGTCTACCAGGATCACTGATGGCTCTGCTGTTCGCTTACATCTGGCTTAGTGGATATTTTCTTGGATTTAAGTACGCAACTGCTTAGGGTGATTTTGATTTGCGTTTTGTCCTTATTTTCTGTCCTGGTAGATGACTAAGGCGCAGAGTGACGTGGACGGTTGAGCTTCAAACTGCCAACTAAATCAAGTAGATGATGCGACAGATAACAGCTTAGGAAAAGGAGCAGTTCTTTTTGCAGCAATCATAAATGCAGATTAGAAGCTCCATCTTTTCTAGACTAACTGGCATTGATTAATAGTCTTTTTAGACATGGTGGGAGAATATTTGAGCAACTCTACAGTTGCTACTTCCCTTGACTATGCAGTAGATACTCCCTCAACCAAGTGCCGGTTAAACTGGTGATACATATCAGGAAAAACAAGGTGAAAACCTTTTCCTGTCTTTCATGATTTTTTCCATGGGTTAACACGTGCAACAGGTGTTGAGTAAAAACATTAAATCATGAACAAGATATGGTTAATGCGCCAACAGCCAATTGATTGACGTGGGAATCGAAACTGCGTGCGATTAATTGAGACGTCCAGACTTTTCAATCTAGCAAACTCATAAAATTATTTTTTGATTGGTTCAGTTTGAAAGAAATGAAGTCCTGTTTCCTGTGCGGTCAACGAACCGAAGCAGAAGAAAAAGCTCAGATGATCCTAAAACGCGAATATAAAAAACTGGGAACCACCAAGTGAGTTGAGCACTGCCACAGAGTCATAAGATTGCTCATGTTGCAGACATTGTTAACGGACATTAGTGCATGTGTTGTTCGTGGAAAAGGCACTTTACGGCAATTTCCTCAGCGTGGTTGCGCTGTTAGCAATCGAAATGCAGTTTTCAGCAGCATCGAAAATACCGAAGAGGGTCTAATCACGGCAATGTTCTAGCACAATGGGCTGCAAATTTTTTGTTGTAATTACACAAAACCATCTCTCAGCCATAGCTGATGGCCCATCTAGCATTGTCGGAACCTGATTTAGAATAACTTCTAAAATCCATTGCAATATATCACTGAAAGAATTTTCTTGAGAATCAGCTTTAAAAATTGTTACCGTTTTTATGTTTACTTCTACACCCCACGCTGTCCACAGGTGCAAGCTGTGTACGATCCAGTATAAAGTATCAATTCGCCTCAAATTGAGCCGCCGCCAACAGTTTGCCGATCACTGTTCTAGTGAAACCGGAAAATGTTTTCCAGCGACCATAAGATGACGATGTAGAACTCAGCTTATCTCATGCGTGACCGACTACACACTTGTAACAAATCCATCAATTGTTTGAATGTCGGCTGGCCAGCAATCCAAGAAATGATGGGTTTGTAGCAAGCGTGTAGTCGGTGGTACATGAGATTCTCAGATTGATACTCGCATGTATGCCGGCATATAGCTCTGTAGTATCCTTTCAAAAGGCACTCTTTGACTTTTTTGTTCTTGGTTGAAGCGCTTGTTACAGACAGATTTTGTGCTAGCACTACTTCTACCTCCGAATTGAATCCGATGAAAAACTATTCTATAACACTGAACGGTCCATTGTGATCAAAGGAATCCTACTGCAATCTTAACTCAAACTTCTCTATCCAGATGGGAAGAAGGCACGGTGATGATTATTTTTACTCTCACCGTCCTTCTCTGGTTCTTCCGAGAGCCAGGTTTCATGCCAGGATGGGGGATCCTGTTCAAGGAAGACTACATAGCAGACGGAACAGTGGCAACCACAATGGCATTCCTGCTTTTCATTCTTCCAAAAGAAAGACCGGAGTTCCTTTGCAACAAAGGAGGTAAAACTAATTCTAATTCTGCTTCAGCGAGGTTCTGGTATTACTATCAAGACCAGTTCAAGTGTGCAATGCCAGCATTGCAGTCACTTAACCAGAATTTTCTTAATAGGTTGCTGTGGTTGTGGTCAAAACATAGTGCACTGGCGGTAGGCTACTGGTAACCGTTTTGAATTGCGTTATTTTTATTCAGACTCACAAAACAGCAACTGAAGCCCAGAGCGTAAGACAAATTATGGAGATTTGCTTTGGTAATTCCAAGTTGTCCACATTTTAGCTGACATTTGGTGTTACCTTGAATCAAGTCACGGTTTTTTGAAATCCTCCAAGCACAGAAAATCATTGTTGAGCGCCTTTTTCGATTTTTCAAGGTCACAACGATGAAAACATAAATGGATAATATATGCACAAATTATACTGCAATATCCAGGAAGCGGTTTGGAACACAAGTTCCATAAGTAAAAAGATTTCCTGTGACCTGAGGCGCTGAGAATTTCGATTACAAGAAAACAAACTTAATTAAGAATAGGAACTGAGATTGCTTATACTAGTCAAATGACAGTGCAAATGTCAAAATCTCTAATGGGATCGTCTTAAGCCTCTCGCGCTGATCAATGTTAAGCATAAGGCATCGCAATTGCTAACAAGCGTACTGAAAAATATAAATCTTCTTTAGAGGAGTATGGATTTTCTCCTACATGACTTAAGTATCTTGCCCAAGGACACAACAAGCAAGCTTGCTGGCTTGTTCTCCACTCTATCCCTATTGTGCTGAGAAAAATGCAGGGAAGCTATGAATACCACTTTTTTTTAAAGTCTTTTGGAATGACTCTGCTTGGGAAATTAACTCCAGGTCCATCGACTGCGAAGCGGAATCTCCAACCACTACGCCATCGCGCCGGTTTCCTGTATCGTAATGAAGATTGACGGTAGAACCAAGCTCGTTGCTTCAGAATTTATTTTTCTCCGGAGTATAAAAAAATAGCATCTCGCAGAACAGAATTTTGAATAAAATTAAGTGGTCCATTTCTGTTCTACTTGTCCTCCATTTTTATGTGTTCCACGGCAAACATGTTTTCTACTGATTGATTTTCTTACTGGCAAACAAGATAATAATCAAGAACATAATTGTTTTTCATTTAAGAATTTAGATAGCAATGCCTAGCTTTGGCAGTCTTTGCTCGTTTTTGGTTTTTGTTTTTTGGCTGACGAGACAGGCCCTGCTTAAAGTGTCCAAAATGACGAAACGCGTCCAGGAATGGTCTCGTCAATAATTTTGGGTATTGGGATTTGCAACTTTGCATTCGTCTTGCAAAGTTTTATGTTTGATAATGGTGTAAACTTTCATTATATTTACTCCTTACATGATAAACCGTTATAGAAATTCGTGTGAAAAAATTTGGCGTGACTGTTTTCATAACATGACTTCAAATTTTTTAATTAGGATCACGATATATGAAAGCAAAGGAATCGATATTGACATGGAAGATCGTTCACGAAAAGATGGCATGGAATGTGCTGTTCTTGCTGGGAGGAGGTTTTGCTATGGCTGCTGGGGCTACGGTGGGTGTTTAGGGTTTGTGGCCGGGTAAGGGAATCGAAAGGATCCAGCCAAGACTTCTTGTTATTGTGCTTCTGGCGTTTACATTGGCTATACATTTGAGCCGTTGAGGCCGATTGCTCTTTTTTAATTATGAATGAGAAAACGCAATTTCATGTTTTTTCCTTCACATTATTTATATTGCTGAGCGCCAAGCAGGAGATCTGTAAATCCTGTTATTAACGTCTTTGGTGAAGCTTGACAAGGGAATCAAACCCAGGACTACCGACTGCGAAGCGGACGCTCTAAACATTACATCCCTTTGCCACTTATTATGTAAAAGTTTGTTGGCAAGTTGGTCCGCTTGGTTTTAGCTAGAAACAATTGAACATATGTAAATTAGGCCGTTACTGAAAACATCGACCATTACTGAATACATTTGTCTAGCGCGTACTTTGCATCTTTAGAGTCATATTTTAAGAAAACAAAGCTAGGATTTGTTATTGACTAGCTGGCTCTGCCGGCGTCGTCCGCAGGACCTATTATCAGTAGTGTCAGAATTGAAAGTATCGGTTCATCAGGCTAGGCCGGCTTTATCCAATGGATAGTTGTGAGAACAGTAATAAAAAGTTAATGTTTTTCGCATAATCAATTCTTGTTCCGAAATCAAAAGTATCTTTTTATTAAAGGGAATCGAATAGAAAGACATGTGGGCTTGCGTATAGCCTCTATAAGATCGTCAAAATTTTTGAAATTCCTTGTAACGTCTTATCTGTTTGTTTCCAGCATAGGTGTAGCTAGAAAACTGGATTTGCTCACAACTGAAACAGCCAGTAGTTTGACAATTTTTATCCGCTCAGATCATTCAGAGTATTGAAGCA
Source organism: Trididemnum clinides (assembly GCA_963675345.1). Taxonomy (NCBI): domain Eukaryota; kingdom Metazoa; phylum Chordata; class Ascidiacea; order Aplousobranchia; family Didemnidae; genus Trididemnum; species Trididemnum clinides. Next base: position 32,021,298 of record OY776290.1, on the reverse strand, counting down.
GAAGCGGGCGCCAAAGAGATTGATGTGTAATTGCATTAATAAAATGTTAAATTTTAGGCATGCTACTTACAACTTCTTCGCAATTATGAGCCAAAGCCTGTTGCTACGCGTATGTTGCTTGGTCCTGGTGCACTCGCAGCGGGGAAAAAAGAAAGCTAACCCACAATCAATCATTTACGATCGAGTCATTACAATAGGATAAGTTACAATTAAAAGTAGCCTATAAGCCATCGACCAGGTTTTTGTGCTGAAGATGTGGGTAATTTTTGAGATTTCTGCTAGATTTCGCATGAAAAATTGCCAATTTGTTGGAATTTGCTTTCTTGATTGTTATTTCTTAGAGGTAAAGTTTAGTCAGGCTTAGTACACCAGTTTACTAAGTTATTCTAACTTGCCATTGCATGATTGAAAAACAGGTTTTTTGATCTACCGGTATGTCAATACTGTAATCCTTTTTTAACGGGCAGCATATCACTTGTCTGCTTTCAAAATAATGGTAGATAACACGCTGCTGCTGCCTGTTGCTGTTTTTACTGTGATGTTTCCAGACAGCATTATGACATCACAAAGCTAGTTTAAAGCCTTCAAGGAAAAAGAGAAAAAGCATGCTCAGAATGCTCTAAAATGGTTAAAAAAAGAATTGCTTATTGCATTGTCAATTTAGCTAAAGTCGTTCTAAAATTTTCTTTATCAGAAACACCATTTTGATATTTTTTGAAAATGCATATAACCGCGTTTTTCGGTCGATAGTCTTTGAAAAATTATCGAGAACAAATCTGTAATTAAGCGTTAAGTGTGATGTCGTCCTACGCCCTGAAGTGGCAAACTTTTTGTTAGTTGATAAATTGGAGGCTGGGTTTCGTTTGAGCAAAAATCATTTTTCGTTGTCAAGAAATGCTTATTCAAAAGATATCATTATGACGCAATTATGACGTCATCAACCCCTTGGTGACACTATTCCCAGGGAGATAATCAATCGTGCCTGGCTTGATGTTTGTACATCCAGAAGTTTCAGAGAAGATGAAGCAAACGCACGTAAAAACAGAACTCCGCTGTGTGTATTAGATATTACAAATTCCATGTGACGCACCACGGCTGCATACTGCGCACATTGTTTCAAGAATCCATCTTGTTTAGGAATCAGGACTTTCAAAGTGGATCGGAGAGCAACTTGCTTTTCTCGGGAGTATCGATCCATGGCTCATCTGCCTCATTGTTACCATTATCGTGTGCCTCTTCACCGAATGCTCGAGCAACACGGCTACTGCTTCACTCTTCGTCCCCATTCTCTCCGATCTGGTAATTGGCAACCGTTTTTTTCTATCGATGACATATTTTTCATATTAGACTAATACAATCAGCAACTCTGATCACTATATCATCGAAAAAAAAATTGATAGCGTCAAAAAATTTCTCTGTTACATATACGGCAAGTGAAGGAATCCCATGAAATCGATTTTTACCAGTGCACACCAAACGAACCCCTATCCCTTACTTGCTTAGCGTCCATCAGGGGAGTTGATATCAGGCTACAATTTAAAAAAAAAGATTTTTGGCGTGTGACTCGACACTGCATTCTAACCACTGCACTATTGAGGTAGCAGTAATTTTGTTATCACAACCGAATAAACACAATAAAGTAAATTTTCCAGCTGCACTGTAGTGATGCCACCACTTTGGACAATAAGCTGGGAGCTACCATCTGACCGAGATTTGGAAAAGCATGTAACTCGCAAATCAAAACAAAAAATTGTGTAGTTTCTACAAGAAACATTGGCACCGGGGTTTTTAGAAAAAGCGGGGAGACCAACTCATGTAGTAGTAGTAGTTGTAGTAGTAGTAGTACCTGAACTCTTAAACAAGAGAATTATTTAGAGAATACAACGTGTTTCATTTACAAAAGTTAAGCTTAGAATGCGATTTGACAAAGTTAAAAATAAAAACTCCAGGCTACAAATGAACATTTATTGATGTAAAGTATGGGTAACCGTTACAGCCAATCGATGTTTGGCATAAGTTGCTGATAATAAGGTAAGTGTATGTTTGGGAGCCATTTTGTTTTATGTATTGTTTGAGGATAGAACCATGACTAAATGTTAAAGGGAAAGCAGGAGCACTCGCTCCATTTGAACAGTATAAAAACTATGACTATATAATCTGTGCATTTAAAGGAACTTTCAACAAATATTTTAATGTAGAAGGTACAAAATCAAAGCATTTACCATTAAGGCGTTTTGCAGTTCGGGAGGGTTTGTATAGCTGCTAAAACTGACTGCTAGGCTGCAAATTTACCAAGGGCAGTTTATTCGAAAATACAAGCATATTTTTCTCACGATTTATTGTGCGTTTGAACAGTAGCAATATCCACTTTAAAATGCTTCGAGCTTATTGTTCTGAAAAATATTTTTAACTCGTGTTTTAGGCTCTGCAAATACGAGTAAATCCTCTGTACCTGATGGTAGCCCCCGTAATCGCAGCGTCAATGGCCTTTATGTTGCCGGCCGCCACCCCTCCGAACGCCATCGCCTTTTCATACGGCCGTCTACGAGTGATTGACTTAGTGAGTAGAAGAATTGTTATAATGAGTAATCAGCAAATTTGCTTGCGTAGCACGTAAGGCTGAAATTTTTGAAGCCAAATCTTAACAGGTTTGGGAAAGATCACTGCCTCTTATTTTCGGCGTAACGCTGATTATGAGCTGCCAAATATTTTTGTATTGATTTTTCAAAAAAATATCTTGCTCTCCGGTTAGCCTAATGCTGGCAATCTTGTAGGGCGCCTAGCATATTCTTCCTTATAGAGCTAGAAAACATGCGCGAGTTGTCGTCGTTCTTTTGCAGGTGCAGAGGAAAATAGAACAACTTTATAAAACCTGCCTCTTAGTTGCTATTATTGCTGCTATATTGTTGTTCCATCGCACACTTTGCAAACCAAAAGAGCCATTCGTGTAAGGTGCTTTTCCAAAAGATCAACAGTGCCAAGGCCATACGGGTGTACAACTACAACCTTGCTAAATCAAGACTAGCGCGTTGTTGTTCTGAGAAAACTTGCAATTAAGTTCTTACAAAAGAAACCTAATGCTTTCAATAAAATTCTCTAGCTTGGTTTTTGTCAAATTCAGCGTTTTGACTCTCCAGGGGAGACGTTTTAAACTAACAGAAAAGAGTTTAGATTTTGAAAAAATTTTAAATCTGTTTTTAAAAAACGTTAAAAGGATTGTTTTTTGTTTTGAGAGCTAAGAGTTTCTCTGCTACCACCGTAGGTAGCAAAAAAGACGAAAGGGGAGAGGTAGTTTTGGTCTTGAGAAAATCAGATCTAGGATTTACTGGTCTTTCTGTGTAGTTATTGTGAACTGTTGGTGATCAGGCTGTAACCATTCTTCACTAATTGATCTTGTTTCTAGGTGAAGGCTGGCTGGCTTCTCAACATCATTGGCATCGGTGTCATCACTCTTTTCATTAATACTTACGGAGTGGTTTACTTTGATCTCAACTTTTTTCCCAGCTGGGCAGAGTCACAGATTCCAACCACGCCAGCGATACCCAATACAACAACTATGGCATTGACCACAGTGCCATAAATCAATGGGCTTTAAAGAGAGAGGTCAATAGTAGGCGATTAGCAAGCATTTCTAGCTTCGATTAATTGTGTTCACATTCGAACTTCAGTGTTTACTTTTTTTGGTACTGGCATTTTCCTTGTTATAAAAGTAAAGCTAAAATGCTGGTAAACACATAAGCTGCCTCGGCTCTTCTCCGCTTTAAAATCATTTGCTCTTGATAATGCCGTGTTCTTATCGAATCATCGAAAACCTGAGGAATAGACGGTTTGATAGACTATAAAGTGAGCTTTTAGTTAAGCATCAAATTTCAATGTTTACAAGCATTTTGTCTTTATTTTTTGTATTGAGAATTGCGAACAAATTCAATCTTTGTGCTGCTGCATACTTTCTAGTTTTAATTTATTATCCCTTCAATAAAGATACCACAATGCCTTGGTAAGTTTAAAAGAGATCATTATCAAATGCTGAATGATTTATGAGTATGCTGTGGTTTTATAATTGAGCAAACAGAATAAAATAGCGCGAGAGTTTTTAAATGTTTGTTTTTAGATCGAATGTTTAATTTTACTTTTGAACTCTTCCTCCTGGGCAGGCTGTTGGCTATATTTCGAAAATTTCACTCTAGAAATTTGAAGCTAATTTTTTTAAAAAACATTCTTGACGCCAGTTGGTTGATTTAATTCTCTTTCCTTTTGCATTGTGCCCTGAGCCTTGCATTTGGTTAACCTGGCCCTATTTCCCATTTTTCTTTTTCTGCATAACACCGCGTTTAACATAAAAAAGTTATTGAATCAAAAGCTGACATCACTTTCGTTTTGCACTTTTACCGAGAAGTTCATTGAAGCGAAGTGCTAACTTTATGCTGATGATAAAATTGAACAATAAAACGAAATCAATTTGTTTGTGCTTGAGGTAACATCACGTGACAAGCCAACGTCAAACCTAGGCAATCGGCATCGTGGTCGAGTGGATTGAAGCGCCGTTTTATGATTGCCCTGATCGCATGGTCGTGCGTTCAAACCTCACGATTACTACTACATCTTTCTCTTGGAAAATACAGTTTGCTACAACTTCTATTGGTTGGCTAATTCCAACCAGCACTGAATTGAATGACAGTTCTATATTACAAGAGCAGACGATAAAGAAAACAATACAAGTTATAGCTAAGATGTCATTTGAGGAGAAACGGTCCGCCTTGGTTAACACTATTATCAGGGGAGGTAATTAGGCAACGCACCTTCAAAAAAGATAAAAAACAAAATGACAAATAGCTTTTCGGGATTTTTGACAACTACGCTTTTTCTGCGTTACGACATATTCTAATCATAGCTGACTACTGTGTATTCGGCTTCATACCTTAACTTGCTCCTATTGCAGAACGCAAAGCAGGAAATCTATGAATGGGATTGCTACTAATGTTTCTGCCTTTGACGAAGAGCTTTTCGGGTATTTATAATCAGTCACAGCTCAGCGGTGGCATTTGCAAATCGCAACTGCTTGTACAACAACACAGAATTTCTCTGGCTAAAAAGTTAAATGATTTTTTTCCAGATTTAATATTTTTGCAATATAAATTACAAGTCGTCGCGATTTTCAAATGCAACATCTGATTGCTAAGAGCTCTTTCAGACAGCCCCAAAGCCATTTACCAAACGCGTAAACACTCCGACTAGTTATTGTCAATTGAGCAAAAAATGACTGCTGAGCCCGCTGTAATCTAAGAATTATCATTTTGTGTTATTTAATTTCAAAAGACGCTTTTCAGTTGTAGGCAATTTTATTTTTTCTTTCAAATCATACAATGTAGCATCAATGAGATTAAACATAACAGTAAACGAAAAAGATATGCAGGCAACACAGCGGATATACGTTAAAACGTGCCTGATTTTATCTAAACATAACAGAAAAACAACATAAGTAAATAGGCATGGTCAACGCACTTAATAATAGAACAACCAAAACAAAAAGCAGCTTTAAAAAGCCCAAACTATTTACCGATCCAAGAAAAAGCAGCAAGTAGAAATCAAAAAATGTTGACCTAGGAACGAATTATCGGCACCAGAGCATATTGCTGACTTGGTCATAATTTAAATAAAAGGGGGAGGGGAGTAACAACCTAATTTGGAATTCTTTGTAAAGACCAAAAGTATTGTGCTTTCGACAACTTTTTTGCTTTAAGATGATCGAAAATTTGATGGCATTTCTATTAACATTAGCTGACTAGTAGGAAGTGATGGACACTAGCGGCGCTAAAAATAGCGCCCACTATTACCGCCACTAGTGTTGTGATAGAGTTTGCTTTTGCGGGCGTTACTTTTTTGTACAATAGCGCTAGCGGAAGGTGGGCTAGGTTTTTCAAAAGTGTTTGCCTCTAGCGCTAAACTAAAATATAAGTATTGTCTCAGAAAGTGCAAAAGGTTCCAAAATTCACTAGTTGCCAGATAGCATCTTTCGAAGACGACGTTTTTGGAAAAGCGTTTGCGGAGAAGTCACGAAGAGACATCCATGGTGAAGCTATTAGACCACTTTCCAAAGAGGGACACGAGTCCCAAAGCAAAGCAATTGCTACATTGTTTTCTTATGTAATGTTAAGGGAGCTGTTTGTGAAATACAATACCGCCATAACTTCCAGTGCAGCAGTAAAATGCCTGTTTTCTTTGGGAAGGATGCGCTGAAGCTAAACCGATCCGGACTGAGCAATCAGTGATGAATTTAGGATGAGCCAATTGAAGCACTTGTTTTAGGTCCTCCTTTTTTGAGGGGCACTTCAAGGTTTTACAAACTGACATAAAACTTTACGAGTCTTTAGAAAAGAACACAGCCCAACTTCTTAACTATTTTTTATATTATCCTGAAATGACTAATCTTGAAATTGAAGGCGCTAAACATGACACATATTACAAAAAACAGCGCAATCAGCGCAAAATCAATGAAACTGAAGATGTTGAAAACGAAGCTGTATATTGGGATTTCCCCAATGTTACATGGCAGTATCTCCTGAAACCACTCAATATTAGTCAAAGGAGTTGGTGGCTAGCAAATCATAGACACTGAGAGGACCCCTTACAAAATCTTGGCTCAGGCCCCGAATTCCACCACTGTCAGCAACAAAGATTTTGAGACGCCCGTTTTTTCTAAAACAGAGGTGCTTTAAATAAATATTTGTTTTTCGTGCTGTCTTTGCGACCTCTATTAGCCTATATTTATATTTTGCTTTTGTCACTAGGCATCTTCTACCTGCTCAATATAACTCTTATGGTGCAACTAAAAGCTATAATGATTTTTATGTAGATTTAAAAATAAAATTCACATAAAATTCGAAAAAACAAGTAAACAAATAAGTAAACAAACAAGTAAACAAATAAACAAGTACAGCTGCGACAGCTGGCGGTTAAAGATTTATAAATTTGTATGGTTTGGAATGAAGACATTTAATTTTATTGTTAAAGGCAAAGTCAGTTTTGTGTACGTAGAATGATTCCAAAAATCATCTTCTTTTGAAGGTCACTTTTAGTAGCCACAATCGCAGAGCTTTCCCAATCAATCCGGTGTCCATTTAAGGAAACGTGTTCCACTAGTGCAGATTACTTTTAATTAAATTCTCATTTGTTAGTCGAGCGATTGTATCAAAGTTGCGTCAAACACGGATTGAATCAAAATATGAGGTTTTAATATCAGGCTTATAAGGTTTGAAATATCAATATCAAATATTAGGTTTGAATCAAAATACGGATTGAATCAATGAAACGAAAGATTTATGCAGACTTGTGGTTTTGTTATATAAAAAAAATTGAAAAACAAGTAAGTAAAAGTCTACCGTTGCGATACCAAAGAACAAATGGGTGATTAACTCATCGAAGCACCAATTGCTTGTGGAAGAAAATGAAGTGTTATGAATTTTGCAGTGACAACTAACTACATACCAAAACAAGAAATTTTGGCTGAGATAGAAACTGGAATATGAAGACAACCTGTAAACACAATATATTTAATTTGAAACCAAACCATCAATATTCTGAGTCAAAAACGCAAATTACAATTAAACTCAATCTCATCTGAAATAAAAACGTCAAACAAATTCACGAAAAATGTAGAAATAAGAATTTTTAAAGCAGACAATGGAAATAGCACTGTCATTCTTGATAAAACTGATTATGACCAAAGAATGTTGCGTTTATTGAATAGCGGATCTACTTTCAGAATTCTAAACCGAGATTTAACAAAATGCATTGAAAGACGTTGGAACAGCTTTGTTCACAATTTATTTGAATCAAGAAATAGGCTATAAAACAAACGCAATGCTATCACTTACGGAGGACAGATGCAACAGTACCCCGGTTGTGCGGTTTAGCCAAAGTTCACAAAGAAGTCCTATTGCCTTGCTTATCAATTCTCCAAATTTTTATGCCAATACACAATTTCTGAAAGTTTTTATGCAAATTATTGTCTCCGTTAATTGGTTCAGCTTTTAAATTCCATTGTAATGAGAAAGAAGGAGTATGTGGTGTAACACGCCATGAAGATCGTTGAAAGAGTGCTGGAAAAAAGGATTCGAGAATTAGTAAATATTGATTCAATGCAGTTTGGTTTTACGTCTGGATGAGGGACGACAGACGCATTTTTTGTAGTGAGAAGAATGCAAGAGAAATACAGGGATAGGAAGAAAAAGTTGTACATGTGTTTTGTGGATATTGAGAAGGCATTTGATAGAGTTCCAAGCAGGGATGCGGAAGCGGAAGCGGTGGAAGCGGTTCTTTTTTCTGTGGAAGCAGAAGAGCAAAAAATCTACCGCTTCCGCTTCCACATAGTTTGTTTGACTTGAAGAGTAACTAAGCGAAAAAGTTTTGTCCGTTTCCCGACCTGTAAAGTTGCGCTATAAGTCTGACTAAAGGTGCGATATCAGTAGCGGTAGAAAATGAGAAAAACTAGCATCACATTTTATATCGATTACGGGTGAGAAAAAGGTAGTTTGGACAATGAAACGTAGCCAATAAAATGATGATTTGATTAAAGTTAAGTGACCTTGGTTAGGGGATTGAAAACGTTGAAAAGCAAATTACTCACGACGAAAACATTTTCATCATTCTACATCAGTGCTCTTTAATAGGGGTTCCACAAAACGTGTAGTTGGGTTTCGGGAGTTTAAAGGGTTCCGTGAGGGGACCGCGAAGGTTCTTTGTTTATTAATAGTATTTATTTGTTATTTCAGTATATTGATTTCTTATATTCAGTATATTGATTTCTTATACGTAGTGGTGTCCCGTGTACATAAATAGTAATGGAATCTTGTGACAGCAAGTTGCAGATTGTGATGTAATCCTATTTTCAACTTTAAGAACGTCTGAATTTGCTAACTCCTTTTGTTACGTAGTAGTGCGTCTGTAATTTTAATTTTGCTCGCCTTATATGAATACGACCGAAATTTGGCTCTTCGCTATTCAGAAGAAGTAGACTATACATTCAACACGAGTTCAAGTATCTAAGAAAAAACAAACACAGAGTAGTTCGGAACAATAAGTTTAAGCGAAGTAGGTAAAGTAAGAGCAATACAGTAGAACGCCGATTATCCGAACTAATTAAAACCAGGAGTGGTTCGGATAAGTGATTTGTTCGGATAATCGAACAACATAAAATATTACGAAAATACATCATATACAGTTCACAGACATTGTGATTTATTGTATACTAGCAGATTTACCCGTCCCTGATCGGGTAAATTTTTACATTGAATAACCATATTTTAATGTGTTTTCATGAATTTTATTTCATCGTATAACAGTAAAAATAGGCCTCTAGTAGAGCCCCATAGGCTCGTATCCTCCCATAGACGATTCTGATCGAAATCAAAATACCGTACTTGGCTTCCCTGGAAAAAGTTATATAAGATTCATATGTTTGTTTGTATCTAAATGTCTCCAGTTTTATTTCTATAGCGGACAGACAGACACACATTGAGTTTTATATATATAGAAGCAGATTTACCCATCGTTGATCGGGTAAAATGTAAAGACTGATTAAATTTTTACATTGAATAACCATACTTAAATGTGTTTTCATGATTTTTATTTCATCGTATAACAGTACAAATAGGCCTCTAGTAGAGCCCCATAGGCTCGTATCCCCCTCCATAGACGATTGTGATCGAAATCAAAATACCGTACTTGGCAGATTTACCCGTCGTTGATCGGGTAAAATGTAAAGACTGATTAAATTTTTACATTGAATAACCATACTTAAATGTGTTTTCATGATTTTTATTTCATCGTACAATAGTACAAATAGGCCTTTAGTAGAGCCCCATAGGCTCGTATCCCCCTCCATAGACGATTGTGATCGAAATCAAAATACCGTACTTGGCAGATTTACCCGTCGTTGATCGGGTAAAATGTAAAGACTGATAAAATTTTTACATTGAATAACCATATTTTAATGTGTTTTCATGATTTTTATTTCATCGTATAACAGTACAAATAGGCCTCTAGTAGAGCCCCATAGGCTCGTATCCCCCCCATAGATAATTCTGATCGAAATCAAAATACCGTACTTGGCTTCCTTGGAAAACGTTATATTTACCCGATCAACGACGGGTAAATCTGCTAGTGATTCCTAAAAGTACTGTCTTGCTCATAACGATCAAATTTGGATATTTATTTGTCACAAATTTTTTTCTGTTTGTGGTATCTAACAAAAAGTTTAGACAACTCTAGTATTTTAATATAGATTGAATAAATATAGGCTCGTAGCCCCCCATAGATGATTCTGATCGAAATCAAATTTCCACCTGTCGTTGATCAGGTAAAATGTAAAGAGAAGGAAAATAAATATAGATTTACCCGTCGTTGATCGGGTAAAATGTAAAGAGAAGGAAAATAAACATAGGCTCGTAGCCCCCCATAGACGATTTTGATCGAAATCAAAATACCGCAGATTTAGCCGTCGTTGATCGGGTAAAATGTAAAGACTGATTAAATTTTTACATTGAATAACCATTCTGTAATATAGGTTGAATAAATGTAGGCTCGTATCCTCCCATAGACGATTCTGATCGAAATCAAAATACCGTACTTGGCTTCCCTGGAAAAAGTTATATGAGATTCATATGTTTGTTTGTATCTAAATGTGTCACAAATTTTTTTCTGTTTGTGGTACCTAACAAAACCTTTAGACAACTCTATATTTTATAGGCTCGTAGCCCCCCATAGACGATTCTGATCGAAATCAAAATACCATTTTGACTTCTTTGTGGTCACTCCATAAAACGTGTAATTGTACCAAAAATGAAATCTATGTTACAGCCCGGGCTCGAACCGTGGACCTCTCGCGTGTGAGGCGAGCGCGATAACCACCATACTACTGAAACGCGATAACAATTGAGCCAAAATTTACAAATATAAAATAATTTATTTTGTGGCAACTGTTTGTAGCGCATTTGGCAACAGTTGAATAAATATAGGCTCGTAGCCCCCCATAGACGATTCTCATCGAAATCAAAATACCGTACTTGGCTTCCCTGGAAAAAGTTATATAAGATTCATATGTTTGTTTGTATCTAAATGTCTCCAGTTTTATTTCTATAGCGGACAGACAGACACACATTGAGTTTTATATATATAGATTATTAGCACTGGCAGTATAGTAACTGGTTGCAAACTTGGAATAATAATCATTCCATGGAATAATAAGTCTTGACAATGATAATTCCATGGAATGATAATGCTAATAATGAATAATAAATGAATAACAATAATAATGAATAATAATGCTTGACAATGATAATGCTAATTCCATGGAATGATAAGTCTTGACAATGATCCTACACCCCTATTAGGGCTTACCGATGTGACTTGTTGTCCATGTCATGTGTGTGTGTCCTTAAATGAGACCCCCATGATATAGGTATTGCTGTATCATATTGTTTTTATTGCATTTTTTTTGCACCCAATAGCAAATTGGTTTTATTTCAGCATGTTTAATATTGACTGTTTTTTACACCCGCCTGATGAGACCCAATAAGGTCGAAACCGGTCGCGGGTTATTGACATGATGTAATAGATTGCTGTATGGTACGGTATGATGTTGGTGATCATTTTTGAGCAAATTTTTCTATTTTACCTTTCTCTAAACACGATTGACGTTCTAATAGTTCTCACCCATTGATGTCAGGCTCTAATGACTCTTGTTAAAGTCGTGTTCGGATAATAGGCGTTCGCATAATCGGCGTTCTACTGTATATGGATAGGTTTTTGTGTCCTCAAAATGATGAAGTGTTGGAGATGGCAGGTTCCAGACCAAAAAAAGTTGTTTTAAGTTTTTGAAAATTGCTGTGAAAATAAAATGCAGCCTTCAATTTACACCAACAGAGTAAAGGCTACAAAAGTATCACGATGCTGGTGTTACGTGAACTGACAAATAACAACATAGAAAGGAGAAAATCCTGAACTATGAACAAGCGATGGGGGCAGTTTACAATTAATTTATAACTGACGTAGATCGAAACGCCTAATTGACTTTCGTGTTTTTATGTGGCTGTAATGCTATGAGTCATATTAGTGAGACGAAGTTCTAATGGAAAACAACTTAACACAACTAAAGGGAGTCGATATCACTTTTAATTTACTTATTATGAACAAAATGGAATTGTACCTGGAAAACAACTCATGGATACTGCTTTCTCCTATGACTAAAATCGGCTCGTACTTGGAAAACCAATTATTCAAGCCACTTTCTCCAATTCGGAGAAACTACCCCAAAACCAATATGAATAACAGCCCCGAATTCTACTACGGCAGATTGAAGAAAGCATTGGCTACAAAGCCATGCTGCAGTATCCATCAGCTTTGATAAAGCATTTAAGCACGGTACGTTTATTGAATGCTGCTCCGTAAGAATGTATACATATAGAAATAGTAATATGATTCTTTCCATTTGTAGAAGTAAGATAAGCCGAATTTAACATCATATTCGCTATCTCGCGCTTAGCCCTCCCCTCAGTTTCTCTTATGGCACATGAAACATGTGTTGTATTTGAAATCTGCGATAAATAAATGTATTGCTCGCTTATTGTTGGGCCATCAATTATCGGGAGACGAGAAGAGTGAACCGATGGAATTCTAAAGCGTCGTGCTAACAAGGGAATACTGATTGACATGCTGACCCGTTGGGGGAGTACTTTCCTCATGCTTCAACGATTAGTGGATTTGAAATGTTTTGTTCAGGATCTTGGTTCACATGAATCATAACTTACCAAAAGTGAATGGGCTAAGGTCAAGATGATGGTCGAAGTACCACAAATACCTCACGCAGTAACAATTTATTTTCAAAAACAAGATCTCACTCCGGGAGAATGCCTGCTTCATTGGAGAGAAGTCATGCTTAAATTGAAGAAGCCGGATAACAATTTGGCTTCTGCTCTTGCCACCGCCCTGTAATCACGCCAAGAGTTTTTATTGCGGAAAGAGGTTTTCTTGGCAGCTGTTTGGGTAAGTAGTATTTGTTGACTTAGTTGTTGTGACGATCTACCAATATTTTTTGTTGATATTATATTCAACTCAATACTGGTAAGCGTTTGTGCACTTGATTGTATTCGAGTCCAGTAACAACTAATGTATTAATATTAGTTATATTGGGATTGATTGACTTATATAACCGTGATATTATCATTTTATTTTCTTTGTTGATAGGTTGATGCTCGATCGAGAATCCTCTTGAGCAACCAGGAGCAACTACATACAAAGAGCGCTCTTCAGTCAATTTTCTTGGGCATTCAAAGCACTTCAAGCGAAAGAGCAAGTGCTGATGCAGAAACTGACTCTAGCGGAAGTGAAGCAACATCAGAATCAACAGCATCAGTATCTGACTTTGATGCGTATTTGAACTCCTTACATTCAACAGCGGCAGCTGAGGCATCAGCTACGGCGTCTGCAAAATCTGATCTTACTGCATTTGCTGAAGCGCTTGTTGATGTAGAGCGGCTCGGAAGATTGAAACTGCCAAATGTTTGGGACATTATTTCCAAATACCCCCTTGTTGTACAACCAGTATCGCGAATTATTCGCTGTTTACCCTGCACGCAGGTATCCGTTGAACGTATGTTCTCGCACTTAAAGCTCATACTTCGTAAAAACAGAGTCCGAATGGGTGTCGCGTTTCAATAGAATTTTTGTTCAATCTCAATCTTTAATTTTCTTTTTAAAAACTGAGGCGACGTATAGTATCGCTCGAATAATTACGTCTGGTTGCAACTTAATAGCTAGGAAAAGATTGGCTTCCACTAAGAAACTTTAACCCACGCACTTCTCGATCACGAACAGAACAAGTATATTCACAAACCACTTTAAAACTTCGAATTCCTTTACTTGTCGAATACAGAAACTAAAGCACTTTAATGTATAAATATCAAAGACCAACCAAAACTAAAACCACCAAAATAATCGGTCAATTCCTGTCACAACAATCACCACAAAACAACGCCTTTTTACCACGCTCTACTTTGCCTACTAACTCTCTCTCTCTGAATCACACTCTGAATGAATGAAAAATCTCGCTGCCTTATATATACGTCTGGAAAATAATCTAGAAATTGCTGGAACATCACGTGACACAGGAAAAACACCGTTAATAAATTACGTAATCGGTAATAATAAAAAAAGGAAAAATCTTCGGGAAGAAACAAGAATCACTAGAATACACTGGAACTTAGTTACGTCGTTAACCATTGTGACGTCAGAAAGAGCTGTGAGTTACAATCTATCTGTATTTATAGATGCGAAAGAAAAAAAGGTCATTTTCCGAAAACATTTTAGCAAGTTTAGGGCTTCAGACAATTCAGATTTACAAATAAAAATGATCACTGTACAATAAAACAACAAATTACAACAACTACACACGTATAAAAACTATTCTTTTAACGCAAATTTACTTATTCGTGACAAAGGGCAATGAATTAGCTGATGTCATTGTGTTTATGCGGACAAAAAAATCTGTATAAAGTTGAAATTATTTTATCTTCGCTATCTTTTTGATTGTTTGCTTTTATTTTTCCTTCTTTTAGTCGTTTTTGCCACTTTCGTATCTTTGGTTACACTTTTTGATTGCAGTAAATGACAAATTTCAAATTGCTTAGGTCAACAGTCGTTTTCTCGTTTTCTGTTAGTGGAAGCGGAAGCGGTTGAAAAATCACCCCTTCCACATTCCTGGTTCCAAGAAAGGTGATGAAGTGGATAATGAGAAAGAAAGGTTTACCAGAAGTAATTGTAAGAGCAGTGATGAGCCTCTATCACGAGGCAAAAACGAAAGTTCGAGTGAGATCTGAGTTATCTGAAGAATTCTTGGTACCGGTACAAGTTGGTGTACATCAAAGATCTGTGTAGCGCCACCCTTTTTGCAATTGCAGTGGATGTAATCTCTGAAAATGCAAGAGAAGGAGTGATGAATGAATTTTGTATGCGGACGACTTGGTTTCAATAAGTGAAAGTGTAGAGAATTTGAAAGAGAGGTTTTTAAAATGGCAAGAAGCGTTTGAAAGCAAGGGGCTGATGATAAACCTCAAGAAAACCAGAGTGATGGTGAGCAGTTCGAAAGGTGAGATACTCAAGAGTAAAGTTGATCCATGTGCCAAGTGATGCAAGAGGGTGATGGTAAATTCGATGATGCGTACAAAGTGTGGTAAATGGGTACATGGTAGATGTGCGAAAATGAAGAAGGTGACTTCAACTCTGGCAAAAGGTTTTGTTTGTGAACTATGTGTGGATACAGTGGAAGGAATAGTGGAACCTGGTGAAGAATTATCATTTTTTGACCAGGTTGACTTTGTGAAGAGCTTTTGCCACTTGGGGGACAGGTTGAATGCCAGTGGTGGAAGTGAAGCAGCGGTAACAGCAAGAACGAGAATTGGATGGATAAAATTTAGAGAATGTGGTGAGTTTCTCTATGGGAGAAAATTTTCGTTGAAAATAAAAGGAAGAATATATCAGAGTTGAGAAGAACTGAAAAAGCCATGATGAGAGCAATGTGTGGAGTTAAGATCATTGAAAAAAGAAGGAGCCAAGAATTCATGAGTTTTCTTGGTTTAAAGGATACTTTGGATGGACTAGCCAGGGCAAGTGGAGTGCGATGGTATGGGCCAGGGATGTGGAAGCGGAAGCGGAAGCTGGAAGCGGAAGCGGTGGAAGCGGTCCTTTTTCTATGGAAGCGGAAGCCCGAAAATTCCACCACTTCCGCTTCCATATAGGAGGGAAGAATGGAGGGAGAAAAGAAATTGGTCTGCTATTCTTCGGAGAAGAGCGAATAGAGCGAGCATAAACATTAAGAAATGAGAGCGAGGAGGAGTCGTTTAGAGATATGTTGACCCCTACATAATCAGATTAGGGGTCAAGCGAAGTAAGAGAGGAGGTAGAAAGCTCAGAGAAGGATAAGCCCTGCTTGATGAAAAGGATGACGCCGCCGTTAGCGTCTGTGACAGCAGTAGAAAAAATACCAGATCGGGAGTGAGTGCCATCGGATCGCAGAGCAGAGAATCCAGGGATCCGGAAAGAGGAAGATAATTTAAGATTGGATTCCTGGATACAAATAAGGACAATGGGATGAGACGAAACAAAGTGTAGCAGTTTAGTGCTCCTGGCTCGGAGACCCCCGGCATTCCGTGGAAGAACACTGAGGGAATTACGCAGGGGAAGAGGAAGTAGGAGGTAAAGAAAAACAACCAGGAGCATGAGGCGGTGGTGAAGGTGCAGAGGGAGAAGATACAAAGTGGGTAGAAAAAGGATAAGAGGTTTGAAAGCAAGGGTGGGGCGGGAGTGTTCCATTAGCAAAGGGGGCCAGATGGGCCAGATTGATCAGTGGAGGTATACAAGCTGGAGGAGTCCGAGGAGGAAGTCACACTGCTGGTAGATGTGGAATCTCCAAAAAAAGCAGGGACGCAGCAGGGAGGGCAGTTCCAGGAGTGAGAGCTGCCAAGAGTTCTGAATCTAGAAAAGGAGAGTAGTGAGCACTTTAAATGAACCCAATTAGAGCATGCGCAGCATTGCACTGACCTACCAAGCCAGGTCACATTTCCAGCGCACACTTAACAGGGAAAGACGAGACTAGGGTGAGGATAAACGTTGCCGCTCATCAGGAGAAGGAGAAAAATGAGAAGAGCGGCAAGAGAAAGGCAGGAGAAGAGCGAACTCAGGCCGATTTTAAAGAGACTGCGTGCTACCCTTCTGCGGACGTTCAGGGGACTGCACGGCGAAAAATGGTTTGTGTGAGGGGAGTGCCCGGGGTAACTGGGACCATCGGGAAGGCAAACAGCCATTTCAATCCAACCCAAACGGGGTTGGGGACTGCACCACCACGTTGAGGCGGCTATTGATTGGTGCAGTTCAATTTTGCTCGCTTTACATATATATACGACAGAAATTTCGCACTTCACTATCCAAAAAGATCGGAGTCAATACGTGTTTTGGGGATGGACAGAATTTCCGTAATGATGATTAGAGTTAAAGTTGAATCAAAGTCAGAGTTAGTTGAGGATAGAGAGGGAAAATCAGTGCTATACGGTGTAATTTGTTGTTGTGACCACAGGTTTTTGCCGAGAGCTGTAATATGTGGCCATACGATTTAGATCTGAGAAGCATTAGATTAACTGTTGTAAAAGTAGTTGTAAGTAATGAAGGAACTTGTAATAACTATCTATTTGTTGAAGTGTTTAATTATTTTTTAAATTGTAGTAACGAAATATTTGATTTTCTTGCAAGTAATTCGTGATTTCTAAATTTTTGTTAGTGGGGTTTCCGTGACAAACGCGAAAGTACATTAGGGGTTACGCGATGACAAAAAGATTGAAAAGCACTGTTCTACATTCAACACGAGTTCTAATATCTATGAAAAAGAAACACAAAATAGTTCGCAACAATTAGCTCAAGCGAAGTAGGTAAAGTAATAGCAATAAATGAAGGTTTATGTCTTCTCAAAATGATGAAGTATAGAAGGCAGGCTACAAACCCACAAAAGTTTAAAAAAATTTGTCAACGGTTGTTTTTTCGATTTTTGTTGGTGAAAGCGGAAGCGGAAGCAATAGGTATGGAAGCGGAAGCGGTTGAAAAATAACCGCTTTCACATCTCTGGTATGGGCATGTTTTGAGAAGGAATAATGGTGATGTTTTGAGAAGAAAGTTGGATTTTGAAGTGGTAGGAAGAAGAGGGCGTGGGCGACAGAATATGACGTGGAAGAAACAAGTAGAAGAGTATACTAGTCAGATTGGACTTAAAAGGGAGAATGCGATTGATAGAGTGAGGTGGCGTAATGGTGTCTACGAACTATCGAGAAGCACGAGGTGAATCCGGCCACCTGCGTTAACGCAGACAAAACCGGATTTCCTCTTACCTTGGTTGCGTTTATACCAAAAATAGGCAACATGCGCGCAGCCAGAGGCTTTAGGTGGTACAAATAGGCATACAATAACAAAAAAGTCGTAGGTAGTGGTCCTAATATTTAATAGGTTATTCTTAAAAAAATATATCCACCACTGTGGCGCCTCCCTCCTCTCTACGACTTTGCAACTTGCGTTTATGCTTTCATACATTTCATTAGATGAACAAATAGAACTTTTATAAATCTTTGGAGGTTTCAATTAGGAGAAAGTCCAGTTCCAAAGTACGCTTATGCGGACAACAGGACAAGCAACATGTAACCAGTGACACTACGATGTTATTATACCTCTTCGTCTTATTGGCGACGCCCTGGTCTTGGTATAACTACAAAACGTTTGCTACTTACTAGAGCTGGGTGGTTCTAATCTGTCGTTTACTTAATCTGTGGTTTGGTGATTCTAAGTTGTCAAAACATTTGCCGTCCTGACTGTATTTAGAAGCAATTTGGTTTTTAGGAGGAAAAGAAGTGGAGCTTTAAGTAAACTCAGTTATGTTATCAAGCAATCTTATTACTTAAGTCAGCGCTATCTTATTTGGGGGAGGGAAGGACAGAGCAATAAGGGAAAAAAAACTTTTTAAGAATAAAAGTCTGGCCAATTTTGGTCTCCAAACAAGCATCAATACCTTTATTTTCACAAGTGGGATTTTACCAATTTGTAATATATGCATATCACCAAATAACTGATTTCTGTTATTGTAAAACAAAAGCCGTTACGGCGCCTATTCCCAAGTTTGTATTTGTTCTACTATATTTATTTGAAAGAACGCATAGAATTCGTGAAACAATAAAGAGTTGATAATACCTCTCTCAGTTAAAAGTAACTTCACTACTATCGGGATTAGGGACATCGGGGAGATAGATATCCCTATTGGTATTAATTTATTGTTTATGGTCTTAAAAACAAAATTTGGTTGAAGCCGCCGGCATAACTGATATTACTGACCTGAAACAACTGACTGGTAGCTCTGCAGGACGGCGGCAGCGGAGCTGGCTAGTAAGAAATAATTTTTGTCGGTTTTGTTCTGCCAGCGTCCTGAACCCCACAAAAAGCCTAAACTCACCATTGGGGCGATGAAAGGTAGGATTTACTTTCTGTAATGTTCCCTCGTCGCCGGAGAATGAAAGTTATTTTACTCAACTCTGGTTCACTAACGTCAATGTATTCAGTGCCGGTTGTACTCTGATGCTTCCGCACTTCACTCATTCGAAAGTTGCATTGCTTACTGTCTCCCAGGATCACTATCAACTTATATCCGTCTCAATGGATACTTTCTTGAATTCAAGTATGTAGCTGCTAATTATAATTTCAATTTGGTTTGTTCCTTTTTCTGGGTTGGTACATGACTAAAGTACAGTGTGCAATAGAACCCCCTGTTTCAAACTTCCAAACAAATGAGATATGGGGGTTGGATTAATAACACTAGGCGACATTTTGCAACTTTTTTATTTTTTTTTCAAACAATTAGATGTGTTTACCTAATTTGACTACGCTGATTCCGAATTTGCAGTCGGAATTCACCCATCACGTCACACTTTTTTGCAAAATTGAATTTAAATTTTACTCAAAAACGCATTTAATAGGCCCAATAAGCACACAGTACTTTTCATTTGCTCAATAACATTTCATTTATACTACATTGGCTTTTTCCTCGTTGGAGTGAGGCATGAATTTTCTTCTTTTGGCTTTTATTGCAACTTCATTACTCACACAATCGCGTTTCAGGCACCAACAGTAGTCCGCCATCATGGATACATCCCATCGTCCTTGGTACCGTGTTTCCATGCTTTTGATGTCCTGGTGAAAGCGTTCACCATGTTCTTCACTCATATCGCCCAAATTTTGTGGGAAATAGTCCAAGTGTGCATGTAAAAAATGAACTTTCAAACTCATGCGACATCCAAGTGCTTGAAAACAAGCCAACATGTTTTCCACAATGTTTTGATAGTCAGGATCTTTGGTATTGCCAAGGAACTTTGATACAACTTCTACAAAAGAAAGCCATGCTTTTTTTTCCACATCCGTCATGGTAGATAAAAATTGGGGGTCTTTGGTGAGTTTTCTGATTTGAGGTCCAACAAATACACCCTGTTTAACCTTCTCAGCACTCAAATTAGGAAACTTATCTTGAATGTATTTAAAACAGGCACCTTCTTTATTGAGAGCTTTTACGAACTGCTTCATGAGACCCAGTTTAATATGAAGTGGTGGAAGTATTACATTGGATCTGTCAACAAGAGCAGGATGTAAAATATTTTTGCAACCTGGCGTAAGGGACTCTCTCAACGGCCATTCACGTTTAATCCAATGATTACTTCTATCCCTGCTGTCCCATTCGCACATAAAACAAGGGTACTTTGTAAATCCAGACTGTTGACCCAGTAGCATATTTAGGACTTTAAAGTCAACACAAATCTTCCATGTATAAGTGCTATATTGTAACTTCCCAAGCAAAAGTTTCATATTTTCATAAGACTCTTTCATGCAAGTCGAATGAGCTAAAGGGATAGAAGCAAACTGATTTGTATTGTGCAATAAAACAGCTTTCAGGCTTGATTTTGATGCATCAATAAAGAGGCGCCAGTCACTGGGGTTATAAACTGTTCCCAATTTCTCTATAAGACCTTGAATATCCACACAATAGACTAAAGAGTTTTCCATGGTGAAGAAGCGAATGTATTCATTTTCACGATGTTTATACCAAGCAAAAGTGGTATCAGTGCTGAGCATACGTTTTGCTTTCAATCTGGAACCCAGAATAAGAGCCGACGATTTTGGCAAATTCAAATCTCTGACAAGGTCGTTTAGCTCCGCTTGATTAAAAGAGTTGGGCTGCTGATCATCATCACACTCATACTCTGAACATTCTTTCAACTGGCTATCAGACAAGGACTCCTCACTGACAGAATCTTCAACTGTTTCCAAAACTCTTGGAGGCAATGGAATTGGGATACCTGGCCCATGTGGAATGGGTCGTATGGCACAAGGCAAGTTAGGATATTGAATTTTATGCTTATTTTTAACATTGAAGCCAGCAACAACACATGAGCAAAAGTAACATTCTTTGCCATGTCCATTTGGTTCCCTCCAAACCATTGGAACACCAAATGCTAAAGACCTCAGTTTTCCAATGCTCCACTGCCTCAATGACGACACACAATTACGACACACTTTGTGCGGGGCCCATACTTTATCTTGGTCTCCTAACTTAACTCCAAAATAAGCATAATAGACATTTTTAACAAAAGGTGTTATATTCTGCCGTTGAACAGATGGAACAAAGCTTCCGCATATGTAGCAAAATATATCTGGGTCGTTGATGCAGCCTCTTCGCTTAGATGACATTTTTTTCTGTTTTGAAACTCAACCAACAGCTTAAACAACAGTAATTGCAAGACTAGGTCAACAAAGACTAGTTCAGTCCTTTTATAGTAACCTCCTTCTGTAATGCCACAATGAAATAATTATGACATCACAATAAGGTGCAACAACTATAACAATAACAACGATGACGCAACAATAAGGAATGCTTCTTAAAACAGACTCACGCACGGCAAAAAAACTTACAATTATAGTGTAATGTTAAAATTTAAATCACATTTTATGAAAAATCCTGACGTGATAGAAAAAAAGTGACTGCAGATTCGTAATCACCATACCCAAATTGACTTAGAAGTAACCAACTTACCCAGAAAAAAAAAATCATGTCGACCAGTGTAATTAAACAAGTGGCAGGCCAATTTGCACTAATCATAAATACAAATTGAAAACCTCATATCACCGTCACCAATTAGCTTAATTGATAAAGACGTATTGAAAAAATATTTGAGCAACTTCAAAATATCAAGCCAGTGACTATAACATAGCCGCTCCCCAAACCGAGCAAAGACGCGGTAATAGACGTCAACAGGAACAAGGTAAAAGCTTTTGCCCTGCCTTCCACGATCTACTCTTTTTCTTAACTCGTGGTGCAGGAGACGGATAAGTCATCAAATCATGAATAAGGTTTGCTTGGCTCGCCATCAACAAGTAGCTTGATTTGGAAATTGAACCAGAACGCTTGATTAACGGACAGGTGATTGCTTTTCAATCTAGCAACCTCACAGAGTTTACTTTTGTGTGTTTAAGTTTGAGCAAAGTAAAGTCCTGCTTCTTGAGCAGTCAGCAAACCGATGTGGAGGAAAAAGCTGAGATGATTTCAAAACGAGAATATAAGACTTGAGGACCCACCAAATGAGTTGAACACTGCATGTACAGCTACTGAGTCAGGAGGTTGTACTTATCGCAGAACTTCTTCGGGCTTTTATGCTTGTCGTGTTTTTGCGAAAGGCATAATTACGTTGCTATCTTCTGCGTGGTTGCATTATTTGCGGTGGAAATGCATTTTCAACTGTATCGGTGATTCTAAAGCTGGTTTGCTTACAAGAAGTTCTACAGTACAGTGGTTGGCATAATTTTCTTATGATTGTCTAAATCCACCTTTTAATCATTGCATAAGGACAATTCAGGTTTGTAGAAGGCTGATTGAGGCAAGCTTCTAAAATTACAGACCACGATACATCAGCGAAAGACCTTATTTTTGAGTTCAACAGTAAAAAACGTCTAAGTTGTTATCACGATTCTACACATCATGCAATCCGCATTTGCAACCTGTGTATGGCCTACCACGATCAATATTTAAATATAACCAAAAATAATTTCCTGTGACTGGAGAGTGGAGAATAACAACATTTGTGTCAACTCAACTCACGTAGGACCGACCACGTGCTTGCTACAAATCTACCATTTGCTTGATTGAAGATTGCGTTGGTTGGCAATAAAACAATAATGGATTTATAGCAAGCATGTATTTGATCGTAGATGGGGTTCTCAGTTCTTCACCTGCATGAATACTTGCATAATGCACTGTAGTGTCCTTGCAAAAGCCATTCTTCTACAGTTTTCCTTCTTGGTTGCAGTACTTATTGCAGACAGATTTTGGCCAGCACTATCGGAAGCTTTGAAGCAATTCTGATTAAAAATTGCTCTATAATACTGAATGGTTTACCGCGATTAAAAGAAACCTTCTGTTATATTAACTTGAATATCTCAATCCAGATCGGAAGAGACGGAGTGATGATTGTTTTTTACTCTCACCGTCCTTCTCTGGTTCTTCCAAGGGTCAAGAATCAGGCCAGAATGGAGCTCTTATTCAAGGAAGACTACGTCGCAGACGGAACAATGACAACCACGTTGGCATTCCTGCATTTCATTCTTCCGGAAAAAAGAGCGGAGTTCCTTTGCGACAGAAAACCCCATTTCGGTTCAAGTTTGTAGTATCGGTATCACAATGACCATTTTCATAATATGACACGCCGTTTTTTTGATTAGTATCCACACTATGAAGTGTAATTTTGTCTGCTTGTGTGTGTCTGTTTGCTTTTATTCCTCCAAAACTATTCGTTGTAGTTTTAAATACGAAATTTGGTACAATTGATAACCATTCCAGGTGAGCGCCGTAAAGGAGTCAATCCGCAGCTCACTTTCCCCATTGTCACCGTCATCGTGTGCCTCTTCACCGAATGCTGGAGCAGCACGGCCACTGCTTCACTTGCCCCCATTCTCTCTCACCTGGTAAGCGACTGCCATGCTTTTCTCTCATTTAACGTTTTTTACATTAGACTAATGATGTCAGCAACTCTGACAAATGCAATACCAAAAAGAGAAATTCACAGTGTTCACAAAATTTCTCTGAATATCGATCAGAACCATATCAAAGTTAAACAAGGCCTGAGCAACTGAATAAAAAAAGCTCTGTGTAGGAACTAACTATCTTCCTAATTTGCAAGATGCTTTTGAAAACAGGATATTTTTTTTGATGTCAAGATCCACTTTTTTATAAGAGGTTCTGCTTACGTGCTTTCTATGTTTCCATTAATATGAGCAATCCCGCCAATCTTGGCATCAAAATTAATTTGCTGTTGTTAACCCGTTAATGCCCAAAACCAAATTAAAATATTTTTTAAAGTTGTTTTTATTTAAATTGGTGTATATAAGTATGAGTAGCATATATTTAGTTAAATTTCAGGATTTTACTGCTTAGTTAATGTTTTACAGGGGCGTGCCCAATTGGATACACTGGGCATATATGCTGTCAAAAGTTATACTTTTAAAATAAAAAATCAAAATTAGAAATAGAAAACAGTATGCAAAACACGATGAAGAAGCACAATTTAATTTGGTCAAAAAGCACTGCACATGTATTATGAATGCCATTGTGCCCACAATAGTGCTTATTTATGCTGTTGGTTCACCGCAAAACAGTCCTTTTCTATGTGCAAAGTCACTTTGCACTTCTTGCAACTCCAACACGCCTGTTTATGTCAATGACGGAATCGCAGCCTGTTGGAAAGCTTCTGTGGAAAATGTCCCCATGGTTCCTTCCTGATGCTCTGGGGGACTGCTGCGGAAGTAGCAGCACGTTGAGCGCCACGTTCTTGTACCCGCAAGTAATGACGAGTCACATGCCTCATGAAGTTTAGTAAATCCATGGGATCCTCTTGATTTGCTAACAAATACAGCCGCCAAGCATTTACCATGCAGGTATTGAGCATGTGGGTAAACAACACCCACCACCATTTCTTGCTCCAAATTCCAATGCGATAAGCATTGATGGCTTGGTCTAGCGAATCTACACCACCCATTCCCTGGACATAGGCTGCACAAAAGTGAGGGCGCTGGGCGACGACGTTCTTCTTCATGTCTTTGGACCATCTCTTGACACTGTCTAATGGATCCACTATGTCGTAGTTGGTTCCCAAAGTAACAATGCTGTTGACCTTTCATTTCGCAACGAAGATTTTATTGGTTTCTTCGTATGCATATATCAGCCACCCTCTTTCCTGTTTTTTCAATTTCTTTGCTGGTGGGATAGAGCACTTTCGCAAATGATTTTCTCGTCAGTTGCCCGTTGCCCTAAATTCTTTGTTCTTTAGCGCCACAAACAGGTCGTAACTTTAAAAGAAGTTATCAAAAAGGACAACATGATCTGTTGGATCATTTACAGAATTGAAAAGTTCCATCACAGCCTGCGATCCTAAGGGCAGGCGGTCTTCTGTGGACTTTACATTAGAGTCTACTTTAGTTTTAGCACCACAGTAAGTGTCAAATGAATAGCAATATCCATCTGCACTGGCTAGCACCCAATTTTTGTACCCAAATTTTATGGATTTTCCCCTTATGAATTTTATGAGTTTCCCCCATCTGAAAAAATATAAAAATGCATACAGTTCACATTCCGACAAAGTTTGACTGTTTGACCCCACCAGTGCCCAGTGTACCCCATCGGGTACACCCGATTTTTTATGCGAATTACACGAACACAGTGAAGAATGGCAAAATATGAAATAGACCTATAAATTTAGAAGCATTTATGACAAATAAGTACAGCCTGGAATATTATTTTATTCAGTCCAATGATTTGTCGAAAAATAAAACACAGCACGGTGTCAGATGTTCAGTTGAATCTCGGAAATGCTAAAATGCCGTGCACATTTTTTTCAAATCATCAAGAAGTGAAACCACAACAAATGTGAAAGTGGTGAAGGTATGCTCATAAACAACAACTTTCACCAACAGATAGTTGACATTCATTTATAATTTTTTTTTAAAACTGAAATTTGTTACTGTACCCAAACGGGTACAGTGGGCACTAATGGGTTAATCTACTAGGGGTTAATCCCATCACCAATGCTACTAGGGGTTAAGAGAAATCAATGAACATTACAAAAATGTTCAGAAAAACATAAAGATATTTTCAATGGTAAATATATACTCAAGGTTTAATTAGTTGTCAAACATAAAAACATATTTTTTCTGCTAAACTGTACCATTGCTTATTAGTATGTTATATAACAAAGTTTGTAGGATTTGTGGCAGACGTTTTATTAAGCCTCATTGATTTGAAAGAATGTTAAAAAAGCTTATAAAACTTCTAATTGGCGTTTTGAATAACAAAATATCTTTGTACTTCTTAAATGGTAGACAAAATTAACTCATGGTTATAGCCACATTTTAAATTCTACTTAGTTACGTTTGTTATAAATCCTCAAACAACGAAGATTTGCGCACAAGTGCCCGGGAGTTCCTCCCGGGCCTTCGCTCCTTCTTCAAACACAACGACTACATAAAACTTCTTTATTGCGGGCAACTCAGTAAAAGAAAATAGAAATCCAAAAACTCAGTTAAATTAAATTCCAAAATCGATAAAAAAGAAAGAGCAAAAATTCACCAAGTGCTTCTCTAAATGTAATTGAATGTAGAAAAACAAATTGAACTTCGTGCAGCAACAAAAATTAAGCGACTACTTTTTTTAATCCAGAACGTTACTATTTTATTGTTTGGAACGAGAGGCCAGTTAATCAAAATGCAAATCTCGCCCGATTTTAGGCAAAAACGCCTTAGAGTCACATTTCAATCTCAAGCCGCCAAACAGAAAATACAAGGCGTACGAGAACAAAAGGGCGCCAGTTCAGTTCAGCCACGGAAATCAAAAAATTTTTCTTCTTCTTTCCGAAGCCGTTTCTGTAACAACGTTTAGCGTTCAGGATCCAGAAATCAAAAAATAAGTGATGGCATCCATTATCATTAAAAGATGTTGTTTAGTTAAAAAATGTGTTTAAAATAAGTTATAATTCTTCAACTTTAGAGTGAGCTTAAATTTCATTATATTTTTGCACTCATGCTCTGTTTGCGAGTCTAGATAGAGCCACATCGACGAGCAGACTGCTTGGCCCCACCACCTGTCTGCCACGTCACAATGGAAGAATCCCATTTAGTATCTTTCCCAAAGACGCAGCAGGAGAATTTTCCGGCGTTTTCTCCACACCATCTCTTTTGTTTTGAGCACCAAACAGAAAAAACTGTAAACGCCCTTCTAAAAATTTTTGCTGTGGCTCTGAAAGGGAATTGAACCTAGGTTTACAAACTGGGAAGCAGATACTCCAACCATTTCACCACTGCTGGGTGATGTATATTTCATAACCTCTATCTGCTAACTTGCTCAGTCATCCGATGCATCATTCAAAGGCTTTTAGTAATTGTAACTTAGCTCTCTATCTAACTTACTGTATTTTGCACGCATATAAATACTCATGAAAAAATGTTTTAATTTGAAATACACAAAATTTAACCGTCAATTATTACGGCTTTCTGCATTTTGAAGGGGTTTGTGCGTTCAAACCACGGCTGAACTGCAAAATATCAGAGACATTTTACTTGAAAATTTGTGCATGTTTTTCTAGCAATTCATTGCGCTTGACCAGTTGCAATAATCTCTCCAAAATGCTTTGAGCTTATTAATTAGAAAAATTTTTTCAACTTGTTTATTAGGCTATGCATATTGAAGAAAATCCTCCCTACTTCATGGCTGCTCCGGTAATCGCGGCCCCAATGGTCTTAATGCTGCCAGCCGCCATCCCCCGTATGCCATTGCTGTTTCATACGGCCATATACAAATGATTGATCCAATGAGTAGAATTCTTGTTTATTGCTTTATTGAAGTAATCGACAAATTAGCTTGCATAGCATATGGAGTAAAAACTCTTGCAGCCTGGTGCCAACTTTAAATAGGGGCTAGTGAGTACCACTGCTACTTGCTTCCAGCAGATGATCGGTTACGAGCTGCCAAATATTTTTGAACTGACTTTTTAACAATACGTGTTGCTCTCTGGTTGGCTTACTGCTTGCAGTCTTGTATAGTTCCAACAACTTTATTTTGTGGGGCTGAAACAAAATGCGAGTTATTATCATTCCTTTGCAACTGCCGAAACACCTTTGCAGCTAGAACAACTTGGGTTCGAAGCTTTTTCTGAGTTGCCAATACCGCTTGCGCAATGCGGTTTCATATCGCACTATGCAATTCAGGAGAGCCATTTCTGTTAGATGCTTTTTCAAAAGCACTACAATACAATAGCCATAATTGTGCTTAACTTTTACTTTGCTATTTCAAGACTAGTACGTTGCGGTTCTGAACTAACTTGCAATCAAATCCGGAAAAAGAAATCTTAAACCTAGGAGTGGAATTCTCTAGCTTAATTTTCTTTAAATTGAGCATCTTGGCTCTCCAAAGAAACGCTTTGAACTTATAGAAAAGAGCTTGTGTTTTGAAAAAATTAAAATTTTTTTCCAAAGAACGTTGTGAAAATAAACTTGCTTGTTTGGACACCTAGGGGCTCTTCATTTGCCGCTCCAGGTGGCCGAGAACATAAAAGAAAAGTAGTTATGGCCTTGAGAAACTCTGATCTAAGATTTGCTTGTGTTGATTTATAGTTATCGGAAAGTGTTGAACCTCCGGCTCTGACCTTTCTTGATTAATTGATCTTGTTTTCAAGTGAAAGCTGATTGGCTTTTCAACATCATTGGTATCGGTGTCATTACTGCTTTCATTAACACTTCTGAGTTATATTTTTTTACCTCAATACTTTTCCCAACTAAGCCGAGAAACAAATTCCCACTACTCCAAATGATACCCATTAAGACAACGTAGCATCGAACTCAGTGCCATAAATTAACAGACTATAGGAAAATCTCCATTCGAGGCAATAAGCAACTATTTTTAACTTCGATTAATTGTGCTCACGTGCGAACTCTAGCTCTTTTTTTTAAAGTTACTGGTATTTCTTTAGCAAAAAAGGTAAAGCTAAAATGCGGGTAGACATTTAATCTAAAACTGTTCATTTTACCTTAAAAGCATTTCTTGTTAAATGATAAAGTAAACTTAATCAACTTATTGAATGCAAGAGAAACAGGCTGTTGATAGACTAAGAAGTGAGCTTTTTGATTTAGTTTTAAATTAAAGTGGTAATACCGTATTTCTTTGAATAAAATTCGTCCTCGATTAAAAACCGCTTTCAAACAGTAACCGCACGAAATGGAGAAAAAGAAAACAAAATGGAAACCGCCCTTGTTTAGAAGCCGCATAAAATACTGGAACCATTGGGATATTCTGCTCATTTACATCTCTAATAACTGAATAAGGTACCTATTCTCCTTCAATATCTAATATTCATGCTCATTAATACAAAACATTATATTTTCACAACTGAATTTTACAGTAGCATTATACTCCATTAGTAACCGGTACCGGCACATCAACTTCATCATCATCAATGATATCGTTTATGTCAGTAGTACTTTTTTCGATATGGTTATCAGAGAGTAGATTTTTTGGAAGGAAATCAGAGAAGGACAATATAAGTCACGTCAACAACTGTGTTTAATAAAGCGTTACTTCTACAACTTTACAACGTGTCGTAATTTTTGACAAAAGAGCGATTAGTGGTATCTTCAAAGATGCAAGATTACCGTGTTCGGATTACCACAAATTTTGCCTTTATTCAGATTAACAGCAGGAGATCAATTATTTAAACCGGTTTTAATTTCCTACACAAATATTTTCAGTGGGAAAGTTTAAATCTTTTTTGGTTTGAATAAATTTTTAAGCTCTGTTGGTAATTATGATGACAAAAAACAATAAAAGCCTCGATTAAAAACCGCCCTTAAATAGAAACCGCACAAAATGACCACAGAAATAAATAAAAGCCACGGCTTCTATTCAAATAAATATGGTAAGCATTTTTACTACATATTTTGACTTAGAATCGCGAGCTAATTCCATCTTTCTGCTGCGGTGTATTTCTTAGTTTTTTGATTTATTATTCATTCAATCAAAATACGACAATGCCACGACAAGTTTAAAAATGATCACTTTCAAACGCCCTGCTTTTATTATTGAGCAAATAACAGTGAATAGAGCGAGAGTTTTTTAAATGCTTATTGTTTAAGATTACCTTTTTATTGTGAATTTTATAGCCTCTCCCCCAGAACAAGAAGTTTAATTCGCGAATTCCACACAAGAAACTTTCGGAAAAAGCTAAATATTTTTTTATAAAACACTCTTAGCACCACTACGTTTATTTAACCTCTACTCTCTTCGCATTTTGCTCTGAGCATGCATTTGGTCAACCCGACCTCGTCTTCCACCACCTTTTTTGCGCGCCACCTCACCTCTTTTGTACGTTTAATATCAGAAAGCGGTTGAATCAAAAGATGACGTCACTTCCGTTTTGCACTTTTGCCGAGATGTTCATCGAAGCGCAGCGGTAATTTTTATGCTGATAATAAAATTGAACAATAAAACGAAATCAACTAGTTTATTTGTGGGAAAAAATCACGCGACTAGACGATACCAAACCATAATAGTCGGCAACATGGTCGAGTGGTTTAGAGCGCCGTTCTACGATCACCACGATGGAGTGTTCTATGGTTCAAACCTCACGATGGCTACTTTACTGTTCTTTTGGGAAATGCAGTTTGCTGCAACTTGCAGCGATTGGAGGATTGCAGCAACAAGTGAATTGAATGAAAGTTCTCTTTCACAAAGCTATTCAAGCGGGATCTTGGAAATCGAAAACTTCTCTTCAAAGCAGGGATAAGAAGGAAAGCACAATATGGAACCAAACTTACTCATCCATGATTAAAAACTGTCCTGGTACTGAAATATTAGAATCGAAAATCGCAAAAAAACTTGATATTTCATTTATGTTCTGCCGATTTTCTCTCAAGTATGTAGATTGTTTTGGCAATATGCCATATCATGCTTTCTGCAAATGTTATACATCAAGTAAACATGTGTTTCAAATGTAAATGACTATGCAAGCAACAAAAAATCTTTGGAGTATTCACAGTTCATCTTGGAATTCTTCTCTTCCTTAGATTCTATAAATCGTAATGAAAATTTTCATTTAATGACGTAATAATGTCTTCAATGACGCCACCAACAAGCAGTATCATCAGGATTGTGTTCAATATCACTGAGACGTTCTGAAAGCCTAAAAAAGCAAAAATAAAAGGCGACGTCCACTATCACTTGATCTACTGTACTTACGAATACAAACATGAGGATTGTTGTAATGAGGAGAAGGAACAGAAGGAGCAAGGAGCTCCACATCCAAGTTCTGGAAACAGGAGACGAATCTTTACACCAGACACGCAATGCATTGTTGCTTGGTTCTTCAACGTCATCATACAGTTCCTCTAAACACAATGACGGCACATGCGACACGGGTATTGAATCACATTCAAATAATAACGTTAAAATCACCTTCTGCTTCCTTTATTTTGTTCCCTCCTCCGCTTTTGTTCCTGGTCAGGGGAACTGCGTATCTGGGGAAGTCGTTTTTATTTTCATCATTAGCTTGACTGTCTGCAAAGTATTATGACTTCGTAATGCTGTCTGTGACGTCACAAAAATTTGCCCACCTTGTTTTGCTTGTTGACGGCTGTAGTTGACGTAAATCTGATCTCTGAACGAAGGGGCACGCTTTGCTTCGCTGGGGGGATTTTCATCCGGAACTGAATCGTAGTCGCAGTCGAGATCCGGTTGGTCCAGAGCGTTGAGGCTTTTGGACAAATTCACCATAACGCGGTTGTAGTGGTAGCTGGTGTTCGCCTGCATCATTCAACGAACAACAAACAACGAAAATGTTGCAAACCTGTGTTAAAAAGCAAGAACTGAAATCACTTTTACACATGAAACCTTGACTTTTTGCAAAGCCCGTTAATAACCACAATCCTATTGAAATAGAATTTGGAAGCAATTCTATTTAAATAAGATTGATTGATAATATCATTGAAAATTTTGTAAAAATTTCAAGCAGTGACATAGCAAGGGTAACAAGCGATGTCACTCTATCTACAGATGTTGACTGGCAATTTATAAAAACTTTGTCATGGCAAACGAAGAATCAAAACTCTCTCCTCCTCGACGTAACTTTCTGGTCATTTATCTGTTTTTACTGCTAATAAATTCAAACAACCTGACTTGCATTGCTCTGCTCCGCTGCTTCAATGATCACCGTTATTACTCGAGACGATATTTCATAAAAACATTTCGCTTCTTAGAAATGCGCGACGATACAGAACTCTCTCTCTCTCTCTCTAGAATTGTCACCTCATAATTGGGACGGATGTAAGCGATGTGACATTTCACGTTTAAATTATAGCACTGGCACATTCGTCATGCGCATGTTAAGTTGTTTTGCATTTCAACAGAGATTTAATCACGTGATTATCACCAGCCGTCAGAGGGCGCCACTCTTACGAAGTTGGATTTAATTGGCCTCACATATGATAGAGTGATCGAAATAAAATAAATGTATGACTTTAAGGGGCAGAGGAGTAAAGAAGCAGATGATTGAGGGTTGCTTTTATTTTCATCTAAGTTCGAGTGAAGGCGGCAATTCTACTTTTATGAAACTGTTTTGTCATTCCCACCTCTTTTTTTTGCTTTTTTCTTGTCTTTTCGTGTTTGTCTGTCTCATTGATCCATTTCAACCCGGAGTCTGAAATTGAGTACATCGTAACAAAGATTAATGCGCTGTTTTTTAATGTGTCAACAGAAAATCGGATCAAGGGGTTCATTGTGGATTTAGCTTTGTAGAACATTCGCATCGAATAGACTGCGAGCCTATGCCAAGGAAACATGCTTTGTGTAGAGGAGCACGAAGGGAAGTGCATCTCTATTTCAATCCAGTTCAACGCTAAAAAATAGCTTTAACTCAATTTGGGAATAAAGCTGCAAAAAACATTTCTGCGCTCAAACTCGATGTATGCAATATCTTGCCCTATTTGAAACCAGCTTCGGAGTTACCGATGCACCACCGGGTTAAGATTTTTCTGAGATTGAATGATCATTACTGTTGGTATTGTGCACTTCAAGAGCCGGAAGTGCAACCGAGCCGAAACGAGTGCAAACAGTAATTCCGAAATCTTACACGACTGGAAACTACACGAGGTTGTCTCGTGTAGTAGCGTATCTCAAAACAATACGATGCAATCTCATAACCTTGAGATTGCATCGTATTGTTTTGAGATGCGCTGACGACCCCAGTTGCGATGCTCAGAGGAAATGTACGAAGTTCAACTTCCGGCTGGCTCGCATGATACAAATATTTAACTCCCACAGACTAAGGGCAGTGCTTGATTCAAATCAAAATAATAAAAATCTGTTGGGGAAACAACAACAATAACCAGAAGAGCATCAATAGTGCAGATTGAGGGAAAATTCGGGACGTTGGTGAAACCATAGGGTTGGCGAAAGAAACCATGTCCTCTCTCAAGTGTGCTTACAGAGATCACCCGAAAATGAGTGAGATTTATTTTTCCTAAAATAAAAAACATTTTTGAGAAAATTACTGTCCTCCACTCAAAAAAATTCCTTCCCGCATCGCTCTTAGGTAATGCAATACTTGTCTGCTCGTGCTTTAACAAAAAACAAACAAACATTTGATAGATGCGCGAATGATGCGTGTGATCTCATCTACGCATTGTTCGCAAATAGCTCGAAGGCCTCTCAAAACCATACAAAAGCGCGATCAACTACCAAGCATCATCAGAATATCGAAGTGTGAGCCGTAATTATGACGTCATATTGGAAAATTATTACGTTTTTCTGCTTACTATTCGTCATCAAGGCAACAGGTTTGTGACAAATTCGTGTTTTTTGCTTCAACGAATGATGTAACAACGCAACTTCAGTTATTTTTGTTCAGGTTTGGTTTGCGTCAAATGCAACAACGCGAGATCTCATCGGGAATGCGACTTGAGAGGAGCGGTTGAATATTGCAGAGGAAATGACGTAAGTGTGCAAAGATCCCTTCTACCACGCAGATAATGACGTAACAGTGGTTTTGTTTTAGGATCTTTGCAAGACTGAAGTGCGTGTGGGTTCAACTCCTTTCGTTGAGAGGATATCGAAAGGCTGCAAGCAGCAATTGGCTTGCTTGAACAACGCTATGAGGGTAATTGATGTGAGTTAGCGGCCGCTTTCGGTCACGTCACTAACATGGATAACATTCATCCGCAGAAAAGTTGTGACAAGAAAACTCCAAACACGTTGTGTTTCTGTTGCTGCAACGGCGATAGGTGCAACAGGGGGGACAGAAGCTGCTCAAAAGGGGGACAGAGACCACAAGCAGGTGAGACTGCAGCCCATCTTTTTCTATTGTCATGTTATCACATTTCATATTGCAGATGCGACCCGTCGTTGTCCCTCTTTACTCTCGGCTGTTAGAAAGAGATCCGCCTTCTGTAGCAGGGGCACCAGCCCTGGAAGTGTGTGTCAAGTAAAGTGCTATAGAGGCTACAAAATTACCACGGAATCAGCCGCGCTGAAGTGTCGTAAGTAATTATCCGTGCGTCTGACAATTTGTCTTACTCTTGGTGTGCGTGATGCTCCTGGCGTGCTGCTCTACTAACATTGGAATTCTTTTCAGTAAACTCCGGAAGGTGGTCGGGAGTCGTCCCAACATGTCAACGAATCCGATGTCTTCCGAGTCATCAATATCTGACTTTTGGAAGAGTCACGTGCACTAATAGGAATGTCTACGGAAGTTTATGTCGGTTCGTGAAGTTTTATGACATGAAATGATGATGTACAATTAATCTTAAAAAGAGAATAGCCTACTGGATTGGACGTTGAGAAAAAAAATGACTTTAAATATTAGTAAAGGTTTCGATCACCGACAAAAAATATCTTTTTGTCTTTTTAATCACTAAACTAGCAAATTGCTCTTTTGATTGAAATGAAAAAATTGCAAGTTTAATTTTTACATGCCTTGTAAGGATATAAGTGGTTTTGCCCTTTGCAAAGGCACTTTATAGCAATTGTGTTACTGAATTTACCGCTTTTTTATGCTGCAACACATAGTTTATCACTTGGACTTCATTTTAATCTTAACTGAGTAAATTCGGTTTTGTACTTCATTCTTCAGATTACTCTTATTGCTGGGCAAAAAAATTGAAGATACCATTTCCAATCGCAAATGTTCCACACGTATTCTACGCATATGCTTTGAAGTTTTCTTAAATCGAAGGAGTATTACTCTTTTGTTCCTTCTTTCTCTTCCTCTTCTGGCCATATAACCCAAACTGAAACTATTGTGAAAGTGAAAGTAAAAGTGTGCAGTAAACGTGGCAAGAAGCAGATTAAAGGCGAATTTTTTTTACGTTTTTTATCACAAGCTTGTTGTATAATGGTATGCTTTTTGTTCAAGAACCTTTCTCTCACGGAACGATTTGCGACGATTTTTATAAATCATCATCAACTATCAAACTTATAAAGACAAGCAGCAAAACCCATCGTATAATATTTTTTAACAAAATTGATTTCCTTTTAATGAAATCTTATCAACTGTTGGCAAGTAATTTTATTCAAATAGAATTTTATGCCACAGATTTTCATATTTGTCTTAATAATTTCAAAGCTTGTAAGATGTTTGGTAATCAAGAGTGAAGAAAGGCTGATTGTGACGGCACAATCACATTTTGTGAACGGATATCAAATCATCAAAAACGTCATTCATATTTTCTTTGCGGTTCCCTTTGGTATTTCGAGTTTTTCATTTTTTATGTGTCCAAAAATTCCCGTCTCCTAATCGAGTTTTGACCTCAAACCACTATGACGTCACCACGCCGTTTATGGACCGATGCATGATAAGAAAACTCTTTTCAGAAAATAAAAGCTGTCTACAAATATTGATAAACTTAAAATAACATGCCAATATAGATAATTTCGAAAATAACAAGAAAATTGCAGGAATGTGAAAATAAAATTTTGCGATTTCAATTATTCTTCAAATAATTTTGATCGGGGTTATCTTTAACGCTGGACGCACTTTAAATAGTCACGTAAACGTTAAGTTAAGTTAAGTAGTTCAGCTTGTAAAATCAACCATTCCAGGGAGTGAAAAGATGAAACATAAAATCAGGGTGTGGTCTGGGGTTTGTTCTTCTGCGTTACTTTTGCACTGTAATAACGAGAGCATGAAAGCGTCCGCAGAGCTAAGATTAATACTTGATGTCAAGCTGAGAAAATTTCACCGCAAGAGACTCAAGTCACAACTGACATCCAATGAGAATCAAACCCACGATTTCCTCCAGCTCCACAGAGTCTGAAGCTTGAGGCTTACGAATAATATCCAAAGTAATGCAGAACGACGTTTTGCATTTGGAAAGCTCTTATTTACATTTTTCCCAAGTCTTTTTAAAAAACTTAAAAATGGTTTTCACGGATCGTCTGTTTGGCGCTGAGAATTAATGGGAATGTGAAAAATATAATA
The DNA here is from genome assembly GCA_963675345.1 of Trididemnum clinides. Taxonomy (NCBI): domain Eukaryota; kingdom Metazoa; phylum Chordata; class Ascidiacea; order Aplousobranchia; family Didemnidae; genus Trididemnum; species Trididemnum clinides. The sequence goes on along the minus strand of OY776290.1, from coordinate 31,985,167 downwards.
CAAAACCGATTTACAATCATGACTAAAAAAGGCATGGCATCAAAAGACAGTTTTAGTTAAAACACTCCAATACATCTGTAATATTTCAATCACTGTTTCTGGTTCTAACTTCAAATAATGGTCGACTAAATAATGACTTCACACTATTTAACGGTTTACTGGTGATGATGTTATGTCACATGACCAATCACAACACTGCGCAATTTGAACAGATTTATAGTTATAGCCAGGTTATCTCTACGGTTCCAGAAACTGTTTAAATGAACTTTCTCACAAAAAGTATTTTTCTAGCTTTAAATGCAACGATGGCTTCAAGATGCAAGGAAAAGATTACGCTAGGTGTTTATTAAACCGTATCAACTCGTCACGTGGACAATGGACCAATCAAAAGCCAAAATGTCAAAGTATGAAAAATTATTTTTAGTGTTTTGTTTTTATCTGATCAATCTGACAAAAGTCATCAAATAATTTGAGGTAAAATAATAAACCTTTTCACATAAGATTAAAAATAGAAGCCAAAGATATCAAATTGTAATGAATATCATCTTAAAAACATCCATGACGAAACTGGAAATATGACCATAAATTTGCCTTCCAAAACCGTGGTGTTTGAAAAACGCAACTTCAAAATTGCTTCAACTTTCAACCAGAACCCATGAATTATACAGTAATTACTTTTGCCAAGTGCACCATAGGTTGATAGAATGGTTACTTGCTGATACTTTTTCTAGTTTTTCTCCTTTGCGGTCGTTTTTAAGCGAAAACTCGTGGTCTAAGGAAAAATTGTGATTCTGGTAGAAAAATGTTGCACAATTTGTGACCGTTTACTGAAAAGAATTCCTCTCAGCATACACGAAATAATCCTATTGATTGGAAAAAGCGAGATGCCAGTTCTCACGCAGTGCTGCAACATTGTGCTGCTAAATAGCTAGCGAAGTGACAAAACATTGATATTTAACAGATTTTAGGCTGATATTGTTATTGCCTGTTCTCCGCTGTGGTTAGAGCACTGGTTCACTAACTTGTTTAGCAAACCGCCCTCTTCTACTTCCTTGAAATAATGGCCCACCCCCATCAATTTTCAAAGCAAAAAAGTTAAAAATCTATGCTTAGAAATTCCGAATGCAGTTTCACAGGTTGTCTCAACAATGGCTTTGTTTTATTGTTCAAAATATCATAGAGGATCAAACTTCAGTCGTTTTAAGCCGATGTCATTGTATTGGAAGAAACTAAAATCTTTCTCTCCTTGTTGTGAATAAAAATGGTCCTTAAGTTTACTAGGTCTCATTGCTTCTACAGTCAAAACAGCACTATAATCACTGAGACACATCGAAGTCATCCTATGTCAATTTAAGAAAAGCCTAATTTAAGTTACCGCTTATTGCATTTTCTTTGCTTATGTACAATACTATTGGCAGAAAGGATTAGACTGTATTATTGCCATTCATTCCTTTGTTTTACCGAAGAAAACAGCTCCCGCATTTCATGACTTAATTGTGGCAACTTGCGAAAAGGCAGAAGTATTGGAAACAACTCATATGGGTAAATCGAAAAAAGGCGAATCATTTGAAAGTCAAATTGGGTAGCATCAAAATAATTAATTTATCAGTAAATGAATTCGTAACAAAGAAGAACACATTTCGAATATAACTCAAAAACTGAAATTTGTTTTGCGGACCCCTTGAAAAATCCTCACAGATCTTTAGGGATCTACCGACTTGAATTTGGAAACTATGGGGCCACAGAAATCCCATGTTCTAATTGGCTTCATATCAAGATATGGCGTTCTTCTAGTCTTGTCAGATACTATCGCTGCAGATAGGTGGGTACTGAAAGCAACAAATAGTTGAGGGTGACTTATTTTTCCTCAAGGCTAAAACTGTTTGCCACAGGGTAATATTATGATCGGATTACTCGGATATATTACAAACAGGATAAAATTTGTTTCATGGTTTCTATATAAAATGTTGCAATCACCGCTCTAGACCTATGCTGAATATGGTTTGAGTGTAATCTTGATAAATGAAAAATTGCTTTAAATATTTGTTCGGAATTATGTCTCTTTATTGGACTGTTGCCATTGTTACCATCAGATCGCATTTACTTCAGATATAATTTCGGACGCCTTGTCTTAAGTTGATCAGGGAATAATGCGACCAAACATTTTACTTGATGCTGTCGCCAGATTGCTCTAAACAATGCAGATTATAATTATTGCCCATAAATGTAAAGAAGCCAAACCATTGAGCTATTTCATAACTAGTACCCTCAGGTCACGAAAGGTAATTACGTTCATAAATATAACAATTTTGTCTATATTTAGAAACAGCTTAAGTTGGAGTAAGAATTTTTTATTCTCATCTAAAATGCGTTAAAAGGAAAATAAATAAGAACGTCTGATGAAAAACGTAAACGATATACTTTGTATGGCTGCAGTACCTAACAGCAACAAAAAACAGGACACAAAAAAAATAAACAATAAAAGTACCAAACTAAAAATTTATTACACCACAGACTGTCAGGTTACCTTGCATGAAAAGTTGACGGATAACTCGGAACCTACAACAGTTAAAGAGATAATTCCAGTCTATTTCAAACAACCTCTGACACTAATTGAGGTTTCAAGTCATAGTCAGGACAAATTACAGTCGAGTTTTGATAAGTCAAATTTCAATATTAAAAATCAAGCAATATAGGCAATAAAATGTTTACCAGAACTGCTTCGAGTGCGTTTTACGACGAGCACAGCAACCAATAGATGGAGTTTCCCCAACTTTCCCTTGAAAGAATAAAACAAAGCAGTATCGAACATGCAACCTTGCAATTTTGATCTAGAATTTATCTTTCCGTGCCAATGACTTCACTAGAATCCGTGGCACTCGTGCATCCTTGAAAATTGCCTTTTCAAAGATCAAACTTTTCAAAGATTCTTTTAAGAAACATTGAGCTACTGTGCTAGCGTTTAAAATAGCTTTACCGGCTGAGAAGGCGGAAATGTACGCCCCTTTCCTCAGCAACCTACTTTGCCACTGCGCCCTGCAACGTTGCCAAGAAATAAGACACTTTGTCTTGATTATTGTTCAGTTGAGATCGAACATGTGGCAGTCATGCGATCTTATTGATTACTGCTGCAACTCTCAAAGCATTCTTGCAGTCAATAAGTACATTGTAAGGTGGATAACAAAATTCATCTAGGTAGGCTACAATAATTTTTATACGGTCATTTTTCTGCGGTTATACTTACATCTCTTCACAATGTCCTGAGATTCCTGTGCCAAGGCAAGGATCTGTTAAATACAGCTCCTCAAACAGGATTTTAGGGTCATCCTGTTCCATTTCCTGCGAGGAAGGATACAAATTGGAAGGAACCCCTTTGGTAAAGTGTATACAAGGATTGTCGGCACTTCCAACATGGGACCCACCTTGCAGAGCAAAGTGCATTAAGCTTGGTAAGTATTATTTGTTTTGTTATGAAGAAACACTGCAATACAATATGTTTTCCAGTGTGATAAATATTGTACACATGACATCATTATAAGGCATTGTAACGTTTAATTGTTTGTACAGAACTCCCTAAAAAACGTTGTTCCCTCATCAGCGAAACCCTCAGCACGATTAGTAATTGTGATCTTGGTGAAGAGAAGGGTTCAAAGTGCACGTTTAGCTGTCAACCGCAGTATGATTTGATTGGTTCATCGGTGATCACGTGCGTGGAGCGTCAGCATGGAAATATGGAATGGGAGCCACAGATACCAAAATGCAGAGGTGATGACCTGCTTTGCAATACAATTGCAACTTTTAAACACATCAAATAGAAGAAGATAAACAGATAGTTTGAAACACTGCAAAATGACCTCAGAGTCTGAGTCTGCAGCCACTGACACTGAACATGTCATTGTGGTTGGCACAAGCCGTAGATTGGACCGACAACGTGAGCCATTTAATGCAAACCTTGGTTCCGCTCGGTGAGGCTGCATGCAGCGCAGCAGCCGAGGCCTCATATCCTTGAATACATTAAAATAATTAAAATTAAACCAAATGCCTAGGCTGGTATAGCTAGAGATTATGAGTTTTATGGAAAAATTGTAATATCTTCGTGACTTCCTTAATAGGCCGGATTAAGAAAAAATCTACGTGCACACGAGGCTAATTCGTTTCGTTTTGTTACAATTACTAATTGTCCAGCACTGGAAAAAACTGCCCATGGAAGGGTTACGTGTGATCATGACAACTTTATTAACTCAAAGTGCGCTTTCAATTGCCATAGCAACTATTACATGATTGGTCAAGATGAAATTACGCGCTTAGAAAACTGCGACACCGCGACGTGGAGTGATAATGTTCCAAAGTGCATAGGTGAAGGGCTGCGGAATTTAATAAAAAGCATAATTACGATAGCGCTTGTAAGTAGAAGGACATGATCAGAAATATAGTTATAATTCAGTCGACCTCTGGTTTCCAAACTGTAGGTTGCCTGCAATTTTAAGGGCATGTCCTACGGTTTTAAAAAATTTAATCTCCATAAAGAAGTCTTTATCCTTGTTTGGGGCCGAAAACAAAAAGAGGGTCACTCTAAAAAATTTGATTTATAAAAACCATCTTCCTTTTTTTGCGGGCCGCGAGTATTCCATGGGGCTCCATCGACTTCCGCCATGCCCCTATCTCGAGGAAGAGGTAGTGTATCAAGACAACAAGCCAAAGTCAGCACAAGTCGTACTGTCCATGGCCTCACAAATTATATATAATCTAAAATGCAATGCTATGAAGTTTTTGACTGTAAAATTTTTTCAGTTACTGGACATTTTCTAAAATTATGATTGAGAAAATTCAGTTTCCTCTTTTGTTTTCTACATTACTAGGCTTATTAATGATGAGTGTAAAGCAGAAGATCCGTAACCACCATTTTTAAAGTCTTTGGCAGACAAGGAAATTAAAGTCGGGTCTACCAATCAGGGCATAGGGCTTGCAGACATATTTGGGCAAGTCCAAGTTCGAATTCGTTGCACTAGTCCAAGTTTAAGTCCGACTCAAAATTTCAAACATGAACCAGCGACCTCCTAATCATGAACCTAAAATGCGAATCAGCGATGTAACTTCACCATTTTGAAAAAGCACCGTATCGATCTTTAGGAAAATACATTTGTTATAAACAAGGTAAAAGCTGTTGAATTACAACAATTGGCATGTTTTTATTATTTTACGTACTAGAAGAAAACAATTTACGGTTTAGTCATTACGCCTGGTGTACAGCTATTATTGTTTGATATCAAATTTAACTTAATTAAACCTTGACAAAGATTTGCCTGTGAAAACTACAAATCCAAGTCCGAAATAAAAAATCCACTAATCCTCATGTCCGTGAGTCCAAGTCCAATGCCCTGCTAACAACTGTGATGTTAACTCTCGTATTCTAGCCACTTAATTTGAAGATAAAGGCACAGCAAAATTTTCTATTATTGGTAAATTAAAACATCCTTGACAACCGATCACAGCTTCAGAGTTGTTCATTATGTCTTGTAGACGAAACAAAACCGCAGAATTTACACATTTACCATTTCTTTTTCTTTACCGTTTTGGTTCTCAACCAATTGTCCACAGTCCATTAGCTGACCACAGCACATATGCCAGGCAGACCACGGCTTGTAGTTACAATATAAACTGATAAGAAGAATAAAGTAAATTAGTACCATTTCAGAAGAATCTTCACAAAAGTAAAAACAAATGTCAATTCCGCTAGAAATATCAACGAACTGAAAACTTCAGAGCAAAGCTGCGGATGGAATCAGTCAAGCGTAATGCTCACACTTTATTAAAACAAATCAATGACACTATAAAAGAGCATCATCAGTGTTCTGCAAAGCAACCGCAATAATCAATAATTACTTGTTTGAAGTTAAACGAACAGACTCCCAAAACTGACAGTAACACAAAACAAACTACCAGCAAGGAGGACATTCTGCATATTTAAAAAAACTCACGTAAAATAGTGAGAGCTGGTACTAACAAAATATAATGTTGTTCCTACTGAAGGTGCTAAGTGTCGTTAACGATAGGGGTCATAGAGCGGGGTGCAGTGAGCAAGGCCAAAACGACTCCGGTGGGATTTTAACCCATAGCTTTCTGACTACGGGTAAAATGCTCTACCACTGAGCAAAGGAGTTAGGAAGCTGTTGGTTCGAATCTGACCGAAATCGTTTTTAGACTTTCACACTGCTGCATGGTAGGTGACCCCAATTACTAACTATACCTAAAAATACAATCCTCCAAAAAAGGTTACCTTTTGTAACACTGAAGATGAAAGGAACTGAAAAGTTGGCAGATTACTAAGGTAATTGTGACAACGATTGTCATAACACCAATAATAATCAGATTACGTAATACTGTAATTATCAAACACTGGAGAGGTAACAACAAGCTTATACTGATGAAGAAACCTCCAACATAAAGTAAATAATGCAAAAGGAAAAAAGTAATTACTAAACGTTGCAAATTACTAATGGCGTCAAAAATTCTGGGTAGTGAAGTTTTATTTATTTGTTTTCATTTGCATAAACTTTTTTGATACCTCTGCATTATTTTATTTTATAGTGTTATGTAATCTGATTATTAAGATTCAATTGCTGTCTTATGTATTACTTTTTTTTGTCTTATGTATTATTACTTTAGCAACAGTTCGAGTTTTTAGTTACTTAGCGCCACCACTTGGAAGGACAGAGTATTTTGACAGTACCAGCTCCCATTGTTTTGTGCTGTTTATTTAAGGTATGTATTAGCCTTAATTGTGCAGAATGTCCATACTGCAGTTAGTTCGTTTTGTGTTACAGCCAGTTTTGTGAGTAGGTTCATTTAACTTCAAGAAAGTAATTATTAATTATTGCGGTTGCTTTCTCGGACACTGATGACGCTATTTAATGGTGAAATCGATTTGTTTTAATTATCGTAAGTGTAAGCATTACTCCTGACTGATTCCGGCAACGGCTTCACCATAAAGTTTTTAATAAGAATAAAATCATTGAAAATTTGCTTAACCTTTTTAGACATGCTAAAGTATGTTGGACAAAGTATGATTGGCTGGGCCACAGACCTCTGTTTAGTTTGAAAATGGCTAAAAATAGTGCCTAAAAAGATGGAGAAACACTGGTTTACACCATAAGCAACAATTTTGCTGTAGAGGATGAGATAGGAAACTATAAATGACAAAATTACGTGTAGCATGTCGTGTTTGACGTAAACAACGCTTTGGTGTTGATATAAATTACGTGTCGCTTGATTGCTTTGATATTTTGACATTTTGCTAATAGCTTTTCAACTTTTAGATAAGGTCTTAAGTATGCTAATACAAAAACAATGAAACACGTTGTTAGCATTTTGAGCTATTTGGCTACAAATCTCTCATTTAACGTTTGTTCTTTCATTGTTTTTATTAAGATAACCCGTCAATCTCTTTTGACAAGTTACATTATTATCTTCGTTATTAAATAAATACGACTTTGATGCATTAACGCATGGGCAATGACGCAATTATTTGTGGTTAATAACAGCTCTCTAGCGACACCTTAAGTGAAGTGTTTCTGTACTTTGGAAACACTTAACTAAAGGTGTCGGTAGAGAGCTCTTATTAACCACGAATAATTTCCCGATTTTCACGGGAAAATCTTTTCAGTTATCAATAACACAAGCTTTGTTCAGACCTGCTTTGAAGTTAACATTACTACGAGCACAGTATAATTCTACCATAAGCAATACGAGAAAGCAAGAGAAAAATGCCGTACAGTGACTTGTCGAGGACCAACAACATAGCCAACGCAAAATTTGAACCCATGATTATGAGATCATTGCTATCATTAAGGGGCTCTCAGTCAGCCCAAAGTTCTTAAATCAAATATTTTTTGAAACTTGAAAGCCAACACTTTCAACGTAGAAATATCACATTGCATTAGCCGTTATTGTCCCTTTGTTTAGGTCGCTGTCCTACCCTGAAACCCCCTAAGCACGGTTTTATGGAATGCATGAACGGAAGTGACGTAGGTTCTAAGTGCAGCTTTTATTGTGGTGATGACTTTGCTTTGATTGGGCCATATGAAGTCACGTGTGTTGAGGAAGAAGCAGTGATGTGGACCAATGAAGTGCCCACGTGTGAAAGTAGGTCGGGATGTGATAAGTTGAAATGTGACGTCAACCAACTGCAGTGCCATTGCCCAACTACGCAAAAGAAAAGCAACAATAGTGTTGCAAAATTTCACCGAGTTTTGAATCTACAGCTTTGTGATTACGAGTCCAAGACATGATTTTATTCAATTGTTGCGTAATGATAACATCACACAGAAATCTGCAACGTGGTTCGTCAATTCATTAACGGCGAGGTCAATTGCAACAAGGACCATCTGCTAACTTCTGTATGTGTCTTCAAGTGTCACGAAGGCTACAAGTTGATTGGTTCTTCTGTGATCACGTGCATGGAGTCGGACGACGGAAGTACTTTGTGGGATCGTGAAGTTCCGAAATGCGAAAGTATGTGCAATGCTAACGGCATCAACAATTGATTCCAGATTTCAATGTCAACAAAATTTTTTCTGAAATTCTTTATTAGAAATGTGTCCCTCTCTTCCCTCTCATGATCACGTGACAGTATCTTGTACGACCGGAATCGAGATTGGATCGGTCTGCCGATTCTTGTGCGACAACTCCTACACAACTGAAGACTCTCTAGAAACATCTTGTGTTGAGATCGGCACAGGGGCTGCTGTTTGGGACAACGTTGCTCCCTTATGTACAAGTAGGTTAATCAACCTAAACACTATAAGGTAGGGAATATCTACTCTTGATGCCACAGTGTAAGCCAAATGATCTTGCCTTTACGGCAGAGGCTGTGGCATAAGAACAATAATTGTGCTGCCGGTAAGACAATGAGACTTTGCTCCCACACAGAGAGCAATCTTCTACTCCCTCACAAATAAAGTGATCAAATTGAAAACTACGCCCCTTCGAGTTTGATCTCCAAAATATAAAAAAAAGTTCTTTGTCTTGGAAAAACTTTGACTGATTGGCCTTGGCCGGCGGTTTTATCAGGTTGAGTAAATTTGAGTGAATTTGTCCAGTCTACGAAAAAGATTAAACTACCCTGTTCTAAACCAGTACTTTTTAACCTGTGGCATGGTTAAGTTTTTGATTAAATAAACGAATTTCAGTGTTACATTAAGAACTGAAGTGGATATGAAGGATGAAACTGTTCCAACTGGTTGCTTTCTGATTTACAAAAATGAAGAGTTTTTATCAACGATCTAATTAAATATGTTTCTGAGTGTGCTAGAATTACACTCGGAGCGGATTCTTCTCCTCCTTTTGTTGAAGTCACTGCTTTTGGGTCCTATTAAGGATTTTTAAGGCTGTGTTTATTGTAAGTTAAATTTCTTACAGAACAATGCCCACCGCTTCCTGAATCAACGTTAGATTGGGCGCAATGCAGCGACGGATGGAATTTAAACTCCGAATGTACGTTTACTTGTCCGGAGCATCATTTCATAAAATCAGGATCCCCAGCGATAAAGTGCGCCGAAAATGAAAATGGAATTCCAGTTTGGAATGGGCAATTCCCAAAATGTGAAAGTAAGAAATTGGGACTTGTTTGATTCAGGACTGATTTTTATATGTCCGCGTTTTAGTAAAAACCTGTCCGGAGCTGTCTCCAATTGAAAACGGATCTATCAGTTGCCCAAACGGGTTTGCGGTAGATTCCGTTTGTGAGTTTTCTTGCGACTCTTCATTCCGTCTCTTTCCGTCCAGGACTTCCACCACGTGCCAACCAAACAAGGAATGGAGCCACAAACCTCCGTGTTGTGCAAGTAAAGAGCTAAGAATAAACCAGTTATAAAATTATAACTTCTAGTCATACAAAGCCAAATTTAAACCCGTAGGGACCTTCTCGGATTTTTCTTGATTAAAAACCCGTCAATTAAGATCATTTCTCAGTTTTTTCCAATTCGAAAAGTGTTTTTAAAAAAAGATTTTTCCTCATTGTTGAGAATTTCTTTTTTATCTATTACCTATTCGAAGGAACGTAGTCAGAAATAGATTTCAGAGATAAAACTTTGTTTTAAAAAATTTTTACAGTTTTTTAGCTCCCAAAAAAGATTTTTAAATTTTAGACCAGTGATTTCCCAAAAACAGGTCAACACCTATTTTTCAAGAGATTTCTAAAAATTCATTAAATTCCCAGTGTGCTAGTTCTGCAAAAAAGTTTTCGGCCATAGGCCTTTTGCCCCCATAATATATTTATGCTCTTTTTTTTCACCCTGCATTGGGTTATAATAATTTCGCAAACACTCGAAAACATGTTTATTAATGCATGACTTATAGCTGCCTGCTCGAAAAACCCGGAGATCGATTTGTTGTTCTTGCTTGATTCTTCATCATCGGTCGGGATCAACAACTGGAGAAAAATGATCCAATTTGTTCAAACTGTTGTTGGGTGAGGCAGAGTTATCATTAGCTAAAAGCTAGAACAATAGTCTTCCCCTAAATTTGACTTATTTTTGCACTGCTTCTGGCCATTCATAGTAACTTTTGAACCAAACTTTAAACATCGCCACCAAAAACTTTAAAATATACCATTGTGTGAATTTGCATCTCGATAATTTGAAGTTACATTTTTAAAACAATAATCATTTCTGAATTTCTTACCGCTGCTTAATAATTTAATTTGGGCCAACGACAATTGTGACGTCACACTATGTCGACTGTAACTTTACAACTATTTAAAGTTAGAGTTGCAAAAGGTAACTTTCTTTGTAAAAAATTATATTTCAAAATATGATTAATAACTGTGGTCACTTAACGTGGGAGGGTGAAAAAGGCTAAAAACAATTCCGGTGGGATTCGAACCCACAGCCTTCCGATTACTGGTCAAATGCTCTACCATTTGTCAGAGGGAAGAATAACTGGGTGCTGCGCTTGAAAAGGAAATTTAGCAGTTTTGAAGGCTTGGTATCATAAGCTCAAATGGTCCCAATTTAAGGAAGATCTTGTTTTTGGAGATCGAGTTTTCAAAATTAAATACTTTCCCTTTTCTGAAACTTTTGGGGAGCTGAAAACAATCTGGTTGGCTTTAGCCCCCTTGACTACTATTTTTCGAATTTAAACTTAGAATAGGAAGTACAGCACATGAATACGTGCGCATTGCATGCCAGTGGCATTTTGCTTTCGCAGCAGCTTTTCACCGGATTGATATTGAGCATTGCCACAAACATTTTTTGTTTTAGGCAATACGACATCACAAAAAACGGCACAAATGTCGGGGTTCTTCGCTTCAATGAGCAGGTGGATAAAGAAAATGTAATTCCATTCTTTTTTGGTATAGAAAGGGGTAAAAAAGCTCTTCTTGAGAAAATTGGATCCATCCCCTACTCAGGATACGGTAAGCGTTAGTTAAAGAACAAGTGTGATGCTTGATACGCGAACATGCTAATTTACACATTACATTGATGCGACTTTGTTTGTGATTCTGATTTCCAAACATTTCAAATTGTAACAACGCAGTTATGCTTTTGGATCTGGCACCTTCTTGCAAGCATAAAACAAGGTGACTTTGAGTCTGCAGTTGCCAAATATTGTCAGCTCCCCAGGAATTTTTGAAATTTCAAATTAATTTTTAAAACTTTTTAAACTTAAAACTTTAAAACTTGAAAACGAGTTGTCTCCGCTTGCGTCATATGAGTAAATGCTTGTTCACGTGGTTTTATTTAGGAACAAAAACTGGCAGAGCATTGAGGTACGCTGCGGAAATCTGTTTCACAAAGGCGTTCGGAGACAGAGCAAAAGCACAGAATGTTCTGATTGTATTGACGGATGGGAGGTCATCGGATAATGTCAAAATTGGATCGGATCTGCTCCGTGAGCAAGGAGTCGGGGTAAGTAGGGCTGCTAAATTGCAAAGTCACCTTTTTAAGGAGAAGTGAGAGCGATTTCCCCCAAAAATTATTTTTTTCCATGTGTGAATTATCATCCTCCCTACTCGTAGGACAGCAATGGTAGCAAAGGGCCTAGTCAAGTAAATGTATTAATATAAGCAGAGGAGTGTCGAAGACTGAAGAACACCGATTATTTGAAAGGCCATCAGTGTACTAATAAAAACGTCATAAACGCTGATTGCTGTGCTACGTGGTTTCCGACAAAACGGTATCGCAGTCGATCACCGAGTGTGACTCATTCAGTGCCCGTGTCTTCAAAGAAAAAGAAACTAGCACCAGTATGTATAGAATTGTCTTTGATTATCTGAAAAATAAGTTATCCGACCTACTTTAGGCCCCGATTAGTTCGAATAATTGGTGTTTTGGTTTTGTAGTTTAGAGAATAAAGCACAATTAAGGCTACGTTAAACTGGTAATAACACAAACGTGATAGTTAAGCTTATTATATTTTTGAACCATAAAACACAATTGAGGCAACGTTATACTGGTTTAGCGACATTTGTGTCCCCAGTCAATTCTTAAAAATAATTAATTAAAATTAAATAAAATATCGATATTATCCTAATGTTTAGTTTTTCTGAAAACAATGTAATTATTATTATTTTTCCCTCTCTTCGTTAAAACTTCTCGTGGAATATGGTGGTGATCTGTAGTAATAAAGTAATTAATGTTTGAAATGTTGTGTTATATCCCTGTAGAGCTGTCAGGTGTGGGCTGTCTGACGGAAAAAGGAGAATTCACAGCGAGCATGAGCTCTTAACGAGAGAACCTATTTTGAAACCCTACACTGGTAATAATACAAACGTTATTGGCTTATCACATTTTTTAACCATCAAACCGATGCGCAACAAGACATTTTAATTTTCTTCTCTAAATCTAGAGAAAATCTTTGGTTCATTCAAAAATTGAATCAAAGCTCATTTTTTTAAACATCATGTGCATTTTGCACCCAGAATGTCGTGCTTCTTTTTTATCATCACCGAAATAAAAAACCGAGACATTTCGATCTAGCGGTCAGATTATATGACAAGCCTAGATCGATAGCCTACAGGAATTTTATAGCCGCGAGCAAAACGAGAGCCCCTAACAACGCCAGTGTTCACTACACAGAAAGAAATCTAGCATTTTTCAATATTATTAAAGCTAAATTATAGTGATGTTACTACTTTTCAGATATATGCTGTTGGAGTGAAATCTGCAAAGACAAAGCTGGACAAGGGTCAACTCAAATACATAGGCGGCCATGACAGTAATGTCTACGTTATCAAGGAAGGATATGATGCGTTGACTGACGATTTTGCGCGGGAATTAGTGGGCACCGTATGCAAAGATCCCTGTCTCACCCAGTGACGTATCTTGCCTGAGCACTGTACATACAATGCGTTTGTCGCAAAAATAATAAAACTGAAATCTTTCTATTTTTATAACGGCTTTCTTACTTTTTCTATTTAATTTGTGTATAATCTGATCGCGCAGACTCGCAGAACGCCGAAGTAGACAAATGTAAGACCTCAAAGTCAAAACGGGGGCATCAAAATGATAATCACTTCACATTATAGTTGGTTGCTTTCAAAACAAAAAGTAGTCTATTTATGACTGGGCGTTCACCTGTTGACTTATTGTTTTCCAGATTTGTTGATAAATACTAAAATACATTGAAAACAACATCACACTTCTGTTGATTGACGCTTTCATATATAATTGTCTAAAAACTTTGCTAAAGCTTTTTTTTGTTATCAACCTTGCATGCTAAACACGCCCATGAATTCCACAAATTCGCGTCGACTATGAAGTGTAATACTACAATACCGGACGCACGCATAGGCTTAGGCAAGATACCAAAAAAAAACCCATAACTCCTTTAACTTCAAAAAACCGATATACTGGAGGATATATCCACCCTTTTTCATTGCGTAGTGGAGAAGTCTTGTCAAAAGGAAAACTTTGCTTCCTGACACCTCATATCCCAATTTTATTTGTAACCATGCTCTTTTTCGACAGCTGTGAAATCTTTCGAAATCTCGCTGGAAACACGGCACTCCATTTCCACTTGACTGTGCTTTGGATGAAGGGTTTTATAGTGAACTCGGGATAGGATTATGCGAGGGCAAGTCCACGAAACACTATGTAAAAAGGTTGTCAGTGCCAGTCTTTACTTTAATTTGTCACATAGCATTTCCAAAGTTTCTAAATGTTTACAGAGTAGTGCAAATTAAACAGTCTCCTTTATTTGATTTATTTGTGCTAGATCTATCGGCAACATAATAAGCGAGTTCGCAGCCCACGTCATTATGGCAATGACCGGGCTTTCATGTCTCACATAGGTTTTGTGGCTGTGGATTAAAGAAAACTGCATTGGATGAATTTTCCCTGGTTGTGATTGAAATGTGCCGAGCAAGCAGTGATAATAACCCCGAAGCAAGTTCACATTCTGATCACAACGCTGTTCAAGCATATTCGCCCAAAGGTTATTCCATAAGTAGAGGAAAAATGTCAGTTTCCCGTTTTGCACCAGACCCACGGGCATTGAGAGCTATTGGTTGACTTTAATGCAGTTTATGACAGCACTTCTTTTTGAACTCCCAAACCTATTATTATTTTTATGCTAACTAGAGGCGATCACTAGCGAAGTAGTTTTACTTAAGAAAACTACTTACATACGTTTTTCAGTAACGAGCTACTTACTTAGGTGATTTGATTTTTCCTATTTCTAATTTTATTTAAGTAAATCATACATGCAGGAAGCTACGCTTCTTGAGTAGCAGGATGGTTCTTAAAAAAACTTTGCTTTAAATTTTTTTCGGTGCGAGGGACTTATAGTGTCATATTGGCAAAAAAAGCACCACATGCAAAGTACTTTTGAAAAGTCTACATGTAGGGATAGCTCAAGCCTCCTATATTTTATGCTGGGACCCAATTTGTTCACCCATATCTCGCATACACTGGAAATCTCATTCTTATACCAAAAGGTGCGGAATATGTGGTTTGCTATCCAACTTTAATGCATTTTATGGCTCTAGCTAGTCTGGATTTCAAGTTAAATAAAAATACTACAGTTTATACCAAAATTGCTGCTCGAACTACATAAACATGTTGAAGTTGCCACACTGTAGTTAGCTTGTTGAATTTAAAGTTGCTTCATTGAATGTTGAAGTTGCACATATTAAAGTAAAAACATAGTTTAACAGCAACTACACACTAACTGGACAAGCAACAAAATCGGAATAACATAAAGAAATGTCTTGAGACATAACAACATATTTTGAAGGTGACAAAGGAGCATGCCCTTCAACCCACAACTCAAACAAAATTTTTCAACACGCCTATGAACATAAATGAAATTGTTTAGTGTTTATGTCGGCAGTTATTTAATGCATAAAAGTTTTCTTTTATTGACGGGAATATTTTCCTACGCTGCTGAACAACTTGCACTTGGTACTAAAGCTGATCTTTATCTTTTGTGAGTATTCGTAATTCGAAGCACTTATGGTATATGGTGGCGCATTGTTTTTGTCATGGTTATTAATTACCTTTAATTTATCCAAGATGGAAAAGACAGTCTAACAAAGGTGAGGATGTATCAATGAATACACCTTTGAAAAAATAGCTAATGTCAAGAGTAATGTCATTTCTTTCGTTGTTGAATATCTCGAAAAAGATTGTCGTAAGAGAAGTTCCTTTCTGGACGATTGATGACTTCGGAATCAATGCAATGTGTTCAATGATTGAGCAGATGATTTACATTTAGAAGGTTTTGCTATTTCAAAGTCAAATGAAGCTTCCAGCAAGAGAAAAAAAAGAATCACCAAAGTAGCAATATTTGCAGTTCATGTGTACATCAAATTCAAATGGTTGATCTCTAGCAAAGCATATTTTTTGTAATGATTTTCTCATTATAAAATTATTGGCTGAGAATGGAAAGGTCAATGAAGAAGTTTCAATAAAGCTGGTGGTTCACATGTGGTAATAGTCATAAGAACTAGTTGGTCGATTGTTGTGTTTCATTAGCTATTGAACGTAGAATACAGTCGTGAGAGAATAAAGGAGTTGACAATCCATTAAAATGATGGCAAATGAAGTAAACAGCGCTCAACGGTGGTAGGCTAAAACATTTAATAACATCAATGCGAAAAGCGCTCCGGCTACTTTCCTTTAAAAATATTCAAACTCTTAGAAACACTGTGACCATTTTTGGACTGTCTTTTCCATCTTGGTCAGGTTAAAAGTGATTAATAACTATGACAAACACAATGTGGCACCTTATACCATATACCGTGAGTACTGTGAATTACGAGTACTCACAAAAGATAAAGATCAGCTTTCCTTTGTCACCCTCAAAATATGTTGTTATGTCTCAAGACATTTCTTTATGTTTTTCCGATTTTGTTGCTTGTCCAGTTAGTGTGTAGTTGCTGTTAAACTATGTTTTTACTTTAATGTATGCAACTTCAACATTCAATGAAGCAACTTTAAATTCAACAAGCTAACTACAGTGTGGCAACTTCAACATGTTTATGTAGTTCGAGCAGCAATTTTGGTATAAACTGTAGTATTTTTATTTAACTTGAAATCCAGACTAGCTAGAGCCATAAAATGCATAAAAGTTGGATAGCAAACCACATATTCCGCACCTTTTGGTATAAGAATGAGATTTCCAGTGTATGCGAGATATGGGTGAACAAATTGGGCCCCAGCATAAAATATAGGAGGCTTGAGCTATCCCTACATGTAGACTTTTCAAAAGTACTTTGCATGTGGTGCTTTTTTTGCCAATATGACACTATAAGCCCCTCGCACCAAAAAAAATTTAAAGCAAAGTTTTTTTAAGAACCACTTTATTGAGCAGTTACAACTGTTACTTAAGTATATAGTCTCAAAAATAGGTGCTGAAGACTTAATGTCTTTTCAATTGGAAAGCCATATGATAGCATAGATACATTCAAGTTTTCATTTTGGGCAAATCCTTTGATAAAATTGGCAATCTTTGATTCGAATTAAAAAAAAAACGGTGCTTGATACCCACTATTCAATGAGAACAAAGCAAGATGCAATGAATTATTACCAGTGAGCCATGTTGTCTTTTTCGCCAGAATTAAAGTTAAACATTCTAATACTTAAATTTTGTAGTGTGTCTCATACTTTCAAGCATCCATTCTTTAGTTGAAAAAACCCGGGAAAAAAGATAGGCACTTGCTTTTCTAAAGCTCTTTTAAAAATCTCCATTTTTGGCTGGCATAGAGTCTAGTAACAAAGGTCGTTACAAAAGCTCATTAGCATTAAAAAGGGGTAGCTATATCTATCCGGGTCTGATGATGTTTAAGAGACCCTGGGAGTATATTGTTGTGAATGCATGAATGGCCCAAAGCACGATTTTATTAAGTTCATCCCCAAAGAAAAAAGTTTTCAGCTAGTAAATTGCCAAAAACTACCTTTCAAGTAGTAGATCTCTATATAAAAGGTCTTCCGCCTAAAAACGGCAAACAATTACCTTTCAAGAAGTTGATCTTCCTAAAAAAGTATTCATACGGAAAAAGATCAAACAAACCTCCAAATAGAAATCATCTTTTTACGCCACAACTTTGGAACTTCAAAAACTTTGGCATTGAGCCCCCAGTCAGCCTCTAAACTGCTCTGCATAATCTTTACCTGAACAGATATTTCTAAAATTTGCTTCACACCCCAGGTTTTTAAAACAATTTTGTGGGATTCCTAAAAATAATGAAAACAAGCAATTGCAAAAATGCAATTTATCATAAAAACCTTGTCCCCCTCTCTCGAAATTTTTAGCTGTCAACGCCTCGGGCTCTGGTTTCAATAAATCTTAAATATAAACAATCGTTAAGTTAGTTGTTTAAAAAAATTTTGTGTCATGGAGTCGCTTTACGTTTTAACTATTGTAGCAGTAACAATGCTACATAGGAAATTTCAAAGTTAACAATTGATTGACGCCCTGTCTTAATCTCATCAAACGCTGATTGTTCCAAGGTGGAGTGATTCCAAATTTCCAGTAATTAATTTGACAATCAAAAGACTAGCGGTTATCAAAAACTATGACTCAACTCGGTCAATACGGGGTTGCAATTAGCAGATACACACAAATAATCACTGATCAATGTATCTAAAAATAAACTTTCAAGTTAATGGTTTCTTATGTCCTAAGAAAAAATACTATTTCTAAACTCTTTAAGACTCTCTTACAATGCAATGATTACGAGCAACTACTACTAACACTAAATAAGTCAATCGAAAAATCCAGCACTTCCTAATTGTGAACCAAGGCAAGCCTGAGGCGACAATTCTCACAAGTTAGCGTGGCACTATGGCCAACACAATAGCGAACGGTCCGGGTTTAAATCTAAGGTGGAAAATTAAAACAATATTAGAAAATAAAAAGAACTTTAGAAATTAGATTAGGAACCAACACAAAACTGTCAAAGTTTTACAACCATCAACGAACATTCTTTCAAAAGTGTAAACAAAACAACCAAAAAAAAATCACGTAGTTACTAGACCTTAAAAGAAGTAAGGACTAGTGTCATTACGTAACCAGTACCTTATCGAGAATTTATGATGGTGGAAATTAACTTAAAATTTTCGGTAAAATAAGGGAAAATGACCTCTCTTTAAGTACTTTTTTGAGAGGATTAACTTTCGATAGGAGCTTATTAGACTCACTTTTTAAGGTAATGATTTTGTCCAGCTCAGAAAAAATGTGTCGTGGAACAATGGTTTCTACTGCGTTGCGGGTAGTTAGGGGTCATGTCCACCAAATTTCTTTAACCAAAATCAACGATCAAGAAGTTGATTTCAAGTAAAATGGAAACAAGGCTTAAAAAGATCATTTTCCTAGGAAAAAAAGTAAAAATTCAAAACAAAATGCCGACCTACAAAAATGGGTTATTAACCAAGAATTGGAAAAATGCCTGAAAAATAGATTTTTGGCCCAACCAATATTTCGCTCTAATTGAGTGGGCCTCCTCCCAAAATTACTCCACTGTGGGTGTTTGTACCACACTGTACCATTTGCAATCAATGCTAGAGAGAACTTGCCAAAAAATGAAACTGTTTTCTTCTTTTATTTCTTGAGTGATCGGATTTTCTAATACTTTTTACCTTTATCCAGAAATATGTTTATTATCACTCTTGAGTATCGAGTAACAATTTAAAAGGAAGTACCAAAGTATTGAGAAACAACTTAACGAAAGTAGATTTTTAGGTTGCTTTACGGCGACAACTGTCCTGGATTAAAATCTCACGAGGTCCAATTGTCCCTCACGCAAAGTTATAAACTCTTCCTGCTTGAGTTAGAAATTTTTCAGCAGTGCCTTAAACTTTGGTCAGCATAAATGAGTGTTTTTATGAGCACTACAGAAACAAGAAAGCCTAAATGAACATGCATCCCTCAAATTCGCTTAGTCCACAATTACTGAAAGTAAATTATTTTGTATTCATTTTCTCGTATTCGAATTATCTTTTTTTAATTCCTTGTATCAGTGAAGAGTCTTCTGTTTAACAGCTTTGTTTAAAGGGATTAAGCTTCGTTTACGTGACGTCTTTTGCTAATCCGGCCATGTTGTCAATGTTTCGTGCAATACTGTTGCCTACTCCTACCTCTACGTTTTCATTGCAAATTAGGAGTCAATAGCATCGCCTTTGCCGAAAACAGAGGATACATCCCCTTTTGGTCAACTTTATTTCCTTTTTTTTCGTCGTATGGCAAGGTGTCCATGATCCAGTTCAGACACACGAAAAGAATGGGGGCCGAAGGTTTAGCCTTTTACCTCCCCAGCCTGCTGTGTTGCCCATATCAGATGCTGGCAGTGATGGAGTTGAGCCAGCACCTTGTTTCGTCATCCAAAACTGTCAGACCCTTTGTTCCTCGAGGTGCCAAATGTGTGGGACATGTTAAAATAATGTGGGCTGCAGTTTGTTCACTAGTGCCACACTCGCATTTCGTTGAAGAAGCGAGACCCAATTTGTTCATGGACGAACAAAACGCTCAACGCCAGTAAGGAGGAGATTGAGTTTGACACAAGCTGTTCTGGTCAAACTCATTCCAACAGGCCTTGTGCTGACCTTAGGAATGTAGACACAGAGCGCTGACATATTCTTAGAGTACTCTGTGTTCCATGCCAAGTTGGTCCATTGTGCAGCGCGGATGCCCAATTCAGATAAGTTGCGCAATAATTTCGGCGCAGCCGAAACAAACGGGTGTCTAGATTTCAGTCTCTCCTTGCTAGCAGCCTGTGGCTCAGTCAGCTGTCCATGCAAGATGTGGTCGGGGTCTAAAGAACTGCGATTAGACAAGGAGAGTGTCGCTCCTTGGCGACGAAGCTCAGCTGGCTGGATGCCTGAGAGAACTGGAAGGTTGTCCGTTGGAGTGGGACGCAGGCATCCAGTGACAATGCGGAAAGCGACATTAAGAACGCTGTCAATGAGGCGAGTATGTGCGCTGCGACAACAAGCTGGTGCACAGTTCTCAGCAGTCGAGTAGATCAGGGACAAGGCAGCTGTGCGCAATGTCTTGGCACCAGCGCCCCATCCCGAACCTGTAAGTCGTCTCAGCAGCAAAACGTACGTTGATAGTTTTTTTACGCAATGCCTCACGGTGATTGCGATACGTGAGCGCTCTGTCCAGCTTCACACCAAGAGAGGTCGGCACTGGACAAAATGGTAAGATTTAATCATTGTTATTAACTTTGAACTCACGCTTGGCCTCTCAATTGTGGAGATGAAAGGCTGCCGTCATCGTTTTAGCATGCCTGAGCTTTAGCCACCAACTCTGGAGATATGCAGAAAGTGCAGTCATTTATTCGCTCAAAGTTCTTTCCAACACTTTCCAATCTCCAGATAAGTAAAGTATCGCCAAGTCGTCAGCGTAAGCATACTTTGTGGAGGTTATGGAAGGCAGATTGTATATGTATATGTACATGTATATGTTGAAAAGAAGAGGAGCCAAGACTAATCCTTGTGGGATGTTATTTTTGAAATGTCGGAGCCTGCTTGGCTTGCTGTCACCTGTGGTTAGGGTAATGCTTCTATTTTGAAAAGTTCCATGATCAATCGGACCATATGCTTGTCCGGCAGAAGTCTCAGCAGCTTGCAGGCGAGGCCACGGTGCCAGACAGTGTCATAAGCAGCTGTCAGATCGACAAACACGGCACCGGCCTTCTTTTTTGCCTCAAAAGAATTCTCAATGTTTTGCGTAAGCAAAACGACCTGATCTATGGTAGACTTTTGTGTTGAAATCCAGCCAATTCCTTTGGGACCAAGGGGTCGACGCGATTGTAGATCAGTCATTTCAGGATCTTGTAGGGAACGCAGAGCAAAGAGATGAGACGGTAGCCATATGGGTTTAACGTACTCCATGCTACCCGGCTAGAGTATGAAAAGCCAATGTTCTGGACAGCCTCAAACCATCGATCCATCAGTTTTCTGTCAAAGCCGCAGCAGAACTGCCCTTTTGGGTACTGCAATGTTTGGTAGAGATTTTTACACTCGGCATCCCAACATGGTATATGATTATTTTGTCGGCCACGTGGGATACTCTTTTTCGCCGCAGTGCTGATGGCGTTAAAGAAACATTTGCATGCTCGACTTGGGCTTTCGGAAGTTCTATCGGTTCACAGGCTTGATTGGTACGAGTAGACTTGGATGGAGTAATACGCGAGGATTGATGTTGAGACCTTTGAAACTTTTTTATGACTGGTCTATCGGCTAAACGACTGTCCGAATCGATACTGACTGCAAGATCCGGGTTGGTATTTGTGTTCCAGCGGCCAGAGTGGAAGCTGGCGGCATCTTTTGGGTAATGAAGTAGGGCAAGATTTTAGTACTTGCCCATCCATTCTCCATCTGCACTATTGGCAACACAACCCCAATCAACAAGCTGGCAATTAAAAGTTGTCAGCATCGAAAATGTATGTGAGAATTCTAAGAAATCGGATTCTTGCAAACGAATTGGTGGCGGTTTGTAAACGTTAACTATCTTATATCCATCAACATCGACGCACAACCACTCAGTCTCCGATGTAGGTGGAGATTGGTCCACTTCAGTCGTTCATGGACAAGCGTGGCAAGGCCATGCTTCCTGCTTCAGGGGAACCCAGCTAGTTTGTAGAATTAACCTCTGTGCAGCGAGTCTCCTGGAGTAGGATGACTAGTGCCTTACACTGTGCAGCAAGATGGTAAAAAACGCTTGTCTTGCTTGCAGTGAAGAATGGCAGGCCTTAGACTTGTTGACAATGCGTTTTTACGCATCGCCCCGTTCTGAAAAGGGCATTTGCCACTTACAAGGCCTTGCCAGAACATCGGTAACAGTAGATGGCCTACCGTTAGGGCAGATTTGATTTAAGTCTGTCATGGGAGTTCGGAGGACAGTCCATTTTATTTCCTGATCTCCCGCTCGTTTAGTTTTTAAAGAGCTGATTAAGTGATATCTGCCACAACCCACTCGCTTCTGAAGGCAACGCAGCGCTTCAAACTCGGAATGATCTTCTTTACCTTTTGTCGTTAAGTCCAAACGATTGCCACTGCAAAAATTTGGGATACAACATAGAAGTTGTAAAACGGATAAACCGACGCGATGGCGTAGTGGTTAGAGCGTCCACTTCGCAGTCGGTAGACCTTGGGTTCATTCCCCTTGTCGAATCATACCTAAAGACTTTAAAAAATGGTATCTATAGCTTTCCTGCTTGGCGCTCGGCATTTAGGGAGGTTGTTGGGAACAAGCCGGCAAGTTCGCTTGTTGTGTCCTTAGGCAAGGCACTTAACGGGACGCCCTATCTTTATGTGGAAGACAGGTGACCCGGAAATGGCAATTTCCAAGCGAGCGCGGACATACGGTCCAAAACACAGCGATACATCGCTTTCTCGTAAATGGAGGATAAATATGAATAAAAATAAAAAAAAGGTTTTGAAGCAGATTTAATACAACCTCCACATTAATCAGAGAAATTTAAGAACGAAGTTGTATTTAAATGCGCAAGAACATTAACTGCCGGTAATGCGAAAGCAACCAACAAGCCACGCTATGTACAAAACAATGCAAAAAAAATAGCTGCGTTAAAACAAAATCCGGTACAAAAAATAAGCTATGTTGAGGCATTTACTGCTCTTCGAATTGAGGCAGTGAAGTGTAGTTTGCCTTTTCATCAAATTGGTAGGGCAAGCAAGGTTGATGGTAAAGCAGCATTACAAAAATCGACATCTCATTTCAAACAAAGATAGCAGGCAGTAGCATACAGCTAAAGTGGCAAAATCTTTCCGAACAAATTCCCAGAATCAAACAATAGAACCTTACAGCACTTACATAGCAGGGAATGACACATTTCTTTCACTTTTTCTCACCTGTTGCATGGGCACCGATTTTTAGATTTTCACGGCCGAAAATTTAAGTCACCAAATGAATTATTGAAGTGAGGAATTTGGTAACGTAACTAATCTCACGGAGTTTCTAATTTATCCCGTAATCATTTATTGGACGGCAAGCTAATCCGGAATAAAATCGGGACTGGTGACTGCAAAATGCGCGCGTTCCGGGAAAACTGAGAACAATTCAAAACAAAAAGCTTTGTGTGATTTGTAAGCTTGCAAGATATGGAATGTCTTTAAAGAAAGTACAGTTTGTCTGACAGCACCGGCGATGCCTTGCAGTGAATGCTCTGTCCGACCAAGAAAGCCAGTTTGTGAGCGTAGAGGCAAGGAGCAGGTACACGGATGGTCCCCTGTTTAAACATATCAGTTAAGTGAAGGTTGGTGACGTCATCCCCAGCACTTGCCAAATGAAAACCGACAACTTCAATATTTTTTCATTTTAATACCACTGCCTAGTGCACAATAATTTAGCCAGCAAATTAAAATTGGAACGGCATAAAAATATGAAAAAGCAAATATATATTAGAATAGTGGAAAAAACCGAGCAGGACTGCTACGTGGGGCTACTTCTAACCCTCTCCCCCCCAATATTATTTAATGATGACTGAATTGCCTAATGAATCAATGTTGCATAACACTTTTAAAATAAATGACATGCACACTAATCGATTTTATGCACACAATTGATTACAGAGTAAATAAATTAATGTTTATTACTTACGGGCCAATTGAAGTAAAGATGACAGAGCTTGTACGAAAGCTTTTGTAAGTGATCAGGTTTCAGACTAGAAGTATCGTGTATGACGTTGTAGTGCGTCGGACTCACTGTGCCTTCTCTCACTGACTGGCTTACGACAAAGAAATCGTACCTGTAGTCACAAAGTTTTTAAGAATATGATGCAATGGTGTTACGACTATGGCTCATAACACAATGCGTAAAGTCCGGTACTTTGTGGCGTCGATTTTTTGGCGTTGATTGAAATTGAAACAGGATATATGAACTAGATGAAATCATTATAAAAACTTTTATTTTAGAATAACTAAAACTAACATTGAAATAGTCGCACAATATGTAAAATGCGCTCGTCAACTTTTACATACTTAAGATAACATCAACACTAATATTGAAAACAGTTATTTAATGCATCTCGTGATTGTGGGCTAAACCACGCAAATATTCTAACCCTAACGCATCGATTTGTTGGCGCCAAAACGTCCCATTCCGCCATGTGTAAGTGCTTTGCAAAACACATTTAAACTACATATCATGAAAGTTGAGCCGAGCAAACAATAAACAACACGAAACCTTTACACATCGCATTAATACGCAGCGGCAGACAAAAAATCAGCGCATATCTACAAACTGTAAAACGGACTCTTAACCCTTTTGCGGTCGGATTAAATTTTCCCTGGTTGCCGTCGCTGGTCGTATTTATTGATTTTATTGTTTTAATTTGTTTACGTAATTATTCTCGGTTGTTTTACGTTTTTCTCTTTAGTTTTACTACTTCTCTTCTGTAGGCAATCAAACAAAATATAGATGAAATAATTTATTACGTCTTTGGCACAAAAAATTCCCCAACTAGCAACAATTATCTGTACTGTTGTTCATTGTGATACTTTTTGAAGCAATTTATCAGGATGCATTCCAGGTTGCCTTGCACACGTTTCGCAGTGATAAACAGTTTGAATGCGTTTTACTTTCCTGTTGCTGCACACTGCACAATTTTTTGCTTTACCATTTGAGATTTTTTTGTAAATTGCCTTTCATGCAGACGCTCACTTCCCTCTGCAATGGAATTTCTCCCACGCTTTCTGGCGTTTTTTTTCCGAATCCTTCCTACCAACTGTCGGACAAGATTTTTTCGAAACGGCTTAGTGTGTGGCATTTTTCAGTCCTTGTTCCCTCCTTCTAATGTTGTATAAAATAAAGCTGTTGACGATATCCCCTTCAAATATCCAAAAGAACATCTTTCTCCACCATTTTGCAGTTTTTTCTCAAAAAAGCATAGCTTTCACAGTAGTGATCGGCCTTTTCGACTCCGCCCATGTACTTTGTGTATTGTGATATTACAAGTTTTGGTATGGTTGTTGAATCGCCATTGCCCACGATACGTTCTTCACCTTCACACCCTGCATTGAATACGGATGATAACATTGTTACCACCCGTTCGTCCTTAGACTTTGACACAAACCATACCAAACACCTGCCTCTACCTACTTCTCGAGACCAGCTAACTTCCTCATCACACGTGCTTTACTTAACTGAGACGCATTATTACCATGACAACTACACGACTTTGCTGCCATTTTAAGCCAGGCAAATAGCGATTGCCTTACGACCTCCCTAAAGTCGATTTTAAAGTAAGGCGACCTATACTCGCCTGACGACCGCAAAGGGTTAAGCCAACACTAAAGCGTTATTAATGTGAACTTAACGGACGCTTAAGTCACTACTACAGCGTTATTAATGCGAGCTTGATGGAAAACAAAAATCTTGAAACCTACAACGAAAATCCAATTTAGCGTAGTCACCCGCTTGAACAGAAGACGCGTTACCGGCATACTTCGTCCGTCCGTTGATGTTGCTATGCAACGAGTGAGTGCAATGGTGGTGTGCTTGCAACACGATCAAGCTACAACAAATTGCACTAACCCATCACATGCAGATGAAGCGTAAACGTTATAAAATTTTTCTAATCACGCATTCAGTTCTTCGCATGCAGAAGTGCTAAGAGGTGCGGAGTACATTCTTACACTGCACGAAACTACCTGTTTGACCGCTAGCGAGTGGCTGCTCAAAATGTGTTCACATATTCCGTGTTGAATAAAATGAACCTCTTTTTCAAACATGTTGGCGAGGTATAAAACGGATATTCGGCTTCAAACATAAAACCTAACCAAGGTGCTCGCTGAAAACTGTACCACAAAAAAGGTGTTGTCTTACAGTAACACAAAATACCGCCATTCGCAGTACGTCGAGCGTCATACGTGCGGTCCATTCTTACCAATCCGGACGGGTCACTTCATCATCAATGACAGTACCAGGAGGAGGATTTTCCAGTTGCCTACCTCTCCTCTCGTTCTCGAGGAAGAATCGAGCGTTAATCCTCTTCTTCACAACGATGAAGGTGAAATGGGGTCTGTAACAAAACAAATGAGGAAACATCTCAACATAACCTTAATGGCAATCGTTTCATGCATAAAATTGTTTCACACTAGCTTCTCCATTTTGCAACTACCGGTTTAGCTGCATTAAGCAGGAAATGGAAGTAAACCTGGTTGTTTGCACGCGGTATAATGTGAGTAAACTTAGTAGTTTGACTTTATGAAATATACTTGCAAAGCACTTTTGGACCATACGTGTCATGTGAAACTAAAGCTTCTAACCAAAAACTCGGTTTGAGCTCCCAAATTGAATGGCGAGCTACTACCATTGACACACGTACTTGTAGTCCGGCTGTTGTTCGATCTTGAAGCACTCCAGCATCTGCGGCACTTCATGCTGCAGCAGCACGTCGAGCTGACCATCACCGACTCCGTCTCTGTACACGATGACGCGCGATGGAAATTGCCGATTCACTTGCTGGTATTTCATGAGCGCTCCTACAATACAAGCAATCGACCACGTCATAACGACCTGTTGACACGTCACAGCAGCCGCGATGATAACGTCACAATATGGCAAACGTTACGCCGTTTTCACAGAACTGACGTTTCACTTGGCCAAAGAAAACATAATATTACGCCCTAATGGCGTAGATGAATAAATTTTAGCAGAAGGAATCGTTTCGGCAAGGATATAATAAAGTTTCACAAAAAAAAACACAACAAAGGGCCAGTCACGAGTCTGTCAGCCAACTACACGTCCTACTCACCTGTCATACACAGCTTCAATCCGTCAATCAACTCCACTCCAGCGTTTTGGAACGCCACGTTTGAATACCATCTTCAAAATATAAAAAAAGGTCGTGGGTTTGGGTGCCAATCCACAACACGTGGCTATATTCCATGACTAACTTTATGTCATGCATTACCGGTTACAGGCGGAACTTGCAGATCATGAATGACACACAGCACAAATGCACTTCCATACAGTCACTTCAACCCATAATCAGTTGCATTTTTCACTTCTACATTCCTACTTGGTTGAGTAACAACTCTCACCTAGTGTATCGTTTGTTAAGACTTGCAACAAATCCACCAACAGATTGTCCCTTTTGTGATGAATCGTGATACGTATCGATGCCAACGATCATGCAGCCATCCAGCTGTTCAACACACAAATTAACAAGATCACTCATATTTGGCAAGGGCAACTTATTTAAAACTATCACAAAAAAAACACACACTAGCAATAGTTAGTGCACCAATCAAAATGTAAGCCCTTACAGCATAAATTAATGTTATGTTCGGACCCTCTTTCGAAGTTATTAACTCTACAGGCACAGCGCATTTCTCCCACAAGCATGGAAGCCAAAAGCTGCGTTTAATAAATGCCATTTTAAAGGAGTAGACAAGCAGAAACTGTGCACCCTTTAAATTTAAAAATAGAGCGATTATGAAACAAACGTAAGGAGCGGAGGTATCGTGGTATACATATGTCACTGTCTCTCACTTCGCCGTCTCGTCGTCTATTTACCATCGCAGCATTAAACCTCTGTGACCACACAATACTCACCGGTATGTTCACGGTCCATGCTTCGCCGCCCAGCTTACAATTCATTTGGATCGCGATTTTAGTTGCGACGCTCATCAGACGTTTCGGGTTGCTCACTGTTTTTGCCAGAACGACCTGAATGAAAAGAGTTGGAGCTTCAGGAACATGAACCCGATAATGGGCGTGTCAACTAATTACCGGGACACAACAGCATATTGGAGACCCGGCAATGCCATCGGTTTTGCCGTATCGGGTCACAATTTTTCAAAAACACGATTTTAAATTTTAATGCTTCTCACTAAAAAGCAGAAACTACCTAAATGTCACACTGTGAATACAAAAGCACATACTAAGCAATAGATACAAAAATATACTAAACACAAAGGAGAAAATAGATACATTAAACACAATTTTATGGCAACAGTTTCCTTCTTTTTGATTGACGAAAGTGATGAGAATCTGAACATTCACGTATCAAACCGCAGCACTAGTCCGCTATCATATAGACATTCCATTTTCCCTAATACCGTTTTTCCATCACTTTTATATCTTGGTGAAATCTTTCACCAAATTCTTCACTGAATGCCCCTAAGTTTTCGGGAAAATAGTCCAAATGACTACGCAAAAAATGTACTTTAACTCTTTCGCTCCCGCGATCATCGATTGATGATCTCGTGTTTTCAGTGTTCCCCTCAAATTTTGTTAAATTGAGTTACAAAATTAGTTTAATAAACAATCGATTTGTGACTTTATTTTTCATCTGATTTTCATAAAATTTTCAAAAGATCACGCTTATTTTCTCACGCATCGGAAGATGTATAATTTGTGCCCTAATTCTTGGATTTTTATACCCAAACTGGGTTAAAACGACCAAGAACCCAGTTGCAGACGACAAAATCGGCCAAATTCACAGCACGTGCCAACTACACTAAAATCAAATTCAGATTACATCTTTACCACATAACCAAACCCTTCCTCATTAACACAGTCTGAAAACTATTCTTTTGGGGCATCATTTGACAAAATTTCAAGCGATAATGATAAATTTTACGTTTTTAAATTTCCAAATTTTTTAGGGGTCTCAAAACCCCCCCAAACAAATTTGAGTGATAAGTAGATAAAAGTAAATTTAGTGCGTAAAAAATATGATATGTTGCTAAATACCGGTCTCATTTGAAAGCTTAGGAAATTTGCTTTCCAGCAATAGATAACTTTAAATAGTTTAGACTAAGTGGTATATGATATTTACTGATCAAAAATGGGTACTGTACATCATGTCAGTTCAAAACCCCCCAAAATTTTTTGACTTACCTTCACTAAATTACAATTTTTAGAAAAACTACACCATATAAAAACATAAAATAAATCGCAAATGTTTTACCACTAAAGTCGTCATTTTGTATTAAATTTCCAAGGAGACAAGAAGCGAAATACAAGTTTAAAACCTAGCAGAAGTTTGGCTTCTCTAAATCAAAGTTTGCTCTATCCCCCTTGTTTCTCAAGGAATGGGAAGGGTGTAAACAAGCGGCTGTTTCATTGTCAGTGACAGCATATTCTATTTAAACTTGATATTTTCTGAATCTTGAAGAAATTCCCTGTTCAAAAATACATAATGTTACATGGTTTAGGCTAACCTCTAGCAGATAATAACTGATCATATTTTAGGTACTGAATTTAACTACCAAAATTTGGTACCGGTCGGTACCGGTCAAAAAAAAGGTCATGTGCCTCAGAAAGTAGCAAATTGTAGAAAACCTAGGCTTTTAGGTAAGTTTTGATTGATGTACCTTGAAAGCTTATTTCCTTAGCATCATTTTGCGACCATTTCTAAAAAAATTGGTAGAAAATTAAATCTGTAGTGATCTTTGAGGTGAGGGTACCTCTTTAATTTTGAAGACAATTACCCCCAGTTGGGGGGGTTCATTTGCATAAAATTTGCATATTCAAAAAAAATGTTTTTTTTCTATTTGAATTCCTCAAGAAATGTAGATTTCAACGATATATCACACTTAATGTAGAAGTAGACAGCTGAGTAATGATTTACAAACAAACTTGAGGTACATAATTATGATTAATTATGACAGTTTTTCGCGCTGCCACCTTACAGACATTTTTTTCGCTTTTCACGCGGGAGCAAAAGAGTTAAAGCTTATGTTACGCCGTAAGTCATGAAACGCTTGCAATAAGCTTTCAACAAGTTCGCAAAAATCTGGGGATTTGATGTTTCCCAGAAAGTTCTTAACTGCATCAGAGAATGCTTTCCGTGCATTTAACAGTTCTTTGTTCGCGGTGGAAATAAACGCCGGATCTTTCAGCAACACCGTATATGCTCGTTTTACCGCCCGGTCTTGATTAAGGGCCCGTTTGAATAGCCGCCCGTGTGAACAGAACTTAAAAATAAATAAGGGCCCGTGCTTGAATACCCGCCTGATGTAAAAGCTGATTTTTCAGTGGTAGAGAACAATAGGAAATAAGAAGCAGCTCAAATTTTGATTTGTTATTTTTTGTTAATAATTTAAACTAATATAGGGAATTACTCTTTAGACGTAAATAATTTGCGTTTGACGTGAATAAATTGACATGGAAAAAGGATTAAAATGTCGTGAAATATTTGTCTTCAACGATAATTTTTGTACATAATTTTACTTTGAAAATAACAAGCGCCCGTGCTTGAATAAGGGCCCGGTAGTGAGTTTGGTTGAAAAAAATAAGGGCCCGGGCTACAAAACGAGCAAATACGGTAGTCGTATTTGGGGACCATCGAAAAACCTGCTTTGATTTTTTCACATGTAAGCCTCGGAAACTTTGTTGAAGTACTCTCCCTCGTTGTCTAAAGCCTTGACGAATTGCTTCATTAACCCCAACTTTATGTGCAATGGTGGTAAAAGTACTTTTTCTCTATTCACCAATGGAACGTTCTTGATATTCTTCTCTCCAAGTACAAACACTTCTCTACTTGGCCATTTTCTCTTTATCCAGTGGTCTTGCTTTGCTTTGCTATCCCACAAGCACAAGAAGCAAGGGTATTTCGTGTTGCAACCTTGTTACCCAAGGAGAATGGATAACACCTGCAAGTCTCCACATATTACCAATTCATGTTCGGTATATTTGATTCTGTCGAGAATAGCTTTCATATTTTCGTATGTTTCTTTCACTTGCATCGAATGTCCAATTGGTACGGAAGCAAGTTTATTTTTATTGTGTAACAGAACACATTTCAGGCTTCATTTGGAACTGTCTATGAATAGCCTCCATTCTGATGGAGTGTAAGATGTTCCCATAGCAGTTACCAGTCCTCCTATGTTATCACAGAACAACAAATTTTCTTCCATTTGGAAGAATTCTATGAGATTTTTTCCCTGAAGGGGTAGAAACTGACTTTGGTTTCAGGAGCAAACATGTTTTTTTTCCTTCAGCCGTGATCCTAGTAGTTCAGCAGAACTTTTTGGCAGATCAAGTTCCCTAACTAAGCCGTTTAACTCTGCTTGAGTAAATAGTTGCGACTCATTATTCCCTTGGGAGACTACAAAATCTTCACATTGTTCACTGTCCTCGCTTGAAGATATAGATTCACTTTCACTGAGCTAAAAGCCATGAAATGTTGGTATACGAAGTTCATCACAATGCGCAACTGGTTAAATTGCTGATGGCAAACTGGGATAATCTACGGAAGACCTCGATTTAGATGTTAAACCAGTAGTCTTGACAGCGCAAAAGTAACAGTCACTAAGATGATTTTGTGGCTCTCGTCATACCATTGGAGCTCCAAATGAGAAATGCTTCTTTCCTTTTATCCACAAGCTGAATGTGGACACACAGGCTATACATACTTTGTGTGGGACCCAGGACTTGTCTTGGTCCCCCAGTTTCGCAACAAAGCATATTATGCATTCTTTATGAATCGAGTTATATTTCGTCTGTCCTTTTTCTTCGCAAACCAACCACAAATGTAACAGAAACTGTCTGCATCGTTTGTACACCCTCTAAGCCGTAATGTTGACATGTTTAATTACTCAAATACTAGAACAAACGCTCTTATAAATTTCTACAAAACAAAATTTATGATATTAATATCCGCATTTAGTAAAACATGCTAGCTAGTTAGCTCAATATTATACTGTAACTAGAATCTATGTTTATAGTTGCACTAAAAAAGCATGAAACTTGTCACCTCGTGAGTTTTGAATAAATGCCTTGTGGTAACTGCAGTTACACATTTTAATAGCAGTTGTACATACTCATCAAGTTAGGCTACCATTTTAACATCAAGTGAACTAATGCCAACTGTGAAATTTCAGAAAGAATGTCCTTATCAAAGCAGCAAGTTTACATAAGGGAGTATAGTTGTTGCAAAACAATTTAATACTTTGTGAGACAGAGCGATAAAAGCAACAAGAGAAAGAAAGAAACACAGTGATGATGGTATCACGTTATAAAAACGCATAGTACAGGACTATTGTAGCACATAAATAGCGAAATGTTGCGTTCTAGTAAAGAATCTTACAATGGACAATTTATACAACTTACCACCAAAGAGATACATGCATGCAGCTTTTAAAAACTGCAATTCAAATGGCGAGTTGGTGTATGCTATACGGCACTTACACTTTCCATACAGGAGCTGGTGTAAGATTACTAAAAAATGAAGGCTGATACGACAAAACGGTCATCAGATTTGAAATCAGCACCCCAAAATTAGCCAAGGGCACCTGTTTTCTGCTTTGTTTCAAAATTTGTGTAGACCAGTGTAATCTTTAAAGCATTGTTTGATTGCAGGTTTCATACCCCCTCAAAAAAAAATATGAAAACCATTTTATTTGGAGATCGATTATTTGAAGATTGAATTGATAAATTTTACCTCTACTTCGCTCCACCAAATCCCTTTTGCAGATCATAGAATTTTACGTCGGGCGCCAGGTTGCACACCTTTGCATTAGGACAAGGCCAAACTAAGTTGATGTTTTAAGCTATAACTATAGCTTGAGTCAACCACAATGGCAAAGTCAATTCATCATTTCCCAAACTCGCCGTTCATCCAATACTCGATACATTCTCACCTTTTATTGCACGGTAAACTAGAAACGCATACCTGACTGGGCACCGGTGCGTCAACGCAACAAAGTCGCTTTATCGCGTCATAACGTTCTTTCCTGTTCGTCGGAAGCAAGCAGCAAATCTGAAACAACCAATCACAATCGAACACGTGTTTGGAGACGAGGTCAAAACCGGCAACTAACCATCTGCGGAGGTCTGTTCTGCGACATCACATCTTTGATAACACGCTGGAACTGCTCCAATCGATCGCTCTGTAGGTCAGCCATCGATGGGCGGGCGATGTTGAATCCGAGATTACGAGCCACCTACGTTTTAAAAACACGATCGGCTGCGTTGACTTGTTTTAGAAATTAAAACTTGTACGAATATCTATCGTAAAATCTATTCAATTGACAACTGGCTAAAGCCAGAGCCTAATTGGACTAAACCAGGGGTGGGCAAACTTTTTAGTCGAAGGGCCGCACTGACCATTTAAGTGGTCTAGGGCCAGATCTTGTACAGCTGCGTGCAATGAAAGAGATTGCGTTAGCTTAAAATTCTGCGATATGGCCTAACAATGTCGTATTACAGGGCGCAAAAGCGATGGTGTCTCTAAAAAAAAAGGTCATTGCCTTTTGCTTAGACGGAAAATGAGTCAGCGAGAGGTAACAAAGTATTTGGCTCTTAAATACGGCAAGCGTTCCTCCCCTTGTCATTTTAATTTATTATGACGGAGTTTCAACAAGTGTTCGCGGGCCGCACAAAATGCTCTGAAGGGCCGCATGCGGCCCGCGGGCCGTAGTTTGCCCACCCCTGGACTAAACAATTCATCTTTACATATCTTGTGTCCCACAGCTAGTCATGTAAAGTTCATTTGTCTGAGGGTGAAGTTTGAATGAGAGAAATTAAACTAAGTTGGTAGTAACTAGTAACAGCAATTAATTACAAATTCAACATTCGTCTCCATTTCAACAGTCTTTTCTCAACTGCTTCGAGATGTGGGCAGTAATATTATAGCACGTAGTTTGTAATGGCCAGTACTGAATGATATCAGCGATTTGAAATAAAGCTTTCGCTATTTATTCTATGGCCTAAATTTTGAAGTACCTTCATATGAAATGTAATTATTTGGCTAAATAGATAGAAAGTAAGGTTCATCTCAACGAAATGGAAATCCTCTGCTTATATAGTGTCAGGGCCTAACTATAAAATTTGTAATTACTAAAAGCAAGACCGTGGATTGGCGAGTCGACTGTACAACAAGAATTTTGCAAGCTTTTGTGCGGCGTGCATTATTAAGTGGAAATAAGACTTCTTGGATAGCTTTTCTCACCCAAATTTAGTTTGGATACGTTTTAAGCCTTGCCTACAGAGGTCAAAAGCAACTTATCTCTTTTCTTCTTTCATTTTAGCACAGTCCCCGCCTAAGCCAACATGGAACAAGCAAAGGAAGCTGCATTTGGCCTGTGTGTAGACCAGGCTCAACAGCGGGAGTCAGTGCTGCTGAAAATAACGAGGTTGTAAGCGTTCTCACCCTCAGCAGAGCTTGTATGAACTCCTGGGCAGTACGTCCGTCCCTCTGGGTGTGAATGATGAACCAGTCTTTGAGGTCGATGCTCGTTAACATTTGAATATTGCGTAACTCAGCATCCCACGAAGCCTTCTCCGATCCATCGTAAATCGTCTGTTACGAAACAATGAGATTGTTGCGTAACGTTCTGATCATTACGCTGACACACATAGATGGATCAGCTCTCTTCTTTCTTTGGGGAGAGGACCACGGCCTATTTATAGTAGGCCGTGAGAGGACAATGTGAAAAGAATCATTCAAGCAGAAGCCGTGGTGTGTGAAAGCCATTTCTGACTTTGGGATTACAGGTTCAGAGTTCAAAACTCCATCGATATTCGTCAGGAAAAGCATTTGAAATTTTAAGAGGTATGTCTTCCGTAAAGTCTGGTTCGAAAGCGAGTGGATAGTAGCAAACGCACTGAACAAGCAGCACATTTGAAAAGCGGAAAATCATGTCGCAAAACAAATCGTTAGCTTTTTCAAGTCTATGCTATTTAACGTACGCACAGGTAAGGTCAAGCAGCTAAAATTTGATGTTTCGATTAGTAAAAGGTGCAACCATAAACTTAGTCACGAATACAAAGTGAAAGCCACACTACCAATAGGGCGAATTGCCACCAATGACCAATTCACAAACTTTCTACATGTTGGGTAAGTAGCTTCGAATACATCGATTTTTTCAACACAAAACACACGAACCTGAGCAAACTTTATCTTCTCCGGAGGCAGTACACGACCGGCGGCGTCCCCTTCTAGAGTAAGAAGACGATCTTGCAAAGACAAACCCCATTTTTTAAACTCATCGCGGATCGATTCGTTGCTGAAAAATTATCGCATCACGCCATTGATCAAGAACTAGTTTATCTATAGCAAATCGTTTGACAAATTGATCATAAATTTATCTGTCTACAACAGAGCAGCTTATATAATACGGCAAACGTACTTTGGTTAGTTTTTCGCACACAGGCATAAAAGTCTTTAAAACATACACTTCAGTGAAAGTAATAAACTTTTCTTGCTAAACTCGACTTCAAATATCTTTCGTTTAATCCTCAGCGTTATGTCTGTTGCAAAAGCGTTGATACTTCAATCATTTTCCTTCTGACGTTTTGCCTTAAGAGCAGTCAGACGAAAAGCTTAGGTAATATGATATTTCAAGCTATCATCCATTTACTCACCATGTAAGTAATGTATCAACTTACCCGCATATCCTCCTTACAAAGTCATGAAGCGATTTAACTCTCTGGGCTGGTCCCTGCTTGGTGTGCATTCCTAACGTCTTCATAACGTTGTAATCAGCTCGCAGCTGTAAACAATTAGCAGATAACACAAGAGGTAATAGTGAGCTTTGTCTTTAGTAGAATTAAGAGATAAGCGGAGGCGTGGGCGCAAACAAATAGGGATGGGCAATTCAGAATACCGAATCCGAAGGATTCGGATCCCAAACTATCCGAATCCAATAATAGGATTCGGTTTATATCCTGCTTACAAGCTTTATCACGTTGCTTGGTCACAGATTTTCTTTTTGTAAAAGTATCAATTACATGCAGTGTTCCCTCTAACATTTTAATAAGTGTATAACCGTCGGCGCAAGTGTGAAATTGCTAGAAAATATACAAAAACCGCCGGACAAATTTTAGGGGACATTGCTGAACAAACCGCTACATCAGGCCAAGTAGCGTATTTTGAAGTTGTAAAAAAACATGTCTGTGATTGTACAGTAGAATTAGTCTAATGGCTTTATTTATGACGTCAACCTGCTTTTAATAAGGTAACGTTTTCCTCAGTCCCAGCAGAATTTCAGTATTTCGTATACTTAAAATTTACCTATAACGTTGATTTGCGTATAACCGCACCCTTTGTTTTTCCCTCAGTCGTATTTTTTTCAATTATGGCACGTTTAACCTAGTTCACACACTTCTCTAAAAAAGCGACGGTTCAACCTTCAATTCTTATTCACTGTCTCTCACGTGAAACAGTTGGTTCCAAAGATCTTAACAACTGCGAAAAAATTAACAAATACCGCCGGACTTTTTTACGCATTTTGAAGTTATAACTGCGAATCCGCCGGACATGTTTACAACAATTCGCACTTTTTTCGCGTTTAAAGAGAACACTCATTGCATGCAATGATCCAAAACCTAAATCGCACAAACAGGCAAAGATGAAGCTTAAATGTATTGCACTGCAATAATCTCGTTATCTGATTGTGCTTTTATTCTTGTAAACTTGTAATAAATGCTTTCATGTTGATTGTGCTAATTGCAAGAAAAAGATTCGGATTCTGGATTCGGTTTAACTATTCTAGAATAGTAAATTATTCTGAATTGCCCATCCCTACAAACAAATGGTGGACCCTGATTATTCAAAACAATAGCCAGGGCTTAAAAGCTACATGAAAATGAATGAAATCAATAATCAAAAATTACAAAACGAGAAAACACTCTCAGCTTTTCGCTTTGTAGCACTACGGCTATCTGTGAGCACGTGAGCAAAAGACATTCTTCTACCTAGTCGGCTAGGAAAGTTGCATGCACCACAATAGAAACTATTGCAATCTGTCCTCAGTATTTTCATGACAAAAACTCATTCTGGTAAAAGTGGATAAGTGTATCCTGGTAATAATGTATTCTAAGTGTTACCTAACTCTTTCTCAACTTAGGAGATTATGGGCCACTTCTACTATTTAGGCCTCATTGACTGCAGTGTAGTGCAGCATTTACCTCATCGGTGAGTCCAGTTACAGTACATAGCTCAGGAACAAGATGGATAACTTCCAACCCACCACGACGTATCTCCCGCTTCTTTGGCCGCGACACTAGAAGCGGTTGCTTCGCCTCTGTTATTTTCACGTTGTATTGCTGGAAAATATTCAAAAACCGTTACTTCAAAACTCCTCCATCGACAGCATAGATCTTAGAAAGCGTTATGGGACGAAACTTTTGTTACGCATTTGATATTACATCGCGCCAAACACAAAACAGCTTGAACATAACATTGGCCCGTCCATCACTTTCGGCAAACTCCAACAGCATTGCAGCCAACTAACTCCAAATCAATTTCATCATTTCGCATTCCACTGGCAGAGATAAGCAAGCCAGATTAAGCTTTTTTCGGATTTATCACACAGTCCCAGTGTTTGGTTTCCTAACTATATAAGCCACTTTCATTGTTTTATTGCCAAACTAGCTCGGAGAAAAACTGAATTCCGTTTCTATCAACTTGTCACGAACAGGGAAATCGTTTTGTGCCATCCATATGGTCACTTAACTTACGACTTTCCAATCACTCACTTCTTTATAGTAGTCTACGTATGAAATCTTTTGCCCACGTC
The DNA here is from genome assembly GCA_963675345.1 of Trididemnum clinides. NCBI lineage: Eukaryota > Metazoa > Chordata > Ascidiacea > Aplousobranchia > Didemnidae > Trididemnum > Trididemnum clinides. The sequence continues at coordinate 31,947,227 of OY776290.1, read as the reverse complement.
GTTCGAACGTCATGCTGACGTTGACATTCCATTCGATTTCGTCGATGCGATACGTGCTGTTGTTGTAACTGCAACACGATTAAAAATATTGAACGGCCACATCGCAGCATATGGTGATTATCTTGCAGCAATAATGGAAAGGAAATTGCATCCGTAATCAGGCACGAAATCGCTTTACCCGCTTGAGCAAATGGCAAAGCTGAAAAATTGCTTAGAGGTCACCAAGCACTAAAACAGTAGCTCAAAACAATGAAGTTGCTACAGAATTTGTGAAGAAATCTTTGTACTTATCGTTTATATGTGCCCTGATAAAAATGACAAAGTCTCAGAATAGAAAAAAAAGCAGAATTATGCACCAAAAAGGTTCAAAACAATGGGAATAATAAAAACTCTTGACCATGGGCATTTGACAATGATTTGTCATCTTGATTGTAAACTTACCGCGTGAGCACAATTTGACCGATGAGAAATCGCGCCACCTTCTCTTGAAATTCCCTGTTGTTGCGGGACTCTTGGTAGAACTGATTGATGATGTCCAGCACCGTTTCTCTGCGCATCAGCTAAAACAAGACAGTGATGTTGCAACGAGGAAGTAACGTCATCGCACACCACGTGACCTACCTTGTGCGACACCTCGGCGCAGAGCATAACCTTCTTCTCGTACTGCAAGATGCTGGTCATGAAGCCAGGCCACAACTCGAAGGCGACCCGTTGGCACTGTACGACAGTGCTCATGCTCGGGTTGTAGTAATTCCTGCCGACCTGCTTCATTCCGATCAATTCAAGCACTCTGGGTACACAAACAATTTTACTGATACAGAATTTCTAGGCTTCGAACAAACTGGTTCGTCAAGGAGCTATTCGCAGCCCACTGGTTAGTATCAGTGAGCTGCAAGTGAAAGAGCCATGTCAGCTCCCATCTTCATTTTTCTATTACGAATACGACACACAAAAGCAGTTAATTAACAGAGATCAAGTTACAACAGTGCTGGAAGAAACACCATGCAGAAACAATTTTCGGACCTCTGGTTTCAGGATGATGGAACCAATGATGGTTTACAACACATCTGCCACTTTTCATTGCCAACTCTTTGATTTGCGTATTGGATGAACAGCTGCAATGTCATAGACGTAACTTGTGCGTTTATACCATGGCTTGTGTGAAGTCCTAACTGCTTGAACACAGCTAAGCCATAAATTCGCCTTGAAAATGCAATAACATAACAATAACATCTTTGGCACAGACAAAAGCGGGCTTTGGGTATTTCAGCCTAGGATCAGTTACACTGTCGCAAAATTTCAGGCATATTTTTGAGATCACTGCACACCACACTGCAAACGTCGTCGCACCTACGAAAGACCAAGTTATAAATCTGCAGTGAGATTGGAGAATCCGGTGGCAATTCGTTGGTATGAGTGATAGTTATTCTCACGCTGGTTCCATCGGTACGCCGTTGCGAGAAAACTTCAGTAGGCTGCACAAAGCAAAATATGATTAGCAACCGCCTTGTCCATAATAATTTATTCAGCATCTACTTTGTGCAGACCTTGTACGAAAAAAATTAGGTCTTTTTGGGGAAACATAGACTATATAAAGTCGCTGAGCACAAAACAAGCATGCTGAGACTTTTATAGTTTTTCAAAAATGAGGCTTTCTTTAAGAAACAAGCAAGCCCTAAGCTAAACTGCGCTACAACCAGACACTAAATTAGCCCATCTAGCAATACGCAAAACTATATAAATCATAGATACCTATTAGGCCATTAAATTTCAAAATTTCACGACTAATATTCCTCTTGATTTATTTTTTTACTCATATAGTTGCATTCTATTGCAGGGGAGCCAAACTGCGGCTCGCGAGCCGCATGCCGCTTTTGGGTTCTTCGAACGAACTCGTGACGTTTCTACTAACTGTAGTGCAGAGTGGGAATATTTTAGCCTGCTGTACATTGATTTCAAATCGTTTTCCCTAGCTTTATTTTTTCATGACAAGCTTATTGGCTACATCAAACAGCTGCATAGTTAAAGGGGGATAAAAGGCGATGGCCTCTCCAAATATTATGACTAGGGCAAGTTTTTATTGACCTAAAAACTAAAAAAAAAATTGACAGAAAAATTTTGACTTTATTGACGAAATAAAATTTTGTCCGAATAAATTAATGTCTAGGAGCATGAAAATGAGCTTTCTTTACTAATCTGAGTAGAAATATGATAGCCAGTAAACTAGTAAACATTTTATTTCAAAACGTTTCGCTTTATACTGTAGGAATTATCAGTTGTAATTAATAATTAATGTCTCTTGAATTCAGATTAAATTAATGTTTCTTGAATTTGGATAAATTAATGTCTCCTAAACTTTTAGAATAGAACGAACATTAAACTAACAAATACACATTAGTCCTCAACAGAATTTGCAATGTGCACCTCTTACATAAGCAGCAAACTCTGCAATCACCAGGTGTAAGAATTGAAGTGTAAAATCATGTGCTGTTTTACATTTTCACTTCAAGTTTATCTCCTTGGCTAATGGAAAAACTTCTATTGACAAAAGTAGTCGTGGGCTGAGAATGTTGAAGTTAACCGTTGTAAAACGCCGGTGAAATGTCTGGTCTTTCCATCATTATTATTTAGGAATTTCATTGTTTTGCATTCTTTTTTGAATGTAACGGTTAATGCTGCAAGTGACTTCTCCAAAGTCAAGTTCTTGGATTGCCTGCGCCGCTACTTTGAAGGTGTACTTGACACTTTCCATCGTTTCTACAAGCTTTAACTAGACATTTACATTTGCCTTTGATTTTGAAAAGTCGAGCAGCTAAACCAATTGTTTGCAAGCTAACTTTGCTTGAGTTACTACAATACCAGACCCTTCAAAACTTTCCACAATCGCTTTCACTTCGGGTAAATTCTTTGCATAATGTGAGGCTGTATTTAACCAGCTTCCCCATCTTGCAATAACAGGGTATGAGCCTTGTGTGGTGGTGCTTTTTAAATGTTGATTTGACTTTTTCAATTAGATGATCAACATCTATAAAGTGAGATTTAACTTTTGTAGTACAATTGTGCAATAAATGTACTATACATGTCACATGAAACAGCAAAGGATACAGACATTTTAATGCTGCACTTGCAGCCACTATATATTTTGGAGAATGAGACTATAAAAGACCGAAAGAGATTCTGTTGATTCCAAGAGATCGAACAGCATTGTCAACTGCTTATGCAATGATGTTGGCATTTGGCGCACAAGGTAGAGGTCGACAGCCGTACAAATATTTGGCGTGAGGTGTTTCTAGGCTTCCAACTAAAATATTTAAATATTTCTGCCAGACCGAGTGCTGTTATTAACAACCAGAAAGCTTAGTTTATTTTAAGATTTGATAAACCAAACAGAGATCCATGAGACTAATTTCTTTAGCATAATCACAATAACCTAAGGAAACTAACAAAAAATAAGACACCGAAGCTTTTCCTCCCCTCACAGGGACTTCAGCAGGGCAAAATAAATCTGTAAATTTAATATTATATTACTGGTCGCTATTGACATAAGTAGTATCGTTCTAACACTGCACCTCTCAATGAAACACGTGCAAAAGCGACTTCGCTCCTTGTGAATGACCGAATTTTATATTTAAAGAGAGCTTGAGGCATTTAATGAGCAGAGCTTCCATTAGCTCGGTATCAATGATAAAACGGCACTTTTATAATACAGTAGACGCCGCTTAATATGACCACCTTGGGACCAGACCATTTTGGTCATAATATCCGAATGGTTATAAAAACCGAAGCCGCCATAACAGCTCCTGAATCGACGCCGTAAGCCACAAGAAGTCCAAATACAGTCAAATTCATCGTTTACCCGAAGTAACAGTGTGACGTTGGCAGTAAAACAAAGTACAGTACTTTAACACTACAAGTGACGGTAAAATTTAGTACAGTGTGTAACAATATGTTGAAAAGGCGAAGTTATAAGTGCGTGGCGGGAAAAAATACTGTACTGCAACAAGAAAGATGGAGAAAATGTTGGTCATATTATCCGAAATTTGGTCATATTAAGGAGAATTTTAAATGGAGAAATTCCGGACCGTACCAAATTGGTCATAATAAGCGGCTGGTCATATTATCCGTGGTCATAATAAGCGGTGCCTACTGTAGTGTAAAGTTTAGCTCTGCTGGCATTGTTTCTCTGCATTGCAGAGAAACAATGCCAGTCGAGCAAAACTTTACATTACTAAAAAACTGCCGTTTTAACACTAAAACCGAGCTGCCGTTTTAACACTAAAACCGAGCTAATGGAAGCGCTCCTAATTAAACTCCTCAAATCCTTTTTAAACGTATAACTTGGTCATTCACAAGAAGCAAAATCGCTTCCACACGTGGTTCATAGAGAGATGCGGTGTTAAAACGTGATTACTTTTGTCAATAGCGTTTAGTAATATATTATTAAATTAACTTCGAATTTACAGACTTATTTTGCCCGGACAAAGTCCCCGTGAGGGGACGAAAAGCTTCGGTGTTTTATATTTTGTTAGTTATCTTACGCTATTATGATTACGCTTAATAAACGACTGTTATGGATCTCTGTTTGGTTAGTTATATCTTGTAAGAAGTTTCCTCCCTATTTGAAATCTATAAGTTTTTTTGTACATTTTTTATGCGGTGTAACTCATCTGTGCTTAATTGCAGCACTGTTTTTCTGCAAGTAATTTCAAATGGCAAATTGTGACCAATATCGTGAAATATGAGTTTGACATACTTATTGTTTAGCTTGTACAAAGGAATATTAGCAGACAAAAATGTCTTGGTAATTATTTCCACAAAATAAGTGTTGCTGCTCCTTAAAAACGATTGCGAAATGTGAGAGATTAAACATCTGGTGCCTAACTTTTTTTTGTACAGGGTGTGTAAAAAGTAACTTGGAGGTTTTAAAATTCATTAAAACCATCAGTGTGTGTCTAATTATATAGAAGCTTTTTTTCTTAAGAGATCAATTCTTCAAATTTTTGTATTAATCATTCAAAAATTTTTTTGTTTTAATAGCTGTTTTCATGATATTTCAAACATTTTCATTTTTTAACCTTTCATCATGCTATCTACCGAAGAAAGAACTGAGATTGTGATTTTGATGGCGAAATTAGAGTCAACAGCAGCCGTCCGTCGAGCTTTGCAGAGGAGAAGAGTGAAGGTTCCAAGTGAGAATACCATTCGCGATACATTTAAAAAATTTAAAGAAACCGGTTCCGTCCACAATCGACCAAAATCAGGAAGGCCCGCGTTGGAAGATGAAAAGGTTGAGGAAATTTCAAATTTCTTTAAAAATGAGCCTAAGACTTCTCTGCGATTCGTTGCAAAAGAAGTTGGTTGCAGTTTTAAAACTGTTCACAACATTGCGAGACAAAAACTTAATTTGTTTCCCTATAAAATCCAAATGACACAACTTCTGCATGACGAAGATATAGTATTGAGAATGGCAATGTGTGAAACTCTCCTAGAGAAAATCGATGCTGATGAAAACTTTCTTGATCGCTTGATTTTTTTGCATGAATGCACTTTTTTTCTTGAATGGTATGGTAAATCGCCATAATAGCAGGATTTGGGCCAGAGAAACTCCCATGGAAACAATTCCAAAAAACCCATTCAAGCCCTAATGTGAACGTATGGATGGGTTTATCTTCCACACGCATTTATGGCCCATTTTTCTTACCAAGCAACATTAACGGCGAACTTTATCTCGATATGTTGGAAAAGTGCTTCATTCCTCAGTTGACGAGAAACGTTTTCAGTAATGTGATTTTTCAACAAGATGGACCGCCAGCGCACTACCATCGAAAAGTACGAGAATTTTTGGATAGGACGTTCACTGGATGATGGTTAGGACGCTGTGGTCCTCTTGTCTGGGCAGCAAGGTCTCCGGACCTCACACCCCTTGATTTTTTGCTAGGGGTCATTTGAAAAATGCCGTTTACGAAAGGAAACCTGCGACAATCGATGACTTAATGAACTTCATTACTGAAGAAGCACATAAAATCACCACCGATATGTGTCAAAACGTAATGCAATGTTTTCATCGCTGACTGCACACTTGCGTAAAAAATGGCGGTAGTTCGGTCGAAAAATATTGAACTTTTCAACAACCTTTTTAAATAAAAGCGAATGATTATAAAAATGTGTTCATTTTCTCTTTTAGTTTGCTTATTTACGTAAATTCTAATAATCAAAGAGTAATATTAAACGTTTTATTAGTCCATACATGGCAAAGTGCAAGAATTATAAACTATAGAAATCCCCAAGCTACTTTTTACACACCCTGCATTTGCACGAATTTCGATGACTAATAACAAGAAGCGTTTGCAGCAAGAAACCGTACAGCTGTATCAATCGCAATATAATTCGTTGTTGGGAATTTTCATAAATTCTCTAGGGAAGTCTTAAAGTACGAATTAAATTTTAGATGTTTTGGTAGCTTTAACTTTTGGCATCATTCAAAAACCTATACCACAAACTAGATCAATAAATATGTCACGTCATTTTTTTTGACAGTTGATTCCACGGTAGAATAGCAAAACACCATCTATTGGTGAGCTTGCACTCTGCACCTGCATAACTACTCTTCACTCCATCTTGATTCACCGTAACTAGTGAAAAGGTATTCTGAACTAGCTTTGTAGATACCTCTTCGCTATACTGCAAATGTTGTTACATAACTAATGTACAAAGGCAACTATTCGACTGGAACATAGCAGCACATAATTTCGTCCCACTTTGATTACAGCACTTCAATCGTATAATTGTGACAAAAGTAGCAATCTGTACTGCCTTTCAATTGGCAAACATTGCAAATTAAAACAAAGCTAAGTTTTGGCACATACCCGGGGCTGCCACTTGTAGGAATTTTTGGTCAGCTGTGGGGAGTAAGGAATCCCAACAGAATTCTTTATTGGGCGCAAGAAATTTTACGAAAATAGTAATGAAACGTAGGAATTTTCCAGTTTCGTCAATTTACACCTCGAATCACGCATGTTTGGCTCAGATGAATTGCAAACATAGTTGCCCATCTTGGAAATTTATACCTAAAATTTGGGATTTTTTTGTTGAGAAACTTGTTGAAAATATCTGACAGTGATGCAGCAAACTGACATTTCAGCAGATTTGACAAAGTTGGGACGGTTCTGAAAATGGATGACCTTATTTCTTGCTAAGAGATCGACGCTGAAATGATGGAATTTTCGGAAATTTAGAATAAATCAAAACGCGGTCAAATGTCGAGACAACACTGTTCAGTCTTGAAATTTTGTTTATCATCTCTATGTGAATGGAAGCAGTGTAGGGACCATGCAGGAATTTTTGACATTTTGCAGCAGGGGTTTTTGGAAATTTTGAGCGGCAGCACTGCACTCATCAGTGATCAGTTTTTCTCACCAATACGAAAGAAACGTTTTGACTAACAGTGTTAATTATTAAGAACTGACTTTACTACCCTAAAAAAATTGACTTTTTATTGACCTTTCAAATTAAGGATATGAAACGTAGGCTTTGCATCCGAAACTTACAAAAAACCACTCCGCTCAAGCTTACTACAAAAAAATTGACTTTAATGAAAAAACTTGCCCTAATTATGACTGAAGCAAGAAATTTACCAAAATCCACTTTCGAAAGATTAATCAAGTGTGTTTTGTGATCAAAACGAATAAAACAATCACTTTTAGAAAGTTTTATCTTAAAAAAAAAGATCTTCATCTGGAGAGGCTATTGATTTAAAGACGCCGATCTGCTACACATGAATTGCCTAGGCGATTTACTGAATAAGGATTGTATCGCATGTGGCTCTTACGTGAAGCAATTTTGACCTCTTCCGGTCTATTGTCTTCACATACTGCAAGCAACTGTTTTCTTTAATCCAACTCATTATTTTAATTAATGAGACTCCAGATTTATTTTGTGCATTTTCTTGTTTTAGTATCATGAAAGTTTAAAACACAGTAAATATGTATAACAAGATTCTGATGATAGTGAAGTGCATCGTCAAAAACGCTTGATAAACGTATTTGTTTTCGTTCAAATGGTGTGTTGCTAGTAGCAGTAACAACGACCAGGCTAAATGGAAGTGATCACATTTTATACGCATCACAAATCACGATATGAAGAAAATCTATTATGGGGAGTCCAAATCTACACCTTTTAGGCCAATGGCCATTATTCGCCTGGCTGATGTAGATGAGAGTACGACTCCCGTTCTTATCACTTTTCCATTCTAACATGATGAGAGTTACATGATCCGGAGGTAGATGAAATAACTCCCTAAAGTACTAGTTTTTTTTCCAGGTAATTTAGGACTCGCCTTCTCTCACTACGAACCAGCATTAGCTCTATGAAAGCTCAGATACTCCACTAACCATTATGAAAATGGCTTGATCATGAACTTTGAGTCTACGTTCATTTAACCGCATCAACTCACCGACGGTTGTATGAGCCTGGTGGTGAAAATCATTGTTCCATCAAACATGAAATTGCCGAGCATTTCACGATGATCTCGCAGCATTCCACGGCGCGCATTTTTATGATCAACCTCTGGGTTGAAATCCACTCTGAAAAGCATAAAATGTGAAAATTAAACAAAGACTACAGCAAATTACACAAGATCTAACGACGCGAAAACTGTTGTTGTTGTTACCCTTTCGAGGGATAGAGGCATGGGGGAAGACCATGGAGCCCCAGAAGCCAGGCATCTCTCCTGAGTCTGGACCAGAAGTCAGAGAGTCGCCAGAGAGTGGCACATTGCAGAATGAGATGAGAAGTGTACTGGGACACATGGCAGCAAGCGCTGCATGAAGGATTCTCGATTCTGCCAATTCTAGTGAGGTAAGAGCTCAACAGTAGGCTGTGTCCGTTGCAACGACAACGAGCACAGCGAGAGTGACGAGGGAGCGCAAGTTCCTCAGTGGAGACCGAGGCAACCTGTCTGTCAAAAAATTTAGATAAGACAGTACACCTCAAGTCTGAGAAAAGACAAAGAGTGAATACTGGAGATAAGATGGATACTATAAGGGATTGCAGAGGGCGCAAGTAGCGCTCCCCATCTGGCCAACTCATCAGCCACATCGTTCCCCGGGAGAAATGAGTGTCCAGAGACTTATTGTAGCGTGATAGTAAAGGAAAGAGAAGGCAGTTTCTGCCAGAGAGTTTGAGGCAAAAGGAAAGATGTAGAATAGAACAAAGTGGCAAGGACAAGAGCCAGAGTCTGAGAGAAAGAGAAGAGAAATGACAGACTTGTTGGTGCTGCTGGCACTAGCAAATTGCTTGCAGAATAGCGTAGGCTTCAACGGAAAAACTTGAACATATTGGGCCTGCCGAAAAGAAAAGGGTGGCCTCAGTGCCACAAAGTGAGCAGTTGGCAAGAACGCCAGAGCCGCCTTTGCCAAAAGGAAAAGCAACAGAGCCAACTGTCCAGAACACCAGATCGTGATGTGAGAGATAGTTAAGGTGAACGAGAACCGCACCTTGGCGAGAGGGGAATCGAAGCTGGAGCATTGGGAGAAAAGAGTGGGCTCCACAGTGAAGGAAGGAAGGTTTCAAAGAGGAGAGGAAGGGCAACCAATGAGAACCTCCCTAGGAGAAGTAGAAGAAAGCTTGAGCGGGTGAGTGTACGTAAAAGTTTTCCAGGAGGATCTGGAAAGTCGAGTTTATAGACGTAACAAAAAAGTAGAATTGCATTTCACTAGATCGGCGTCGTAAGGATATCATCAGTTTAGCAAAGAAAATGCTAATTTCAAGAAGTGAAGCTCTAGTCGCAAAATAATGTACACGCATCAACGAAAAAATATAAATTTCAGCTTTAGTAAGGTACGCTGTAGGCTAGAGGTCGGCTACGGAAAGACCTATTGAAGACTTAAAGGCTAAACAAGACTAGCCTATGGAGGCAAGGAGCAACGGTGTGGTATCTAACGAAGCTGAAACTACTTAAAGCAATATTGCATCAAATGACCCTTTTGAGACGCCCTCATTAACAGCGTAAATAGAATAAGAGCATTTCTTCACAGAAAACCAACCAAGTTCCTGAGCTATCCATCCATCTCCAAACAAAATTTTTGGTCACTCTCGCCTGATTCTAGGTTAAACAGTAGTTTTTATTTACAGCTATTTTGTTAAGCTGGTTCAAATGCAGTACAGACCGACACAGTTGAACATGCTGATAGGTGACAAAACTCCAAAGTTATCAGTGTCAGCGCAGAAAACTATTAATCAATCAACCAACTGGTTTATCATTTTGTCGAACAAACTTCAACCAACAAACCTAAACTGGAAGACTTATTGACTTCCTTTTTTGTAAAAGTGAAAACACCCCTAAAATCCTAAGGCATGGTGCTTGTACCACATCCTTGCAGCGCTTGGTGGTTTGCAAGTAAACATAACAAAAAAAATTGCGGGGTGGTAAGCTTATGACCTTTTTTCTTCGCTTTGTGTAAGCTTTGAGGTGCTGATTCAGTGTACGTCTGTCGCTAAACACCCATTTTTGAATCAGACTTTTATGGCGTGGGGGAAGAAAAATCAGCTTAACGGGGTGCAATAACACTTTGATGAGCTCACAACAAAAGTCATGCAGCGTAAGCATGGCCACTGTTTCAACAATTTACTATTTCTCGTAATGTGTTTCAATGAAGATTAAGTTTAGATGTTTGCAAAAGATATGTCATTGAGTTAGTACACTTTCGCAGCACGCCTCAACCCAGAAGATATACATAGCGTAGTTTACTCTTACCTGTACTGATGTAGCACCCAATCCCGAGCACAATTAAGGGGAAAGAAATTTGTCATTAAACGCACCGGACGACCTCCGCTCCCTGCAAAACGCTTTTATGCTTCAAAATCGGACTTTTTATTAAAACAAACTGGTTTTAACTATTTTGTTTAAATAAAAGTTTCAGAATGACAATGATAATGGTAGCAGTAAATCACATAAAACAATTTATTTCAATATACATGTAGGCTTTGATATTTGCAATGATGAATTGTAACATCCACCACTAAGCAACAAGCAATTTCTGGAGCAAGTCAAGTCATTTCACGCCATCAAATCAAATTTGATAAACTTAATTGAATGAAAACAGCGACACCATAGATCCAGGTCACCATAACAAGCCTGCCAGGGCTACCTGTGATGAATTATACCAGCAGGATGAAATTCACTTCGTACCTTTCTTGCTTTGAATATGAGAGGGTTTGGTGTGAGGGTCGAAAAGAGAAGGATCAAACGCCCTCCTGCTACCCAGCATCACTTGCTGCCTCTGCAGCGCCAATCCTTCCATGCCTCGCACCAATCCAGCTGCTCCTAAAATAAAAAAACAAGCCAGCTCACTAGTAATTTGTACAACGTAAAGTAAAAGCAAAAAGAGGAAATCCAGTACAATTTAGATATTCGCTTTTAAACCTGCAAGTTTTCTATTTTGATTTTTCATGCTATTAATTTTAATAAATGCATACAGAACCAACTATTCGCTGCTCACATCAATCGGCAGGAAGCCACTATGCCAGATGATTTCCTTTTATTAGGTCATAACGCTACTGTGGTACATGAACGTTTCTATTAATATCCATATTCCAGGCGGGCAAATAACCGAGACGCAGTAATGAACAATGCATGTGGCGACTACTCGGTAAAATATCGCAGAACTGAAACCTGCAACCTGCACTAACAATACGCTGAAAAGGGCGTTTTGTTCATTTCAACAAAAACACGAACATTCAAGCAGTTCAATTTCGCTATACTGAAAGAGAAAATTAGTTACAAAAAATAAAGACAGGGTGTCCGTCTGTAACTGGAAGATTAATTCTTGATTACCCTTGATCGAAAATAGACCTAACTCTCAGAGCCGCTGGGATATGAAAGCTAGGATCTCATTAAAATAACCTAAAACCTTAATTTACAGCATGTATCAACCAAATTTTCTTAGTTTCCCTGTAGTATAGCACGATTTTTTATCTATCAGTTATCATGAAACTGCATAACTTTTAAACATTAAACAAGAACTTTACGTCAACCGGCTACTCAAAATTGTGTTAAAACTGAAACGCTTTTCTGATAACGAAAACGGCCGTCCTTGTCCTTCAAACGTCTCGTGGTGACTGCGGCAACAATCTGTTCTCTTCGTTCAATGCACTCATGCATCGATCCAGGATTTCCCCGCACATGATGGAGATTACGCTAAGCTGCTTACATATTCATTTCTTTATTAAAAAGCAAATCGCGTAATAAAGCATCTACTTACCACTCGGTCCTCTATTAACGCCACCACGTGACGGAAGTGAGTAATCACCTCCACCACCGTGGGCCGGCGGTTGCCGTTGTTGAGGTGGTGGGTGCTGCTGTCCAGCACCAGGTCCTGGCCTTTGCCTTGCTCCTGCACTATTCGGTGGACCACCAGCTGCCCCATCTGCTTACAAAAATTGAGAAAAATCAAAATAATAATGTCGTGTGCATTACTAAACCATTACAAAAGCCACACTACGTAAGCCAAACAACATCAAATACAGAGTAAAATACAGGAAATTTATAAAACACTTTTCTAAAACCTAATCGTGATCTAAAGTTTTTAAAACTTTATTATTCGACGACAAAGCAGCACAAGTACACGAAATTAAGATCTAGATATTCAACATATTTGTCGGTCGATGGAAACCATGACAAAAACGTCAGACAATGGTAGATTGAAAAAGCACGCAGTGGCTTGTTTCGGAAAAGCAAATAAATTATAATAAAAAAACTCCTATTAGTAGTAGCGTGGCATGGCACTCTGCCGTTTGTTCCAGCAAAAACTTTATAAAACACCAACGACACCGCGTGGAAACGAATACACTGCATCTGCTGGCTCATTGATTCGTGATTTTTTTGTATTATAAATGAACCTAATTGCACCCAGCAGTACTTAACATTTTCTTGAGCCGACGCGACGGCGTAGTGGTTAGAGCGTTTAATTCGCAGTCGGTAGATCTGGAATTCATTCCCCTTGTCGAGCCATACCAAAAGACTTTAAAAAAATGGTATTCATAGCTTTTCTGCTTGGCGCTCGGCATTTAGTGGAGGTTGCGGAGAACAAGCCGACAAGTTTGCTTGTTGTGTCCTAGGGCAAGGCACTTAACGGGACGCTCCCGCCTTTATGTGGAAGACAGGTGGCCCAGTTTTCCCTCTGAAGAGAGGGTTGGTGGCAGGAAGGGCATCCGACCGTAAAACAAATGTCATGTTATAAAAATGCAGATATCTGCTGTGGCGACCCCTAATCGGGAAAAGCCCAAAGAAAAAGAAGTACTTAACATTTTCTTGTTTATAGGCACAAAATGGATCGATTGTTCTTTTCTATTAACTGGCCATGTAGTTTCATGATTTAGAGTTTAGAGCTCGCAATAATACTTCTCGGCAAATACCAGGCTTTTGAGCTAACGAAAGTCAAGCAGTGGAACACTCACCATCAGCAGGAACCGCCCGAGCCCGTCCTCTTGCTCTACCACGTGACCTTGTGACCTCGCGACCTTCCATTATTACAATTAATACAAATTACCATAAAAACATACCTGACACTCTAAATCAAAAGAATTGATTGTACACACAAAATTGCTTTAACTGCGATTTGAACTGCCTTAAAAGAGCAGTCCACAACCTACCTTTTACGCTAAGCGAGCGCAAACGTTAACGGGCAAGGCAACAAAATAAAAACCAATTTTTGTTCATAAGGTATACTTCAGTTTTTCAATGATTGCACCCCTAACAAATAGGTTTTATAAATTGAAATAAGTTCGCTGTACACAGTACACGCTTTTAATTTCTACTACAAGAAAGGTGAAAGCAAAGTTTGCTTACAAATTCTAAATGTCGTGCTAGTGCTATAGAACGCCTCCGCTAGAACTTAGTTTTAATGTTTAAAATAGCCGTGACCATCAAACTTGTCGAATTAAACTGATCGAATCATGTTAGAAGTTAAGAATCTTCCGCGCATAGCATGAATCAAAATGGCGCTCGAGTTAACTCGGTCTCACTGGTTCCACACTTACAGCAGCATTACAAACAGAAACAGCGCGATACAAAACACATTGAAGTTTAGTCACGCCATACCAATTACAAATTTAACTCAAAATAATCTTTAATTGTATTTTCATTGCTCAGCCAAAATCCTGTTGATAGAAAGGGTTATGACAATTTATATATGAGGTCATTGTCATTACCAAGGTGGTTAAGGTCTAAAGGGATCTAGTCAAAAGCTTTGACCAACCGAAAACTGAGCAGTTATAGCTGAAGATCACGAGTGGCCGCATCTACATCTTTTCGATAATTAAATATAGGCAATCGTTCAGCTTTATCTTTTATTTACGGAAAATATATTTCGACTATGTAATAGTCATCATCAGTTTCTTAGATTCTATTTGAATAAGCAATTGATGATGACTATTGCATAGTCGAAATATATTTTCCGTAATTAAAAGATAAAAGCTGAACGATTGCCTATTTTTAATTATCTAAAAGACAATTTATACCATCACATTCATTCTTTTGTTTTACCGACTGAAAACTGTTCACGCCCAACGACTCGTACTTTTAATGGTTGCAACTTGCAAAAAGACAAAAACTAGAGCGAAGTAACGCAAACGGGTAGAACGAACATTTTGAAAAGTAAATCGACCAATATTAAAATGATTTATCGGTAGAAGAATTTCCCACAAAAAGAACGAATTTAGTCTATAATTTAAAAACTAAAAAATGTTTCGCGGAGTTCCTAAAAGAGATTTTCTTACTTATTGCAGGGGCTGCAGACCCCAGTTTGGGTACCGCATATGATGCAGCCCAAAAATTCACTTTTGTACTCATACGTAGGTACCATAAAGCGCACACGACAAACAAAAATTTTTTGTTGACAATACCAGATGTTCACACCACAAGGTACACTACATCAAGGGTGTCAAACTCGAGGCTTCTGGGGGCCACATTGCACATATGAGCAATCGTGCCAAGGGCCACATGAAGTTTTCAATTTGGAGATCACCACTTCTTCGGACGGTGTTCAAACATTTTATCACCCGACACTTAATCACGATAGGGTTAGAGTTAGGGTTAGGAACGAGACAATTAATCACATTAAGATTAGGATTAGGGTGATGGATTCTAGTCCACTTGCAATATCGTCGTGTTATAAAGTTTATGTTATTAGATGTCTAGTGATTAAATGTTTGGTGATGAAATGTCCGAAATCCCTTCGGGCAACGATCTCTGTAATGTAGCCCAAAGTGAGGTCGATCTCCAAAAAAAAGATCATCATCTCTCCAGCATCTCCACACCATCGCCCTTATGAGGCCAAATCGAGTTCTGTTGTTTCACCAAGTGGAGTTATCTCCAGATAAAAAAAAATCTGTACCTCTCAAGTGTCGCCTGTGATCAGGGGTTCAAACGTTTGTTCAAAGATGATACGTTGCAATACTGCCGAAATTCATTGAGAATTTTAGAATCGTCTTGTGGGCCGCATGCGGCCTGCGTGTTTGACACCCCTGCACTACATAACACCATATAAATAAAAAGCATAAGAAAATTTCTGTACAAAAATGCTTGAGAGCAAAAAACGTACAAAACCGGACGAAAATATGTACTGTGAACAGCCACCTAAGAGCGAAATCTCCCACGTTCGGTTTTTTTGTTCTCAAGTTTATGTAAACAAAGATCTTTTGAAGATTACGGCAGACCGTTACAACAGCTTTGACCTTTTTAAGTCCACCAGTGCACTTGGTGACTATTATGTCAATAGAATGTACAGTCTAAAGCACACCTTGGCAATCAATTTCGTCGAGGGACAACATCAAAAAATTGACAGTTGTGGTGCGCCAACACCAAATGCTAACTAACTTTTGCATGGTAAGGTTTATAAATAGAACTGGTTAAGCGAGTCATTTGTACTTTGGTTTTTGTTAAAACCTCATTTGAGGTTATTTCAGTACAGAAACACTTTACTCGTAAGTACATGCCGGCTTAAAACTCTAATTATGCATCAATTCTATATTTTCTTGCTGATGCCATTTTGGTCTAAGACAATACCGCAAATTACTGTTGTATAATAGCAAATAGGCAAACTCACGAGCCTTAACTTAAAATCTTTTTTTTCATTTTGGCGATTGTACAGCTGGGTAAGATACACTTTTCTGCAATGTGATCGCCATAGTTCCCTACCTAGGGCATCATTGGAAAATCATTTTCTAACTACAGATTGGTGTTCGGAGTGACTTGCACTTTAGCCATCGTTGCTTTTGTCTGTTTCTCCGTCATGATGCATGAACTTGCAATGTGTATGTGGTAAGTGAAGACGTTTGTGGAACTTCTGTCAGCACTCTGTAAAGCCTAATAACTCCACAATGAACGGCAGATGTCACAAGCACACAAACTAGCAAACTGCTTACTTATTGCATTGCTCCAGGTAAGTCACACCTTATTATTGCTATAAGCAGTACCTAGGCTAACCTATAGTGTCTGTGACATCCTCTGCTGATACACCAGTGATTTGGCATCGATAAGTGTTGCAAAAACTTCCAATACATTTAATTTTGGTCCCACAATAGTAAAGCTCAAGACTCTGCTATCTTTTAAAGCTTCTAGCCAATTGTCGCTCACCAATTGCACTGACGAGACCTGAGAGGTCAAAATACTGTACAATGTCTGTAGTTATGCTCTAAAATAAAACTGTGTCAGATATCTGGAAACTATCTGATTTATTAACTATCTAGTATCTGGTCAGATAGTGAGCTTCCCACAGGAGTTATTTTATTAACTTATTTAAATTTAATTACATCTTGACAAACACGCTGAATTTAGACTCCCCGCAACAAGTTTGGCACTCAAATTTATCGGACCACTTTGCAAACTACAAGACTTTTGTAACTTTTTGTCACATTCAGTTATGAGAGTAAAACAAAAAATATGGTTGGGATTGGTGGTAAAGGTGTGACTAAAACTAGGGTTAGGATTAGTAGATGAAATTTCTGCATCTTCGCAGCATTCCGCAAAGGCCTAATTTACATTAAACACAGAAACAGGAGATGTAGAAAAAAAATTGTTTTGACATGCGAAGTTTTCCTATGCGGTTTAGCCCCAAAACCTTCCAGTAAACCCTAGTCTGCTAGATTATACCTTCAGCAGCAGACATAATTAATAGCAATATTGCATATGATGGTATCATTTGGTAAAAAAATAAGGGGGGAAAACAGCTTGGACGGTGACATAATGTACGTAGGAGGCATTTAATTATAATGCAAATTATCAAAAAATATGAAACCATGAGATGCTACTTTTTGCTACATTTTTGATATGTTATTCTCCATTCAATGTAAAACCAAACAAAAGAAAATCATCAAAATTGGACCAGGGAACGCCGAGATAACGACTTTTGAATTTTTGGCTATCACTAGGTGACACACTTATCTGCTCGGCCAATTTTTTATTTTACAGATTATTTTCACCATAGAGAGGTGGTTAAAGTGTCAATTCTACCATTTTTGATAATCCAAAAATGACACTATTTTTATTCTGAAATAAGTATATTAGCAGTTATTTGCCATTTTCCAGTTTTCGGGAGGCTAATTAAAAGCCCCACAAATCCCATGCAGAAATTAAAATACTGCCAAAAAATAATTGTTGTATTTATATTCCTTAACGATATCAACTTGTAAAATAATCATTTGAGATGATATTTTTATCATTTTTGAAATACAAGCTACAATAATTGAACTTTGTCTTGTAAAAATTAAACCAGGTTATGCTGTAATGATAATATGCTGTTTTAACACAAACTTTGTTAAAACATAAGTGCCATTAAAAATTGGCTAATGCTAGGTTCTATGATGTAGCATGCAAATGATGTTACAACAAAAGAAATAATCTTTCATTCTTAATCAAAAGATACCTCAATAGAATAAAGAAATTTGCTGTGAAGAAAGCACAGCGAGCAGTTATGAGTGATGGCGTTTGGTCAAGAGTTTTCGTCTTGTGAAATTGAATAATTTAGCTTGTCATCCAAAAGCTAATGTGCTCTTTTTGTTTTTCCGATTACATTTCTGATTTATGCCAATTATTCTAAACAGTAATACAGATTAAACCAGTGCTTATACAGTTTATAGTTAATTCATAGACTCCTGCCCAATCGGATTGCATAGCAAAAGTAATTGCCATAGCACTTCCAGAAAATAGAAAATAGCCATAGGTGTTTCAGAAAACCAAGCTTAATATTGTTGTCTTCAGAAACCAGGCTTAACATTGTGGTCTTCACTTTCCAAAACTGAAATCAAATTAGTTGCTTTGGGATCTAAAACTAACATAAACTGTGAGGATATTTCTTCAAAATTCATCTGTTTGCATTGCAGTGGATACGTGCTTATTTGATTTTTGCTTTGTTTTGTGTTGACTGTAATTTAATTTGTATTTGGCTTCATTTTTAATATCACCATCAGTATTTCCCATACCTGGTGTTAAATATCAACATTAACATTTGGTATAAGAAATTGCATTGCTTTTGCATCAACTTTATCAAAACTCCCAGTGCTTTATCGTGTCACATGATTCGTGTTCGCATTTATATACAGTATGTTCACATTGCTTATGATGATTCACTGTTCAACAAAATTTTGGTATCAGTTCAGGTAAACATTGATTTAGGGTAATTTGGGGTCGCTGATTTCAAATCTGCTGTCAGATTTACTCTATCGCGTCAGGATTTTAAGATAGCGTTGACTGGTGGGGTACTTCATGCTACCTTTCATATTGCCCTTCCTAGGCTAACTTTTGTATCATCTTGCTTTTATCCACCGGTCACTTTTTGGAATGCTATTTATTGAAATGTACTCTATTGTAGGTGCTAAGTTCAAAGGTTATATTAGTTACAAGGCCTAAATTGCATTTTACTATACTAATTGCTACCACACAAAATATGTCAAGTCGCAGAAGAAAATGCAAAAATGATCCAGATAACTTCTGTTACATGTGGACAGTACACTCCTCCTGTGCACCGCAGAAAGCTCATCCCAAAAGTGAAGACTGCTTACAAGTTTTACTTTGGGTGCAAAGTCGGAGACCAGGACAAGAGCTGGTCCCCTCATATAAGCTGCAATGCTTGCAACACACAATTACTGCGGTGGCCAGCTGGAAAGAAGAAAATGCCATTTGGTATTCTGATGGTTTGGCGAGAACAAGCTGATCACACCACCGATTGTTACTTCTGCCTAACGGATATAAAGGGATTTTCCAGAAAGAACAAGTCAAAAATTAAATATCCTGACTGCAGATCGGCAATGAAGCCAGTTCCACACAGCAGTGAGGTTCCCATTCCATCACCACCTCCAACTGGTGCCTTGGACGAAGATGCTTCGTCTTTTCAATCTCAAAGTTCAAGTGAAGCTCCTGAAAGTGAAACGTGTATAGACGAGATTGAGCCACATGACCCAATTTTGATTAACCAGCATATGTTAAATGATCTGGTGAGAGATTTGGTTTTGCCAAAAAACAAAGCAGAGCTTTTAAGCTCACAGTTAAAACAATGGAATCTTCTTGAAACCGGCACTAAGATCACCTTTCCTTGCCAACGACAAGATGAGCTGTCGTCGTTTTTTACCAACAAAAACACGCTGTGCTTTTGCAATAACGTCTCTGCCCTGATGGAGTCACTGGGTTTACCAACATGTTTCTGATTAGTGGAGGCTTTTTATTGATGCTAGTAAAACTAGTCTTAAAGCTGTTCTTCTTTACAACAGTAACACAAAGCCTTCTTTGCCGCTGGCATATGCTGTCAATGTGAAAGAGAGTTATGAATCAATGAAGATTTTTTTAGAATTGAATACTCCAAGTATTCTTGGAAAGTTTGTGGAGATTTGAAGGTGATTTCCTTACTGCTCAGCTTGCAGCTTGGCTACACCAAACATATGTGTTTTTTATGCCTTTGGGACAGTCGCGATGACAGTAACCACTACAGCAAGACTATTTGGCCTCCACAAAAAGAGCTTGCAGTTGGTAGATACAACGTGAAGCATACACCCCTTATTGATCCACAAAAAGTATACTTACCACCACTTCATATAAAGCTCGGACTTATGAAAAATTTTGTCAAAGCAATGGATCAGCATGGAAAAGGCTTCCAGTACTTGCTGGAAAAATTTGGCTCTAGAAAAAGTGATGCCAAGTTAAAAGCAGGTGTTTTTGTTGGACCAGACATTAGAAATCTCATGAAGGATGAAAATTTCGACCAACGTCTGAACAACCTGGAGCTCTGCGCTTGGAAATCATTCAAGCAAGTAGTACACAACTTTCTCAGATGCAAAAAAAGTGAGAACTATGCCCATATCGTGCAAGAGATGTTGATCGCATATCAGAAGTTGGGGTGCTGTATGTCGTTGAAGATACATTTCTTGCACTCACACCTGGACTTTTTTCCTAACAATTTAGGAGATGTGAGTGACGAACAAGGTGAAAGGTTTCATCAAGACATTTCAGTCATTGCAACTCGTTATCAGGGAAAGCTAAATGATAGGATGATGGGTGACTATTGCAAAGGGAAAGTGACGCCCACATAAATGCAAAGCAGGAAGACAAAAACATTTTTAAACGATAGTAGTAAAGTTGGCTACTCTTGCCAATACAGCAAATCAAGTGTTTTCAGTGTCTTGTTACCACTGTTTGACAAAAATCCGCTAAAATATATGCATATAAAAAATTTTACCATTTGCCATAATGCAGGTATTTTTGCTAATAGCATAGACCACAGCATAGATCTTAAAAGTCTGACGTGATGGGAAAAAACGGACGAAAGATTCGAACTCAGCGGCCAAATATACCCAGGAACAGATGAAAAACTTTCAGATACCAGGAAAAAAATTTTTTATTGGTCAATTATCCGCTTTGCTCATGCTTTGAATCAAGTTACTGCTGCTTTACTTGCTTTGACCTCATGGCTCATATTCCTTTAATATATTTTATTGACTGTCACACCGAGTGAGGAATTTATTGAGGAATAATACTGTATCATAGACTAATGAACTCAGGACAACTGAAGAATATTACCGAATAGCAATAACGAACTCACAACAGCATCATCATGTGTATTATCTACAAAAATTTTCCAGTCCCGTTGTCAAAAATTGATGTGATAATTTTGGCACTCATTAAGATAAAAAAAAACCAAAGATTGTCATGATATCACCTTTGTATTAGCTAAAGCTCAGGCTCCTCTTTTTTCATATGTCATTCCTGGCAACAGGTTATGTATCTCCTGCTAAAATAGAGACAAATTGAAACCAAGAGAGATTATTTGTTCTTCTGAAAGTGCACGAAGTGCTGCTGGTAGTGAACGAGAGTTTAGAGCTCCGAGCAAAGTCTTGTCTAAAGAGAAAGTGAACTTGGCCTGACAGTGTGGAGGGTCTCTAACAATAATGCATAGCAAGGCAATGCATCAATGGCAATCCCTTGTTAGATGCAAACTAACACCAGTCACACAAAATCTAAACAGAAGTTTTTCAAACGTTGCTAAAACGCAACAACTGAATATATTCCTTGATGAGAGACCATGCACAAGCTCAAATGCGATTGCCACTGTAGATTCAAATGAACTGATGCTTGATCAAAAGACAAAATTCCCAGCTGCAGACTCACAAGTTCAAACTTGAACTTGTAAACCTCCATCATGGAGTATTGAAAAGGCAGCTGAATTGTTCCAGGGTAAGCTCTACACTGTTCGGCATGCACTCGCACAGCAAGGTGTTCTTGCTTAGCCAACTCCCAGCTGCCAGAAGAGGCATTGGTGAGGATGTTATGTCTTTTGTGCATGGTTTTTATTCAGGTAATAAATTTTTCAAGATCACTGTCAGGTTCCATGAATTTTGTTAGTGTGGGATACAAACTGCATCAACAAAAGCAACTTCTGTCATGCAACCTCAAAAGATTGTTTGTCGAATTTAAAAATGTTCACCAAAACGTTAAAACATCCAAACTTAGTTCTCTCTGGTTAGTGTCGCGTCTTATAAGGATCATCAGGCAGTCATGCAGTTTGCGTATAAGCTCTTCATCAAAATACTAAGGTGTTAGCTAATGCTTGCCAATGGGATTATAAAGAGATGATCAAGATTATTATCTGTGACGTAACTAACAAGATCTGCATCATCCATCAATACTCTCACTGTCCCAAAAAGACTGCTTTGATTTCTAAATTACAGCAACTGGAAAATTAAAAGGAAGCATTAGAAATAAAATTCAAGCAAAGGCAATCAACTTATCGAACAACAATGAATACTGTCACTCTTCTCACTAACGAATTTATTGAATTGGCTGTATCCAAAGTGGACAAACCAAACACTCACTCTTCTGTTGCTAAAAGCCATGATCAATATTTGAAAAACACAACAGAAGCAATTTAATTTGAAACTGCATTTGTCCTTGTTGACTTTTTCGAAAATTATGCCTTTGTAGTCCAGGATGAGGTAAAAGGTTAAAATTAGAATAAAGGTCTATGCACTCTAAGATACTGTTATTGTTTATGCTAGAAACCAAAATACCAAAGCTCACAGTTTCTGTTTTATACCTTAATATCACAATCATGGCGCTGGTTTTGTGTATGCTCTCCAACAAATTTTAATGAGCAATATCGAAGAAAAGTTTCCTTCAATCAAATGTCTAAAATACTTTTCTGATGGCTGCAGTGGAAAGAAAAAAAATTTCAAGAACTTTTTTAATTTAACACACCACTATGAAGACGTCCATTTTAAAGCTTATTGATCAGTTTTTGCCTTAAGTCATAAACTCATGGCAAATCTTCATGTAATGGAGTGGGTAGAATGATCAAACCAAAACTGCTCCAAGCAAGGTCTCAAAGCAACCAAAAAATAGCCAATTTCTTTGAACAGAGGCTGTTTATATGTTTTGTAAAAAAGAAATTATAAGCAAAAATTTGTTTTAATTTCTAATGAAACACTTCCAATTATAAATTTTTACAAATGAGATATGCTGCAGCTATAACTGTGCCTGAAACAAGATCATCCCATCATTTTGAGTCTTATTCGGTTGGATTACTTAAATTCAAACATATGGCAGAGAATTTAACATTTTGAGAATATAACTTTTTGTGGTTTAGCTTCTTTCAATGCTGCCAGTATACTCTTGATGAGCTATGTATGCTATGTATATGATTCTTGCTGGTGAACAGTAGGAAAAATTGATTCAAAGAAAAATTATCTTCAAATTAACTTCCTTTGTTTTTTTGGGCCTTTTAAATGTTTTCATTGGCCTTCTAAGTCCATTATTGCATGTACTGATTTAAAATTGATTGGTGTTAGTTGCTGTAGCCATTCACAATTCCAGCTTTAAGTATGTAATTCTTCAGTTATAGCAAACCCGCATTAAAACATGCTATGACCTTTTTAAATTCTAACAAGTTATTTCTGAACTCAATTTTTGCAGCAGATATTACTGCAGTAGCAATTTTTGGGAAATAAACTATTTGTGGTACATAACCAACAGCTCTAGGTAAATTTAAACACATTTAACTGCCAAAGGTAGACGTCAAATTGTCTGCCTCACTCTATGTTTGGTGTTATATAGAACGTTGAGTGTTTTTCAGTGGTGTCTTTTGCATTCTGCACAACACCACAATGCCAACAGTAAAAAGTAATACAAGTAGTAGTGTTACATGTCACTTTTGTTTGAAATGTGTTTGCATTAGTTTTTATACTTATGATGTAATGCAGTGTAACAACTAAGCTGATCCTTGTCAGCAAATCAGCTATATTTAGGGCACCTGTCAACTCAACTAAAACGTTAGAGAGACCAGTGATGTAGTGGCTGCTATACTTGTTAGAAATCAAAATGACTGATTTTTTCCTTCAGCATCAGCCAAGGTGAATAGATTCTGGATACAGCACATGGTTTGGTGAACCTAAAATTGCTATCAGTAAATAGATGAAATTGCATATAAAACTCAAATTTATCCTACAACATATACTATTCAGAAATATTTTTTCACATGTGATCAGAGTCATTTCATCACTTCATTTAATTCATCATTTCATGTGGACAAAAAGTCATATTATTAATTCCAGTTGGGGGCTCAATGATAGTAAATGTAGGAATCATGTATTATGCTGATCTTGAAACATCTCTCCAAGCTGGAAAACAGTACTTTAACAAATGTTGTTAAAATGGGTTTAAACTGGTCAATTAGTTGCTTTGTATGGTATTGTTTTGCACTCCAGAGTCGCAAAAAAGTTTTGAATTGTGCACATCATGATATGACAAGCAGAATTTG
Source organism: Trididemnum clinides (assembly GCA_963675345.1). Taxonomy (NCBI): domain Eukaryota; kingdom Metazoa; phylum Chordata; class Ascidiacea; order Aplousobranchia; family Didemnidae; genus Trididemnum; species Trididemnum clinides. The sequence goes on along the minus strand of OY776290.1, from coordinate 31,922,931 downwards.
TCCAAGACTTTTACTGTCTTTTTCTAAGTGCCCTGTCAGACAAGATTCCAACCTGCAACCATAGCATTTCAAGGCAGGTGCACTATCCATACATCACAGCATTACTTGCAGAAGTGCAGCAATTATGGCAATGTAAACACACATGAATGAATATGACAAAACAGACTCCAAGGGTAAAATGCCATCAACGTCAAAATAGCCACTTCCTTACCCAAACTCTAAATCAGGAGTGGGCAAACTTTTTAGCCAGAGGGCTGCATTGACCATTCAAGAGTTGGCCAAGGGCCAGTACATGAAACTTTGTAATAGCTGTATACAATGCCAGTAGAAGGGTGCAAATACCTAATTTTGGACTTTGAAAATGATGGTCTCTAAAATAAATGTCATTATCTGGTTAGATGGAAAATGCATTAATTCAAAGAATTGCGCAGCAGCTACTTTCAATAACAGCTTCTATCATTTTTGTCTCTTTAGTATGGCAAGTGTGGCCACCCTGTCATATTAAATTAGATAAAATGGAAGTTTCTACAAGTGTTGGCAGGCCGCACAAAATGCTCATGTGGGCCGCATGCAGCCCACAGGCCATAATTTGCCCACCCCTGCTCTAAACCCTCATAGTAAGAGTTGTTCAGAAAAAAATATGACTATTTTACATTTGCTTTGTTTTAAAGCAGAAATTAGCCTATTGTTTACAAGCATAAATAATAGCACTACCCAAGGTACACTTACAATAGCAATAATATTAAGCCAATAAGTAGTGCATAGAACCGGCAGACAATGAGCTACCCAAAAAATATTCGTAACAGCTGCAAACAGCCTACAATAGCAATGAGCATTAAGCAGTTTTACCTCAAGTTGTTTAGCAAAAAAATATTACAAAATGAAGTCAGGTTTATTACATATTGCAGCAATATACCGCACATTGCAAATACAAAGTTTGTAAACATACCCAAGGTTAATTGCTTTAAACTTCTTTGATAAATATTACATCTATACCTACAACTATTTATTCATGCTGCTTATCTTGCACTTTACACATTATCATTATTGGATGCAAAGGTTGTAGGACGACAACAAAATGATCACTTTTCTTGCTTCCAAAGTACCTAGCAGGCCTCGCTGCAAAACTGCTTTGCAAACAAACATCAATAATTTTCCAACTAAAACTTGAATAATATTGCTTAACGTGATAAAGAAAACCTAATTTTTCTCCCACAATCATATTAATTTCTATTTTCAAACGGATTATCTGAGATATAATTCCTATCATTTCCACTCACCCGACCACAACAAACTTTTGCCTCAATTAATAAATAAAGATAATCGAAACACGCCAAATTGTTCAACGCCATGCATGAGTGACTTTGCAGCAGGTAATAAAATAGCGGTTCAGCAATAAAGATTTAGATAGGGTAGTAGAAAATTGTTAGCCGGCTAAATCCGGCCTAAGGCGCCCGACTCCCGAAGCTAGTTCACAGAAAACGATCTTAGGAAATTTGTTGGTAAAGTCATATTAATACTAATGCGGCTTCAATTACAATATATGGTGGTTGTTGCTACTAGCAATACACCATTGATCATATTTGACAAAAAACTAATATGTTTGCCAAAATCCAACGTTTTCGATGATACATTTCGCCCTCATGAGAATCTATACAGAACAGGAGGGCCACTGACCGGCAATTCTCAAAATACTAGCACTTTAGTGACCTACTTGTTCCCCAACAAAAAAATACCTATCCGTATTTTAGTGACGAATAGGGTAACAAATACGGTATTTGCTATAGGGCTCAGCATTCTTTTACCACGCCGCCATTGTTTTCCTCAAAAAGATTGAAAAAATTAGTCAAAATTAGTCTTTAGGAAAAATTTATGTTCAAAAAAAGGGGTTATTAAGTTGCTTTGAAGAGCAAAATGTGATTAAATAACGACTGCTGAGAACAAAATCATCTCTAGAAGATAACCTGTATTTCACGTAGGTCTATTATGAGTTTTAGTCGTTGTTGCCAAGGGGGGCGCATCTCAAAAAGTTTAGTAACCTCTGCTCTGAAATTATCACTTTCTAGTAAATTTTTAAGATGCAGTAGCAAGTTTCTCTTTGATATTTACAAAACAACGAATTCCAAACCGAGTAAATTTGGTCCACATTGAACGAAAGAAATAAACATAGCGCGAGAGCACACAAAACACTAGCATGGCATAAAAACATTTAAAATATCAGGCTTAAATCTACGTACAAACAGACTTAACAAGGAAGGTTGTTCTAAAAAATCTAACTTTCTTTTTCATTGTTTAGGGTAAGGGCGTAATATTTGAAATGAAAATATCTAGCAGATTGTATTTCTGCAGTAACAAGTGAGTTTTCAAATTGGTGTCAACATTCAACAAAACAATACATCAGTTTACTAGTTAAAGCAGTGTTTCCCAAACTTTTTCAACTCTCGTACCATTATAAGGTTTCGTACTATGTTGGCATACGACCTACATTTGGATAATTAAATAGCTCAGAAATATAGAGTAACAATGTTTTTATTGAACTAGCATCAGCCCTGAGTTGAAAAAACTAAAAATTACTGAAAACACAATAATAGTTTTCATGAAAAGGAAGTAGTTGCTTTTCCCCTCTAATTGGTCAATTCGAGGAACAACCTTGCTTAGAGCGCATCAAAAATCATGCTCAGGCGCAGCAAGGCTGTTCCGGCGTTTCGATTTAATGCTCATTAAAGCCGAGAACCCCTGCTTGCATTTCCACGTTGACAGAAAAATCAATAATTAAGGAACAACGTGAGTGGTTAGGTTTGGGTACGATGATTCCATACTCAGCCAGAAATTTATAGGACAGGCGGATTCACTATGCTTAGTCTTTTCTGCCTCATCACTTTGAATGTCAGTTGCTCTTCTTGTTTTTCAGTCCCCACTGGCAAACCGACTGGATCAACGAAGAATGGGTTGATGGAATAAGCGCAAGATGTATGGTCAAGAAAGTAATGCATCAACTCCTTTTTCAGTTGCGAAAAATGGCAGACAATTTCTTTAGAAATTTTATCATTAGGTTTGTCCTCAACCAAAGTGAGGAGTTTGAACATTGTCTACTTTGTTCTTCACGTTCTCTGTCCAAAGGGCCAGCTTACGGAGGAACGCTTCCAGCTTTGAAATAAACTCAGATAAAGTTCCGTTGGAACCTTGGAATGACATATTGAAGTTGTTTAGAACTTCAAAAATGTCGGATAAATGGGCCAATCTTGCAACAAACTCCTTACTCTCAAGATCTTCCTGAAAATCGTGATTCTTTTCCTTGAAAAATTGAAGTAGTTAATTCCACAGTTCAAAGAGACGCCTTGTCGCATTACCTCTGGAGAACCAGCGCACTTCCGTGTACTAGAGAAAACAGGTATGTTTGGAACCAAAATCTTCGCAAAGTCGCTTAAACAACCGGGTATTTACGGCAGATGTTTTTACAAAATTTACCAATTTGATAACTCGCTTCAAACATAGTAGCATTTTTTCAGGAAGCACCTTCGCACAAAAGGCAAATCTATGTATGAAGCAATGAATAATGGTTGCGTTTGATGAAACATTTTTCGCGTAAGTTGTAAACTGAGATTTACGTCTCAGCATGAAGGGAGCCCCATTGGTTGTACAGCCAATCAACTTTTTCCGGTCTAGTTCATTCTGTTTGAAAAAATTGTCCAAAACCTTAAAAACATCCTTTCCTTTAGTTGTGCTGGAAAGTTCCTTGCTCATCAGCAACTCAGTTTTCCCCTTTTTTTCTCTCGAGTAGTATAGCGAACATAGACGAGTAATTGAGCATTGTTTGTTATGCTCATTGACTCGCGCAGTTGCATTAAAAACCCAAATTTTGAGTCTTTCAGAACCGAAATTACTTGGTTGGTAATATCGATAGACATCTCCTTTGTTCGATTTTTAACCGTGTTTTAGAGAGAAATACAGTTTCTAGCTTCGCAGCCGCTTCCACTCCAATTACGTTCTTCACCAAAATCTTTGCTGCTGGCATTACCAGAGACTCGCCAATGGTATGTGCTTTTATGTTTTTAGCAACTAGGAGAGCAACTTTATACGATGCTTTGAGAGCACCCTTCTTTTTGGTAAATCACGCCAGTCTTGTCTAGGCGTTGTCTTTTCGCAATTTTTCCAAGTCGCTGAAAGTAACTCTCGTCTTGTTCTTTCTCTTTAACATGATTTGTCACAAGGTGACGCTTGAAGAGGCTGGGTTTCATAGCAGAATAAGAAAGTGTTTTCATACAAACTACACATTGTGGCAAAGATTCTCCCCCATGCTCAATGGCTATGAACCCACACTTTATATACGTTGGACAGTACTTTTGCTTCGGCATTTACAAAAATATTTTATATATTCCGCGAAATATTAATTACTTTTAAGCAAATTATAATTTAGCTATTATATATATATTCAGCTAAATATTTTATATTACTTCGACTATTTCTAACAATATAAAAATTAGTTTTAAACAAATATAAGATGAATAAATAGGCTAGGCTACAATTCTATTCCAACCAGCAGTTGACCTTACAGCTCAGGCCAACCTTATATTCATTTTATTTACCAGACAATTGGCTTTTCTATTGGCGTGTAAAGCCCAAATAAATTATGTCATAATAATTTTGAAGTATTTTCAATTTCAAATATTTATTGTTCTTAAGTAAGATGCTCGCGAACCACCTGAAAGACTCTCGCGTACAACTAGTGGTACGCGTACCACAGTTTGGGAACCACTGGTCTAGACCAATTGAGTTTTAGCAGGAAAAAATAGTCATTATTGGCGGTAGGCCAAATCATAAACCGCTTTGCACATGCCCACAAATAATTAACTCTGTCAAAATAATGGTAAATTATCAAGAAAATATAACAAAAAAATGGCTGAGTACTGAATGCCTCAGATGCGCGTCTCATTAATAGCCCGCCATCGCCAACAATTTCCATTATCAACTAAATGTCAAACACAATTTGACGCAAAAACATATAGGCTAGTGGACAAAATGAACAGCGGTATTTTTTAATTTGACTTACCAAAACCCAAATTAATAAAAGGGTGCTCATCCCCTGTACAGTAGGCTAGATGTTTTCTATTTCAGTATGATGCTATTTTGGTTAAACTTTAAATCTTGTCTAACTCAAAGATTTGACAAGTCAAAAATATTTTGACCCAAAAGCATCACAAATTAAAAGAAAAACTTTAACCACGGTTAATTTGGTCAACCATAGTTAACCATAGTTGACCAAATTACTGCGCTGTTGCTTGACTAAAGCAGAAATTTCAAGAAAAAGCTCAAAGAAACAAAGAGAACTGAAGTGTGATAACTGCAGCAGTTTCTAACTATACACCTGTCCATGTGTCCAAAATCCAGCCTTTTCCAAAGTAGCATTTACTGCATTTTAAAACACTACATCAGGTCACAAATTATCTGATAACTGTGAACATCGTGATCTCATAGTGAGTTCACTCTGACTAAAAACGTTTTCTTCTGACGCACTAAAAGCAGGTACTGAAAAGACTCGCCATCCCAGTGGAAGGAGTTGGGAAATTTTAGAATTTGTTGTCTGGAAACGGAGGACGGGAATAAGCTAACAGTTCTGATATCGAGTCCCAAGAGTTTGTATAGAATATAGCCTACTATGTGTAGACAGCCAAATAATGATTAATTAAAAGCAACGTAATAGGCTACATATTCACTACCGGAATATCTCTGCATGACCTTGCGCTGCCAAGCGTTGAACTAGCTTCTTTGCAGCGAGGGGTAAGCTGGCTATTCTCAGTAACACCCACCAATCTCAATACTAGGCCCAATTGCTATTGTCACGAATAAGGAAATTTGTCTTGTAAGAATAGTTGTCATCTGTGTGTATGGTGCTGTGTTATTTGTTCGTTGGGCTACTGATTGAAAAAAAAGACCTTTTTTTCTCGCAATCGGATTTGCTTTAAGTACTCCTTTATTACGTCACAATCGTATATGACATAATAAAATTCCAGATTGATCTAGTGATTCTAGCTCCTTCGAAGAATTTCGTTGGCCGATTGCATAACTTAGTAGTGCTCTTTTCTTTTTTCACGTGATTTTGTTCTAGCAATTTCTGGATTGTTTTTTTTTTATTTATATATAAGGCGACGGGATTTTTTTTAGAGTAGGGAGAGCTGAGAAATGTTGTAGTGGGGAGAGAGAGATTGATTGACGGAGTAAAAAAGGGATATTGTGTTTTTGTGATAATTTATTTTCGATTCTGTGGACGTGGCGAGTATTGAACAGTTATTGGTGAAATTAGTTTTGGCGGTTTTCCTGATTGTGTAACAAAGTGGTTAATTCTGAGATTGTCGAGCTAAGAAGCGTGAAGTGGTGAAGTATTATTTCTGCGAATACATTATTCTGTTCTTAACGTGGTTAAAGGTATTTTTAGTTGAAGCCAATCTTTTCCAAGTTTTTTTAAGTTGCAGTCATACTTAATTATCCGAGCGATTATTATACGTCGCCTCAATTTTAAAAAGAAAATTTAAGATTGAGATAGAACCGAAAGTTCTATTATTATATTTAAAACGCGACAGCTATGTTATCAGTCACGCGAGGTATGAGCTGACAAGTTTCACAACTTTTTTGGCCAAGTAGGATTTATGTCTATCGATATCGGATCTTCTTTTGAATGTAAGAGTAATTCTTGTTTCACATAAGGTGTTTTGTTTTTGCTACATTTTCTTTTTCCTGATTTTTTTGTACTTTATGAATTATTACAACAATAGCCTACTGTCCAATACTGTACAATGTTAATGAAACAAAAAAAACACTTCGTTGTCAACACTAGATAAGCAGTAGCGTGTGAAAAAACTACGTTTGACACTGACAGCAGTCAGCACTGCTACACGCCTACGCATTTTTCAAATTATCTGATAAAGCAAGCGCAGTGCCTACTCCTTCAACTCAACCGCAGCATAAAAATCGTTGCTTGGTGTCTGCGGTAGCGCCTGATGACTTTAAGATATCAGAACAGCTTTTACTTCCTAAAATTTTTTGTGCGATGACAATGGTTATGTCTTTAAAAAACGTGATGTGTGACCGGGTTTTATTTTCGTGAATGCGGCTCAAGAAAAAAAAGTTTTAATTTATTTATTCAAGTCATTTTTTAACTGGACTTCAATCGAGTCCAAGTTCTTGGCAGTGAAGACTTGAAAAGAGTTCGAATCCTTTTAAGATTTTTACAAGTGGACTAGAGTCCCTTAAAAAGTGGACAAGAGTGATTACAACTCTGACTTCAGTTCAGATTCAATGCTTTATGAAAGTCGTCATTCAGATTCGGTTTTGGTCAACCAGTATTAAACTTTAAAGATTCGGATTCAAATCTTAACTGTTTCGGTCCGGAATTGATTCGGGATCAAAAATAATAGCAATATAATACTGGTTTTGTTTTTGCCTGCCTCTGTTATATGTTTATATTACATGTTACATGTATACGGTTATCGATGTGTTTTCATTTTTTTTGTGCTTTGTAGACCCACATGTATTTATAATAGAATTTGGGAATAAATTTAGTTGGCTGTAAAAATAAAAAGCAAACGAACTCAATTGAAGTTTGACTGAGTTGAATCCGTTAAATCTAAGACAATAATTAGAGCCATTTTTCTATGACTAAATAAATCGAAGAATATGATTTATCACCCGAAATGTGTGATAATACTTAACATTATTTTCAGAGCGTTAAGTTTATACTGATCTCGGTAATTAGCAAGTTGTATGTACGTTTTTGCGCGTATTTTGAGCCACATCACATTCGAACAACGAGCAAAACAATTTTGTTTCCCTCAAAAATTGCTACAGAAATTTAATGCGTTTAATCTTTCACATTTGTGCTAAATTAATTTCAATCAATCATTTTATTTTTGCCCAAATCAGCATACATAGAAAATAAATTTGACAGCGATGGACAAAAAAAAGGAGACGATTGCAAAACGATATACGTTGATACGTGCACATGAAAAGAATTTAGTTTAAATTTTTATTTTGTTGACCTTAGTTAACCAATACAATTTTCCTGGTTTACTACCTGTTTGAGGCTTTGCGTAATGTCGATGTTGTTCAAATATTTTCGAATAAAATATTTAATTGATTTTTCTTTTGACAACACTAGATGAAGTTTATTTGGTTTTACCATCACCTTAGAAAATTTTGTTTTATCTGAAATCATTCGCTCTAGCTTTGAATCATAATCGTCACTGTTTAGAAGAGCAATTCCGTGTCCTTTGTCCTGCTTGAGAATTCTGACGCTTCTACCCTTAGAAAGTAAATTCAAACAGCGATGCAAAGCAATATTGTTTCTAGAAGAACATGTTCGCTTGGCACTGTCACCTTAGAAAACTTTGTGCTGGGCCTACTAAATCGAGCTAAACCTACCGGTATTTGTTGCAGCCAGCGTTTATTTAAAGTCAAGATTGGAAAGTTGAAGCGCTTATTTTATGGTAATAACTATCCGACTTGGTTTTGATAAAATTTACAACAAATTTAAAGCCAATCTTGATTGCATACCTGTTGATGAAATAAGTGTAGTAAATAACGTGGAGTTATATCCTGTTTTTGTTCTGTAGGCCTATGTTGGTGAAACGTCAATCCGTTTTGTGAAAGCTCTTTCTCGATTATGTTTAAAGCAATTTGATATAGGACTGCTTCCTCTGTATCGCACAAATATAGTAGGACAGTATTTTCAACTAAAATCAGAAACGCCTTTTCGTCTATGCTCAAATGTCGTCTATAAATTTACTAGTTCGTGTGATAAGAACTTGACATACATTGGTATGTCTTATCGACATTTGATCATCAGAGTGAAGGAGCATCTGAATTTAGCAGATTCAAGAAAAAGTACAATTAAGGATCACATTTCGTCATGCCCCGCCTGCTCTAATCTACAATATAACATTGATTTTTTTACCATATTGAGGAAATGTAATTCAGATTGTGAAGCAAAAATTTATGAAGCCTTGCTTATAAAACGTTTTAGCCCCAGCCTTAAAGAAGATGCCATTTCAACAAAGCTATGAAGCTGTTATAGTAAATAACTTTATTTGATTGATATGAAATACATTAATAAGTTTTTTTAAGCTCAAATAAACTTAAAAGTTTACCTTTATGAATTGTAAATCAATAATTCATTTGCTTACTCAGTGCAGCTATTTTATATTCATTGTCTTAACTTTGCTGATACCGCTTGAATGCAAACGCTCCCTTCTGTCAAACTTTTTGCAAGTCTAATACCTGAGACTAAGGTTTTACTGTTTCTATTTATTCTCGTTTTGTGTTTTCATAAAAGAAAAGCTGTAGATCCTGATGAGGGTGACGTGCAAAAACGAAAACGTTTGAATTTGATGTATATATATTTGTTTTGTTAAGTACAATTAATAGTGCATTGCATATAGATACTTATTAACTCAAAGTCACCTCTGTGCAGAAATTATGTTATCCAATCTGTTTATGCTCACCATCAGTCTTTCACATATTCAATGTTGTTTCCTGGTTGTTGGGGCCATTTTTTGTCATTTATTTTTATCCTTCAGGATTTTGAAAGCTAGCGTCCAATCTCCTTGGTATGTGTCCCTTTCAAGATCCTTGAGAGGCCTACCTACAATGGTGACAAACTTATGGTCGATTCACTACTTCCTCACGAGCAAGCTGGATTTTGACATGGTAGGTCGGCTGTAGATCCAATTACTCGCCTGATTGAGAACCTGCAAAACAGCTTTGAGGCAAAAAACTGGACGTAGCCTCATTACTCAATCTCGCGAAAGCTTACAATTCCGTTTAGCACAGCCCTGTCACCTGCCAGCTTCGCCGACACACACGCGGTTCGTGGTCGTCACAAAGCTTCTCCTGAATCTGTTTCACGCTAATTACAACTAGCGGTCTCGGAAATAGATTACGTTCTCAAAAATAAGGTCCATCAGGAATCAGTGCTAGCTCCCCTTTTTTTAACATCTACACCCAAAACTTGATAAAGACGATCTCCAATAAACATTTTATGCCGACGACCTGGCAATAAAGTCAGTAATGCATTCTGCTGAAAATTGGCGGTCACTTGAAGGGACACTGAACCACGATATGATAGCTTTTAATAGCGTACCTCCATAAATGAAAACTTAAACTCAGCGAAAACAACAGTCTCGGCAGCCTGTCATCTAACAACAAGGAGGCCAAACGAGAGCTTAAAGTTATCGCCTTTGACAGAAATTTGTTTTTTTTCTGGAGCTATACCAGGTGTAAAAGTAGGGGGAAGCATCTTTGCAACATCTATGGTCTTCACTTTAATTTGAATCTGAAATTGGCAAAAAAATTTACTCTAGAAAACTAGACTAGAAACAAAAGTTTTCTCCTGACTTCAGTCCCCTCTGCCCTACAAAACAAATTGTTAGGTCTACGCCTGACCTTACATACTTCAAAGTGACTTCGGACAGAGCGCTCACGTCCCGCTGACACCTCAAGATATTATGCAAGTACGTTACATCAAGTGTTGAACTACTAACAAGATTGGCTAGATCGAAATGAGGTGTAGCAATTTATGGAGTCACCAGCGTAGAAATTTAAGGGTTTGCACTGCTTACACGATAATGTATTTGGAAACGTCTGATTAAAAATTCCGCTTACTTTCAACTTCGTAAAACTTAGCCAATCCAAGCGAATGATAATGATGTTGATTCCGTTCCAAATAGCGTCTTTTTTTTATTTTTAATTGATTGCATTCATTTTTAGTATTTGAATTAAACAAATGAAAATAAATTTAAAACAAAATTAACGTTTAGCAGTTGCTTAATAAAACTCTGCCACAACGATTTTCCAACATAGTAAGTCCAATTCCTGTGTTTCTGATTAAATTGCTCAGTTTTATTGCAAATTTTAAGCTACAAATCAACGCCTTAAAGACAAAACGAAAAACCAAAAAGAGAGCAATTTTAAATGAAAACGCGTAAAATAAACGAATGCAGATCACAAAAACTTGCCGTAAGTTAGGAATTACGATAACTAGAGGTCCGGGTTCAGAATCGCTACAGAGGTGTTGACTCTTATATATTACACACAGCAGTTCTGTCTCAGGTCTATTCTACTGCTGACTACTGTGCACTTGGTTGGTGCCAAAGTGCTTTCTCTCGCCTCCTTGACAAGGTCATCAAAAAGCAATGCGTGCAGTGATTGTATTACCGCGTCCTTGTCAAACCGATAATCTTCCTGTCTTGTCAGGCCTCCAACGTGCTGAGTTGCGTCTCATAAAAGCCATGCTGCAATTTTTCCGCCTAGATTAGGATCCTGGCCATTTACTTCATGGTAGGCTGTTTGACAGCCTGGAGAGAAGTCAGGAGTAACTAAAATCACAGTGCTTGTTTGTGCCTGCTGCTCTTAAATTGCTCCATATCATCTCTGGATCTTATATTAGTGTGGCAGAGTTGGTCGATTTAACTGGGAATGTGGAGTGGCAGGATCACACTTCAAGGCTCGACACTTTCAGGGCTCCACACTCCACATTTCTGACACAAGATCCGATCTTGCGGGCTTGGACTTGCCCAGACTTGCATTGGTGAGGCAGGGTTTGCAGGCAAGTCCAAGACCGACTTCATTGCGTTCAAGCCCGACCACAAGTTTATTGAACTCAGGAACTATTGGCATGAAAAGAACTTAATGTGTGTCGCTTGTAGAAAACTGAAGTGGCGTCCCAGGGGATCGCAGTGCACAGTTTGAGAACCGCTGGATAAAAGAATTCTACCTGTAAATGATAATATCAACCCTCAAGATAGTGTGTCTAGTGTGCAAGAATTATCGCTTTTATAATACATTTAACTAAATTAAATTTGGACTTTTTTGTAAAAATTGCAAGCCAAGATATATACCCACATGTAAGTCCAAGATATATGCCCACAAAAACTCCAATTCCCCTGGGGGAAGTGCAGCCGTCTTCGAACAATCACAGTACGTTTCCACTCATCAATGTAATGGCAGAAGCTGGCTTTGAGTACAGCATGTAAAAGTGGCGCAAAGGAACAAATTGCCGATTATTTTGCTCTACAGTTTCCAAAATATTATCCACTGAACTGAAGAAATAATTGCACTGGTCACCACTCACCCTCTTCCCCCTACAAACACACTCATACACACATACATACACATACATATACATACTCGCACCAATCAAACGTTTAAATACATGTATTTTAGAAATAGTTTATTTTGCTCAGTCATTCAAGAACCATAAGATGTGAAGAAAAGTCCGAAGTATTTTATTTTGTTTCAAAAGACCGGCGCGATGGCGTAGTGGTTAGAGCGTCCAATTCGCAGTCGGTAGATCTTGGGTTCATTCCCCTTGTCGAGTCATACCAAAAGACTTTAAAAAATGGTTTCCACAGCTTCCCTGCTTGGCGCTCGGCATTTAGGGGATAGTGTGGAGAAAAAGCCGGCAAGTTCGCTTGTTGTGTCCTTGGGCAAGGCACCTTAATGAGACGCCCCGTCTTTATATGGAAGACAGGTGGCCCAGACGCTTTGAAAATGGCAACTGACAAGCGAGTGCGGACTTCCTGTCCAAAATATAGCAATTCAATTTGCTTTCTCGTGAATGGAGGATAAATATGGCAAATAAAAAAAACTCGTGGTAGTTAAAGGTTGAAACAATATGCCAGGTAGGATTGCATCAAGAAAGGTTGCGGACCACAGCAAAAGCTTGATAATTTCATTACTGGTCAATCGATCTATTAGCCTTACATATGAATGACAAAGCAGAACATATAATACTTTTTTCCATTCTTTGGTCAGCCAAAAGAAAATATGGAAAAAAGTTTCCTCTGTCTGAAATATATCATACTTTTTTGTTATAATACGGGGTAGTACAGGCTTTCTTACATTAAAAAAGCTTAATCGGCTTCATTTATCCTCTCTCTCGAAAGGTTTAACTTTTCCACCAAAATGTCACAACATTCTTCTACTTTGCAAAAAAACGAAATAGAGTAATCCCTCACTTTTTCGCGCTTCGACTTCCGCGTCTTCACTACGTCGCGGAGTTTTCAAAAAATTTAATTAAATTTAAGTCTCGCGAAAATAGCCGCTTTAAGAGTTAAATCCACGAGAGGCGAAGTAGCGCGACAAGCGTAAGTGTGCTTTTGCTCTGTGAAGTGAAATTTTGCGTTTGTGAAAACCCTTACGTTGGCTCGCAACTGCAGATTCTAAGGCCTCTTGTACTCACCCAAAGCAGTAAAGAAAGGTAATTACGATCGCAGACAAGGTTGAAATTCTCGATACGTTAAAAGCAGGGAGAAGTTTTGCCGCCAATACGGCATCAACGAGTCTACCGTTCATTACATCACGAACCACCAGAAGAAAATGCGACAGACGGCATCGATATCGTTCAATAAAGAAGCGAAAAGAGTCATTACTTCCCGCAATAAAACCCTCGTAAAAATGGAAGCTGCTCTTGCATTGTGGATTGCAGATTGCAGGAAGAAGAACGTAAGTTTGCACACCAACATGTTCCGAACAAAAGCAAAGAACCTTTATTATACCTTTGTGGCTCCTGCTGGATCCGACAACGACGGGGATGAACAAGACGATATCGACATTTCCCCACGAAAAGAATGCTAATTCGTTGCCAGCAAGAGCTGGTTTGAGAAATTCCAAAAGATATTTGGCTTTTGGAGTATTCCGCTACCCGGTGAAGCTGCTTCTGCCGATACAGCGGCTGCCCAACGCTACGACAAGGAGGAATTCCCCCGGATCATTTAGGAGGACGTTATCTTCCCGAACAAGTTTTTGATACGAACGAGACGGGTCTGTTTTGGAAAAGGATGCCGTCCCGCACCTTTCTCTTCACGGATGAAGCAAAGAAGCCGAGGTTCAAGTCCACAAAGATCGCGTGACACTGATCATGCGCGGGAATGCTGCGGGCTTTATGATGAAACCAGGGCTTATTTGTCAGTCTAAGAATCCATGTGCATTGAAAATCAAGAACAGGGCTCTCTTGCCCATCTATTGGATGTACAACACAAAGGCGTGGATAACGAAGACCTTTTGCTTCATTCCTCAGGCCAAGCTGTATTTAACTGAAAAAAGCCTCCTTTTTAAGGTGCTTCTCCTGATGGATTGTGCTCCAGACCATGCAACTGATGTACATTATGACGGTCTGTAGATCGAGTTTTTTCCCCCCAACACTACAGCCCTGATTCAGTCGATAAATCAAAGGGTCATCCGGGCTTTCAAGATGCTCTCCACCCGGGCCACGATGCAGGGCCTGATAGAAGCTATTGACGAAGACCAAGATGACTTCACACTTAAGATGTACAGACGGATTTTCACAATAGCTTCGAGCGTGGGGAATGTCCAGCAAGCGTTGGCCGACATGAAGCTCCAAACGATTAATTCCTCGTGAAAGAACTTTTGACACCAATTTGTGAAAGACTATGCTAGTTTCACTTCTGACGAAGTGCATGACTCGGCGGTTGATGAAGTAGTGAAATTGGCAAGACTTCTTCAGAAGGAAGCTTCGAAGACCTGACTTCTGAAGATGTCAGCGGCCTTTTTGAATGCCACTCAGAGCTGTTTACCGATGAGGACTTCGTAGAAATGACTAAATCAGTGAGTGAAGAAGAGGACGATGAAGACCCCCAAGTGAAAGAAACAAAAGAGCGTGGCTTTACCCTTGAAAGTCTGCAAGACTTGTGCAATGTCGCTAAGGATCTGCAACGACAGGCGCAGAAGATGGACGATGACATAGTCCGAGCTGTGCACTTTAGCAACCCCATCGACGGGGCCATGACTGCCTTCAAGACGGTTTGGGCATAAATGAAAAAAGAATATCAGCAACTCCCCATCACCATGTTACTCATCGGAACGAAGTAGCCAGCAACGAAACCTTTGCCTTCAATGGATCCTAAAGACCCACATACTCTAAATATCTATTTTAAAATGTTTATTTTAACAATTATTCTTACTAAAAGTGTATGTATCAAAATACATTTCATTAATCTTACTGAAATTGTATGTAGCAAAAGGAACTAAATAATTTTATCCACTTTGCAATTTGTTATTACATATACGGAGTGTGAAACTCAAATAATATTTTCATGTACGGTACAAGTACACTTCACTTCAACAGACTTACTCGTATGTACACAGATTAACTTTTCTTTAATACAAAAGTGCTTTTAACAGTCTATAAAAGTGTGGGAAAAGGTAATATCAGTAGGAGGAGGGTTCATAAACGTTTAAATTATACATAAACAATAAAATAAATATTTTGTGACTACTTCGCGCATTTTCATCTTCCGCAGGCAGACGTGGAACACATCAATCGCGAGTAACAAGGGATTACTGTATAACGAAAACATCGAATTATGCTTGATAAATAATGCTTAAAAGTTTTTTTGCCCATTCTTCATCAGTTCTTCCCTAATCTTTTTTCCGCTTTTTTCCCGAGAAAGCAGTACAAGATTGACCTATCAGTTTATTTAAGCGACCGATCACTATCATATACAATCATGTGAAACAACTATAAGGTAACAGACAGTGTGTAATTATCTAAAATCTGACGTCACAATCTCAAAGTAAAGTTTTTTACAAGATAATTATGGCAATATTAAATGAAAACATATTTTGGCAATCAATGTCTCTTTATGGCTGTACAATGCGCTAAGCGACTGCGCCCAACAAATTCACAGTTAGGAGGTAAGTTTCTGCTTCATTGCACAGAGGATGTTTTTTGTTGGCTGAGGACGTCAACAATTTATTTTCGAAAGTGATCTATTACGTAACAACAACTAATAATGGCGGAGATCTATCGACTAGCATTGTGGTGACGGAGCAAGAATGTGGAGAGTCAGTTCACACCGCGATCAAATGAATTAAAATAAGCTCTGTTACAAAAAATGACATTGACTGAATAATAGCTCTTAAACAAAAGTAAGTTATAATAAAAGCACAAGCCCCAAAATCAGATGCACCCTCTAGCTCTTTCTCTATCTTGTCTCAAATAATTTGTATCATTTATAAACACAAGACAATATCGTAAGATAAAATCAAAAAATTGTAAGGTACCTTGCAGGCAAAACATCCGACACCGTTTTATTGGGAAGGAAGCGTCAATTCGAGAGTGCCGGACAAAAATTATTACTCGCAATATAAATTATAAATCAATCACCTAAATTCCATAGTAAATAAATAAACAGATTAAGTTTTGTACCACAAACGATCTATGTGCATGCACGTCATTATTGTACACAATGCCATATTCAGTAAAGAAATTTTCAGGCGAATCTCTGGCGCCACCTCAAGGCAGTGGAAAATGCATCATTGAATAAAAAAAGCTGAAAAACATATTTTTGAATGAAATTGGAGTTAGCAATGTTTTTTTGCAACAGAGATCAAAATTTTGTTTCCATCCCAAAAAGCGTTGGAAAAATGAATAAGAGGACAATAATCTATGTGTTATCAAATTGTAACTCCAATATGAAAAGCTAATATGCTCTACGCTTTGTCCAAATGGGATCAAGAAGTAACGGCAGTGAGAGACAGTTTAGTTTCATCTCCAGCAAAACTCTGCCACCCATTGTAATTTCAAGTCAAATTTAGTACAAATAGACTTTATTGCATAATTCAAAGCAACAAAGAAAAAAACAAGTTAAAACATTGGTCTTGCCTGCTTCATATCATTTAAAAAATGTTTCCTCAATCTCTTATGAGCCTTACTTGTTAAATTTGCTCTTTTTACCATGTTTCGACCCCTTCTCTTACCACATTTCAATGCTCTTTTTAACTTGATAACAACTTAACTTAGTGCACGCGCAGACTTGCAATTGGGCCTTATTTTTAGGTCCGGATCCGAAAATACTGGCTCAAACCCAGCCCGAACCCGAAAATGTATTTGCAGTCCGAATCGGACCAGCATTAGACCTAAAGGATGAACTAAGCAAATAAACTAGTTGACAGGCAGTATAAACCGTATCTGTAAACCATGACTACATACTAGAGCTGTTCAAAAATACACTTTTTCAAAACTTGGAGGCCGCACCCTAGATTGGTTCCAATTCATGACAAAAGACCCCACAAAAAATTTGAGCCCTCTCCGTTAAGCATCGACCGTGTAAATCCACTTAAAAGTTTTGGCGGACAAAAGCACAAAATCGACCGACCAGAAGTCCTTGAAGACCATGTGACCACGTAAATTTGCAGACTACCAATATACATTACATTGAAGTATAAAAAAATGCATATTATTTGTAGCAATAAAACAAGCTTAAAAATATAAAATCTGGAAAAAAAATGAGATTTTTCGAGATCAGACATAACTTTCAACAAATTTCAAAGAGAAATTGTCGAAAAAAAGTTTTTGAAATGTTTGGAACATTTTTCATAACAAAAAAAACAATTAGCCCAAAAATAGATTTCGTAAACGAGTGTTGGACTGTTATAACTTAAATTATGTTAGTCGTTAGTTTTAGTGGTACAGTAGTCAAACAAGTTAATGGTAAAAAGAGCTACTTATCAATGTGGGAGTCAAGTTGCCAGTTTAAGTTCATAGAATGCTACTTATCAGTTTAGTTTAATAGCCAGTTACCAGTTTAAGCACAGAGATAACCAATCTGTAGCAGTTAACGCATTCAATAATATTTTTGTTGCTATCGTGAGAGTAAGAGGTGGCTACTTCAATGATTTTGTGTTGAGGGTAAGAACAAGTAGCCGGACCATTAAAAAAGTCAACACCGAAATGTTTAATAAAATCAAAAAAACCTTTAAGGCATTAGTGAAGGATGAATTTGTCTCCATTCATGGGGATGAAAAACTATTTCCGGACGGAAGAGATTTTACTGCATTTGAGCATATTACAGTTCTTTCAAGCCATCACAATGGTACAAAATTGTTGGGCACTACCTCTCCAAAAAAAGAAACCGGCAAAAATCAAGCTGAAGCAATTAAAAACATCTTGCATGATTGGGAGTTAGTTAAGCAATCCGTGGCTACGTGTTTTGATACCACAGCATCAAACACAGGAAAATTCCACGGCGCATGCATACATTCGGAAGCACTGCTAAACTATCCTTTGCTATGGACTCCCTGCTGCCATCACATGCAGGAAGTAATTTTGTCACACGTTTTTAAAAGCATCTTTGGGAAATCTAGTAGTTCCCAAATTATGTTTTTTGAGATTTTGAAAAAAAATGGAACACTGTTAACTTTGCTGTAGACACGACCCATGTTGCAAATTCTTCAGTTGAAGCAGATTCTGAAATTTTAGAGAAGGCCTTCAAAGCTCTTTACGAAATAAGGCACGATTCCAACTCTTATATTCTTCGAGATCCAATTGTACAGAGCTGTTGGATCTTGTTCTTTATTTTCTGAATAAAAACTTCTTTTGCACTTATTGGTTTCGGCGCCCTGGTGCCCAATATCGAGCACGCTGGATGTCTAAGCTATATATGCACTTAAGATGTTGCTGCTCCAAACTTAACTTGATGTGGATGCAAAAATTCTCAAAGGTTTAGAACTATTTGGTTGTTTTGTTGCTGCCATTTATGCAAAACTTTGGTTTAAAGCTCCTGTAGGCGCTAAGATTTACAATTGTGCAAGCTGCTGCTGGCCCCAGCTGGCTCTTCTTCATGAAAATAAAACTTCCAACAATATTCAAATGATTCTAACACTTTCTATTTACACACTGTGGGTGACATTCATCACCTGCACAGTTTAACGCAGGGAAAATTGTTTTAGGTGTAATATCAACAGCTCAACACCCATTTGTGAAATTTATCATTTAAGCTCATTTGTTTCTTTGCTACAAGAAATGTTCTAAACATTTCGAAAATTTATTTTTTTTCAACAATTTCTCTTTGAGATGTATTGGAAGTTATGTCTAATCTCGAAAAATTCCATTTTTTGTCAAGATTTTTAATTTTTTTAAGCTTGTTTTATAGTTACACATAATATGCATTTTTTTGTACTTTAGTGCGATGTATATTGGTATTCTTCAAATTTAGGTGGTCGCATGGTCTTATAGGACTTCTGGTTTGGGAGTTACGATCGATTTTGCGTTTTGACCCCACGAGTTGCCCCCCAAAATTTTTAAGTGGATTCACACAGTCGATACTTAACCGAGAGAGTTCAAACTGGTTTTGCGGGGTTTTGTGTTATGAATTGGAACCAATCTAGGGTGTGACCTCCAAGTTTTGAAAAAAGTATATTTTAGAACAGCACTACTGTACACGTGTCAACTCAAAAACGATCACGGAATATTCAAAATTGATCTTTGTTCATTGAAGAGTTAATCATTTCCATGTGTGTGTGTGTGTGTGTGTGTGTTTACCCCTCCTCTTCCTTGGGATGGAGGTACGGCATGAATGGCAATTCAGGTTCATGCCATCAACCTAATTGATATTAGGCTAGGGGAAAGATGGCAGCCCATTTCGAACCAGTCTTGAGTGACTGGTAGCCCCACCACCAACAAGGCGGACTGCCACTGGTGGGTACCCAAGAGTCGTCTGACATGCTGGGTTAGCAACTTCACAATTATAATCCGGTGAAGTACGGGTGGGGCCACCTGTCTTCCACATAAAGGTGGAGGCGTCCCGTTAAGTGCCTTGCCCAAGGACACAACAAGCAAGCTTGCCGGCTTGTTCTCCACACTATCCCTTTTATATGCTGAGCGCCAAGCAGGGAAGCTGTGAATACCATTTTTTAAAGTCTTTTGGTATGACTCGACTTAGGGAATGAACCCCAGGTCTACCGACTACAATGTGGACGCTCTAACCACTGCACCATCGCGCCGGTAATCATTTCCATCGCTTAAAGTAATTGTGCTGTGCGCTTAAAATGCTAAAGTTAATGCTGTTAATGTTACTTAAAATGCTAAAGAAAATGAAGCTACTATGCAAATGCATAAATTTGAGCCCGAATTCGGCTCGAATTTTTTAAAAACTTTTGCCCGAACCCGGCCTGATATACACTTTGTGCACGCTAGCAGATTATATTAATCAACCCTAAACTCCGGTTGAGACAAAAAACTAAAATTGTAACTAATGTACTAACCCTTGTCTGGAAGCGGCTATCCAATTGGGGGCAATTTAGTATTTTGCGTCCCAATCCCCGTTGTTTCGGCATTTTTACCCCCTCTGACGTCATTATGAAGGGGCGTTTCTTTGTCTCCAGTTTGTCGGGATTTTTCTTGCCCTGAAAAACATTGGTGTCATTGTTACGACAATGGTTTTGGTTGTACTGAATGTGATAAAAGAGGGATCATTGAGATGTGACATCATCAGAAAACTCTGCACCTCTTGGTAAGCAGCATCATTACGTCATAGCAATGAAGACACTCACCTTCGGCGTCATCACCAAACATGCTCGTGTTGGAAGCTCCAATTGGCTGGAGGCGCTCTTGAGCAGCTTCATCACCGCTAAATGTCGCTGCTGAGCGCTCGTTGTCGTCCCCGCCACCTTTGCTTTCTGCTTGATTACCAGCGCCTTCTTCCGACTTGGCCTCTCCCTTTTTTCCGCTTGGCTTTCGGAGATTTTGCGCCGATTTCAAGTGTTTGTTTGTGATGATGTCACCGGCCGGTTGCTTTTCTGTAAAGCGATGACGTCATTGATTTCTCGAAGTTTGAAACAATCTCATGACGCTCACCTGTTCGAATGTTTATGTGAGTTTTGTTCTCTACGGCGTCAGCGTTTGCGACGTTGCTACTGGCCAACGGCTTCTTGGTCACGTGACGCATCTGGCCCCGTGTTTTGTGAAATCTTCCTTCCAGGATCCATTCATGCTCCATGGCCTCTGCCGGAGTCATGCGGAGCGAAGGATCCCATCTAGAATAAGAGGAATCAAAATTGGGGTACCTGAGTTAGTGAGCTGTGAACAGGAGGAAAACAAAGTGACTTACGTCAAGCATCTGCGGAGAAAATCAAGAAACACTGGATCCGTGTTGCGTACTGCGGTACTAAGATCCTTTGAGTTGGGCCTCCTTTTGCGACCTTTGCTGTTGGTGATACAACGGGGATTCCCCTTGGAATCTAAGTAACAAAAATTAACAGAATTGTCGTAGAAAGCATCATCATGATTGCAGCATGGCTGCGGAAAATTTGCTGCCGGTAGAATAAAGTTAAAACAAATTGTTATCCGGCCCTTGATAAATGACCCAAGCCTCAAGATTATTAGAATAAAAACACTAAAACCGGACAAGTTTTTTCTTTTTATGATGCCTCCAACCGTCAAAAGGCTTTAAAAATAAATTTTGACGATGAAAACCGACACTTTAAAATTAAATTAAATTTTTTGGTGGGAGGAAGGAGGGTGGATTCAGCAGCCAGCATCATTTTGTAATTTTAACTTTTGGCACTGCTGTCAAAAGCTATCAAACCTCACAAATCTTTGAACTCACCAAAAAACAATCTTTTTCTCTGCGCAGTTTCAACAAATTCCGTTGGAGGCAGACCAAGAACCTGGAAAAATGACGTCAGAAAATCAGTCGCAGGAAATGAAATACAATATTGCTTAGTGGTGAAAGGTGAACCTGAGGCGAAATCAAGATTTTCTTTTAATGTGACTTATTTTTTAATTGAGTTGCAAAAAATGAACCACAATAACACAACGAATAAACAAACCATTTTTACCTCCATAATGCAAGCCAATTGCTCCACTTCATTTTCTCCCGGAAAAAGCGGATATCCGGTGTAGAGCTCAGCCAGGATGCATCCGAAGCTCCACATGTCAATAGCCATGCTGTACTGATGACCGAGAATAACCTCGGGAGATCGATAAAAGCGACTTTGAATGTAGGTGTATACTGCGATGGAAACATTATCAAGTGTGACGAGATAGGGGTATTAATCAATACAATTCGAATTCCATTTCTGCGAAGATTCTGCGCCGTTGTGCATTCGAGAAAGACATCTTACAGAATTTCCTATGCTGATTGCTCCGCTTGTGATGGAAATTTGATGGCCAGCACCACTGGTAAATCCGAAACGGTTCTGAACATATGTTTCAGTTTGAATAAGGAATTGACGATGACTATTTAGGTAGTTGAAATATATTTTCCGGTATCAAAAGTGAAACCTGAATGATTGCCAGTATTGAATTATTGAAAGAGTCTAAACCTAAAGCTGATTTAATCGAAAAAAGGTTTTCCCAAAACCAAAGAATAAAAATAAGTAACAGAGTACAACAAGGCGTAACAATCGATGCGCTGTGATGTCATTATAGCGTAGTTACCTCGCTGGTGTTCGTAACAACTTGATCCAAAGTCAATGACTTTTATTGAACTCTGACCTTTCTGGCGAATCAAAATATTTTCCTGAAAAATGACTGAGTAAACCACTTAGCTGTTGAACCCTAGTGGAGTTAGCACAGGAAGCTGGAAATCGCGAGACGAATAAAGAACTTTTAGTGTTAAAGAGGCTGGCTTTACAATTCTCGGCAACACGTACCAAGCGTCAAATTTTCGATTGAAAACAAATGATATCATTTACCACAATCCAAAACAGCAATAAATTTGTGGTTGCAAGGTCGCGAGTTCAACACTTCGAGCGTTGCGCTGTCCGCCTCATCGCCAAGTGGAGCTGTCGTTTACCTTCAAGGTCGGGCTTTGAGCTCAAACCATGGCTTGCCCCGACCGCAATGACATGCTTAAGCAACTGCTAATTGAAAGATTCTAAAGTTTTTTTCATAGTCAGTCAAAACTGAGTTCATCATGTGTTCAATAGTTTAATTAATTCCAAAGTGAAAAACCTGATTTAAAAATATGCCAAAAACAGTATGCTTTTTTACCCCTAGTGTTTAATCCTTTTACGTTTTGGGCCTCCACACAATTTACCGGTTTCATGTCGCAATGAATTATTCTCTCCTTGAATGTTAGGCAGAGGCATTTGAGCAGGGCGTGTGCGATCCTTCTAATAAGGGGGAGATTGAATCCTTGGAAGTGGTTCTTCTTGATCAGCTCGTACAGATTGATGCTGAACATTGCAGGTATTTAGTTTGTTCATCTTCAATTCGTGACAGAATGTGGCCAAAACTACCGATGCTAAACTTATATACCTTCACCGTCACGTTGCAGCTTGATGACGCAATGAGTGGAACATCCGTATCGTATGCATTCGATTACGGTTCATAGCAATGACTGCATAACAATGTTTTCCCGTTTGCCTGCTTGGCACTTAGCGCAAAAGAGGCAGTGTGGAAAAGCCAAAAAGTTTGTTTTTTTGCCATTGAGAAGTGTGATTCAGGAAGTTCTTTCATCTCTATGCGACAGATAGAGGGTTGTGCGAGCTATCTATCCGTCATAGTGGCCAAGTCTCACTAAAGACAAGAGCATGAGCTGATTCGCATGACTGAATGCACTGTGGAAATTGTTCGGTGGAAAATTGAAATGAACGAATGCACTGTGGAAATTGTTTGGTGCAAAATTGAATCCGATTTAGAAACTTGCTATAAATTACCGCGCAGAGCATTTTTGGTAAAATATCCTCGTTAAGCATCAGTCGCAAGTTCACAACACATTTGGCAAATTTTTTCTCTATACGACTTCCAATCCAATCTGATGGCAACGGCTCAACTGCTGAGACAGTGCAGTTTTTCGCCTTGCCTCAACCCCAAAGAAGGAGTCGGGTAACAAAAACAACAGAACGTTGGTAATACCCTGTGCTAGCAGCATTGAAAAGCCGAAGAGGTTCTGAACTCGAGCCGATTTTAAGATTTTTCTGTGGCCCAGAAATTAAAACATCTGTATGCTACAAAAAGCTCACCCATCACAAATTTATACCCCCATCAGTTTCCCTCTTACCCTAGTAGTTCGAATGTGATGCAAAGGTGGTTTCTGAAGTAGAAGTACTCGAGCATATGTATGACGTTATGACTTCCGTCGCGGTCTTTCCGACGTAACGCGTCCAGTATTTTCACTTCGACGAGTGCCTGGTGGTGGAATCTAGGAAACGATAAGAGTTTAATTAACTGATCCCATACAAGCGAGAGTTCAAGAGACTGCAGCGTGACATCATCTTCTTAGAGTCATCAGCCACTGACAGATGTTAAAGCGGTCAGTGCAAGCAATAGATGAACTCAAAGTACGAGCTAGAAAGCAAACAACAACTCCACCCGGCCGGGGAGCGTGAATCATATCACTTTGAGCACGTGAAAGATTTGAACGGTTCTCGTAAAATTCGAACCCACTGCCTCCTGACTACCGGTTCGATGACCTAACGGTTGAGCTTAGGAAAACCATTAAATAGTCTTTTGCTTTGTTCCGCAGTAAGTATCGCCGACACGCTAAATAAAAAGAGAACACAAAATGTTTTCGCGGTACAACTTAGAGTATATATGCTGCACCAGTGTACCATGTAAAGACAATTGTAAACTTAATTTTAATTTATTTGTTTAGTTTGGTTGTTAGGCTTCGTTGCTGTGAAAGAAGTTCTTTGTAATCAAAAATGATTTACTTTGTTTTACTGCATACTGACATTTTTGAAACCTCCTTTCTCAACTACGTCAAAATACGAATCAAATAAGCGATCATGGCTGTTTCTATGAATTTGTGGCTTAAAACTGCTTTGGAATTTCCATTCTTCGTTTTCCATCAACAAGTCGCCAAATTAATGTACAAAATGTGAACAAGCCTGGGCAAACGCTCGCCTCAAGGTCACGCATCTCCATTGTTCGCTTCGTTAAGCGGAAAAATGTGGGAGTTTGTCAAATAAATCAAAACTTGTTATCAGTTTGCCGAATGTTCGGTTGCCTCGATTTGATTTACAAATTGAGGTAGAGATAAAATGAACATCAGCATTTATTTACATTTGTGTCGACAAAGAACTTCATTGACGCAGCCATCTATACCAACGTGTCTTCGGTTGGGCTTGAAAATCCGCTTCACACAGCTACCTGCTGAAGCTAATCAGACTTACGGTACATATTCACCCGTACGCCTGGGCTCAGCAACCACTAATGAAGGTTCATCTTAAATGCCAGCATAAGACATTTACAAAACAATTAATTTTGTAAAGAATTTTTTTAATAATGCAAGATGGAATAGAGCTACAAGCCTTTACAACAATACAGTTTTAGCATCAAAAACTGCAAGTAAATAAAGATAGACAACTTAAATATCACTTACCTTTTTTTATTCCTGATGATTTTTACTGCCACCAGTGTGTTAGTCTTATGGTCAATCGCCTTGACAACCTGACCAAATGAACCCTTTCCAATGACTTCTAGCACCTCATAGCGGTAGACCATGTGGTCGTGAAGAACCTGAAATGAGTTGAATATTATAATAGCAACCATTACCCACTTTGGTGACTGCTGACTTTAAATCATATACGTAGAATGTTGAATGAACCTGACAGATGCCACATCAATTGGAAAAAGTTTCAAGCCAAACAATAATTAGATCGAGGGGAATAGGAAGACATGGGATTGACCCAATTGAGTTAGCTGAGGCAGCTGGGTATCGTGAGGTTTGTAATGAGCACACGAAGCTGCTGATACACAACCTTTTAAGCAAAACACTGATTTAGATGATCAGAACCACAATCAAAAAGAATCGGCAACATTAGCGGATGAAGAGCTCTCACTTTGATATAGGATCCGTTTTCGTCGTCGTATCCGCAATTTTGAGAGGCTCCGGGCACTCCTTGGATCTTTTTTCCTTCAACTCCGAGGAACCAAACATCATGGTAATCCAGGATTTCCGAGTGCTCAAACGTGGTGAGCCGAGATCCAAAAGATTTGATGCATTCTGTAAACAGTTAATTACGATGAAGGTATTAGAAATCGTGACTTCGTTTGTGCAAAAGTTGCTGCTGTGACGTTTAACCTAAGACCGTTTTAAAGATGAGCTTTCCAGAAGGAGATTTGAACTAACAACGGAAAAGTTCATTTTAAGTGGTTATCAGGTGTTAAAAACATGCAAATTTGTGATAAAGTATCCCCCTACACAATGGTGTCATTTAGCAACAAATATTACCTTCCGGACTCATGGGAAGTTTATGGCCCTCAAAGACTCTCCCGATTTGATTCTCTTTCGCGTTTAGCCCCTCCACCCCCTCACGTAGATCCAGAAGCTCTTTTCCTTGCGACGATGTTGTGTTTTTGGACACATTGTGTCGTGGTTTGTGGAACATGTTTGAATGCACTGGAAAACAAAATGCATCACGATGACGCGACGGTTTTGTTCGTCACTCTTTCAACATACCTGTGAAAGTGTTGGTTCTGGTTAGAGCGCTCGGCAGGTTTTCTGTGTAATTGCTCTTGGTATGGTGAGAGTGCTGTCCGTTGCTGCGGAAGGAGAGGTTCTTGGTGGAGGGCAGTTTAGTGGGGGGCAGCTGGTTCTGGCCGCTAATCAGTGAGCTACCCAAATGGTGGGAATGATGGTCGAGTTGGGGCAGATGTGTCAAGCCTGATGAGAAAGTCTAAGCAAAAGAGTTTTGTTTAACATTATCGCAATGATGCCACAATTGTAATGTGACCATGATGACATTTACGTTACCTCATGTGTCTGGTGGTTTGCATTGGACTTGCCAGCGGTCGTCCGTTTGGAACCGATTACAAACTGAAAGCAAATTCCCCGTGTTACAACTCTAATACCGCTATATGAGAACGTGCTTTAACAGAGAAGTGTATCTATCACTGATTTAACTTTTGAAGGAAACGCACGTTTCTGTAAGTCTTCCACTCATTTTTTGACGTTTTGCAAAAATTTTTAATACAGCTACAAAACCTAGTGGAAAAGGATCTTAAAAAAGCTCACAAATTTATCGGTGACGGCATCTACAAGCTTTTGGCAAAATAACTTTTTTCAAAAGCCAATAAAAGTATTCTGCTTTTTGTTTACTTTACTACGTCAACTCGGAAAAGAAGCAACAACAGTATTTGCAATAGATTTACCTTTGTCAGGGTCCACCCTATTCCTGTTTAGCTTTTTTTTGAATTGAGAGAACTCCAAACGTTTCAGCAAAGTTTCTCTATTTGACTGCTTGCTTACGTGCTTACACATGAGGGAACCCTAAAGGAAAGAGTCCCAGATCTTGCGATGTTAATCCGGTTCTGATTTAGGCTAAAGCCGATTTTTTAATTTTTCTTTATCTTTATAAGTATTCACATTCATCCTTTGTTAAGTAATATTGTTACAACCAACCGATTTGCTGCTACTACTAAGATTTTGCTGTATGTATTGTAGAGATATTTAATCTGCATTGTGCAGACCATGCAGAGTTTTTTCACTTAATTTTGTTTTATGCTGTCACCAGAAATTGATGATGCCAATTTAGATAGTTGAAAAATATTTTCCGGTATTAAAAAATTGAAACTGAATAAGTGCCTGTGTTTAACTATCTAACGGATGATTTTATGCCTTGTTAAAAGTAATTAACATTTTTGGCGCAACATATCGTCCTTTTTTGAATCTGCTCAAGAGAATTGGGGTTGACCACATCGCAATTAATTGGCATTAAATTGGCAATAACGCAATTACAAGGGAAGCAGGAAACCACTATGCGGATGCCAGGTATGCAAAAACATTTGTTCAAAATTGAATGAAAAAAGTGACCGTAAGTGGTGCACTTACGGTCGTAGGCCCTAGATCGTACATCACAAGGCAGTAGAAAACTTGAACTGTGAACGGAAACGATCGTAGACCTCTTCCCATCGCAGCGTAGCTGAAGGAGAGGGAGAACATTAAGAGTCCTAAACTTAGCGCAGCAAATCCATCGAGCTTAAACCCGGAACCATATACAGGGTGTCCATAAATCCCGTGTGCACTTTAAAAGATTTATAACTTTATTTGTATTTGCGATAGAAATAATCTGTAAAAAGTGTTATAATGTTTCATCTACCTAGTTTTAAGTGCAGTTATTGAATGATTCTTTAGCACAAAATTAGAAACAGTGTTTCAACTGATACAGTGTTTGTACAAAATGGAGCTCTTTGCCACTTTGCTCTGCATATTAGACAGTTTATAAATCTAGAATTTCTTAAATGATAGATCGAAAGGGGCGGACCATTTTCTTGGCCTCCGCATTTGCCAGATTTCACTTCACTAGATTTTTTCATGGAGACATGTAAAAACAATTGTGAGCGCAACCAAACCTAGTTCATTACAAGATTTGAAAGTTAAAATAATTAATGTGATTTCGGGTATTACTGTAAATCAGTTGGCAAATGTTTTCTTTGAACTGCGAAATTGTATTACCCTTTGCATTGCTAATGATGGAGGACATGTGAAAACTTAAATAAAATTTCATTAAGACCTTAAAAAATCTAGATTTTCTTCTTTCTAATTCTTTTTACAGATTATTTTTATCCCAGATACAAATAAAGTTATAAATTTTTTAAAGTGCACATGAACTTTATGGACACCCTGTATAATTGTGTGTTTAAGACGTAGGGCTCTCAATTATGCTGTAAATGCTCGAGGGGGAGCTATTACACTAGCAGTAAAAACAGAGAGCTATTGCAATAAATACATAAACAAATAAAAAGTCGTTAAAATTTGCGGTTAATATTTTGTATAAAGTATGCTTGAATTATGTTTATCAAATTTATAAAACAAACACACAAAGAAAAAATCGGCCTTCGGGTAATTCATAAAATCGGAAAATCGATTCCAATGATAACGGGATTAGTTATGATTAATGGAGAAACGCTGTAAGAACATAACTGACAACAGAAATTTATTAACAGAACAGCAGAACTTTTGTACCCTCCTATAGAACTAAATTATGTTAAATAGGAATCGCTCTGCTTTAGCACCTATTCGTTTGTTTAGCACCAGACTAAAAGTGAGTTCAATGTACGCAGTCGTCTTTATCGAGTCGTTAAAGCGTTTATGAGAAAACAAAGACGGGTGCTTGTATGCGACGTCACCAATATTTGAGTTACTAAGAGCGGATTCGAAAAGTGCCGCTTCAAAAATTGTGATTTTCTCAACTTCTAATTTGCCAAGTAGCTATGTGCTCTTCAGTGAAAGTGAAAACCATTTTATCGCTAATCCAGTGTTTCCCAGTTTTTTTAAGTCGTAGGCTGTTTTTGCACCAGAATTAATCTCCGCGGATTCAACGCAAAAGAATAAACACTGAATATATTTTCTATTTTAATTTTGTATGGTTTTTGACCTTTTTTTGAAGATTGTTACTTACTTGATCCCAAAATTTATGAATTTCTACCTCAAATTTATTAAATGACTTTTTTTCGGACATCGACCTTATATCTGAAATACACTTTTATTTCTTGCTTGGATTCCAAAACTTTGAGGAAAACATAGGATCCTCTATCTTTGAGCTTGCGGACTCATCCAGAGCTTTTTTCAAATTTGCGTGAACGCTGAGCTAATTTAAACGTTTCTTCAATAAATTTGTTAATAAAACTGCGTGACCTTTTGCGATTTAAAACTGAGTGGCTCTTAACAATCCGGGAGCATTATCAATATTAATTTCAGTTTTGCTATATTGTGATGATGTTCCCGATTACTATGGGAAACGGAGCATTGGTTTTGTACTGCAAATAAATTTGCCAAAATGAGATTTGGGTTTTACAGACTCACACGAACATTATATCAGCTATAAATTAACTATTTAGTGAAGCCACATAGGCAATGGCAATTTAAGCTGTTTGAAGAGCAAACTCATAATTTTTGAAACATTATTTTTTTCGGGAGTGCCACCAACCCTTAACATGGTGCCACTCAGCGCAAAGTCTCTGATGGCACCGTGTCGCCTATTCACGACGATCAATGCACAGCGAGCCAGCGACTAAAACCTTCAAGGTGAACCACGTAACGCCGACGCAAAATTGTATTTTGCATTAACAGGTGCCATACAAAAGGGTGTTTTTTGTGTGAAAATAATCAAAAGTTTTAGAAGGCGTACATTTTGACAAAAATATTTGAAAATTCACCCATGAGTTCAAATTTAAAAAGCGAAGAACGATTGCAAGAACAAGCCGCGCTTTTGTCTGTAAAGCTGGGATCAATTTCCTTGTCGTATCATACCATAGACTTAAAATGATATTTCCAGCTTCCTTGCTTGGTGCTCAGAATGAAATGAATGCTACGAAGGAAAATCCGGTAAATTTGCTGGAGTATATCTTTGGGAAAAGAACTTAACGCGACTTTTCCATCTTTTCATGGCAGACAGGTGTTAGCGTTAAACTGAGTACAAGTCGCTGTTGTCCCAGTTTGAATAAAAAGTAGCAAACCGAACATGAGTTCATACCCACGAATCTCGGCCACCCATAAGAATTCAAAGAAACAAGCTTTTCTCCTATAAATTACAGACTGGATCCAAATGCAAAGGTTATCAGAAAGTCCTGAAGTCCTGAATAAATTGGCAATTCTATCGACCAGCTATGCCTGCCAGACCACGAACAAATATTCCTTGTTTTACGTATTTTGCTTTTTTGTGGCAACCTTTGATCTAGATTGTTGCTTTTGCGCAAATTCGAGAGCACAAAGTCACTTTAATGCAAAATATCGTAAAATACAAAAACCCATAATTCTACTGCATTAATAAAAAAGTGGCCCAATGCCGGTTCGGTGCTTAGCAAAACGGCTGCATCCACGGGGAACAATTTTTATTTAACCCTTTGAGGATCATAAGATTCTAATTCATAAAATTTGAGACAATTCCATAATTATTTGATAACAACAAAATTACAATGAATTTTAGAGAAATGGTTAATACCTCATAATGCTATAACAATCAACAATCATATAACATATATGCTACATTATCCCTCAAAGGGTTAACATAATTTGAACAAGAATAGTCAAAGTCCTCGATCGCAAGATTTTAGTATCCAAATTTTTCCTACATTTGCTTTTCTTTGTATGGCGGCATATATAAAAAAGACGTGCGATAGGAGGTGATGAACTCTCCTCTCCAAAATAACAAAAATTTCAGATAAATGTAGACGTGCAATCACAATGTTGTAAAGTGGGAGAGGGGCTAAACAAAATTCCAAAAAAGATCTTTACCTAATGTTGATGCAAAGTTGACATGAATAGAACGAGGGTTTCAGCTTCCATTCCATCAGCTTGTTACGTTCTTGGTTATTTGAAAGTGTAACCCATTTAATTGGAGCAACCACCTTCCACTTTTACAAAGAGTGATAACATTAACAGGTCACTTTTGCGACTTAAGTGAAAAACTCAGTTACTACTTGCCACAAATTTTTAGGGGATGAACACCTTACAAAGCTATCTCCTTTCCTTTTCTGTCCTTCCCCCCCAAAAAATACCATTTTTTGTAATTACCACCATGATTTATTTTAGTTTTATGTTAGCTCATAACTGCTGTAGTTTTTTTTAGTTTAAAAGATTCCTAGTTGCGTAGCAACTGAGTGTGTAATAATTTTTATTTGGTATATTTTTATGTTTTAGATGGAAAATATCGTAATTTGATGGGAGACTCTAAAGAGTGCTGTAAGTAACCCCAAAACACTAGATTTTTTAATAATTTAACCAATACTTTATGATGTAGTTTTGACAGCAGCTATTACACGAACAAATGCGATTGGTTGTTGTCCATTGCGGACGTCATCATGACGTTAGCGCCCACCTGTTGTTGAAGCGTTTTGTTTTGTTGTTCCCCCGACAAGAAATGGC
Source organism: Trididemnum clinides (assembly GCA_963675345.1). NCBI lineage: Eukaryota > Metazoa > Chordata > Ascidiacea > Aplousobranchia > Didemnidae > Trididemnum > Trididemnum clinides. The sequence continues at coordinate 31,891,324 of OY776290.1, read as the reverse complement.
TCTTTCCATAATTGGAACTCTGAAAAAAAGAGTTTGGTTCATTTCGTGCAAATTGCTTTTTGACAATCACAATTGATGACGTCACAGTAATGTATTATTCTATTATAATCGACTAAATAATGACGCATCAACAACAGGCACTCAAGTAGAGATAGAAGGTTTGTTGTTGGCTCAGTGGATCGAGGAATTTAATCAGTTTCCTCTTGAACGCTCAAATGTAATGAAACCATTGTTATATCTTAATAACTACCTATGACGTCACAGAAGGTTTATCGGTGGTTCTTGCCACAAATCACCTGAACACGTAACGATGAGTTGGTGATTTTTTGGGACACAGGAAAACCACGCGATTAAAATGTGGCAAGCGGCATTGGATTTTCATCAGTTCAAACAGTTTAACGCAAAGACCTTACTTTCTTTTTGGGTTTAGCAAAACGTTAACCTAATTTTTTTGCTTCACCATGTTACCAACAAGAAAATCAACAGGTGAAGGCGAGAAATGATGAGGGTTCGCCTTTGTTGTAACAGGGCCACCATACGTCCTCTTTTTGGAGAACTTGTCCACCTTTAGCAAGCAAAAAAATGTCTTTTGAGGGTACCGAAAAACGTCCAATACGTCCTCCCTTTTGTAAATTTGGCAAAACTTTCCAAAAGTCAACAAATGGAATGAAAAATTAGGATTGTTAAATGAATTGGACAAAAACTCACTCGCGATGAGTTGATCTTAACTAAAAAAGGTTTCACTTTCATTTTAGGTTAAAAATAGGAAAATGTTGACATTCCGAAAGTTAGACTTCCTTCTTTCTATAAAAAGGTCTTTGGCTGGAGTTTAGGTGGATGATGAAAAAAAACAACATTCCAAAAGTTGATCTTCAAACAACAAAGACTGTCACCTCCAGTTTAGGTCAACAATATGTTTTGTAGTTGAAAAGTAAACCTCATAGCGCTACGACTGCTATCATTAAGTGCAGTTCTTCTTTCACAAGTGTAAAATATGGCAGCTCTACGCTGTAACAGGCACCACCACACATCTATATTCTGAATCACTTATGAGGCTGAAGCAAAAAGACCCCCATTCTACTTCTTTTTCTAACAATACAGCACGTTTACAGAAACTCTAATTAATGAATCCACCTTTGGGCGACCTTTCAACTTTTCTTCTACCGGCACCTTTTCACCAGCTATGCGCGATGTTGAAAGCGGTACATCATCATGGCGCAATCCGTTTGACGATGTCAGTGACGAGAGAATTGCCCGCTTCGCTTTTGCTCTTATGCTCTTGCTGTCATGGTAAATGGCAGAATGCATTCGATGTCGTATTAAAAGGGGTCCTTCAGGCCTTCGTAACGATTGGGGCCGGGGACTCCCAACTGAGGGTTTTCTTATTGTGGGAAAGCTGATTTCAGAAGCGGGAATAGGAGTGTGGGGAGAATTAGCTATGGATACCGCTTTTTCTAAATTCGGAAGCTCAATCGATGACGTCACTAGGTCCTTGCCTCTCCCTCGAACTTTGACAAGTTTCTTTTTTTTTAACCCATCAAGGGAAGGCTCACTTTGGGGGGTCATTTCTAAGCCTCTCCTACCGATAGCAATGCCAGGCTTAGTTGTTGTTCCCTACAAGCTGCAGTGGTAATGTATTTTTCTAATGATCCAATGCAGGATTCAAATCTTAGCGTCATCAAAAAATTGCAAGTAAATTTTTGAAGAATATCTACAAAAAAACGTTTTTGTTAAGTCTTCTGCGAGAAGATAAAAACAATTTTCAGATTTGATTCTCATTTCTCCAATGTTTCTTGCATCACACAATGGATGACCTTTACATTAAACTGGCTCTGCTCCAGCTTTTTCCTCTTTAAAATTTTTGGAAATCCTTTCTCTTTCCTGCCGGTTTGCGCTTAAAACAACTTTCTAGACATTTTGATTCAGCATTCATCATTTCTGGGGTTAAAACTATTACCGACCCCCTCCTCTATTAGCTTTCCTTCCAATATTGCTGACAATAAGGATCCGCAGTCGCGCACTTGATCTTACCGCTACATGTAAACGTAATATACTAAGTATACTACAAACATTTTGGCGTACACAACTGGTATTTCCTGCTTACAGTACTATAGTACAGTTGATACTAAGGACTTGATACTACTCCTAAACAACCAAACGATGACGTTCATCGTTTTGCTGTCTTTTGCTATTTATTTCTTTCTTTCTCCAACACTATTCTGGATTGAAACAAAAAGTTCTTTCTCTTAACAATTACTCCCAACTGCCATTGCGTGCAAGTAACGTTGTGGCATAATCTAAGACCTTGAAAACAACAGCCCAACAGCGCCACTCAACGATCCTACATTAAACAGCTATTGCTAAATAATGGTGTAAGCAATTTAATCGTAAATTTTAAGTTGCGTTGGAAATAGTTTTCATGTAAAAAAGAAAGAGTGAATTTATGAAGATTAAAATTTATTGCTAGTAGCTACGAGCACGATTGCAGCACCTTGCTTTCACGTAGCCTAAAGGAACGTGGTTTTAAAGTATTGTCCGCAGGACCTAGTTAGCTTAAGAAAAGAGGAGCCTCCGAGAAGGAATGCTTAAAATAGGTTATCTATTTTTTTCACTCCGACCTTCCGATCGCTATTTGCTCAAATTTACTTAAACCTTTGGTTGCTTTTATGGCACAAACAACCCAATTTCAACAAGTGATCTTATGTGCTACTAACATGCTTTGCTGACGTCACGCGGCAGGGCTATACTAGTCAGATGTTTCAGGTTAGAAAATATCGATTCAGCCGGTTGCCCCGACTTCACCGAAACAACGTTTTTGAAAGCAAAAACAAAAGTTAGTTTAAACGGGATATCGTCCCTATTTCCCTAATATCATTGTATTTTGTGTTACGAATTGGTCAAACTCACAAACATTCTATCATTTCACGAATTTCATCAGTACCTTTCAATAAGTATAGAGGCAAAAAAGTTGGAGTGGACGCCCTAATGTTTTTCGTTTTACAATTTCAAAAGTAAGATATTTGGTGGCAAATTTATTAAACGACTTGATGCAAACCCGTCTTATGATATTTTTGACATCAAGTTTCTTGGCTGCACCTATGTGCCTTGGTCCCGAAATTGGGCAAAAGAGGCTATACCTTTTCCAAATATCTTGCATCCGATCACTCGTATAGCTTAACAACCCTTTATCAAAAAAAGGTTTTCCTCCATATCTACGATTGTATATTAGGTGACCATGAATTTTCACAGTGGAATAGATTTTTCTGTTGATTTCCCCTCAATGTTTTGGATTTTATAAACTATGTACAGCATACTCACCTGTGTACTTGAATAGGGTCGTAAATTCAAAGTTGAGGAAGGTTTTTTAAGTAATTGTTGTAATTTGGAAATTACCTATACAGCAAAATACCTACTAAGCTCATTCGTGGTTGCAAAGCTAGTAATGAAACTTAAAGTCTTTGGCTACGCGTAAGTTCCTTGTTCCCGTCAAATACGCAGTCTGGGAGGACGAAATGACCCGGAGCCCGACGTCCAGCATCTGTAGTTTAGTTATTGCGATAAGTTGGATTATGGCTGGAATGAAGAAATCACCGACCAGCTTTTTGTGTTAAAGAAGGCGATAATTTTTTTTATTCGACAAGATTTGGCATTTTGTTTACTTTGTTACACGTAATCCGAGGTGGATTTGGGGTGACTTTTGTTTGGTTAGAGTGATTTAGCGTGGTTTTGTTACAAGTGAGGAAGCTATCTCGGGCCCCCGTTTAGGAAAATAAGCGGCCCCACTTTTCAGGCATGTCCTGTAAGCTATTTCATCCTTTTGAAAATGTGATGGTTTCCGAAAGGAAAAAAAAGGCCTTCATCAAGAATTAGGACAGTTAAGAGGCCCTCATAATTTCTTGTCTCAGGTTCCTAAAGTCTTTAATCCGCCACTGCGCGAGATAAAAATGTTTTATGGGTTGAGAGTAATCAGGCGTGTGACACGACTGCTCAACAAAGTTATTCCAACGTGTAGTCACCTCACAGTTTAGATGATACAATTTTTGTGCTTGCCAATCCGTTATTAAACAACCAGGCTTTATGCCGCTGTTTTAGTTCTGTAATATGTCATTTTACTTTAACCCTTTAAGGATCACAAAATTTTATTTATAAAATTTGAGACAATTTCTTTATTGTTTGGAAACAACAAAGTTGCAATGAATTTCAGAAAAATGGTTTTTACGTCATAATGATTCAACAATTAACAATCATGTAACATATGCGTTACATTATCCCTTAAAGGGTTAACAGGCAGCTTATCAACATTAAAGTTTACCATTTGCTTTCAAAATATCAGTGGATGATAAGCACAGTAGCTGCCTGCTGTTGTTTACACTGAAATTTGTACAAGACAGCATTGTGGCCACACTTCACGACACTGTACCTTTTTTGAAGCGTTCAAAAAAAAATATAAAATCATCCTTACAAAAATGCCTAATTGCTTAATCGCTAGTGTTATCGATAAAGCTCTAATTATTAAAAAACATTTTTGTTGGATACATCTAGTTATCACCTCCCACAAAAGCTTTCAACCGCTTTTCTACGATCAGTACTTTTAAGAAAATGTAGAAAACAAATCTTACATGCAACAGTTAATAATGACGTCAGTTTGCTTTCTAAAATAAAAAAATTTCTCGAAGGTTGGGCGCGAGCTTTCGTTTAAGTAAAAAATCACTTTTTTCTTCAAAAAATTAAACTATTAAAAAATTATTTTCAACTATGACATCATCATGAAGTCACGAACCTTGCTTATAACATTCACCCCGAGTGGTGATTAATCGCGCCAAGCTTTATGCTTGTACGCCAAGTAGTTTCGGAGGAGTTAAAAGAGACATTCGCACAGAAATACACACCCAGACAGAATTGCACCTCCAGAAAAAATTAACAATCGCGTTGTGACAGAATTTCTCCAAAAATGAATTTTTCAATCAAGTCAAAACAATTGCAAGGTATATATTCTGCTTTTTCTTTGACGACTTTATGGTTTAACTTTATTTTAAAACAATAATAACGTCACAGACATCGCACAATGAAAACAGAAATGACGTAGTTCATGTAACAATTGGTTTTAGCGAAGATGTCCATAAAGATTTCAACGCTAAATCATAAGTAGAAATGGTAAAATCCTGGTGGTACTTCAGTGTTAGTGTGGTTTACTGTATATTTTTTGAAGTAAATGCGAGCACGAGAAAAAACTGCGTGTTAATAAAAATTTAACGAAAAAACAAAGAGAACCAAACACTTACCTGCTGTTTATCAAAATCCTTGAGGGGTCCCAGAGAGGGAAGCAAATTATTCTTTTTTTCTCTCCTGTATCGATCGCTTTTCTTGTGACCATGGCTACAAATGTTGATTACAAATAGTTGATGAAGTGTAATTTGGTGGAAATAACAAAGATAGGTAAGGCTCAATGCCCTTAAGCTTCTGTGTTGTTTTGCCAAGTTAAAAAAGACACCTTGCAGCAGTTTGCTCTAAATAGCTGCTTGCGGTAAAAATGCAGTGTGCCAGCGGTACCGATAACTCCGCAGCCGGTCCGAACACAGATCGTTTTGTGCATAACTGCAAAGATTTATTTCAAAAAATGAAGTATAAAATTCAGTAATCAACTAAATAGCGAGAAGCAAAGAATCGAATCCGAAAACTTTGGACCTGGTCACTCAGTTGGAGTTCGGTTGAGAGGAAGTAAAGCTAAGTTCAGTTATTTAAGAATTACAAAATAATATTTGGTTTAGCTTTAGGGAAAACCTTATACATCTTCTTACTGTCTCCTATTCCTTTTTTACTCATTATATGAAAAGTAAATTCTTTCAAAAGAAAAAGATGGGGAGATGCGCGAATTTTCTCTGCCCCATCTTTCAAGGCTTTGCTAAGTTAAGGGGGCAACAAAATACGTGCACCAGCATCTGAGGTAAAATAGGAGCCTTGACACCAAAACTAAAACTCTTCTAGAAATCATCTTAGCATTTGGCATAAATATTACGATGGAGGCTCTTTTTCATCAAAGTACACCAGGGTCCCAGTCGTGCTTGACACGGTTTGGTCTTCTTTCCAGGTTCGTGCATACCTGGTGCCCAGTTTTTTCTGGTGGTGGAATTCACGATTTTAAATGCGATCAATACTTATTCACCTTTTATGATATTGCGCAATAACAATAGGAAAAGCACGGATCAAATATCATGTAATACAAGAAACATCACAATGGCCTGCGTGCGACAATAGAGCGATTACACTAAAGAATGTTTACCCAATGCTCAATGGTTTTTAAATTCAGCAAAACTTTCTCGAAAATTTATCATAATGTTATATTCTGACGGTATATGCATAAAAATATTTAAAAGAATAGATAAAAGAGTACAGTGTAATAATGTTAGATGTAATGCACTTTAAATACGCCGTAGCCAATCAAATCTTTGCATTTCAACCCTGTTCATTCATAAAAATGTGATCCAAAAAATAGGAGCAACCTGTTCTTCCTATTGATGATAATTTGTGAAAATTAAGATCACACGATCACGGGTTGAAGCCTTATAGTACGTGCAAAATTTGGGAAGTGCATTTGGAAAGGCACTTTTAGAAGATTTGGAAGATTGGCCTGATGCGGCCATGTGGAACAAAAGACTTCGAAAAAATTTATTTCGTGTTTGCATTTTATCTTTCAGATTCGAAGAGTAGCGACAGAAGGGCAAAAAAACCCTGGATATTTAAATATTGTTTACACCTGCTTCGGAGTTAACAAGATTAAACATTCCGCTTGAATTGTCTGAATTTACTTGCGATATGTTCACTGATTGTTATAACCTGTCGAGTACAGAAGGTTATCGTGAAGTGCCTTTCATATGACACCATCTAAGCCATTGGTGGGGTTTGAACACAAGCCCATTGAATCACCGTTGTCAGTATCGAAATGCTGCACATGTACCACCAAGCATCACTGCTAGCTTTACGACATTTTACCAAAAATAAGTAATTTTTCACTTACGGTTTTTCCAGACTTTTGTAAGGTAACGAGTTCATGATTTGCTAAAGGAGGTGAAAATCCAGGAGAGCCAATCCAAGAGAGTTTCTTCAACAATATTGTACCATCAGATATTTTATGAGATTCTAAATGGTACTAAGCCAAAAATCTAAAAATATAGAAATGGAAGCATAACTTTTCAGCTTCTGGCAACTTTTTACTTTTTTTCTAGCTTTTGACTGCGCTTTCAAATAAACATTTTTTCTAATTAATTTTTCCATAAAGGACACTGAGGATGAGTTGGTACTTTGGTCACATGCAGTAGCAACCGAAATGAAGAGTTGCAGGTTCTAATCACCTTTACACTCGATTGAAATTTATTTATTTCCAAGCGAAAAGTTTTAATTACACCCAATTGTGTTTGCAGTTGCTCCTAGGGCTTGTTGTATCAGCGTAACTTGCAAACGTTACAAGTCCAGGATGCAAGTGCGAACATATTAATGCAGCAGATCTATTGCAAAGCTCTTTACATTTCAAAAGTATTCAAAAGCTTCAATTCATATTCGGTCAATGCAAAACCTATATGACTTTACATAGATTCATCAAAAGATTTCAATCATCTTCAATTTTCTTCTTTATACCCTTACATTTCACGTTGTGTACGTCTTTCTTTTGTCGGTTCTCTGGTGCATCTTTTATGACTTTTGCATGTAATGTGTGGTGGTCAAGAACAAAAAAGACTGACTGACTGGATAAAGTTTTATTCAGACGTGCTAAGAACTAAAATGAGGTCAAAATTGCTTCCGATGCACTGCGTTTTTATCGCAAAGACTGTATATTTAGAAAAGGGTAAGTTACCATAAGTGCCTTGACTTAAGCTTTGAACACAAAGTATAAACCAAGCGGAGATCAAACTTGCTACCTCCACAGTGCACCGGCTTATTTCGTGTTTCCCTAGAGCAACTGGCGTAATGGGAGGTGGGGGGATATAGCCGCCCCAACCACAGGCAGCGCTCTATTTTAGAGAGGTGGCGCAATTTTGATAACACAATTGAAGAACATGTAGACCTTTTTTTAAGTAAATTTACTGAATTTGGAAGATCTTTTCGTTTTTGGCTAAAGTTTTCTATTTTATGGTGATACCTGTCAAACCCGCTTTTGGTGTCACAAGCTGTAGCGGCGTAACTATATTTGGCATCAAACTAGATCATCAACATTAAGTGCAATAACCTTTAGCTTTTTTACTAAAATATCCTTTCTGAAGTTTTATAAACCTAATTCTTTAATAGAACTTTTCCTCATTGGTTCAGAAGCCCCTTAGAGATCACTTCTCAATAGGTCCGGTGTTCGTCACTCCTTCTATTCACTAAACTACGGTCACATTTTTACTGCATCTTCCTTGCTGCGGTTTGCAGCCTCTTCGCTTGTTTCTTTGTTGCCAACCCACAGGCGGATAATTTTACCGATTTTCTGTTCAATTGGGATCATTTTACGTGATAATGGTAATTCAACACTCTTTAAACGCGGGCAGCTCCCCCCGAACAATAGCAGCGCTTTAAGCAGTGGTCACCTTCTATCTTTTAAGGATCAAATCATATTTGTTACGAAATAATGAAAGACAATGCGAGGTGTGACGATACAGAGATAATCGTCTCGACTGACTGGCGCGTGCCACTGTTCTTACAGGAACGTACTACGTCATGGCTTCGAAAATTAACTTGGATACAATTTTTTTTTCAGAGCCTTGTCGGAAGTTACCAACCCACAAAACATCAAAAACACGTCACTGAATACATCTTTACAGTCAGCAGTACACTTGAATTCAGACACGCTTTAAGTTAACTTACCAGTTCCGCATCGGCACAGTGTATTTCTTCCACAAACACAAACACTAAAACAAAAACAGGAAAATTGTCTCACTTTAACTCGGCAAATCGAGAACAAGGTGACAGCCTTTGTCCATAAAGGCGCAAAAGCACACAGAGAGAGCACAAGTCACCATCAAAATTATCCTAGCACCATAAAAAAAAATGACTCCAATATGGTTATAGGTCTATTCTTACCTGACAGCCAAATATTAATCGGAAATGGGTAGGAGTGCTCACCGATTTGCTACAAATAAAGGAGCACGCTGCCTCCGTTTGCAAATCGCTCGTAGCGGGAACTTGGCTTCTATTTTCGCGAATTTTGACCAAACTGACAACTTGATGAAACCTTTCAATAAATACATCATGGTAGTTGCTCTCAAACTATGCGTCGCGACGCCGTGGTGCATCGTTTTAATTTTTCAGGGGCGTCGCTCGATTAGTTGGTTTCGCGCCGACAATTCTCCCTTTTGTTCCGTCAAAAAAGTTCTGATCGTAGATTTCCTATATGTTTTTACTAACACCCATAATTCATTGCATTTTGACCAAGTGTTCTTCATGCACTGTTGCAATTTTTGACTTGTTACTTTAGAATCAATTTGCAGGATTCTAATTTAAATCGGAGCAAAAAAAACCACGGTAATTAGTTGTAAAAATGAATCAAAACTCAAAAGATGAGTTAAAACCTTAGAAGAGGGTAATTTTTGCGATCGAAGGTGACAGACCTAAAACAAAATTCTGCGACTACGACGACAATTATCTAGATTTGAGGTCACATTTATCTTGCAAAACGGCGAATTAAAATTTCAGGGCGTCCGGTGCGTCGTAAGTACAGTAAGTTTTTTCAAATGCGTCGCATGGAAAAAAATTTGAGATCCACTGCATTATGAGCATGTTTCGTAAACTAAGGATGATTTGGAAGATTTATCGTATGCATTGCGCGTAGTAGGCTTGGCTAATCTGTAAAATAAAACGGAACTCTTTTCTGGTGTGAAATAGAGCAAGCAATACAGAAAGCTCTTTTTCTTCATTGACGTTTTACTTTACAGATACGAACTTTGCCAGACAAATACTGCTCAGAATGGAAACCCAATTCTTCGGGCGTCAGTAACAAAAAAAAAGCTTGGCATATAGCTTGCTTTATTTTACACCACGAAACATCTTACTTTATACTGTAAAAATTTATTTAAAACCGCGTTTTTTTGACGAAGGAAAATCCTTTTGCTCAAGCAAAAGCAAGCATTCTAATTGACAACTTGCAAGCAATTTAATAACTTTAGAGGAGACAATTGATTGAAAAATTTTTGTTCTTGATTTTTTCATAGAATAATACACGTAAAAACGTGGTTGAAAGCTTTTTTGAGAGATGTTTAAGAGCTGCTTCCGATGAAATACATTTTACAACAATTTGAGTTTCATTGGCAAGGCAACAAGCAAGTCTTTTTTTGAGTTCGCTTTTTCTTTTTTTTAAGGGTGAAAAATCATCAATGGATAATAGAGACCGATTGAAAGTGATAGGCTGAAAGGCTTCAAAAATGTAGCGTTCCCTCATATTACAATCTGATATGGCACGAGCAAAAACAGAATCAGCTGTACTTTTTACCCATTGTTATTTCGGGAGCAAACTAAATAGTAAATCCTATTACTGACATGCTGCCAAGTAAAGCAAATGATATATCACTTACTTATAATTTTGAATTTTTAACATTGAAATGGTATGAACATTGTAATAACTGAGCTGCAGGTGAACTTCAGATTTGAATACTTTTGTTCAGCAATGCCGCGCGCTTGACTGATCTCATATCTTAACCCCTAAGACTTATTAATTACGTGTAGCAAAATAGAGTCAAGTTTTGATGACAGCTCCAGTAGGATTCTAAACAAAATTGTCCTCTTTTTTAACAAAAATTTGGTTGTTGGATTATCCATTTAACACATAAGCCATTATAATAAATATCAGATAGGGAAAACTTTTCTTCCGCGATTTAATGAGCCAAACGAATATCCAGAACAATGTTTTATTAAATGTATTAAGATTAACACAACAAAACTAACATTACCAAAAAACGTCGAAGCTTTTCGTCACCTCTCGGAGATTTCATCAGGGCAAAATAAATCTGTAAATTCAAAGATAAATTTGATATTGCACTACTGGACAATATTGACCGGAACACTGCATCTCTCAATGAAACACGTGCAGAAGCGACTTTGCTCCTTGTGAATGACCAAGTTTTATGTTTAAAAATAACTTCAGGCGTTTAGGCGTAGGCGTTTAAACGAAGCGGATACCCAATATCCTTCATCTCAAGCATGATAGACAGGTTGAAGGATAAATTCAACAACCATAATCAACAATTGCCCGCTGACTCCCCTAACTTAAATCCTTACTTAATCTTTCCGTACATTGGTACCCCATCTATTAAATTCGGTAAACGCATTGCTGCATTGTTTCGTGACAGACTGGGCACTGATATAAATTTTATATTTTAACGTTAAATTTCCTCTGCCCGCTCTTTTCTGCTCAAATGTTGTCTATCAATATTCATGTTCTTGCAACAAGAACACGTCATACATCGGTTTGACGACTAGACAACTATTTGTAAGAATTGATAACCATCTTTCCAATAACCAAAGTTCATCTAACTCTGTTATCAAATCCCATCGTGATCAGTGCAAAGCTTGCAGAGAAACAATGCCAGCAGAGCAAAACTTTACGTTATCGAAAAAGTGCGGTTCTAAAGGCTGGTTTCCATTAGGCGTAGATTGCAAGCGTGGCGTGAAATATTTTTTGTTTGTCTATTTAGTTTTATGCGCGGAGCGCGCTCGCTCCGCGCATGAGAGGAAGTCAAAAAACACAACGTCACTCTGTCAAATCGCACCACGTGCGATATATCATAGGTATTTCCCTTTACAATAGCTTTTTAGAGCTACTGGGATCAAACCAAACATTTGGGGAAAACCAAGGACTCTTTAAACTCCCCTGAACACGTCAAGCAGGGACAAAAGAACAAGCTACATAATACGTAGCCAGCGAGGACTTCAAAAAGTAAGGGAATTCAAAAGAAAACAGCATCACTGAGTCAAATCGCACCACACGAAAGATATTTTTTGCTATTTTGCTTGAAAATAGCTCTGTATCAGAAATGTGTTCCTTATTTCTAAACTTCTGGGAACGCAAGGCCCCCTTGGGTTCGTGTAAGCAATGAACAGAGCACATAGACCTAAGGCATAGCCAGGACCTTGAAACAAGATATTCTATTAGGAAAAGGAGCACACAAAATCGTGAAAATGTTATGTGCAGAAAACACATAAACTTTTGGTAACTCTTCGCACAATAGCCTGATAGGTGAATCCGGCTTGGCCGGGTGAACCGACATTCTCAATCCCGACGTAACTGATGGAAGCTCTGCGGGCAACGCCGTCGTACACGCTATAAAGCAAGGATGTTTTCTGTTAATGATATGCAGCCTGTTAAGATATTGGTGTCTATACTCTACACCATTGTAATAAAACCCCAAGTTTAAGAAAAAATCAACATAAAACCATAACCATAACAATTTGTAAAACTGAATTCAGAGAGAATATTTTGTTTGAAAATAACTCGGTCTGATAGGCGCCTACTAAAATATGGTGATTGATTTTGAGGAAGCCATAACCACTATTCCGGAAACAAGACAAATAGCGCAGCCAAAAGAACTTAATATCACAAATGTAGATAGGAAAGGGGCAGCACCACATCAAAAAATAGGTTTACCATGAAATAGTTTATTTCTGTAATTATGAAAGCAACCACCGTTTCGCCGCTAAAATCAGTTTTGACTGTGTTTCAATCCCTTCTCCCTCACAAGTATTAACGATAATCTGTGGCAAGATTTTTTGTGAGCATTACCAGTCACGATTAAGAAAATATGATGATCTCGATTTCGTATGCAGGTGTGGAGAATCACACTTTTTGCTACTGGTCACACAAGAGCCCGAATGGTGAAGCTGGTTGAACCGAAATACTAAATCCTGACATTACTGATGGAGTGCCCCTGCCGGGCGACGCCGGCAAAGCCGGCTAATCATGGATATTTGTCTCAATAAAAAAAAAGGTCCCCATCTAATAAACTTGTTGTGGGGACAAAAAGAGTGAAATTGAGGTCGTTAAGAAAGGCATTCAAAAAAACGTTGAGAGCCACTGATTTAAACTATGCGAAAGTGTTGCTAATTCTAATAATCACCAGGTGTTTACAGTAGGCCCAAAAGGTAGCTCTTACTTTTTCTTGCTCATTATGTTCATTTTCTGAGGTCAGGGAGTAACTTTAATTGATAACCGTAAGATTTTTTGATACCCGCTAGTGTTTGCAACAAGAGTTTTTTGATTATTGGTTATTGCATTTAAGGGGGTCGGCATAGGGGGCCGTGCACCCCTGCAATTCAAAAATAATAATAGTCTGCATATGTTAAATGCGCTTATATGAAAAGTAACTTAACAAAATGGAAACGAACTTACAGCTTCTTATATTGTTTTGTCCAGTATCAGGACAGTTACCCCCTGGACATTTACCCCGTGGTCTCTTGGGTTAAGGTTAGGGTTAAGGTTACGGTTAGGGTTAGAGTTAAAGATAGAGTTAGGGTCGAAGTGTGGTTGGAGCCCGGGGGGTATATGACCGAATGTATGTGACCGGGGGTAACTGTCCGGGGGGGCAAGTGTCCTAGAGCCGTTTTGCCCTCCTCCCACAAAAAAAATTTTTGCCAACGTCGTTGATTGCATTTGTGTAATGTTTTATGCTGTGTGGACGCAAAAAATAAGCTTTTTCTTACTCTTTTTTCCTCTCCTTTCTAAATAACTGCTTTTCTACAATTCACACACAAAAAGGAAAGCATTGGCCGAGAAGAGTTTTGCTGTGCTTCATTTGGCATCTCAGTGTTGTTCTCCGTCAAAACAGTGTCTTGTCACTTATTCCGCGATAGCTACATGCAGTAACTTTCTTTTTCATATGTACACCAAAGTGTTGTTAATATCATCTATCAGTGATTTGTAATTGGCTATGTTTCGTGCTTACAAATCACTGAAAAGCTAGATCACATTAGTGATAACTGAGCAAAACTGCTTCCAAGTGATTGGAACAGTTTTTTCGGTTGAGACAGACTGGCTGACAGATTGCACATTTTTTCCACAAAATGCGAAAACAAAACAAGCGCAAAATATGACAAAACGTCGCATTTGCAAGCGATGTGAACTAGGAAACAGCGAAGAAACAATAAATGGTTTTTTATTCAAACTGCTTCCTGAAGCCAGCTCAAGCGCAGAAAGGACGCAAAACCAAAACAAAATAACACGAAAAAGAAACACAGCAAATTTTGAACAAATGTGGCTTACACAATGTGGTAAATCAAGGGATTAAACAAAAATACAACGGAAAATTACAATTAATGTTTGTGAACTTCCAGCAATCTCTTTCCCAAAATTTTATTGATGTACATCAAAGTCAACTGTTTTGAATGTTTTCCGAATTCAAGCCAAAATTTTGCGCCACAATATCTCAATTGATTTTGAGCGAAAGATTTTGAAAGAAATGGAAGCGAAAAAATCGATCGTTCGGTTTGTCTCGTGTGGTGTTATACAGTATGAATGCGTATCTTTTTTTGCAGTAAAAGGTTTAGTTAGATTCAATAAAATTCGTTGTTAAATACTTTTGCTGCTGTACCTCAAACCATGATACCACAGTGAATGTGAGAGTAGCCAAGGCTGAAACACAGCATGAGCAGCGTTTTCCAATTGACATAGCTATGTAACCTATATACTACTCCATTGCATTTGGACACTTTTAATGGCACTTAATTTATATGACCTGACCATGAGAGTTCACCGTCAATACAGCCTAAACACATAAGCAGTCATTAGAGCTTACTGTTAACATTACATTTTGGTTTTAACTTCAAATTCTAAATCGTTGATTTTGGGCCACATATTTTTGCTGCCTTTATTAGCGTATAGGTAGTTTTAGAATGATTTAATGGTAGCTAATTAGCTCGCATTCAGTAATTAATTGATTTTGATTAGATCAGCGTTTATCTTTTTTTCAAAGCAATCCATGCGTTTATCTGATAACATTAAAAAGATGACCAAAAATTTGCTATATAGAGGCAAACCATTTACATACATCAAAAAACGCGATTGGTGATTAATCATATGTTTTTGATAAACTGAAAATGAAACGGCAGTTGAATAAATTTTGGTCCACATGCTTCAACAGATTGTCATGTTTATCACAAAGTGGCAATGGCGCTTTCTGGGTAAAAACATGGAGGAGCTGCAGCATAGGTGGGCAAATCAATTTTGAAGGCAAATGATTATTTTTACTGCAGCATTTGTAATATGCAAAATGGGACACGATAACATGATATTGCACAAAAGCATGTGAACAAGCATGTGTACAGTAGTACATTCAAATCAGACATCACAGAAAATCTGAAAGCTTTCTATTCAAACAACAATACTGAGTTGTTACCCAGAATTTTTATGTAAACGATAAGAAGGACTTGAGATCTATGAAAGTGAGGTCTCGCAGAATCTGCGACGTCTCGATGAGGCACAGCAAGGCAGTCCACAGATCACGTGTTACACTACCGCTCAAGTTTCTCTCTGTCAAGTACATTTGTTCAGACGGATGCCAATAAAAACAACAAGTAACCTGTGTGTCCAAACATCTGAACCCTTCTTCCAATTCAGTTGAAGGCTCAAGTAAAAGAAATAAAAGTCTATGAAGCCTCCTGCAAAAAAACACTGTTTATATCTGATTTCTTCAGACTTACCGTAACTAACACGAAACTTTGGAAAGGGCAATTTTTAGAAATCTCCAGCTCTTTTGAGGTAATCGTGGTTCAAGCGCACTGCAACTCTGAAGCAAGTCTAAAACAAGTTATTCTGTGTATAACTGCAAACGCATAACAGCATTCAACGGTAAAAAAGTATTACAACAACCTCAAAATTTTTCTATCTTATTTACCATATTTATCCTCCATTCACGAGAAGGCAAATTGTATTGATCTATTTTGGACTGGACGTCTGCACTCGCTTGGGAGTTACCATTTCCGAGCAGTCTGGGTCACCTGTCTTCCATATAAAAGTGGTGGCGTGCCGTTAAGTGCCTTGCCCAAGGACACAAGCGAACTTGCCGGCTTGTTCTTCACAACCTCCCTTAAATGCCGAGCGCCAACTGTGGAAACCATTTTTTAAAGATTTTTGGTATGACTCGACAAGAGAACTGAACCCCAGGTCTAACGACGTTGAAGCGAACGCTCTAACCACTACGCCATCGAGTCGGCTCTTAAATAGTGTCGGATAGAATTATTCAATAAAAAACTACTATGAAACGACTGACATACGGATACGGAATGTAACACCCCACACGTAACAATTCACAAGACCTATCTTTCCGCAGTTCATATATAAGCAATATGAGCTTCAGATTTTGCATCAAGTATTTCTTGCCGATAGGAACTAACGTACTAAATACACAAATTTTTGAGGAACCAAACAAAAATCCAAAATAATACTTTATTGAACATAATTAAATTAACATAGGATTAACATAACAAATTTCTCCAAAGCTTTTTGTCTCTTTTCGGGGACTTCATCAGGGCTAAACAAATTAAGCTTTAATACCTAAATTGAATTCAATGTGATATTGAGATACTGGACACTAATGATTCAATTATTGACATTTTAGCACTGTACCTCTCAATGAAACACGTGCAGAAGCGAATTCGCTCCTTGTGAATAACCGAGTTTTATGTTTAAGGCGTTTGGTAAACAGCAAGTGCCGTTTTAACACTGAAACTGAGCTAATGGAAGCGCTGCTAATCAATACCACGGCTGCGAACACGAACTCGAACTCGAAAGAACTCGACTTTTGCCGAACTCGAACTTCGAAACTCAAAATTTTGGGGGAACTCGAACTCGAAAATATTTAAAGTTAGTTCGAGTTAATTTTCATTTGTACAATATCATTACAACTGAATTTAAAAAGAACCAAATTATTGGAAATTAAGGATTTTATGCAGAAAGTAGGTTTAAGCCAGAATTTTTCTAAAATTATCTAAGCCCAACTTAAGTCATCGATTTCGTATGCTGAAAGAAGTTTTAGCGTTAAGCATGGCTTACTAATTGTTTAAGTCAGCTTCTTATAATTCACTATTGTAGATGGCTTAAATTGCAACTAATGCATGCAATGAGGCAAAACCCTTGTTAGCGTATTTGCTGTTGCTAAATTTGGGCAATGAGCTTCAAGTAGCTTAACCCTTTGAACCCTGCAGGCTGGAAAACCGGCCTTACTGAGAAGCTTTATAGATCTGAAAGGTCGGTTAACCGGCCTTTGGGTCTACCGTCATTACCCTGTAAGCCGGTGTACCGGCCAGCAAATTATTAAAGTTGGGCTCACATCACTAGCACTTTTGGGTTATTTAATCTAGTAATAGAATAGCTTTGTTTATCGCCGCCATTCGAAGGGTTCAAAAGAGAAACCAGGGTTTGAAGGGGTAAATCAGTAACAGTAAATCTTTTTGCAAACAATAACATCCATTTGTATCGCACCACAATAACGTACAGCGTGTTATCTGCCAACATGACACCACAAAATATATTATATTTAACGCCAACCTCATAATTCTTTCATAATCTGGGCTTTCAATAACGGTAACGTCATAATACATCAAGCCGGGGTTTCAAAATTGTCGTTTGAGTTTAGTCTCTGCTTACCACCGTCGTCGTTGTCGTTTGGTCAGGCACCCAAACTCAATTCGGGCCAGCACAAATCAAGGCCAGGGCCCAGGATCTATTCTTTTACCACCCTGTGCTGCTGCGCTGCCCAGATTAGATGCTGGCAGTGGTGGTGTTAAGCCAACATCGAGTTGCATCATGCAAAATCTGCAAACCTCGTGTTCCTCTTGGTACATGATGTATGAGACATGAAGATACAACGTGATCTGGAGTTTGCTCAGTGGCACCACATTCGCAATTCTGTGATGAAGCGAGACCCAATTTGTACATGAACGAGTGAAAACGTCCTTCTCCAGTCTGCAGGCGATTGAGCCTTACCCAAGATGTTCTGTGCAGACTCATTTCAAGTGGCCTTGAACTGACCCTGGAAATGAAAGCACGGATCCTTGAAGTACTCTCCAAGTAGTCCGCGTTTCATTTATGTTTCGCGCACTGCTTCACGCGGATGTCCAGTTTAGACAAACTACCTAATAGTTTCCACGCAGCAGGTACAAATGGATGTCTTGATCTAAGTCTCCCCAGGTGCGCATTCTGCTTCCCAACCAACTGTCTGTGCAGTACATGGTCGGGATCATGGATAGCACGATTCGCAACTCGGGTGGAGAGTTTCTTGCGCAAAGCCTCGAAGTGATGACGGAAAGTGAGCGATCTATCCAGCTCTATCCCAAGATACGTTGGGACTGGACAGGGTGGCAATAGGTTGCCATTGTTATAAACATTAAGCTCACGTTTGGCCTTTATATTGTTTAGGTGAAAGGCCGCCGTAACCGTTTTCGTATTCCTGAGCTTTAGCCTCCAAGTCTGGAGATAAGCTGAAAGTGTAGTCATGTCTTGGCCAAGAGTGTTCTCCACAGCCTTTTAATCTCGAGAAGCATACAGCAATGCTAAGTCATCAGCATATGCATACTTCTGAGAAGTCATGGAAGGCAGATCGTATGTATAGATGTTAAAAAGGAGGAGGGCCAAGACCGATTCCTGTGGGAGGCCGTTTCGCAAACGTCTTGACCTGCTTTACTAGCTGTCACCAGTAGTGAGCGTGAAACTTCTATTCTGGACAAGTTCCTAGATCATCCGGACCATGTGCTTATCCGATAGAAGTCTAAGCAACTTGCAGGTGAGACCACGGTGCCAGACAGTGTCGTAAGCAGCTATCAGATCGACAAACACGGCACCAGCCTTCTTCTTGGCCTCAAACGAATCCTCGATGTTTTGAGTAATCAAAACAGACTGATCCACGGTTGACCTTCCTCCTCGGAGCCCAGCCTGCTCCCTAGGGTGAAGTGGGTCTACAATCGACTCAACACGAGCGTGTATGAGCTTCTCGAGGATCTCGTAGGCGACGCAAACCAAGGGAGATGAGACGATAGCTTTTCGGGTCCTCAACAGGCTTCTTGGGTTTAGGGATTGTCACTACCAGTGCTCTTCTCCAGACTTTGGGAATTTTGAGATGGCGCTGGCAGGAAGAAAGGAAGCCACACAACCAGGACTTCAGTGCAGTTCCAGCATGGGTTATTAGCTCCGGGCAAATAGAATCTGGGCCTGAAGCTTTTCCTGGTTTCAGGTGTTTGATGGCAGCAGCGAACTCCTGAGAAGTAAAACTTTCAGAGATATTCACTGGACATGTTGGAGCGTCCCTTCAAAAATCTGACACTTCTTGCGTGATGAGTCGAGATGATTCACGGTCAACACCCTCGTATCTGCCGTTTCTAATCAGCTGGGACGCAATAGCGTTAGCTGAGATGGCACAGTGACGAGGGGAGCGCCTTGATCTACCAGTTAGGTTGTTCAATATACTCCATGTTTTTCGACTAAAGTGCAAAAGGTCGATAGTCTGAACTGCTTCGGACCATCGATCTCTGCATTTCTTATCGAGCCTGAGGAGCATGGCAGTGGCAACCCCGTTAGAGCGCTTCCTTGAGGCGACTGCAGAAATGCACAGTACAGGTTCTCGCACTCACCATCCCAACACGATATGTGGTTATTTCGACGACCGCGTGGGAGAGAATTTTTGGTTGCTGTTCTGATGACATTGCAGAAGTCCTGGTAGGCCAGATCCACATCCGGTGAATCTGGTGGCAACAAACTCTTAGCAAGTTTGTTGGTTAATGCATTGTAGTGGCTCCAGTTGCCCTTGCGAAAGTTCCATCGCTTAACAGACTTGCTCGGAACAGGCAGAGCAAGTCTTGGTGGAACAATAAGCGAGGGTCAATGTTGTGACCAAGAAAACTTCTCGAAGATGCGTCTTTTAGATACACGGCTATCTGGACTAACACTGACAAATGCCAGATTAGAGTTGGTGCCAGTGTTCCAGCGGCCAGAATGAAAGGTAGCCACGTTCTTTGGGTTGTGGAGAGGGACAAGGCCGTTAAGTCTTGCCCAAGCAACCAGGCATTTTCCATCGGCACTGCTGGTCCTATAACCCCAGTTGACATGTGGACAATTAAAATCGCCAGCATAGAGAATGGGGTGAGGGAACAGTGGAAGATCAGACGCTTGTAGTCGCGCACGTGGAGGTTTGCAGACATTTACAATTCTATAACTATCAACGTCCACGCACAACCACTCAGTCGCTGGAGATGTAGCTGGAGACTGATCACTAAGGATCCATTTTAGCCGGTCATGGACAAACGTGGCAAGGCAATGCTTTCTGCTTAAAGAAGACCCAGCTAGTGTAAAGCCTGGTATTGTTAGCTTATCTGCACAAGTGCAGTGGGACTTCTGAAGTAGAACGGCGGGTTCCTCATACTGCACGGCGAGATGATGAAGTACATTCATCTTGCTTGCAGCAAGGCCTTCGATGTTTAGCTTCAAGATTGCTGGCCTTCGGAACTTGTTGTCGGTGTGCCCTGACAGGGGCACATCGCCCCGCCCAAAAATGGGCGTTTGCCGAGTAGTAGGCCCTAGCTGAACATTGGGGTGAGGGGTTACCCTTCCAGTTTGGCAGGTTTGATTTTTGTCTGACATTTCTGAAAGATGTACTAACGACCCAGGCTGCGAAAAAGCGCCTGCCAACTGGGCCTGCATGCCACCAAGCCTCCCTTCGTAAGCCCGACTTGCGCGAGCTCGGCTTAGGCTTAAGCTCGACCTAAATTACGTCTGCTTTCTGCATAAAACCCTAAATGCTTTATGAAAACATTAAGGTCACTGAAAAGAACGCTATAATTCGATTTTACAGTTTTGCAATGTAAACAGTCACAGTAAAGAATGGGTGACCTAATTGACAGTGAACTTTTTTTTGTAAACAATAAGTCGTAGACATAGGCTTTGTTTTGATCGAAAGCGCATAATTAGGGAACCTACACTGATTCAATTGAAAGTTATTTTTCAATTTTCACTTTCAATGCAAATTGACAATACACATATTACCTGGTTATGGCAACGACATTGCTTATTAAAACAGATGTTTGAACATAAGTTTGAACGCGTAACTTTACTGCAAACGTGCTTAGGCTAAGTTAATCACTTTATTTTCTGAACTTAAAGAACTTGATAAATTTTCACAGAACTCAAACTCGCAAAATGAAAATGTCGAACTCGAGCTTGAACTCGAACTCGTAAAACAAGCTGAACTCGAACTCGAACTTAAACTCGATACAAAAATCGATCGAGTTCGCAGCCCTGCCTTAAACGTACTCTTAAACTCGGTCATTCACAAGGAGCGAATTCGCTTCTGCACGTGTTTCATTGAGAGGTACAGTGCTAAAACGTTAATAATTGAATTATTAGTGTCCAGTATCTTAATATCATATTGAATTGAATTTAGGTATTAAAGCTTAATTTGTTTAGCCCTGATGAAGTCCCCGAGAGGAAACGAAAAGCTTCGGAGAAATTTGTTACGTTAATTATTCTTATGTTAATTTAATTATGTTCAATAAAGTATTATTTTGGATTTTTGTTTGGTTCCTCAAAACTTGGAAGAAAAGTTCCTCCCTATCCGAAATAAATAACACAAAGTTTTTCGTTACTAGAAGACTGCTCAAAACTAAAACCGACATTAAAATAATGTAATGTATCAGTCTTAAATTGTTGTTATTCTAAATATTAGCTACAAATAGCAATCTGTTTATGGTAATGTAATTTGTCTTCAAGTGCAGCCAACCAACTTTGGAAATGATAATAATGATCTGTCGTTTGATTATAAATGCAAATTTATCCCACCTTGCAGGCTTGCCTACTCCCCAAATCTCAATTTTAATACCATCTCTTTTTAGGCAAGTTTGATAATGGCGCTTTTAACCACAATTAATGTCTACGCTAAACTGCAGCAATTATAAGCCAGGAATTCCTCAGCTAAACTCGTACTATCCAACGTCTTCGCGCAAAATTTGAACTACTTCCTGATTCAAACCCCTGTTTTTAAATTTTGCGATTAGCAGTGCTGCCACTCAAAATTTCCAAAAATCCCTGCTGCAAATGCTCAGAAATCCTTAAATGCCCCTTTACCGTTTCCACTTACATAGAGATGGCAAATGTAATCCCAAGACTCTGAACAGTGTTGCCTCTACATTGGGCTGTGTTCTGATTTGTCCCAAATTTCTAAACTGCCATTATTTAAGCATTGATTTCCTAACAAAATATACAATCATCAATTTTCAGAACTGACCCAACTTCATCATATATACTGAAATCTCAAATTGCTAAACAACCGCCGGATATTTTTAACAAGTTTCTCATCAAAAAAATTCCAAAATCTGGGGATATATTCACAAGATAGGCAACTATGTTTGCAATTCATTGGCAACTATGGCAACTATGGCAACTATGGTTGCTATTGAGCTACACAAAAAATGAGTGATTCGAGGTGTAAATTGACAAAATTGGAAAATTTCAACGCTTCATTACAATTTTCGAAAAACTGCCTACGCACAATAAAAAATGCTCTTGGGATTTCCTACTCTCTGCCGCTGACTAAAAATCACTGCCGTGGGGTAAGTCCCTACAAATTGAAGGCCTGGCGATTATCGCATTATTGTTGCCCAAAATATACATTAAAGTAGAGAAGCAAAAAATAGAAATAAGGAATATAAAAGTTAAAATAACATTGGCAATTCACAAGCACAAATGCATTGCTTAAAAGTTAAAATTATTATATTTTCAAATCTTCAAGGAGCGCTCCAACTTTTATGAACAAATGAACAAGTAGCCACTGCAAAGTAAATAGCTAGGAAAGGAGTTGCTTATTTTATTTTTTTATTTACCATATTTATCCTCCATTCACGAGAAAGCGATGTATCGCTATGTTTTGGACGGGACGTCCGCACTCGCTTGGGAGTCGCCATTTCCGGGTCACCTGTTTTCCACATGAAGGTGGGGCCTACCGTTAAGTGCCTTGCCCAAGAACACAACAAGCGAACTTTCCGGCTTGTTCTCCACAACCTTCCATAAATGCCGAGGGCCAAGATACCATTTTTTAAAGTCTTTCGGTATGACTCGACAAGGGGAATGAACCCCAGGTCTACCGACTGCGAGGAGGACGCTCTAACCACTACACCATCGCGTCGGCCAAATTTTATTTCATCCTATTTTAATAATTACTTTCAGGATTGTATTTTTGGGCTTTACTTGTTTTTTTTTTCGGCAGATCCTTATTTTCCATGTGATTTTAAAACCCGGTTGATAGAAACCGGGACCTGTTGTATTTTAAAAAAGATCTTCAGTCACGGTTCAATTACTCATTTTAGAAATGACTTCTCAAGGCTTCGCGTCAGTGTCAGTCAGTTTTAGCATAGGTGAAGGGGAGGTATTATTGTAGGTGTTGGATTTTCGATACCGCGCTAGGGTTTCGGGCTTATATTTCAAAACGTCGTTAAAATTTTTGAGTTTTCGGCTGTCTAGATTTTTTTTACTTTGTTTATTGTAGGCACATTTGCATATTGGCGTACTGTATGGTTTTTGGTATAGGAGCTTGTAATATTTTGAATTCAATCTTTTAGG
This sequence comes from Trididemnum clinides, assembly GCA_963675345.1. Lineage (NCBI taxonomy): Eukaryota > Metazoa > Chordata > Ascidiacea > Aplousobranchia > Didemnidae > Trididemnum > Trididemnum clinides. The sequence continues at coordinate 31,867,767 of OY776290.1, read as the reverse complement.
GCAGTGGCTATTTTGCTGTCAACAACCGTTTACCCTTGGAGGCTATTTTGATGTAAGACATTTGTGATTGGTCAATTTTAATCAAGTATTAAACATGCGACTTTTTGTCGTTTCTGTGCACACTCCCCCACACTGTACACTCTCTCCCAGTGTACACTACTAGTACCCCATATACTCACATACCAGGCCCCCTCCAGTGTACACAGCCTTTTTCTAAGTGTCCTGCCAGTGAAGATTCCTGTAACCATTGCATTTCAAGGCAGCTGGTCTTTCCACTACATCAGTGTGGTCCAACTTATTCTGTGGGCCAAGCCATCAGAAACTAAAAATTTATTCTGTGGGCTACGGTTTAAACTAGAGAAAAAGAAAGGTCATTACCTACATTTGAACAAATTTTCTGACAGCCATATTATTTCCGGATATGTCCAGAATTTTTGGGACACATGGCAACCCTATTGTCATCATGCTAATTGTTTCCAGGCAAAGATTGGCCTGCAGTTGAACCAAGCTGCACTACACCACAGCATCACTTCCAGAATTGTAGCAAATATGCTTATTTAAACACACATGAATGGTGATGGCAAAATAGCCTTCAAGGGTAAAATGCCATTGACTGCAAAACAGCCATTTCCTTTTTTAAACGACATTATTTGCACAAAAGTAAGCTATGCAACTACAAGTATGTGAACTGCAGCTTAAATATGAAAAAAAATCTTAAATTAACAATTGTTTTGATTTTATTCAACCATTTACCAATAGTTTAGAAACTTCAGAATTTTTTTGTTTGGGGATGTACCATACTAATGCAGTACTGTACTGTAATGTATTTCCATTATCACGTAATCATTAGTTTGTCATTGCTTGATACTACATTAAATATGATGAAATGCAAAAGCGTATGTGTAAAACTTTGCACTTTATTGCTGGATTGGCTAATTTGATAACTACAAAACAGTGTTTCTGAGCTAACATGGTTTGGGACTTTGTTGTTATAGGGTATGGTATGGTGTGAAATGTTGTCTTGCTAAAACATGTAACACCATAACAGCTGGGTGTATATTGGTTTTTCTGCGCTTGTCAATGTAAATAATTGCTTTACATTTTTATTCATTAATTTTAGTCATTGATCTGTTAATGCACCTGAGCTGATGCTTGTTTGAAAGTTGGCATGACTTTGGTCAGTCTGGCTCACCATGATAGGTAAACAACTTGGCATTGTTACCTGTGCGCTATGTAAAAATGGAGGTATCTAGTAAATTGCCTATTCAAGGACGTAATTAGTGAACTTGCTGGATTTTTCCACATCTCTGTCATGCTGAGCTTGAATATCATTTTCACGATTTTTGATATTTTTAAGAGCACAAGTAAGTTGGTCATAAAAAGATATAGATAGCACTCTAGATTCTTTGTATGCAAATCCCACTTGATGTTTGTTACAGTGTGGCAAAATACACAACATGTTTTGTTTTGTTTTTCATTGTAAATGAACCTTGGCAGTGTATTTTTCCAATTGCTTTGAAATGTGCTTTTAGAAGCTTATTTGATTGGCATTAATTGCTTTTACATCTTGCAAAACTCTTTGTTGTTGTTAATTGAAGAGGCAAAGAGTTGCTTGTTTTTGGTCTGCCTGACCTGCTGACTGAGTTTATAATATACAAACTGCCAGTATTGTGGTGTAAAAAATTAATTATTTTGATTTTACAATTATTAATTCTTTTATGTGGTCTAGTGAATTGTTACTTTGTAGAAAAAATAAACGATTATTTTTTCAAACCTTACTATTTTGAACAATTATATTATTGTGCTTTGATAAAAGTCTTTAACAACAATTTTCTCTACTTTGCTGCTGAGTGCTATAAAAAACCAACAGATTGTCCTTATGTAATGTACTTATTTTGATGTGCAACACCTGATGAAATAAACTATTCTGAACTGAACTGACATGCTGGCTCTGAAGGTATTGTGAGCAATGGAAGCAGCGCAGACAATGTATCCAGTTAGTAATGTAGGTAAGAATGTTTCAAGAAAGATAGTGCATTGCTTTCACTGCTTACATTGGCATGACTGCCTTTTTCAGAAGGACCCAGTGGTGGCTTCATAAGCTGTGAGTTTCTCAAAAGTAATACCAAGCAATTTAAATAGATTGTAGAAACTTGGAAACTCCAAAGCACCTGTAGACAATGTTCACAAAAAAGCCTAGTACCACTGTCACTGTTCTGCGAGTCTGCAAGATTACAATTCAATAAACGCAAAATGATATAGAATGAAGTGGGTTTCAAAAGCATATGTTAACACGTATCAGCAAGTGTGACTTATAGCTTAAGGTAAAATTGATGTAATTTTGGAATAATTTAGGTTTTCACTGGTCAGTTTTTGATTTGATATTTTGCTTTGTTACCTACAAAGCTATTTTGCTAGTATATCTTACTGGTCTATATTGATGTAAATTGTATGTACATATCTGTACACATACAACCACAGACAGCATTCCTTGTGAGTTTTGTTTGACTTGGTGTGTACCAATACCATTACGCTTGCTGTTGTATAAAAACATATGCCCTAACATAGCATTAGCATAACTCCTAAAATTTTCAACAAAAAGTACCCCATGGAATTACAATGTGTACCCAGGTCTGGTTTTATTAGGCCAACTTTTTTGACGAATTGACAGTTTATTTAAACACATGCCAATTTTACATCAAGGCCCACATCGTTAAACAACATCAAGATGCATTTTTCTTTGATATGTTTTGACGCATCTGTTATTAAAGGCACCATAATTGAGTTTTGACAAAACTAGTGACTTTTTTCAAAAATATTATTTAGATTCAAGGGTAGTGCACTCTCAATATTTAGCTCCTTGCCAAGGCTTTGAGGCATGCAACAAGTTGTCAACATGGTAATAGGAATACTGCATACAGGTATGCAAGTCTTCAAACACAAACAGACTAAGTGTAGGAGCATAAAAATGGGATTTATTCGCAATTCTTAGTAAAAAGAATAAAGCCAAAATGCTGGTAAACATTTTATTAAAACGTTTAACACTTGCAGTGTCTGTTTATCCTAGCCTTAGGTGACCTTTTATTTAACTCATGATGCTTTTAGTGTAAAAGCGAAATGTTTTAGTAGAATGTTTATCAGCATTTTGGTTTATTCTTTTTTACTAAGACTAAGTGTAATTTTGCATGATATAGAAAACAGCAGATTAAACCAAAATTATGTGTTTTGTTTTACTGTTTCAGGAGCAAAATGTAAGGGCAATTGTTGACTTGACTTGTTGACTTGGAGTAGCCAGCCTGAAATGTCTGTAGTCTTTAAATTGTTGACCCAAACTGTTTACTTGTCTATTTGTTGCATCATCATTCCTTTACCACTATGTAATGAAGCGTCATTTACTGATTGTAGCAGATGACTTTGGTTATGGTGTTGCTAGAAATCGTGGTATCTTTAAATGTTTTCAACAGCATGCCATTAGTGCTATATCAATATTAGCAAATTGCAAGCACAGTAATGATGCTGTGGCTTTAGTAAAAGAGCTCGATATTCCTGTTGGATTGCATTTTAATGTAACACAAGGATACCCCTTGTCTGATCCTCTTTTTGTAAGTTCTTTGGTATCATCTGATGGAAAATTTATGGGAAAAAACACCTTTCATCATGCAAAGATTGTGCCATGTCATTTTTTGCATGAATTGCAAGCTCAACTTGACTGGTTTGAAAAAGCATTTGGAAAGGCACCTGAACATGTGGATGGTCATCAACATGTCCACGTTCATCCAGATATTGCTAGGATCTTTGCCATAATGTTAAGTCAACGAGGTATTAGACGCACTCGTGTTCCTTATGAAGATGAAGCTTCAGAAGAACCTCAAAACATGTCAGTTACTCGACAAAAGTTCCATGCTTATATACGGTCCATATCTCAAAATGCATTAAGCATATTTAAAGAGTTTGGTTTAGTTCAAACAGATGGTTTTCTGGGTTTGAATTTAGTTGGAAGCGACATGTCAATTGAACGTCTCCAACAAACCTTAAAAAACTTTTTTGGTCGTGGTTTATCAAGCTGCGAATTAATGGTGCACCCTGGTTATGTTTGTGACAAATATTCTGATGGATTCACTGGGGAACAAGAGTCTGATTTGTTTTCACGTTCACCAGATCGAGAACACGAGCTGAGTGTTTTGACATCACCAGATATGTTGCAGTTTTACAAAGACGAGAACATAAGTTTGGTTGGAACATTTCCAATCACCATGGTAAAACCAAGTCGTTAGTAATGCTGGAATAGAAGAGTCAGTAATAAGAATGTTTGCTTCTATGCAGCTACTATGGTTTTTTTTTTTTTTTTAAGGCTTTATGTAAATCAGGAAAAATTATCACCCAATGGTGCTTTCAGTTTATTGTGATTTTAGCTGATGATTACCTTTGCTAGCCTGATGCCACCGTTGATGTTATAATTTGTTGTAGCTACTGTAGTTTTGAAAGATTAGTTTTTTACAGTTTTTCATTACTAAAAATATTTTAAGGTTGCCGATTTTGTGGTTAGTAGATCTTACTTATTATTTTTATGCTCTCTTTGGTTGAATTTGTGCATTTTTGTTAGAGTTTGTAACGATTCAGGTTTTTATAAGTATTTTTAGCAGAGATAAATAATTATAAGTAGGCAACGATATTGTAGAAATCCATCGCTTTGCAACGTTTTGTAAGTCAAAGCTAAAATTACAAAAGAATTTCAATAAGTAAATTCATTTCACCAATCCTCAATAAAATTCTGTATTAAATATTCTTCTCTAAATGCTGCTATATCTCCACTTAAGTCTTACAACTTGTATTATCTGCTTATTATGTTTCTTATATAGTATATTCATGTGGCATTGTATTTGTGGTTGCAAGAACTAATTTCAGTGCATTGTCTTGAACTATATTTTTCATACGTGGAATTTTGTGTTTTTGCAGAGCCAAACTAATTTTTACTTATTATTGTACAGCTATGCCTTTCAATTTTTTTGTGTTCTGTTTTTGCTCTGGGATTTTCGTTTAGAACTTTCTTGTGCTGTAACCATCTTTGCGTAGCCTGTATTACGTGTTTCTTTTTTCGTAAAATGTAGTTGGACCCAGTGTTCCTCTGAGGTGCGCTTGTGCGTGCGTACACAAGTGGAATAATGCCACACATGAAATTTATATATTTTTTCAATACAAATTTAGTTTTTTTTAAAGAGCGCACACTTCTAAAATTTTCCCGCACATGACAAAAAATATTAAAAGTAACACTGGTTGGACCTATTCCATTTTCATTTTTATTGCTTTATAAGCTGGTGTTCTGAAATTGATTTTCTTGAAGTGCAATATTGCTAATGTGATTAGGTTGTTAGCATACTTTTAACACCATTAAAGTGTTCATTTCGTATTTTTCATCTAAATTTTGTATTTTTATCAGAGCATTGGACTTAAAAAAAGTATGTACCACTGCAAGTTCATTCTACCATACTAGAACAAGTCTGGTGCTAACACTCATGAAATAAGTAATCTTGTAATCCAAACCTTAACGCAAAACAATACCAAAGGTGTTGGACTTCAGTAAATAACTAAATGTAAAGAATAATGTCTAAAATGCAGGAATAATGTATGAAAGCCAATATGGAAATAAAAAAGCAGTACAAACAAAAGAAAATGCTTTTTACTTAAATTTGTCAAAGGATTGCAAAGCTGATTAAAAACTGATAAATTCATTGTCCTCGTTTGATTACACTTGTTGCAGAAGCTCTATTTGATAACTTTGAGTAGCTTTACAAATGCTTTATTGATGTTTTTTTCTTGTATTCAGTTGAATCATTTTTGTATGTAACTATTAATTAAACTGCTTGATACAAGCCAACAAGATTGATTTATCATAATCCGTGCAAATTATTTTTTGCAGATTTTTCATTATGTTTTAGTTATATTTGTACTTTTTTCATTGCTTTTATACTGTTCATTGATCTACTAGGTTTTAAATTAAATCAGTAATGACTGGATCAACAAGCTCGGGTCCTTGTTAAAGGTTACTTCTATGAATCAAAAAGAGTGCAACAAAAAAGTCCTGAAACAATTTAGTAGCAGAAATAGAGCATACGGTTGCTTGCTGCCAAGTGAAACACGTTAAAGCGCTTTTGTCCAAGTGTGGTCCAATAGTTGACTTACTGGTTAATAAATTCTGCTTACAATGTTGAATTGTTTGCCGTTCATTAGCTACTGAGGTCTGGTCTTTATGTGGGGTACCTGAAAGATGGAAAACCCTATATGAATGCAACTCTACTAAACCACCGTGCATTGAACACCTACTGAGATGTTTTATGGAGGATTTAAGGAAATATTAGCAGCACAAGAATGTGTTAAAATGTGGCATAAAAAAATTCGAAGACTTGATGGTGGTAGTAGTAGTTGAAAAGTCTGTCATGATTTGCAGTTGAGCCTAACTAGCACTCAAAGGCACTGGGCTAACGTGAGATGTAAGTCAGGACGACTTTCTCAGAGAAACATTGTTGTCTCATGCTGTCGTGTTTTTTCTTCCATATATTTCAATAAGTTGCGCAATGTTGCTGACCATTTAAAGATACGTAATCAACATGCAATAAGATTACAATACTTAATACAAATATCACATGACTAAAACACACAGAACTTTGTTGTTTGCCCACAGTAGTAGCCTAGGATATTGCGCTATCAAAATTTAGGATAATTTTATGACGTGGAAGATATTTTAAATATTTTAACAACTCTATGAAGCAAAGGTGAAATGTGGAACTAGCTTTTTCATTTTTTTCTGCTCCGTGGTAGAGTGCATTGTACATAGTCCTATAATTTATAATTTATTGTTTAACGATGAGTGAGGAGATAGTGGCTGAAGAGCCTACATCATTTATTTCAACATTGGATTTATTTCTTCTTTCTGCTGTGGTTGGATTTGCGGTTTATTGGTTCTTTTTCCGTGAAGATAAAAAGCCAAACGATGAAGAGTTTAAGCAGATGACAGTGGTGTAAGTTAGACCGAGTTCAGTGTCGCATTGCGCCTTTATTATCACATGTTCTATCATGTTTTCAGGCAGCCAACGTTTAATCGCAATGAATCAATGGATGCTGGGATCCTTGCGAGGATGAAAAAATCTGTGAGTGCACTAAAAACTAAAACTGCTCTTGCTACACGCTTAAAGCAAAGGAGCTACAGCTAAAGATTATCAGATACTTCATATTGATTAGTAATGATTACCTCAATTAAAAATTGCACAGCTAATAGGCATGCTGCAAGTCAAAGCTTAGTGAAAACGTCCTGTTGCTAAAAACTTGTGTTTGCACCGCAGGGTCGCTGGTTCAATTCCCACCTGAAGTCAGTGTTTGCTGATGCAGCGAAGTGGCGATGTGATTGACTGGTTTACAGACATTGCTGAAATGAGTTCGATTTTGGCTGTGCATGTATCACCATGTCACTCTATTCTGTAGAATCCAACTGCCGAGATTTTTTGAGTGCTCTGATTGACTGACCGAACAGGTTTTCCTGTAATAACCGAATAGTTGACTTACACGTCTTCGTTCATGCCAGAACGGAACAGAACATAAAAAGTTTTACAGTTATTGAAAGTGTTGAAACTATTTAAGTATGGCCTGGTGTACATCAGTTACGCCATTTCATTATTTTCTAGTAGTAACTTTCTGACAGTGGTTAGGTAGTGTATGTTCATTCTCTGATGCCTAACTTTAACCACCACGAATTGCATCTGTTAATTAAGCTATGTTTCCTTTATTTTGCTCAAGTTTGATGGTTTCATTCTTTCTGCATCCTCCTTTTTGCTCTTTATTTTTAATTTATACCAAGAACCAGGTGTGAATACAAAGAGTAAATGATTTGCAACCTCCCCCCTCGAAAAAAAAGTGTCTTCCAGTTATTACTGTATTTAAAATAAATCTACATTTTTATGTCTTTCCTAATGCATGCTGGTGGTTTTCAAGATTGTGAACCCAGTTAAATAGTTGGTAGCACTCCGTCCTAGCAGTTGTTTCATGCATTTGATAAAACATTTACTTTCAGGGAAGAAACATTGCTATATTTTACGGATCACAAACAGGAACAGGTGAAGAGTTCGCTGCTCGGTTATCGAAAGATGCTCAGCGATATGGAATGAAAGCTTTGGTGCTCGACCCAGAAGGTAATCGCTGTGAGACTATTATTGCCTATTACTTTTATTTTTCTTGGTCTTTATTACCTTTGTACTTGCAATTATATTTTTCGGCTAGTTAGAATACTACATCATGATATTCAAAGCAGGCCTAGACAGAGATTCTGTAATAAAAACAGTATCTGCATTTAACCCGGGTTTTTCGTAAGGATAGATTTCAAAGCTGTCCGCAAACGACCCAATAACGGAAACGTAACGTTTGTCAACAAATTATTTCGTTTACAATCCTTAGTTATTGCTCCGCTTAGCAGAACATCTATTAACTCGTTAATGACTAGTGCTGCGGCGTGGCCACTCTTGCTAAGTCGCAACGGTGACGATGAGGTACAACGTGACATGTTGGCGTCATTATTAATGGTGCAGTAAGATCAACTGAATGTAAACGTGCGAATGACTAAACGGAACAAGACAGCAACATCCATGTATTGTTATTATCCGTCCATTCCAATCCGCTTAAGGCGTAGTGCTGCATTGTATACCCAGAGAATATGTGGAGCAAAAATTATTTCATTCGAAATAGACTGAGGCAAAGATGGACAATAGTCGCACCAAGTGAAGTCTACTGTAATTACTCTATTACATAGTGGTTAGACTAGAGCAGTGATTCTCAACCTTTTTTTTTGTTGCGGCACACTTTTAACGATTTCAAAATTTGGCGGCACACATAGAAAACGATAATTTTTAAAATTATTTACTTACCTATTAAAAAATTATTACTTAATAATATTGACTTAATTATACATCTATAATTTGGCAGCACACTTATAATTTCGTGGCATACAAAAGTGCCGCGGCACAGTGGTTGAGAATCACTGGATTAGAATGCTATTCACGGTTACCCTGCTTCGCACTCAACATGAAAGTGGTAGTGTGAAAAAAAAGCCAGCAAGTTTGCTTGTTACGCCCTTCTGAAAGCTTTTTTGACGATATTCTGTAGTGCGAATCATCCATCGCGGCTGCTCAATTCGACTAAAGACTGCAAACAGAGCATGTCCTTATACCAATAAGCAAATGAATTAGCTAACCATATGCCCAAGTAGTTGACATAACAAACGTACGTAATTGAGCACGCCTAATTGATAAGTTGACTTTTGTCCAGCGTTAAGCCCTTAAGAAACGTGTTGGATTTTGATTTTAAGTAATGTTGCTTCGGATCTAACGCTGCTTGAAAGTGAACATTATGTGTTGTTTTAAACGTCTTAATGAATATTGGGGCCAATACTTGATTGAAGGTAGGGCATTTGCTATGCACTACTATTTGCAGCATTTTTGAAAGAAATACTATCCCCGAGCCAATGTTTACCGTCGAGAGGTGCCTTGTAACATCTCCTAACCTGAAATGCCCCGATCCTTTCTTGGAGTACATTTTTCCTCCATTGGGATTGCCTTTTCACTTGCAAATTGGTATATTTTAGCACAATTCTATTTTCAAACTATGTGACCTGTTCTGATATGTTCCACGCAGAATGTGACATCAACGACCTGGCCCAGATTCCTGAACTTGAAAATTCGTTTTGTATTTTCTGTCTGGCAACTTACGGAGAGGGAGATCCTACTGATAATGCCCAGGATTTCCACGATTGGCTTCAAAATGGAGAAACCGAAGTTACTGGGTTGAAATACACGGTGGGTATTGCATCAATCAATCACCTGTTGTGAGAAATGTAGTGCATATTCGTGTCGCTTTTACAGTAGTTTTATTGCGAGCAATAGCTGCCTGAAGCTTAGTCATGAGCTTGAGACTGCAATGCCACTTAAATAGCAGCGTTACTTCAAGTCCTGTCGTGACACTTGTTTGATTTGTTTCTACTCTGCAAATAGAGTGATCGATGTGGCAGGTGCGTGAATCGGAAGTCTTCATCCATTTTTGTCAATAATCGATCAATCTTTTTGTTGTAAAATGAGTTTAAAAGAAAGTTGAATTATTTTTCATCAATTCATTTCTCAAGTAATTCATCGTTCCAAATACTTCAAAGCTCACATGCAACTGAGGAGCTCAAAGTGCGGCATGCGAGCATTTTTACACCCGTTACCATTTTGTTTGGTGATCAAATTTTGTTTGCAATGTGTAAAACTAACCTGAATAGTTGGACCAGTGTTTTCACGTCTAGTGTGACGACTTCTACCAACTAGGGGGTGTTTTGACGGCATGCTATTCCTCTTTTTTTACAAATGGACTTTGAAAAAATTGATCGCCCAAAAAAGGTCTTCGCCTTCAATTAGGATTGAAAATACAGAGTTGGTTTGTTTCCAGCTTCTTTGGATTATTTCCAGTTGCGCCACTGCCTTTTACTCTTTTCCCAAAGAAGAATAAAATTATGAGCAATGAATTTGAAAGATTATTCTGATGAACAAGATTTATGCCATTTCTAGCTGGAGAGTTTTTGAAATCAGCTAATGAACGTGGCCATCGGTTTTGGGACATCAAATACGTCAAAATCTGAAGATCAGCGACATCCTACTTACTCAATGGAAACTTTGAACACTTACTACAGGCACTATTACCTGACCGAGCTGTTGGTCATGCAACCAAAATTTTTTATGAAAGCGATTTTCGGTTGCCAGTGTCATGTTTGTTATGACAATAGCAGTAACTGAAAATTTTATTGCTAAAACATTGCTGTTAGGCAGCCAAAAGTTGAACATTTTTTTTCTGTTCAATCATCAATATTTGTTTTAAAAAAACAATGTGACAAATGAAGGCCTTCTCGGGGTCAACAGAATAAAGCTACTCTCTCAGCATGCGTAAGAGGCAAGAATTGGAGATCCAGTCATGGCAGTCCGCTTTGTTGATGATGGGGCTACCAGTCCACAGTTTGCATTTATGATTGGTTCGAAATGGAGTGCCGCTTTTCCCTACAACCTGATCTTGATTGCATTTGTGGTGCGTACCGGGATAACCGTTTCATACCTTGCCTTCATTCTCTGGAGGAAGAGGGTAAACGACAGCAGCAATCCGTTGTAGTTATTTTAATAATAAAACCAAACAAAATCAATTCCATTGAGGTAAACAAAGTTGAAACACGCATTTAAAAGCATCAAGCGATGGTTTGCAATGAATTTCCAATACCATATTTTGTAATTACAATTTAGTGTGAACACAAATTGAACAAGGTTTATACAAGCATGCTGGTAATCAAGTTTAAGGTTGACCTTGCGAAAACTCTCGAAGTTATTTTTTCAAAAAGCCAAAATTTTCTTTCACAAAATATTCCTCTATTCCATCTATACCAGTGGTTCTTAATCGGGGAGCACGCCTCCCCTAAGGGGCATACGTAAATTTTTAAGGGAGCACGAGCCCTAATGTGTTTTACAACACATTTTTCATTAATTTTGAAATTAACGTTTTCTCACCTATTGTGTGGTTGTCAGTGCTTAAATACTGTCTGAGATAATATTGTGAGTAATTGTAGCCTACCGTTATATGGTAATCTTGTTTCGTAAACTGAATAATGTATGATGTCAAAAAACAACTGAATTATCAATTGTGTTTACATCATTTTGATAATTTAGCAGTTGCAAATCTACATTGTAGGCTGTAGCCTACCATGTCATGCTAAATTCAGTCAGTAAAAAATTTGAATGGATTAAGGTAGCTATTAGTGGTAGAGCGGTATATGTAAACTTCGTAAAGCAATCTAGAATAGATCTAATCCTACAATTGACTAAGTTGATGTTTTTATCGTGTGGCAGTGCCTGTGTAGCTAAGTAGTAAATTTATATAAGCAAAATGGCAGGAAAAAAAGTATATTGATGAAATGCACTTGAAACACTACTTTTGTATTAACTTATAAGGGTCGAGGGCGTAAAGCGGAGAACCATCGCTTAAGGGGAGGCGCGGTACCATAAAGGTTAAGAACCGCTGATCTTTACTATAGAGCGTAATTCTTTCTGTCTGTTTTAACTCCTCTAAAACTGCTAGAGGTACAACCATCAAACTTGGCGCGATTGATCACCACCCCGTGGTGAGTGTCATCAGGGTGTTCGTGATCTTCATGATGACGTCATAATCAAAAATAATTTTTTAGAATTTGCATTACTTGACAGAAGACAACCGCTTTTTGCTCAAACGAAAACCAGCTTCAAAATTATTACATTTCAAAAATTTTGATTTGTGTGAGGTCTAAAATGACGTCACAGTCAACGATTTATTGCACACTCTGTTTTTTGTTCTTTCTCAAAAAGTACTAATCGCAAAAATGCGATTAAACGTTCCTTGAGGAGATATTCATTAGGTGCTTTCGATGAAAACAATTTTACGATTAAAGCTTTTTTGACAATGCTGCGAGCAGTTCGTTATTTAAGCACTTTAAGCCCTCTAAGCACTTTTTTTTTCTCTTTTTCCCATGCACGCTTAAAACTGGCTCTATGATGTCATAATATGTCTCGTACGATTAACGCAAATGTTCGCTACCGCAGATCATAATATATAGATGTTTTTAAAAATTGCAACCTTTTTGCAAAATCAGTTTACTTAAAACTGATTTGTGACTTCATTTTTCAACTCTTAACCGACGCGACTGCGTAGTGGTTAGAGCGTCCGCTTCGCAGTCGGTAGACTTTTCAAAACTTTTCAAAAAGATCCATCCAAAACTGAAGTCTCGAAATGTTTATGAAATGTTGTTTGCCGGATAGAAACACTTAAATTTTAGTGCCTGCACTTTACAAAATTGCTATTTCTAGAAAAACTAAAGTTCTTTGGGACATTTTGTCTATTTTTTCTCGATAGCATGGATCTTTTGCATTATCCATCAAATTATTCAAAAAGATTCATCGGAAAATGAAATCTACAAATTTTAATATGTAGCCTACTCCAAGCAAAACACTTGGTTCGTAAACTGAATAAATTGATGGCGTAACCATTTGGGCGACGCCATCAATTTTGACTATGTTTCACCTCGCCCCGCCCCCCCCCCCCCCCCTTCTTACACTTTTGAAAATTACGAATGGTAGTTTGTGTCATCGTTCTTTCTTTTTGAATACTTCCAATCTTGATTAATAAACCAACATGATCACCATTACATGTACAGGAACTATGGCTTATATTTACTAAAACATTGCATTGTTGCTCTCATAAATGTTTGTACGGTGAAGCTGAAGCAGCTGCATTAACTGATACGCTTTGAATTGGCACGGGTGATAGTATGGCCTGCCGGGGTAAAATCGCACCATACTTAAGAGAAACATTTTTTATATTTTGCTTGATAATAGCTTTATAGAACTACCGGAATCAAACCTGAAAATTTGGGTAAAGCAAAGACTCATTTAACTTCTGTGAACATACCTAAGAAAGAAAAAACGAATGTGAATCATAATGCGTAGTCAGCAGGGACTTGAAAAAGTTTAAGGGGAAATCAAAAGAAAACAGCATCATTGTGTCCAATCGCACTACACGAATAACATTTTTGCTATTTTACTTTAGAATAGCTTAATACCAGAAATGTAATCCGTACTTCCAAACCATGGGAAACGCAAGACCCCCTTGGGTTTGTGTGTCAGCAATGAGCAGAGCACATGGACCCAGGGCATAGCCAGGATCTTGAAATGAGATGTTCTATTAGGAAAAGGAGCACACAAAGTCGTGAGCATCTTATGTGCAGAAAACACGTAAACGTTTGGTAACTCTTCATACAAGAGCCTGATAAATAGGACTGGCTTGGCCGGCTGAACCGACATTCTCAATCCCGACGTTACTGACTGGGGCTCTTCGGGTGACGCCGTTGTATATACTATAAAGCAAGGATTTGTTCTTATGCTGATATGCTGCCGTTATGGTATTTATTTCTATACTCTACAGCATTGTAATAAAATTTCAAGTTTAAGAAAAAATCAACATAAAACCATAATCATAACAATTCGAAAAAACTGAGTATAGAGAGAACAATAGCCGTTTTTATCGCTCTGCCGGGAACGAGACCAATAGCGCAGCCAAATTAGGAACTTAATACCACAAATATTAATAGGAAAGAGGCAGCACAATAGGAAAATCGCAAAATAGGCTTACCATTAATATTTTTTTTCTTTAATTGTGAAAGCCACCACCATTTTGCCGCTACAATCAGTTTTGATTATGTGCAATCCCTTCTCCCTCACAAGCATCAACAATAATTTGTGGCAAGATTCTTTGTGAACATCGCCAGTCATGATTAAGAAAATATGATGACCACAATTTCGTGTACAAGAATTGTAAAAGCTACTGCTCACACAAGAAGCCGATGGGTGAAGCCGGCTTGACCGGTTAAATCGAAATACTAAACCCCAACATTAGTAATGGAAGGCACGTGCCGGGCGACGCTGGCAAAGCCGGTTAATACCTTATAATATTACAGCAGATGTTGGGTATCTGAGTGTCATGAAACTTTAGATAGGTTGCTCAAGGCTAGATTTTTTTCCTTGGTTTGTTTGTCTTAGGATCTTTGTGTTATGACGTCGTAATTTCGTTTCTCACCACTGCACGAATTAGTATTAAGTAGGTTTAACGCGAAACGCGGTAACATTATCTTTCTTTTCACAAGGTAAATGATCAACTTGCTATGCGTGTAGTGTTAGATGTTAGCAAGCCGATGTTCTCAAATCGGCCTTCAGCTGTTTTCTTGGCGGCGAGGTCAAGCGAGCTGGAGCCCTGTTTTATTGATGGCTCTAATTCAGTTAAAAATAAAAAATATGACCATGGTGTTGTGTTGGGTACTCCTCTTTTTTCTTGATTTTGGAGTCACGGCGTAAAACAATTACCTAGATTCATTCAGCAAATTTAATGCAGCATCTGCAGACCAAAAAATAATGAACAATTTTTAAAGTAAAGAGATTATGTTGTAGAAGTTAGTTTAATACTGCCGTAAATATGCAGTAGGTACTTATAGGCAAAGTCAAAATTTTAAGACAACGAATACGGTGGTATTAGAAAAAATAAAAGTAACCCCCATCATACACTGCATTTAAAGCCAAGCGATTGGAAATCGGAAAACCTGCAAAAAGTTGATTATGGTCTTTTTCAAACCATTTGGAAATATTTCATGTAGGTTTCAATCTATCACATAAGTTTCAAAATTTGTGTTCCACTTTAAAATCAATTGGTACTCGGTGATTTTTGAGAACAGCTTCCGATTAGCTGGTACGCTCTCCAACTACCAGTCAATAAAAACTTCGTCGGCAACGTGTTTGAATTGGTTGGACCATCCTCTGTGGAGGTATTGATCCTGCGTTCAAACCTCACGGCGGCTAGACTATCACGTTCTTGAAAAAGGCACTCTACGGCAAATTCTTCTGCTTCTGGTAGAAATGCCCTGTGCTTGTGACTCCGACGTAGGTCTGAACACCAGTTTTTAAAGATTTTCTACGACCATTAGATAAACACCTTATTTTTCAGGTTTTCGGTCTCGGCAATAAAACGTACGAGCATTACAACGCAATGGGAATCTACGCTGATAAGCGGCTGGAAGAGTTGGGAGGAGAGAGAATTTATGAGCTCGGCTTGGGTGATGACGACACAAAGTTAGTTGAGCACGCGTTGAGACGACCTGGTATAAAAGTGCTTTGCAGCACATTAAGCAACAGTTCTTTTCAAACTTGCTTCTGCCCAAGGCAGCAAGATTGATTAAGGTTGAGATGCCACTAAAGCTTAAAAAACATTGGATTCATGTGAAAACGATTGTTTGGTTAGTGCGTGGTTTTGTGAGCAGAGGAAGTTTGTAGAGGATTTGCAAAGAAAATTTTTCAAAACTCTCACTTTGCCATTTAGGCCAGAGTGAAAAGGCGCATTGGTGCACTACGTCAAATAAACTACAATGAATTGATCTTGTGTTTTCTAGTCAACTCTTTGTCTTCTAGTTCTACTGATGCGTTCATCACGAAGCGGTTTGAACGAATCAATTGTTTCATGGCGATTTTGAAGTGATAAACCACGTACAAGCTTTAATGTGGCCACATGTTATTGTTGATAACTGTGTTATTGCTTTAAGCTTTTTACACTACGGTACCTGTTTTCACATACCACTTTAAAATTACACCTTAAGGCAAAGTTCTATAATACCGATAATTCGTCGTGTCTTTCGTTGCCGTGGTGTGTTTGTAATTGTTTTGGGCTTTAGAACAAAAGGTGATGGTGCGAAACTATTAGAACTCTTTTGGTATACTTCAGAAGGAGCATCCCTAATTTAAAGTGCTGTAGTGTTTTTGCCAAAGTCTGGTACAATAGTGAGTGGACAGCAACAGACGCGTATTGAACCAGCACAAATAAGCTCGCCAAGAGTGGGATAGATGATGTAATATGAAGCTTTTCACTTTTTTTATTAAAATGCTCAGCATTGAGGAGGATTTTGTGACATGGAAGGAAGGTTTGTGGCCTGCCGTGTGCAAGGCTTTAGGAATCGAGGCTCATGCCCAGGATCGTTCGTTCCGCTCCTACACTTTCCGTAAATACGAACCCGGAGAAGTGGAACAGAAGAGCGTTTATACCGGAGAGGTGGCTAGATTGCGATCGTATGAAAACCAGAGACCGTGAGTTTGAATCTCTTTTTTATCCACATTTTTCGTGCTGGCCTAGCATGTTCGTGTAGGTGACTTTTTGACACACTGAAAGGGCAGTCCGCCTTGATGGTGGAGCTAGCTGTCAGCTCTTGTGTCTAAATCCAAACGGACTGCCACTTTTTACTGACCTGTTATTGAGTGGGTTTACAGTATGAACCTGGACTTCATATTTGTCATCATGCCTCTCTCCAAAGGAAAATAGGAAAAAGTCATCCACTGTTGTTTCTTTTTTAGTCCCTACGACGCCAAGAACCCGTATCTCGCTCCAGTTCAAGTGAATCGCGAGCTGCATAAAGGTGGCGACCGTTCTTGCCTGCACATCGAGTTCGACATCAGTGACGCTAAAATGAGGTGGGTAATGACGTCATTGAGAATGATAAGGGACCCTGTTTGAGGTCGTTGATTTTGCAGGTATGAAGCTGGTGATCACGTGGCTGTCTATCCAATCAATGACTTGAACTTGGTAGAGAAACTGGGAGAGAGGTTAAAGGTGGATATGGACGCACTGTTCACTTTGGACAATGTAGATGGTAAGTTGTTAATCTTGTGTTAACCTCTCTCCACCCTTTAAACAAGCACAGTTCATAACAGATATTCAGGTTTACTCCCAAACCTAATCGAGATTGGGCTGAATTGGCAACCATTTTCAAATTAGTCATGATTAGAAGCTTCAGATTGGCAGCCCCTCAACCTACAAGGCAGACTGGTAGATATTGTAAAGTCGCGTCTTGAGACAGCTTTTGTTGTGGCGCCAACAGTGGGTACGTGCACAGACCATTAAAGCCCGATCCTCTTTTTGACATTGACGGAGTATACTCGGTTTGTTATTTCAACTTCCACGTTGCTTCTTTTGCTGAGCGCCAAGCATGATGTCTGTGAATACCGTTTTTGAAGTCTTTTGGTATCACTGGACAAGAATTTGTATCCTGGTCTTCCGGCAGCGAAATGGACGCTCTAGCCACAACAGAGCTCCTTTGGAATTGGTGAGCAGTTGCCTTTTTCCAACTCATTTGAATGGGAGGTTGCTTGCGATCAAGTGATAGCTGAAATAGGCTCTTTGCAGTGTTCTTTGACATAAGCACTGCAGGTTAAGCTCGAAGATTGTCTTTGTTTTGCGCTGTTTTCCGGGAGTGACTTTTAAACCCGTAGTTTAGTGTACTTCTGTGGGATAAAACAGATGGAGTGAGGAACAGAATTTTAGCAAAAGGTTTAATGCCTGAATGTACGTTTTTTGCATATTTCTAGATAAACGTAAACTCTAGTGTCTGCTAGCACGGTTTTGATTATTGTTGCAGAGGAATCAAGCAAACGACACCCCTTCCCGTGTCCCACCACATTCCGCACCGCGCTTACTCACTACTTGGACATCGCGAATCCCGTCCGCACCAACGTGCTTCACGAATTCATTCAATACTCGTCCGATCAAAAGGACAAAGATTTTCTCACCCTCCTCTCGTCACCCACTCCCGAAGGAAAGGTATGTGCGTTTGTTGTGACGCCACCATCATTTACGAATTGACGTGTTGCCGTTAAAATTTTAGAAAATGTACCAAGAGTGGGTGATGGATGCCCGTCGCAACCTTCTTGCGATTCTCGAAGACCTTCCTTCGTGCCATCCCCCGATTGATCACGTATTCGAGCTGTTACCTCGGCTTCATGCCCGGTACTACTCCATTGCTAGCTCTCCCAAGGTAAGTAGCATTTTGACTACGTCGTTATCATTTACATTATCATTGTCGACAACGTAGCCTTCGGCAGTGCACTGGCTTGTAGTCCTGGCTTTGTCGTGGTCTTTGGACAATCGATTTAAAGCGATTTACCCAGCTTGATTGCACTGCTGTGGTAGAAATGTAATGTGCCCGCGGTGCTAGCAACTCGAAAGCAAGTTTGAAGGCAGCGTTGTTGAATGTCTACCTGTAAAGGTTTTAACTTGACCGTTGCGTAAAAATGTACAGCAATAACCCTGTTGTTGCAGATGCATCCCAACAGCATCCACATCTGTGCTGTCGTGGTGTCTTACGAAACCACCGCTGGTCGAACCAATCATGGTGTTGCCACCAACTACTTGAAGACCAAGACACCACTGACTGGTGGCGATCCTGAAGACAGACCCAGAGTGCCTATCTACGTGCGCAAGTGTGTTTACTGGAGTGTGTAGCATCGTAGTTCGTCATTTTGCTTTGAAGCTATTGTGCGTTTTCTATGCATGAGCTTACCGGTAAAATTTTAATTATTCTTTCCTTTTAAAACAAACCCGTATAGTTGTTAATTTGAGCGACTTGAAAGTCGCTTATTTCAACATCTAGGTTTCATTATCCATTATATTCCTTATTTGTAATCACACACCATTTTTGCGCTAACCTACAATCACTTTTTTGAGTGTATATCGCAAAAAAATAATCGACATTAATTTGGTGTAAATTCTATCGGCATGATGTATGTGTCAACCGCTTTTTGATTAACCCTGAGTGGATTTTGCTTCATTTCATGCCTTTAGGTCACAGTTCCGCCTACCGTTCAAGATATCCCATCCGGTAGTGATGGTGGGGCCAGGTACCGGTTTAGCCCCATTCATCGGCTTCATCCAAGATCGCGCTCATCATAAGAAGGCAGGAAAGGAGGTCGGGAAAACCACCTTGTACTTCGGGTGTCGCCGCGAAGCAGAGGATTATATTTATGAAGAGAATTTGAAGCAGTGGTGAGCAGTGTTCCATTAAGTGGTGCTGTGCATGGGCCTGTGGTGGGATGGAGCTATTTTATACTTCGAAGTTGATTACCTGCACCAATCAACAGCCACCTCATTGTGGTGATGCGGTCCCCGAACCCGTTTGGGTTGGGTCGAAATGGCTGTTGACCTTCCCGAGGGTCCCAGTTACCCTGGGCACTCCCCTACATTTTTTCGCTATGCTGCCCCCTGAAGGACCGCAGGAGGGCAGCACACAGCATCTACAAAATCGGTCGCCTGTTTTCACTGTTTCTTTTCTCCTGCCCTACTCTTGCCCTTCTTCGTCTCCTCATTCTTCTTCTTCTCTTGATGAGCGGTAACGTTCATCCTAACCCTGGCCCCATCTTTTCTTGCTCTGTGTGCGCTGGAAATGTGACCTGGCGAGGCAAGTCAGTGCAATGCTGCACCTGCTCCAAATGGGTCCATCTAAGGTGCACACAACTTTCGCTGTCCAAATTCAGAGCTCTAGGAAGCTCTCACTCTTGGAGCTTCTTCCCCTGCCGTAACACTGTGACTCCCTCCTCGGACTCCTCCAACACGTATACCTCCACTGTGGAATCTGGCCCCCCCTCTATTGATGCTGCACTCACGCGTCACCCTCGTCTCCAAACCTCCTATCCCCCATCTGCCCACTTTATATCTCCTTCCCCTGCTCCTTCACCACCGTCCCTTGCTCCTGGCCGTCCTTCTATGCCTCCTGCCTCCTCTCTTCCCCCTGACTCTCTCAGGGTTCTTCAATGGAATGCTGGAGGTCTCCGTGCCAGGAGCACTGAACTACTTCACTTTCTATCGTCCTATCCAGTCGACCTTATCTGCATCCAGGAATCCAATCTTAACTCTTCTTCCTCTTTCGGGATTCCTGGATTTTCTGCTCTGCGTTCTGATCACACCCACTCCCAGTCTGGCATTCTCTCTCCTGATGCCACGCACGCCAGCGGCGGCGTTGCGTTGTCATTTTTGTCAGGCAGGGCCTATCCTTTTCTGAACTTTCTACCTCTTCTCTTTCTTCGCTCGATCCCTACTCTGATTATGTAGGGGTCAACATATCTCTTAACAACTCTTCCTCGGTGTCATTTCTTAATGTCTATGCCCCCCTATTCACTCCTCCCCAACGGATGGCAGAACCGATTCCTTCTCTCCCTCAATTCTTCCCTCCTCCAGAAATCTCTTCATTCTGGGGGACTTCAATTGCCATCACCCCCTCTGGGACTCAAGAGATACTTCCTCCCCCGAGGGGAGGAAGTATTCGACTAGGTCATTTCTTCTGACCTCCGCCCCCTCAATGACCCTGACACACCCACCCTTCTCCATCGCTCCTCTGGCAGTCGCTCCTCTCCTGACATCTCCTTTGCTCCTTCTACTCTTGCCTTTTCTTGCTCCTGGGAGGTGCTTCAGGACCTGGGTTCTGACCACTTACCAATTCTTCTATCTGTCCCTCTCTCTCCGGTCTTTCGCCCCAACGAGCGTCCCCCTTCCTTCAATTTTCAAAAAGCTCTCTGGGATGGCTTTGCCTCTTACTTTGACTCTCACTGTCCTTCTGCAGAGGAATACTCGTCTCTTTCTCTTTCCTCTGCTGCTGCTCTCTTTACCTCTTTGACTTTGAATGTGGCCAAATCCTCCATTCCTTTCAGCCGCATCAAATGCCCTCCTAAAGCCTGGTGGTCTGCTGAGGTGGAACAAGCGGTTAGTGAAAGACGCAAGGCTTTTGCTGCCGCTCACAGAAGTGATGAAGATCGACAGACTTACATCTCTGCTTCTCGACGCGCCTCGTCAGTCATTGCCAAGGCCAAGGCTGAGGCATGGCAGACGACTTGCTCTTCTCTTTCACCTAGGTCTAACCCTAAATCTGTACACTTTCTTCTTCGCTCTATTGCTGGCTCTCCTTCCTCCTCTCCTAACTTTCCTAACTGTTCTACTCCCAGGGAATCGGCTTCGGTTTATGCCGCTTACCTGAGGTCTCACTTTTCCGTTTCTCAGCCAAGGGCTCTGCGTAGCAGAGCCAGAGGCTACCTCACTGAGCTCCGCCGAGCCACGTGCACTGTGGAGTCTCACTCGTCCTTTTGCTCTCCTTTCTCTCCCGCTGAATTTCTTGCGGCTGCCTCCAACCTTTCATCATCCACCGCCACTGGTCCAGACAAAGTTGCCTATCCCATGCTAAAGCACCTTCCTCGCTCTGGCATGGATTTACTTCTTTACATCTTCAATCTTTCTTGGTCTTCACATTCCTTTCTTTCCATCTGGAAGACATCTTCTATTATTCCCATACATAAGATGGGAAAGCCTCTCGACTCTCCTGCTTCCTTCCGGCCTATCTCTCTCGCCTCCTGCGTATCAAAGCTGTTTGAACGCATCATTCTATCCCGTCTTCTCTTCTTTCTGGAATCTAATTCCATTCTCTCTCCCCTCCAGGTCGGTTTCCGCCCTGGACGGTCTACACTTGATCAAATTCTGTACCTTTCTCAGTCCATTTCGGATGGGTTTAACAAACCCAGGCCGGGCTCTCGGACGATTCTCTCTACTATCGATTTCTCTAAAGCTTTTGACTCTGTCTGGTATCCCGCCCTTTTCCACAAACTTATTTCGACTGGCCTCCCTCCTTGCTTTGCTCGTTGGACTCAATCTTTCCTTTCTGATAGGCGTGCTTGTGTGGTTTTTCAAAATCACAAAAGTCGTTCCTTTCGAGTCCGTCGAGGTGTTCCGCAAGGATCCGTTCTTGGCCCTGTACTTTTCTCTCTCTTCATTAATGATCTTCTGGCATCTCTGCCTTTTTCCGTCAGCTGCTCTCTTTACGCTGATGATCTGGCCATTTGGTCCTCTTCCCCCTCGGTCCCCATTATGATGGAGGCCACACAAGGAGCTCTGTTTCGATTGGAGCGCTGGTCTGAGTACTGGTGTCTTCCTCTCAATCCGAGCAAATGTGAGTCCTCCTTCTTCTCAGTGGATCCCCACCAAGCTAACCTCCTCCTACTCGGCTCCCGCCTCCGTTGTAATCCCACTCCAACTTTTTTGGGGTCACCTTCGACCGGACTCTATCCTTTTCTAAGCATGTATCTTCGCTGAAAGCCAAGTTTTTCCCACGTCTCAAGGCCTTACGCTGTATCTCTGCTTCCTCATGGGGCCCCTCTAAGGAGTCCCTCTCTGTTCTGTACAAATCTTTTCTTCGGCCCCTTCTCACTTACGCTTCACCCGGATGGTTTCCTTTTCTAAGCGCTACCAATCTCACCAAATTGGAACGCCTCCACCGAGCGGCTAGTCGCGCCATCACCGGCTGCCTCTCGTCCTCCCCTATCCCTCTACTACTCACTGAGGCTTCTTTACCTCCCCTACGAGTCACCCTGACTCACTTCACTCTTTTATCTTATGAGCGGGCTCTTCGTCTCCCAACCTCGTTTCCTATTTCAGGTTTGGCCAGACTTGGAGTGAAACCAAGACTCTGCAGATCGTCCTGGAGAGCTTTTGCGTCCACTCACTCGCTCATGCTTCCTTCTACTTGTCCTAGGGAGGCTCTTCTTGCTTGCCCTCCCTTTCCTCCTTGGAATCTGCCCTCGTTCACGGTTGAGTCCACCCTTTCCACTGCATGCTTTCGCTCTGATCCCCCTCACTCTCGCCAAGGTGCAGCTCTCGCCCATCTTGACTCTCTCCCCCCTCATGATATGGTACCCTGGACAGACGGCTCTGTTCCTTTTCCTTTTGGCAAGGGCGGCTGCGGCGTTCTTGCCAATTGCTCTCTCTGTGGCACTCCGGCGACTCTTTCCTTTTCGGCTGGCCCAGTATGTTCAAGTTTTTCCGCTGAAGCCTGCACCATTCTGCACGCTCTTTGCTGGTCTCGGCAACACCATAAAGTCTGCCATTTCTCTTCTCCTATTATCTGACTCTCGTTCTGTCCTCGCCACCCTGTCCTCTCCTCCATCTTTCCTGTTATCTCAAACTCTGTGGCAGATCTGGCAGGAACTGTCTACTCTCTTTTGTTCTATCAGGCTACAATGGGTCCCCGGACATTCGTTTCTCCCGGGGAACGACGCGGCTGACGAGCTTGCCAGACGGGGAGCGCTGCTTGCGCCCTCCTCAATCCCTTGTAGTCTCTCTCCTCTTATCTCTCGTATCCACTCTCGTCTTTTCTCGGACTGGAGGCGTATTGTCTCTTCGAAGTATTTTGACACACAGGTTTCCTCGATTTCCACTGAGGAACTTGTGCTCCCTCGTCATGCTCGCTGTGTCCTCTCTCGTCTTCGCTGCAATGGACGCAGCCTTCTTTTAGGTTCTTATCTCTCTAGGATTGGCAGAATCGACAATCCTTCTTGCAGCGCCTGTGGACACTCGTCCCAGGACATTTCTCATCTCATTCTGCACTGTCCAGCTACGGACTCTTTGCGCCGCTCACTCTTTGGCGACTCTCTGTCTCTTTACGACCTCTGGTCCAGACCGCTCTGGTCCAGACCCTGGGGAGTTGCTCGGCTTCTGGGGGTCCATGGTCTTCCACGATGCCCCCATCCCTCGGAAGGGGTCGGGTAACCAACAACAACAGGTTGATTGCCGTCCCAAGCCAAAGTACGATCTTGTGAAAAGGTACTCTCTCTCTTTCTGAAAGTTTGTCGTGCCTTGTATTGGTAAAGAAGAAAGAGGTTCTTGGTTCCAGCCATGAAGCAGTTCGAATGTTGAACTGGTTAGCCAGAGGCTGCGACTTTAAATGCCCCTGAATTCTATCCTGCAACAAACTCTATGCCACACTCTTTTTGACAATTTTCTTATCACAATCTCTGCCCCAGGCCATGAGCAGTTGCCCGACTGCTGGGGCTCTATGATTTTCTCGCTATGTCTCCATCTAAAGGAAGGAGTCGGGCAAAACAATCCCACTGGACTTGTAACTTGTACTGCTTAATTTGTACCGTAACAACTATGAAGTGTCGTCGACCGTAAATACTAAGATTGCTCATTCTTTTTAATTTTTTTTGATGCACAAAACACTCAAATTGAAAAATTCTTTGGAATCAAGTAATGAGGTGATGAAGCGACATCTTTTAAAAATTTTCTCGCCTTAAAGTTCATGAAGTTGCTACACAGACTTGAGCCAATTTACTATCAGCGACATAGATTTGGTCTTTAAAAAGACGTTTTCTATTTTCTATGGTAGTAAAATCCACTGGTTTCAGCGGATTTATGGATTCTACTGTAACAAATGCTTGTGAGTTTGCTTTTTCTGATAGTAAATAAGCTCAGCTGGTCAGCGTGTTTATTATTATCTTTTATTCAACGTCTTAACCAGTTTGGTTCGAGCAAAGTACTTCGTGGGAAGATGGCTGGTCGATTTAACGTTCTTTTTTTATCACGTATTCGCAGACTTCGAGGTACTGAGTCAGCGTATGTGTACCACTACACACTTGCTTTCAAACCAGTCTTTTTTGCTGAAGCATTACAAGTCTGGATTAATTTCTAGTTCGACGAATCTCTTTTAATTAAAGCATCGGTGTATATTTTTGTGTAACCTTATCAAAGTCTAAAAGTGTCGTAAAGGGCTAGAACCTACGACCTTCTAATGACTACTGTAGTGTACTGAATTGCCTGTTGTACATTAATAGAAATTATTTGGAAAGTCGGCACGGGTTTGTTTGATGTTCTTGATATGTTGACAACACCGAAATATCTTTCATTCCAATACTATGATTATATAATCTTACAAATGAAATTCATTTTGGACACGTAATCGTGTGTTATAACTAGTCTGGTTGCTATATGCCAAAAATTGTCCACGGTTGTGTAACAACCAACCGGATATTTATAGTACCATATTTCACGTTCTGTACCTGGTTCATCGAAATAAAGCCTAATATGACTAAGCATTTTCCTCTAGGTCTTTGATGGTTGATATCAGTTAAAGTGCTTTGCATATAGTAAAACAAGTCACTTGTTTTTTGAATGCTTTGAGCTAAAATTTGTGTAATCTATGTTTTTACACGATCGTTGGCTGGTTTCGGTTGTCGATCGACTGATATGCAAGCAAAGGCAAGTCCAAAATATTTTTTGTTTGGTTTGTAGCTTTCTGGCGCTTGAAATGTGAAGGAGTCTAGTATCGGGTATTCCTAAATAATGATGTCAGTTTAGAAATAATAGATTGAGCCATGCAAAACGTATATCATTTTTCTGGAATAGATTTTGGCCCTGCACTCCCCTTTAAATTATCGTATGGCCCAGTGGTTTCCGATTGGCGTGCTGATGCACTTTGAGTGAGGTACCATTTGCAGTGCTTGGAATGCCGCGAGACGTGGTATCAACAGTTCTGCTTTTTCATGCGATTGGTGGTGGCTGTTCTGGAAGTCGCCAATTAGCGTGAAAGTTAATGGGTTTTCCGCATTTTTTTTAATCTTGATGCAAATCCAGATCTAGACTTAAGCTTGTGAGCTTGATTCAAAAACGATCGATTTTTGATTAATGTCTTCATGCGTATGAGCTCATGCTCTGTTTTCTTGTCTTCGGTCAGACTGGGCAGCATGACGGTTAGACAGCTCGGCCCCACTACCTTTCTGCCACATAAAGAACGAGGTATCCGGTCAAGTGCCCTCCCAAGGACGCAACAAGCGAACTTGTCGACTTTTTCTCCGCACTTTCCTTACGTGTTGAGCGCCAAGCAGGAAAGTTGTGAAGATTATTTTTTAGTCTTTTGGTACGGGATCAACGAGAAAATTACCAGGGCTTTTGCTTTTGATGAAATTGTGATATATTATTTTGTCACAAAATATTGCTCATTGTTGGTAAAGTTGATGTGGTGTGAATGTTGAAGCTCAACGGTACGGTCTCATGCTAAGTTAATCAAGTGACAGTAAAATTGCCCAATCCAAAATAGAGGTTCGTATAATTGCACATAGTGTGTCATTGTATCCTTGACGCTGTCCACCGTATTTAGGCAGGAAATTACGCACAAATTTCATAATGACGTTTGAATTTATCGTGCTATACATACGATTCCTTCGGTGTTTTTTGCAATACATTTTCAGTGTGACAAAAAAGCCCTTTGCATAGTTAGTGTGAATGTAATACAGTTTACCGCAAGCTGTTTATATCTCCAATAAGTCTAAAAAGGCCGGGAACTGCTGGTACAGCCCATATATAATCAGGTCCCTTGCTGCAGCTTGGTGTGTGGCTGATAATAGAAAAAGCTACTTTATTATTTGCGGTACGCAAAGACTTAGTAAACTTATTCGGGTGAAGATTTATCGACATGGAGTAGTTAATTTTGTTCATTTTACACGCGAGATTGTATAATGTCATTTCTACCCACGTTTCTTCAACTCATAGATCCAGCTGCAAGTGTTGCTCTGCTAGTTTGTTTAGCTTGTTCGTTCTCAAGCACGAGTTGGCATTGGTGATTTTTTTAGTAAATATGCAAAAAAGAGGAAACGGCATAGGCGTATCTAAGAAAAGCAAGAGGCTCTGAGACTTATCTTTGTATTGAGGATTTTGAAGTAAAATAGCAAAACTTCACAATGATTTGACACAGGGCATAGTTTTTAATTTCCCTTTAAACACTAAAATTCACTAACTTTATTGTAATTAGTTATTATCAAAACGCAGCATTAATTTTATTTGTATAACTACGACTTATTTCATTTATTTTTGGAATATCGGTTTCTGGCGAGTTGAAGTTTTGGTAATTTTGTGCAAATTAAGTGGCAAAATTTACTAAAAAAATTGAAAACTGCAAAGCATAATTTGGTCAAACTTTTTCTCAAAAATTTAAAAAAATTCTGAAAATATCTGCCTTCAATGTCTTCTCAGGTTACGCTGTTGACCAGGAAAGTAGGTCTTTGGGCTGCATCGGCACCGAGCATTGAGACTACTTTAGTTATTTTGCGTCAATGTTTCAGGAAGTCTGAAGGAGTAATCACTGACCTTCATGTTGCTTTTTCCCGCGATGGGCCCAAGAAAGTTTACGTCCAACACATGATAGCAGAGAACAAGGAGAGCTTGTGGGAGGACCTCCAAAACCACGGACACATCTACGTCTGCGGGTGAGTCGAGATGCTCATTATGATTTTGTGTCTTTATTATTCACCCAACTACTTACCTGCATACGTGTTTTGTATTGGTCAGTATTGCCAACCTAGTCCATTATAACTACAAACGCTATAACTTTACAACGAAAAGTGATTGTCAAGTGCTTTTCTTACACAACGTTGGGTGCTTGCAAGCGTTGATCTCGCCACATCATGGCGGCAAGATTAACGCCTATTGCTTTTCACTGTTTTTGTCTTTGTTAAATAATCGACGGTGATACAGGGACGCACGTCATATGGCACGTGATGTGCATGACGCAATCGTCGATATTGCGATGGAATGTGGTGGGAAGACTCAGCAGCAAGCGACAGACTTTGTGAAAGCGTTGATGAATAAAGGTCGTTACTCAGCTGATGTGTGGAGTTAAGTTTGTGCGATGTAGGGAATAGGAAATCAAGTAGATTAAATTTGCCTTGACTTCATCGTTAATTCAGTTCTACATTTTTATTTGGTGTAATTTGTGATCGATTAGTGAGTGTTTGAACGTGAAGCCGCATGGCTATTTCTTATAACTTACGGCTTGTGCAATGCAATGAAGCTGCTAGAGGCTAATTGTGAAGCACATAAACAAAGTACGACTTGAAGCACTCCAACTATGCCGTTGCTACTACTCGGCCTATTTTGTAACTCTTTCGTCAACTGGATCACAAAATAAGTGCTCTGCCCCTGGGTCGCAGTCGTTTCTGTCTTGCGTTGGCACCACACCGATATCCCTCCCAGCCCCAGAGCTGATATGAGATTTAAGTGTTTGTTATCGAGAAGTGCAACATAAAAAGCTACTTGCAAATCTGATTTTATGTTAATCCCGCGAAATTTTTAGCAATCCATGTTTACTGTTTTGATGACGTCATTGCTATATATGTGTTTTGTTTATTATGTCATCACTTTAAATTTTGTTTACCGATTGTTTGCTAGTTTACGTAATAATGCAGATGTTAAATAAATGCTACTATGGTGACCATTAATTTATTTCGTTGCATTGACTGGCAACGCCAGTAGTGACGCAAACAAAAGAATAGATTCCAGATCGACGAATTTCTTATCAGATCGCCCATACGTTTCGTTATGACGTATGTCATTTTGAAATTAATTCTAAGTGACCGTAATAAAGTGGCTATAAACTGTTTAACCCTGGGCTTATAATGACGGGGTCGAAGTTAAAGGTTAAAATTTTTAAATGTGGTGCCGGCAATAGCCTGTGTGATTTGTAAATCTTGTTTAAACAGTGCCTGCTTAGCTGCATGTTTACCTATTTCCTTCCATGGAATGGAGGCACGATGTAAAACTTTTACCTATCCAACCCGGTTCACGCAGCGACTGAGGCAGGTTGACCAACCTTTTTGACGGAAAGCTGAACTCGCGATTGCTTGACCATTGGAGGGTTGGATGCAGTGCGATTTACGTAATCTACAAAAATAGCTTGTTGAATTGTGTTGTAGTGCAATAAGAAGAAAATCGCATATGCAAGGTATTTGACGGGCCGAAGTAAAGTGTTCGGCGGACCGTAGTTTGGCCACTCCTGGACTAAGGCAATATAGCAGTCCATTTTGAACCAGTCATAAATTATAGACTTACCATAAGCCCTTCAACCAGCTCACATGGCCCAACAGGTACATAAACTTGTTTTGTACGATGTGTTTTAATGTTTTCCCGACTTATTAAATTAAATTGAACAGAATGATGCGTTATCTTGTTTCGTTTTGTTGGGTGCAATGCAATTGTTATGTCATTGTAGCGGGTAGATTCAATAATTGGTTGTAATTGTCAGCGTATTCGCTAGTTCAGTAACAGGTGGTAAGAGGGCAAGTGCTTTTTGCTGTTGAAAAGACTTATTTCGTACTGGTGATTGTTTACATTTCCTTTTGCAAAAAGCATTTTTGCTCATTTTATTTAATTAGGCTAGGTTTTCTGAAAATAGCGTAAGTAATTTTTCTTGATCTAACAGTTTATCCAACTAATTTAGCCTTCAGTTTATATCTTGCTAAAATTATTGTACTTAATTAGAATTTATCTTAAAATGCCTAAAAGAAAATGCAATTATACCAGTGATATTAGAAGAGACTATCCATTTTTAAAAGAAACTGTTGATAGCAAAGTTCTCTGCAATTAGTGTCAGTTTTTTTTTTCAATTAGCCATGGTAGACGCTAAGATATTAAAGACCACTTGGAAACCAAGCAACACAAATCTTATGAGGCAGTAATGTCGTCATCTCGTGTGACAAACTTCTTCAAAGCTGCTTCTTCTGATAAGTCTCTCTACTCTTAGCAGCGAAAGAAGCTTCTTTTGCGTATCACACGGCATTCATGGACAGTTCCGATTGTACATCTAAGCTAGTTTCAAAATTATTTAAACCTAAATTCGCTCTTCGAAGAACAAAATGTGAAGCAGTGCTTACTAGGGTTGTAAATTTGGGACCAGTTTATACAATCCCGGGATCGGGATTTCCCGGTATTTTAGACTTATAATCCCGGGATTGAGCAAACAATTAAAAAAAGTAGTATGGAAAGAACAAAAACCTCTTTATTTCTTGTAATATTGACGCTGAAATATAAGAGCATCTAGAGTGGCATCATTCATTTGGCTCCTAATTTTGTTAGCAAAATAGCCAAGGGCAGAAAAGGCCCTTTCGGCCTCAACTGATGTGGGCTTAATAGTTTTAAGAGCAGTAAACAACCTTTCAAGATTTTCAGGCCTTCTTTTGCTTGTCTCGTACAACAAGATCTCTTTTTGGACCACATGAGCGCTCAGGTCAGTGTTTTTGGTATCTTCTGTTTCGTCATCTTCTACAAAAGCATGAAGCTCCTGAGCTAAAGTCATTGGCTTTTCTTGGTCAAGTACTACCATGGCACCATCAACATTAAGGTTTTCAGGGTTGTCTTCATTGCCATCATAATGAAGAAATAGTCTTTGCAAGATATTGGTGGCTAGAGCAGCAATTTTGGGACGTTTAACTTTGTGTCCAAATTGATCTTGAGGTTGATCAAGATAAGAAGCATTCTTCAAATATTTCAAAAGATGGACAAGTTCAGCATTGCGGCGTTCCTTAATTCGAGCTTCAAATCTGCTCTTCAATTCCTGGCCAATTTTAGTTCCTTGCTCACAAAGCTTTTTCAACGTAAATGCAATTACTTTTTCTGCCAAAAGAATGTCTGCATCCTCACTGGAGAGTGCTTCTACAGCAACCTTGATAGGAGCCAAAGCATCACACAGCTCTTTAATAATCATCATGTCCTCCTTAGTCAATTCAAACTGAATGTCCAGCTGAACTAAAGCCATTTTTATCTCTTTTCTAAGTTCATAAAACCTCTCTAGCATTGATAGCAAACTGTTCCACCTTGTCTTGCAATCCAGCTGTAGCTTCTTTTCTTTGCCTAATATCTCCAGGATAAATGGCTGAAGAGCATCATCATTTTTCACGGGAGATCTTCGGAATATTTTTACAATTTTTCGAACTTTCTTGACTATGAACTGAATGTCCGGAGACAAAGTCGGAGCTTTGTCAACCTTTTCAGCCTGTTTTTCATCATCTGTTCCTTCCTCCTCAGCACTGGCACTGTCAGAGTCAAGGTCATCACTGAATGCTGCACTTGGTTGTCTTTTGTACAAGACATCACAAATGGCCAAATGGATCGCATGAGCATAGCATATCACATGGAGTGGACTTGTTTCTTTTCCAAACTTCACCATCAAACTGGCACCATCAGTGATCATAGCAACAATATCAGTATTCAGGTCAAGGCCAAAGCAATTTAGTCGATCCTCAACCAACCTGATTGCTTTTTTGTGTCCATGCTGCCATGAATGCGGACCAATCCTAGTGAATGAAACCCTCCTTGAAAATGGCAGTTTATGTTCATATAACGTCGACTCCTTGCTGATGTCGACTCGTCAAACGTGATAGAAAAACGACCATTGTTCAATTTGATTTCATCAAGCTCTTCCTTGACCAACTTCTTGACATTTTCAAAGTTTTTGATCACCAGATTACGAACATGTTGGTGTGTTTTGGGCAGGACATAACCATCAGCCTTAAATGCTTGATGCAGTCTTTCACTTCTGGCAATTTGATTGAATGTGAGTCCATCCACGGCAGTTAGCTGGCTCAGTATTTCTTCCAGGCTGGGTTTTTTTGACTTCAAGAATGAATCAATTTTCCTGATTTTGGGTTTTGGCCGATCCTCAATGTCCAGGCAAGACTTCACCTCAATCTTATGCTTTGACTTCAAGTGAATTATAAGTCCCTTTGTGCTGGACCCAGAAGCTTTTAAAATTGTTTGACACAATTTACACTTTGCTTTTTCTGTGCTTTTGCAAAACAAAAATGCTGCCACACCTCTGACTTTCTTTTAGCACCGACTTCTTCAAAGTTCGACATTGGGATTGTAAAATTGTAAAAATTGCGACAAGATAAGTAATGATTCGTAGCACTGAAGCGTAGTAAATAAAGTCTGTAAAGTTATTATACAAACTGAACTAAATAAAAAAAGGAAGTCACGATTTTAGGTTAACTTGAAAGCTAGGGAAAACTTAGGAACAGTTGTAATACACTATTATCAATCTACTGGTCGCTGAATGAAAAAGGCAATGAATTGAATACATTGCAGTACGCTTTTTCCTTAGGTTTCCTATCATAGTTTCCATCCCAATACGTTACACAACACTTTCTACCCATTTGCTTAAATGAAACTTTAGATGTGCTTTCTTAACAAATATGCTACTATTGCTTGTTTTTTCTTTGCGTTTTGTTACTTCATTTATATACCTGAAAGCACATAACTCTTAATTTGCCAGTGACCAACTAAACTACTGTAACTGTAAGTAAGTGTCTATGCTCAATTCCGCAAAGCATTGCGCAAGGGAACACAATTGTTCCAATTTCATTAAAAATGTGGGCCACAAACAATGCTGTATGACATCACAATTTATACTGCTAGTTAACTACACAGTACAGAATACAGACTTCTTTACACTGTGTGCGCTCGTGTCTTGCACTCATTCTCTGGGCAGAAGCTGAGCTATCAGTTAGCTGCTATAAGTATTAGAGGCATTAGAGCACATCATACTGTTTCCATCAGCAACTTTATCGAGTGTAGAAAATAGTAACTTCATTTAGTCTCTCTCTGACTCCACTCATGTAGAGCAGCATGCCAGGAAAAGGGTTTTGCGCCAAGAATATGACTGTAATAATTGCAATGTCGGATATCTTACAACTTCAAGATGGTCATCGTATCCAATTGTATAAATTCCGAAAATAAAGAATAGTGCAAATAACAGGTCGTAAATTTACGAAATACAAGTTTGGCGCACCTAGCTAACCCTTGCGGTGCACCATTTGAGAAACGCTGAGCTAGGGTACGTAAAACTTAATTCTGTACTTTAGAATTGTAACATTACATGATGCTCACTTCCGTAGGCTGACATAAAACGGTCAATCAGGGGTATAGTAAATTTAATAAGTCCCGGGATTTCTAGACATATAATCCCGGGATTGGGATTGGAAAAAATACCCCAAATCCCGGGAATTCGGGATCGGGATTTCCCGGGATTACAACCCTAGTGCTTACTAATTGCTTTGCCCCGATGATAGCTGCTGGACTACGCCAAGAATTAAATAAAGCGAATTTTATTTCGGCTGCTATTGATGCTTCAAACAGAAAAGAGATCAAAATTGTTCCAGTTGTAGTTCATTATTTTGTATCTGATGTTGGTGTGAAAGTGAAACATTTAGATTTCAAATCACTTGGAGGTAAAACAGCTGCAATACTCAGCGAATATCTGGTTTCGGTTCTCGAGCAAAATGGTCTTAAAGAAAAACTTGCTGAGTTTTGCGCAGATAATTGTAACACCAACTTCGGAGATTTGAAAAGAAGAGGACAGAACAATGTTTTCTTCAAAGTAAAAGAAACCTGACAGGGGTTGGATGCGCAGCTCACATTGTGCGCAGCTGCATTCAACATGCTGTAGATAATCTCTCCGCAGCTGTCGAAAGCCTTTTAAAAATCTACAAGTTTTTTGATATATGTACTGTTCGCGTTACAGAGCTCAAACAATTTTGTGACTTTGTTGATATTGAATATCAGAGAATCTCGCAGCACGGAAATGCAAGATTTCTTTCTTTGCTACCAGCTTTACAAAGAATACTTGAAATGTTTAAGGGAATAATAAGGTTTTCCTACGCTGATCAAAAACTGTTTTGAAGACCAAACTCAAAAGCTCTATTTAAAATTCGTTCATGGGGAGTTAAAATACTTTTTCAGACCATTTTAAGGCTAGAAAAAGAAAGCATCAGTGCTGTAGAAGTGTTGCTTGTTCTGTTAGAACTAAAGCAAAACGTACTTGCAAAGAAAGAAAACAACTTGCCATTCCAAGCAATTGCGTTCCTGAGAAAGCTAGAAGAGGCAGGTGAAGTAAACATAGAAAGGTTTTTACAAAGAAGCAAGAAACTTTTATGATAAAAGTTTATCATATCTGAGTCTTTATGATGGAGCTTATGAAGATTTGCATTCTCACTGTTGGGTTGACCTTAAGGGGGAAATATCGTGGGCACAAGTGGTTGAATCTACAAAAAAGATCAACGTCGTGTTTAGGAACCAGATGATTTGCAGCAACTCTCTATTTAATGAGGAAGTAGCCTACTTGTAAAAAAGCATATTTCCGAATGTTGCGAGGAAGACAGTTGACAGAAAGCATCTCTTGATCAGAAGTGGGTCCAAATATTTAAAAAATTTGAAGAAAAAGACATGGGGATTCTAAATTTTCAAAAGTTAATTGAATTTATATTGTGCTTACCTGGAACATCAGCTGCCGTTAGGAGAATTTTTCTATCATGAATAACATGTGGTCTGATCACAGAAGTAAAACGCTGGAGCAGAATGTGAAAGCCCTTATCACATGCAAAATTAATTCAAATCTTTCTTGCTGCGATTTTTAGGAGAAAGTCAAATCCAACAAACACTTTTTGAAAAAATTTTTATCTAGAGATAAATATCATCGGACAAATAGGTAAATTTATACAGTAGAACTTGTCTAATTCGTCAATTTGCTAAGTTGATAACTTTTGTCTTTCCTGTGTATTTTAGTTTGCAGAGCTTATCACTTCGCCTAAATCGTCCCTTTTTTCTAATTCCCTTGAGGTGACGAAAAAAATTTTTCTTTAGGTGTAGCTGAATTTTTAGGCAAAAAATTTCTTTGCAAAAATCTTTTTTAATATCTGATAAAGGCCTTTGTTCTAAAGCGTCCCGGTTTTTAGTTGCAAAAATATGATAAGTTTGTAAGTATAGACTGGCAGCTCCGCTACTACCACCAAAGCCGATTTCCGATGTTGCGTGTCCAAGCAAAAACTGCTCACAACATGCTAGAAGAGTAGCTTCACTACTCGAATCTGGTAAAGCACTTGGATCTACCAACTTCACCCATAATAGGACAAAGTGGGCACTCTTGTCACAAAAATGAATTGGTGTGGGTAGTGTAGGAAATATGTTCTTTAGAGCAATAACGTGCTGACTGAATCCCAATTGCTGGAAACTATATGGCAGTCACAAGGAAGAAAGCACTACAGCAATATTTTATTCCATCAATTCGCGCAAGCTGTGGCAGATAATCAAAAATCACGTCCTTCTGCCACGACGATCAACAACATACGAGAAACATGACAGACAACCAGAACACGTCCGTCCGCCACGGCGATCGACGAAGAAAGAGAGCACAATATCTCCGACCACATGGTCGGTAACAAAATCTGCACGCGACACCAGGAATTAGGTCGCTGCACATGTCTATGTAAACAGGACACTGCACACGTCACATTAACAAAAAATAACGGATAAACAACCTAATGGCGGGAAAGGCAAGCCGATCACCGAGCTACCAAGAGAAGACAAAAATATACATAATCGAGCCCTAATAAAAAAATTAAAATATGTGTGTGTGATTTTAGACGCATACAATAATAATAAACAAGACGCGTTGCAATATCACGGCTAGGTTGCCGGAAAGCCATGCAGGCTAGATTCCTGGCGTGAGGTTACATCGCCAGGCGTGCGGACTATAGGAGCACGATATACTTGAAACGGAGATAGCCGAGCGGCTACAAACCTGACGGTAGATACTTCGTCAGTTAACATAAGTTCATCAGCAAAATCATAGGATAAAACAGCAAAGGTGCGCGAGCTGGGCGTCAAACTGGGGACGCACGAAGTTGCAAATTAGCAAACACAGCTCTTGCAGTAAACAACTAGAATCACACACATCAGTGGGAGCAAGGTGCTAAGCCACTGAAAGCAAACTAATAAAAAAAATGTAAAAAAAGACAAAAAGATGTTTGGCATGGCAGCTCGATGAAGTGCGAGGTGCGACACGCTACAGTAGCTTTGAGCGACCTACCAGACGATGACATTGTTTCAACCAGGAATGTGGAAGTGGTGGTTTTTCAACCGCTTCCACCATCAAAAAACGGGAAAACGACTGTTGACCTCAGCAGTACGAAATTTGTCATTTACTACAATCAAAAAGTGTAAACAAAGACACGAAAGAGGTAAAAACGACTAAAAGAAGAAAAAACAGCAGCAAACAATCAAAATGACAGCGAAGATAAAATAATTTCAACTTTACACACATTTATTTGTCCGCATAAACCAGGGATGCGGAAGCGGTCCTTTTTCTGCGGAAGCGGAAGAGCGAAAAACCTACCGCTTCCGCTTCCACATAGGTTTTTTGACTTGAAGAGTAACTTGGCGAAAAAGTTTTGTCCATTTCCCAATGTGGATGAAACGGTGAAGTTGCATTATAAGTATGAATGAACCTGTGATATCAGTAGCGCGAGAGAACGAGAAAAAGCATAACTAGCATCACATTTTATATCGATTACGGGCAAGAAAAAGGTAGATTGGACAATGAAACGTAGCTAATAAAATGATGATATGATTAAACTTAACTAACCTTGATTAGGAGATTGAAAACTTTGAAAAAGAAATTACTCACGACGGCAACAACTTGATCATTCTACATCAGCACTCTTCAGCAGGGGTTTTGCAATACATGCAGTTGTGTTCCGTGAGTTTTAAGGGTTCCGTGAAGGGACCGCGAATGTTCTTCGTTTATTACTAGTAAATATTCTTATCTCAGCATATTGATTTCTTATATGTGGTGGTGTTCCGTGTATGCAATATAAATAGTAATGGAATCTTGTGATAGCAAGTTGCAGATTGTGACGTAATTCTGTTTACAGCTATAGAGTTACTGGATACAAATAAGATCAACGGAATGAGACGAAAGAAAGTGTAGCAGTTCAGTGCTCCTGGCTCGGAGACCCCCAGCATTCCATTGAAGAGCCCTGAGAGAGTAGAGAGGGGAAGAGAAAACAGGAGGTAAAGAGAAACAGCCAGGAGCATGAGGCGGTGGTGAGGGTGCAGAGGGAGAAGATACAAAGTGGGCGGAAAAAGGATAAGAAGTTTGAAGGCGAGGATGGGATGCGAGTGATGCATTAGCAGATGGGGGCCAGATTGAGCAGTGAAGGTATACCAGCTGGAGGAGTCCGACGAGGAAGTCACAGTGCTGGTAGATGTAGAATCTCCAAAAAAAATAAGGGAGGGAAGCTCCAGAAATGAGAGCTGCCAAGAGTTCTGAATCTAGAAAAGGAGAGTAGTGAGCACTTTAAATGAACTTAATTAGAGCATGTGCAGCATTGCACTGACCTACCCCGCCAGGTCACATTTCCAGCGCGCACTAAGTAGGGAAAGACAGGACAAGGGTTAGGATGAACGTTGCCGCTCATTAGGAGAAGGAGAAGAATGAGAAGACGGGCAAGAGAAAGGAAGGAGAAGAATTAGAAGACATGCCGATTTTAAAGAGGCTGCATGCTACCCTTCTGCGGTCGCTCAGAGGGCTGCACGGCGAAAAAATGGTTTGTGTGAGGGGAGTGCCCAGGGTAACTGAGACCCTCGGGAAGACCAACAGCAATTTTGACCCAACCCAAACGGGACTGGGGACCGCACCACCAAGTTGAGGCGGCTGTTGATTGGTGCAGTTCAGTTTTGCTCGCTTTACATGTATATACTATATATACGACAGAAATTTCGCACTTCACTATCCAAAAAGATCGGAGTCAATACGTGTTTGGAGACGGACAGAAAGTCCGTAGTGATGATTAGAGTTAAAGTTAAATCAAAGTCAGAGTTAGTTGAGGAGAGAGAGGGAAAATCAACGCTATACGGTTTAATTTGTTGTTGTGACGACAAGTTATTGTCGAGAGCTGTGATATGTGGTCATACGATTTAGATCCGAGAAGCATTAAGTTAACTGTTGTAAAAGTAGTTGTAAGTAATGAACGAACTTGTAACAACTGTCTATTTGTTGAAGTGTGTAATTATTTTTTGAATTGTAGTAACGAAATATTTTATTTTCTTGCAAGCAATTCGTGATTTCTAAATTTTGTTAGTGGGGGTTACGTGACAAACGCGAAATACATTAGGGGCTCCGCGATAACAAAAAGATTGAAAATCACTGTTCTACATTCAACACGAGTTTTAATATCTAAATAAGAGAAGCACAGAGTAGTTCGGAACAATAAGCTCAAGCGAAGTAGGTAAAGTAATAGCAATACATGAATTTTTGTCTACTCAAAATGATAATGTGTAGGAGAAGACAGGTTACAGACTCACAAAAGTTAAAAAAATTGTCAACGGTCGTTTTTTCGATTTTTGTTAGTGGAAGCGGAAGCGGTAGGTGTGGAAGCGGAAGCGTTTGAAAAATAACCGCTTCCACATCCCTGGCACAAACAATGAAATCAATTAATTCATTGCCCATTCGGACTCTGTTTTCACGAAGTACGAGATTTGAAGTGGGAGAACATACGTTCAACGGATACCTGCGTGCAGGGTAAACAGCTAATGATTCGCAATACTGGTTGTACAATAACGGGGTATTTGAAAATAATGATCACGGTTATATAAGTCAGTCGATCCTAATATAACTAATACATTAGTTGTTATTCTCGATTCAAATAAAATCAAGTGCTCAAACCAGGGATGTGGAAGCGGAAGCGGTACTTTTTCTGTGGAAGCGGAAGCGGAAGCGCGAAAAATCCACCGCTTCCGCTTCCACATAGGAGGGAAGAATGAAGAGAGAAAAGAAATTGGTTCTGCTATCCTTCGGAGAAGAACGAATGGGGGGAGCATAAACATTAAGAAATGAGAGCAAGGAGGAGCCGTTTAGAGAGATGTTGACCTCTGCATAATCAGAGTAGGGGCCAAGCGAAGAAAAAGAGGAGGTAGAAAGCTCAGAGAAGAATGAGCCCTGCTTGACGATAATGATGACGCCCCCGCTAGCATCTGCGACATCAGTAGAAAAAATACCAGATCGGGAGTCGGTGCCATGGGATTGCAGAGCAGAGAATTCAGGGATCCAGAAAGAAGAAGATAAATTGAGGTTAGATTCCTGGATATAAATGAGGTCA
This sequence comes from Trididemnum clinides, assembly GCA_963675345.1. Classification (NCBI taxonomy): domain Eukaryota; kingdom Metazoa; phylum Chordata; class Ascidiacea; order Aplousobranchia; family Didemnidae; genus Trididemnum; species Trididemnum clinides. The sequence continues at coordinate 31,828,804 of OY776290.1, read as the reverse complement.
ACGGAATGAGACGAAAGAAAGTGTATTAGTTTAGTTCTCCTGGCTCGGAGACCCCAGCATTCCATTGAAGAACCCTAAGAGAGTTAGGGAGGGGAAGAGAAAACAGGAGGTAAAGAGAAACAGCCAGGAGCATGAGGCGGTAGTGAGGGTGCAGAGGGAGAAGATACAAAGTGGGTGGAAAAAGGATAAGAAGTTTGAAGGTGAGGGTGGGGTGCGAGTGATGCATTAGCAGATGGGGGCCAGATTGAGCAGTGAAGGTATACCAGCTGGAGGAGTCCGACGAGGAAGTCACAGTGCTGGTAGATGTAGAATCTCCAAAAAAAATAAGGGAGGGAAGCTCCAGAAATGAGAGCTGCCAAGAGTTCTGAATCTAGAAAAGGAGAGTAGTGAGCACTTTAAATGAACTTAATTAGAGCATGTGCAGCATTGCACTGACCTACCCCGCCAGGTCACATTTCCAGCGCGCACTAAGTAGGGAAAGACAGGACAAGGGTTAGGATGAACGTTGCCACTCATCAGGAGAAGGAGAAGAATGAGAAGACGGGCAAGAGAAAGGAAGGAGAAGACAGGCCAATTTTAAAGAGGCTGCGTGCTACCCTTCTGCGGTCGTTCAGAGGGCTGCACGGCGAAAAAATGGTTTGTGTGAGGGGAGTGCCCAGGGTAACTGAGACCCTCGGGAAGACCAACAGCAATTTTGACCCAACCCAAACGGGGTCGGGGACCGCACCACCAAGTTGAGGCGGCTGTTGATTGGTGCAGTTTAATTTTGCTCGCTTTACATGTACATACTATATATACGACAGAAATTTCGCACTTCACTATCCAAAAAGATCGGAGTCAATACGTGTTTTGAGGACGGACAGAAGGTAATGATAATTAGAGTTAAAGTTAAATCAAAGTCAGAGTTAATTGAGAATAGAGAGGGAAAATCAACGCTATACGGTTTAATTTGTTGTTGTGACGACAAGTTATTGTCGAGAGCTGTGATATGTGGTCATACGATTTAGATCTGAGAAGCATTAAGTTAACTGTTGTAAAAGTAGTTATAAGTAGTAAACGAACTTGTAATAACTGTGTATTTGTTGAAGTGTTTAATTATTTTTTGAATTGTAGTAACGAAATATTTTATTTTCTTGCAAGCAATTCGTGATTTCTAAATTTTGTTAGTGGGAGTTCCGTGACAAACACGAAAGTACATTAGGGGTTCCACGATGACAAAAAGATTGAAAATCACTGTTCTACATTCAACACGAGTTTTAATATCTAAGAAAAACAAACACAGAGTAGTTCGAAATAATAAGCTCAAGCGAAGTAGGTAAAGTAATAGCAACAAATAAAGGTTTTTGTCTACTCAAAATGATAAAGTGTAGGAGAAGGCAGGTTACAGACCCACAAAAGTTAAAAAAAATTGTCAACGGTCGTTTTTTCAATTTTTGTTAGTGGAAGCGGAAGCGATAGGTGTGGAAGCGGAAGCGTTTGAAAAATAACCGCTTCCACATCCCTGGCTCAAACGCTTACCAGTATTGAGTTAAATGTAATATCAACAAGAAATATTGGTAGGTCGTCACAACAACTAAGTCAACAAACACTACTTACCCAAACAGCTGCCAAGAAAGCCTCTTTCCGCAATAAAAACTCTTGGCGTGATTGCAGGGCGGTGGCCAGAGCAGAAGCCAAATTGTTATCCAGCTTCTCCAATTTAAACATGACTTCTCTCCAATGAAGCAGGCATTCTCCCGGAGTGAGATCTTGTTTTTAAAAATAAATTGTTGCTACGTGAGGCATTTTTGCTACTTCGACCATCATCTTGACCTCAGCCTATTCACTTTCGGTAAGTTATGATTCATGTGAGCCAAGATCCTAAACAAAACATTTCAAATCCGCTAATCGTTGAAGCATGAGGAAAGTACTCCCCCAACGGGTCGGCATGTCAATCAGCATTCCCTTGTTAGCACGATGCTTTAGAATTCCATCGGTATGTGGTGAACGTAGGTGTTGAGCAAGTTTTCGCAATTTTGTTAAAAACTTTTCCGCTTGCCCTTTTTTTAACACGTCACGAATTCCTAACTGCAGAGTGTGCTCACCACATCTCATGTGGTATATGGTATGGTATATACAAATGCAAAGAATCATATTACTATTTCTATATCTACACATTCGTACAGAGCAGCATTCAATAAACGTACCGTACTTAATGCTTTATCAAAGCTGATGGATACTGCAGCATGGCTTTGTAACCAATGCTTTCTTCAATCTGCCGTAGTAGAATTCGGGGCTGTTATTTATAATGATTTTGGGGTAGTTTCTCCGAATTGGAAAAAGTGGCTTGAATAATTTGTTTTCCCAGTACGAGCCGACTGTAGTTCTAGGAGAAAGCAGTATCCATGAGATGTTTTCCAGGTACCATTCCATCTAGTTCGTAATAAATAAACTAAAAGTGATATCGACCCCCTTCGGTCGTGTTAAGTTGTTTTCCATTAGAACTGCGTCTCACTAATATGACTCATAGCATTACAGCCACATAAAAGCACGAATGCCAATTAGGCGTTTAGATCTATGTCAGATATGAATGAATTGTAAACTGCCCCTATCGCTTGTTCATAATTCAGGATTTTCTGCTTTCTATGATGTTATTTGTCAGTTCACGTAACACCAGCATCGTCATACTTTTGTAAGCCTTTACTCTGTTGGGATAAATTGAAGACTGCATTTTATTTTCACAGCAATTTTCAAAAACTTAAAACAACTGTTTTGGGTCTGAAGCCTGCCATCTCCAACACTTTATCATTTTGAGGTGACAAAAACCTATCCATACATTGCTCTTACTTTACCTACTTCGCTTGAACTTATTGTTCCGAACTACTCTGCGTTTGTTTTTTCTTAGATAGTTGAACTCGTGTTGAATGTAAAGTCTAATCCTTTTGAATAGCGAAATGCCAAATTTCGGTCGTATTCATATAAGGCAAGCAAAATTAAAATTAGAGACACACTATTACGTAACAAAAGGAGTTAGCAAATTCAGACGTTCTTAAAGTTGAAAATAGAATTACATCACAATCTGCAACTAAAATATAGGAGGCATTCCTCGAATGTCGAGGGTAACGATATTTCAACCAGATCAATTCGTTCTTTCGACAATTTATTCTTCACATTTAACGTTTCGCTCCCCTTAGTTACCGGGGAGCTTCTTCAGAAAAGGGTAGATGTTAGTTGTGTAACATATAAACTGTACAACATAAAAATATAAAGACAACCTGTATTACTAAACACTAAAAATTATTTACCAACAGGGCAGGCAAGCACGTAATAACGAAAAACATTGTTGCATCACAGATACAGAAGTGGGCAAGTAAAAAGTGTTGTGAGTTGCATAAGACATTATTTATTGGAGACAAACACACTATAGTGTGTTTATTGTTTTTATTGGAGACAAACACCCCACACCAAGTTCAGTTAACTTTAATCAAATTATCATTTTATTGGCTACGTTTCGTTGTCTAAACTGCCTATTTCTTACCCGTAATCGATATAAAATGTGATGCTAGTTTTTCTCGTTCTCTCGCGCTACTGATATGTTTGTTTGTGGTTAGTCCTCCTCTTCCTCGGGATGGAGGTACGACATGAACGGCAATTCAGGTTCATGCCATCAACCTAATTGAAATTAGGCTAGGGGAAGGATGGCAGCCCATTTCGAACCAGTCTTGAGTGACTGGTAGCCCCATCACCAACAAGGCGCACTGCCACTGGTGGGTACCCAAGAGTCGTCTTTTACGACATGCTGGGTGAGCAACTTCACAATTGTAATTCGGTGAAGTGCGAATGGGCCACCCGTCTGCCACATAAAGGTGGAGGCGTCCCGTTTAGTGTCTTGCCCAAGGATACAACATGCAAGCTTGCCGGCTTGTTCTCCACACTATTCCTTTTTTATGCTGAGCGCCAAGCAGAGAAGCTGTGAATAACGTTTTTTAAGTCTTTTGGTATGACTCGACTTAGGAAATGAACCCCAGGTCTACCGACTGCGATGCCGATGCTCTTACCACTACACCACCGCGCCGGTAGCGCTACTGATATCGCACGTTCAGTCAGACGTATGGCGCAACTTCACCGTTTAATCCACATCGGGAAAGGGACAACACTTTTTCGCCTAGTTACTCTTCAAGTCAAATAGCATATGTGGAACCGATAGATTTTTCGCGCTTCCGCTTCCACATCCCTGGTTTCAACCTATCAGGTCTTAGTGCGTTTGGTGACCGACAAGTAGCTTAAGACTTCAAATAAAGTGTGATGGTCTTTGTTCCGCCAATCGCCATGTAGTTTTTCACAGTGATTTGACTTCATACAGCGTAGTCTCTTGAGAATGTGACGCAAAGACTTCATAAGCAATTTCCCACAAAATTGATTGATATTGTGGTAAATTAAGTGATCTCGTGTTGTTTTGTTAGGGATTTAAGTAAATATAGCTTCAAATTAGACCCCTACAGCGAACCGAACAATTAGCCCCTACTGAGAAGTAGTAGACGTTACAACCGGGCTTCCTACGAACTATTTCTAAAAGCCTTCCTTTGTTGTATTGTCTTTCTTTGGTCTTTGCCCTGTGGTTAAATCAGGCCACATATTTGACTCATTTATATAACAGGTGCATCTGCTCGTATATATATAGTGACCACGTTTATTTTCGCTATTCTTGTCAAAACGTTAACGTGGCGAAACGAGTAGTAAATTTTCGTTTCGATCTGGTTATGCTTCGGATTTCTGTTTGGGCCTGAGTGTTGGTCCCCCTGCTTGATTGTTGTTAAGGGTATGTGGTAGCCTTTATCGCCGTGAATTTTTGTTCTGCGCACGCTGGGAGGAGCTGCGCATATTTGTAGATAAAACACTGCAAGAAAGCTTCAACCGCTTCCTTTTTTTTGTTTGACGAAGCAGAAAGGATCCGTAGAGCTAATATTACTAGTTCTACAAAGCAACTCTACTGGTTCAGTGCTAATCAACGACGGTGCGCTTGGTGCGGGAATCAAAGAGTTGAAACCTGGTGCTGCCGCACCAGTCTTAGAGCGAGGCCAGCAATACACTTTGAGTGAACTGCAGACTGTGGCACTGTTTCGACCTATCAGGTCTCTTCAGCGCTGTGGATGACCGACAAGTAGCTAGAGACTTTAACCCTTAGTATACCAAGGTAAATTGACCAACGTTGTTTATCAAGAGGGGTCCTCACAGAACCCAACGTTATTTATCAATTTATATTGTACCTACCCACTTTTTGATAAAAACAGAATACTCACTAGGCTTTTGAAAAAGTAGGAATAAGAATTTGAAGTATAATCTTTATTGAAATGAAAAAAAAACATTTTAGTCTTTGAAAAAAGACACCTCTTAGAAATCATAGCTATGCTAATCTTAGTTGTAAGCAACTGTAAAAATTTACTTTTTTTACCTAAGTTTGTTCTACTTATACATTCTGTTGTAAACACTTTATGTATCAGTTATATTTCAACTTATATTTAAACTATATGTATATGTAATATACATATAATTTGAATATGATTGAATATGTAATGGGTGTTATATGTAATTATATACATTATATATTCAAATTATAAGTATCAGTTATATTCAAACTATATATATAAATTCAATTTTATAAACTTTTAAAAGAAGTAGGTAGAATTGTGAAAATGATTGTTTTTTCAATCAAAACATTTGTACACACTTCAAAATATTTAAAAAGTGCAGAAATTGATAATAATGAAAGTACCACAAATGTGACATAATATACAAAGAGGGATCCTGGTGAGACTTCAAGTCAGTTTTTTGTTTTTTTTAAGTTTGGAAAAATTTCTTAAATGCCCAGTCACAAAACCTATATAGGAGAGTTATGAACAACACATATAAAAATTAGGAGTGGATTATCAGCTCAAGTTTAGTAAAAATCTGACAAAATGACATCTTGGGGTCCTGCAAGGACCCCACTTGGTATACTAAGGGTTAAACAGCACGGCGCCTAGAACGTCACATCTGTGGGACAAAGTGCACCTGAGACAAAGGTCGCTCATTCACGAGTGATCAAGTTTGGCAAAGTTCAGATTGAACTTTCATCACGGTGGACCTAGTTTAGGTCCCATAAGTGTGATCAGGCTATGCTTTATTTAAATTAAGCTTTAACTAATTGTCGGCCATCAACTGCACTAAAGAGACCTGATGGGTCGAAACTGTCACTTTGATTAGCGCGTTTACTAAACGCGAGTTGATATAACGTCATCATTTCAACTTGCTAAACCCGTCTGTTTACATAAGCGAAGTGAAAACTATGGAGAGTTGACAGCTGAGTTTTGTCTAGCGTAGTCTCACTAAATTAACAGGGTAGACTGTACCACACTAGATGGTCAAGTGTGGGACAATATTAATTTGTGAAGATATAGGTTAGGTTGTTGGTAAGTAGATACCGCAAGATAGGTAATGAGCTTCCAGTAGGCATTACAATTTTTTGTAGTAACCCTGCTGCAAAACGTGCATGGCTATCTGTATTGGCCAAACATTCTGCTGGTCCACTGATACCACACCAACAGCTTATTAATGCGGTAGCTCTTCAGGCTTCTAGTAACTTTTATTATGTGCACCATTTATTACGCAGTTTAACTGAAAAAGATTCCAGTGACATCAAAATACTGCACTTTATGCTAGCCTGCAAATCATAGTTTGTAGATTTGATTTTTTGCAGCACTTGTGCAAATTATAGAAAACTGCAGTTCGTTAGGATTCAGTAAAGTGTTGAAACTGTGATGAATATATAATCTTCAAACTGTTTCATCGTCGTACAAAAGCAGTTGGAAAAAGAAAGAGGCTTACGTTCACATGGTGGTTTCATGGAACTTGACCATAAAGTTACTTTCTTGAAAGATTTTACACTGTCTAATAAATTTGGAGTACCGTTTGGCTTGCAAGCAGATCAAGAAAGTTTTTGGAATTCCCTAGAAGGTGGTCTAATGACGACCAACAGATTCAAATTTTGGGATATTGTTTTGTATTGCATCGTCAATGTTTGTCCTCCATTCACGAGAAAGCGAATTGTATCGCTATATTTTTAACGGGACGTCGGCACTCGCTTGGGAGTTGCCATTTCCGAGGTGTATGGGTCACCTGTCTTTTACATAAAAGTGGGAGCGTCCCGTTAAATGCCTTGCCCAAGGACATAACAAGCGTACTTGCCGGCTTGTTCTCCACAACCTCTCCTTAATGCCGAGCGCCAAGCAAGAAAGCAGAGGAAACCATTCTTTAAAGTCTTTTGGAAAGACTCAACAGGGGAAATTTACCCAGATCCACCGATTGCGAAGTAGGCGCTCTGAACACTGCTCTAACTTTAACATCAAGAACTTTTATCAACTAATGGACGTAGTAGCACATGCTATCTTTTTGTTCCTTTCAACTACATGTATAGCTGGGTAATTGTTAGCTTGGGTATTGCTAATCGCTACATTATTTACATTTTTTTTAAAGCCTAGCCGTCATTCCGAATTATCAGGGTCTAGAAGTCTGCACCGACGGTTCCACCAGTCTCTATTCTTAACATCTTCAAGCGTCAAATTTCTTCTTTTCATGTCATCCTTCACTGTCTCCCTCTACCTTTCTTTGGCCTTTCTTACATTTTTCATAATTTTCATCTCTCGCACTCTTCTCGTTTAACTCTCCACATTCATTCGCCCAAGATGCCCAAACCACCTTAGTCGATGTCCTCTAAGATGTTTGTCCATTCTCTCAAGACACTGTCGGCAATTTTGCCAAGAAGTAATCTGCCACACATCGTCCGAATCATTCTCATTTCTGTCATTTGCATTCGCCTGACATAGGCCGTCTTCATTGCCTAACATTCAGCCCCACAGCACATAACACTTCTCACACATGCTTTATACTGTCTACCTTCAAATTTGCCAGAGAGCATTCTGCCACAAAGTGTACCCAACAAATGCTTAAACTTTTTTCATTCAGCGCGCATTTTTGACGTCACAATCTTGCCAGTGCTGTCATATTTTCTCACCATGCCTCCCAAGTAATAAAGCTCTTAATAATCTCAAAGTCATCGCATCCTAGCCTTAGGTATTTTTCATCTTCTACATCATTAACACCACCTTTAGATTTGCCACACTTGTAATTCATTCCACTCAATAATCTTCCTTTGATATTTGAACATTGTTAAATATTTTTTTGTTGTAAATTCTCTGTTGAGTTTGTGGAATTTTGTTATGCTTAGTAGTTCATTTTGCTGACGTGTAATCAACGCGTAGTATCGGTAAAAATCCTCGCCTTTGTTGTCCAGTCAAATGCAAACGTGCCTGCGTGCGAAGTAGTAGAAAACGGCGCTAGAGTTTGTTTAGTAAAGAAACGAATTGTTATTATTGAGTTTAGTGTCACATAAGTAATTTAGTCAACATATTAATTTTTATATTGATTTTGTAGGGTAAGACAACCGATAAGTAATTGCGATAAGTATATACAATTGTGAAGTGTTATCTTACTCAGAAATTCAAGTGGTAATTTGTTCGATTTTTTGTCTGGAAAATAGTTCTGGTATGTGACAGTTGTTATTTGTAATTGTTTTGCAGTAAAGTGATAGTGGTTTTATTATTTTTAGAAACGGGAGGCATGAGGAGAAATAGAGAGGTACAAGAAAAAGCTCAAAACACCAAATTCATCGTTCAATCATTTGTTTTTTTAATTTTGTGGAATTAAAAAAAATTATCAGTTTTTCGTCAATAAATTTATTTCTTACGTGTTTGGAATTGTTTTGCCGACGTTGAAGTCTATAAGTTCAAGATAGGAATTCTACATTTGTTGACAGGATTTGCCTAGCTTTTTCTGAGGAGAGACTACCCGAAAATTAATCAACAAACATCTTTTATGCATCCAATATTTGCATGCCAGGCTTACTATCTACGAGATGTAGCTCGTAGATGATTTTGCTCCGATTTTCATTGGCTTAATTTTAACCCTTTAACGTCCGGTGTTAATTTGAAGCAACTAACTAAAAATGCTCCGTTTATTTCAACGTATTGATTTTGAAGTTGCCAATGACAAATGTTAATATAAAGACACATAGGTCTTTCCCGGTAATCTAAAAGAATTTTGAAGTTTTGGATTTTATAAGTATTTTAGGAGATCTTTTTTTTTAATTTTTGGTGTGTTTGAGCTTTCGGCATGGTCATGAATTTGCTTCACACCAAAATTGGAAAAAATTAAGTTTTTATTTTCTGAAAAAAATCACAGAAACAGCAGTGAGAAAAATGTGTTCAAAAAATGTTATTTTAGAAAATGATATAGCTCAATAAGTCTTGGGGAGGGTTTTTTTTATTTGTTGCTTTAAAGTAACATTCGGCCCAGCTTACACTAAGTTATCTCAAATCAGCCTAAATTAAATATGATTAAATTACTTCCAATTGTTCCTTGTAATTTTTTAACTATGTTTGGATGTTTATATTGGCAACATTTTTACTTTAGAAGTTTCTCAACTCGTAATGACAGTATGGTTTTTATCTCTTCAAACAGTAGTTTTGTAGGAAAACAGTACCCTAATTCTTTTATTATTTTTAAGATCAGTTTATTGGAGTATGTTTGTAGGTACAGTAGTCTCTAGTTAAAAAGGAGCCTAGATTAAAATATTCACATTTAGATTTTATTTAATGTTTATTAGCTATACAGCCTATTAAACACTTTCCTTATAATGAGACCTTCATCATTTTATGGCAAAAATTGATGCATTCCGTTACCATTCAATAGTGATGTGTCATCAGAAAGCAGGGGAAACAATCATTTGCATAGGAACAATCACAACCAATGGAAATTGATATCATCAAATCCCCTGTTGAATATTTTAGATATTATTTTGATGAAACCCTTTTTGACCAAATTGTTTTTCAATCAAACTTGTATTCCATCCAGCAAAATTCCAATAAACCTTTGAGACTAACTCGATGGGAATTGGAACAATATATTGGTTTTTTTGGACATGGCATGTGCAACATTACCAAACTTACGTCTTTACTGGAGTAAAGTGTACAGGAACGATAACATTGCTAATGTTATGTCAAAGGACAGATGGAAAGAAATAAAAAGAAATTTACATTTTAATGACAACAGCCAACAGCCTTCTTCTGAAGCTTCAATTTTTGATAGAATGTTCAAAATAGGGCCACTAATCGACCATCTCCAAAGCAAAGTACGGAGAGTTCCAAGCTGTGAATTCCTATCAGTGGATGAACAGATTATGCCTTACAAAGGAAATCATAGCTCCAAACAGTACATTCCATTGTTCCCTTTAAACGCGAAAAAAGTGCGAATTTGCGAAATCATGTCAGGCGGATTCGCAGTTAAAATTTAGCAGTGCGTAAAAAAGTCCGACGGTTATTGGTAACTTTTTCTGTTTGTTACAATTTTTGCGATTTGTAAATGCGTGGGAGACAGTAAATGGGAATGAAAGGTTGGACAGCCGCTTTTTTATGGCAATGCAACGTCTCGCGTAAACATCGCCCGGCTATGACACAACAACGAGTGACGGCAACTTAAAAATATCGCGCAAGCCGTTACCAAACTTCTTTTGTATCACAAATCAACCCCAAAGTAAGTAACATAAAGAAAACAGGCCAATTTCTATCGTAGCTAAAGAGCAGTAATAGCGAGTAGCTATCAAACTTCACTTCAACTCAAAACATAAGTTTTCGAGGGAAGTTTGAAACTGGAATTGCTTAACTTATGTTTTCTCTACGTTTCAACGCGAATTTCAATCGTGCTTGTTAGATAAAAAAGCGCATAGCTCTCGGTTTCACTTTTTCGTACAAAACGCCATTTTGTAAATCAGAAATAAATAACCTCTCACTTGCTATTTATAAAACTAAAAGTAAAAAAGAGTACGATTTCTAACCAATTTTAGTTTTAAATCCCCTCCAAAATCTTTTTTTAAATAAAATGCAGCTGATAGCCATGCGCTATGGTAATTTGCCAGGCATGATTGAAATAAGCCTTAAAACGAGAAGAAAAAATATAAAGTGCAGTTTCAATTTCTTTAACCCTGCTTTGGTACCATGAAAAAAATCACGTTTGCAGTACCTTGGGGTCAATATGACCCCATTACTAAAAATACATTTTGCCACCAGTAGAAAAACTCAGATTGTTATCAGTCTGTGTTTATTGCTTGAAAAATATAGTGAAGTGCACAATACACGAATATTTTACTTCTGATACTGGTTACAGACCATCTTGCTGTGTTCTTCGCAAGTGGTGCTATGACATCTGCTGCAGGTGAGTCTGTGCTTTTTGTCCTTCAATCTCGGACAAAGAAAGCATCTCTTGCGCCCTGATGGACAATGCTGGGTGATGTTTTGAACAGCTAGAGGTGCTTCTGGTAAAATTCCAAAGCTGCAAATGATTTTTGTCATAACCTGAAATGTTTGCGGGGTCACCAATCTGCGCTTAGCTAGAGGAACAATCAACGATATGAATAGTTTTTTCATGGAGTCGATATGACCTCAAACAATAAAATGTAAAATTTACAAAAAAAGCAACATTGAAAGTAAGATTGAATGAATAGAAACAGTTGACAAGAACCTGTAGAGAAAATACCAAACAAGATGAAACTTTGTAATCTCAAAGTTTGGAATATTTAGTCTATCAAATGAGCCTGGGGTCATATTGACCCCATGGTACCAGAGCAGGGTTAAACACGTTTTTTGTTCAAGTCTAGCCTTTTTTCAATTGCTGGAAAGGAAGACTTTGTCTTGACTTGTTTTTTTATTTTAGTTAGTCAACACTTCTGACATTTACTTTGATAACTTTTTTGAGGTCGCGCATGAAAACGAGAAAAAATATGACCAGACCACATGCCTCTGAGCATTTCAAAAATGGGCAAAAAGCCAAAAACGCTTGTGAAAACGAGAAAAATGTATGACCGGATCGCATGCTTTTGTGCATTTCGAAAATGGGCAAAATGCCAAAAACAATTTGAAACCAACAAATGCAAAAAATGCTCATGAAAACGAGAAAAAATATAGCTGGGCAACATGCTTCTTTGTATTTCGAAAATGAGCCAAATGCCAAAAACGCTCATGAAAACGAGAAAATGTATAGCCGGGCCACATGCCTCTGTGCATTTCGAAAATGGGCCAAATGCCAAAAACGCTCATGAAAACGAGAAAAATGTATAACCGGGTCACATGCCTCTGTGCATTTCGAAAATGGGCAAAATGCCAAAAACGTTTACAAAAACGAGAAAAATGTATAACCGGGCCACATGCCTCTGTGCATTTCGAAAATGGGCCAAATGCCAAAAACCGTTGAAAAGCATTGAACTAAATATGAAGTTTCATCATCGAAGTACGTCGGAGGGGAAAATTAAGGATTTTGTTGTACGCCAACCAACACTATCGGCAAACTGTAAGCTATGCAAAGTTAGCCTAGCGTATACACTGACTAAACAGCAGTAGGCTACTGCAAGCATCTGTTTTTACTCTTTCAAAACATGTTACTAAGACTGGTGTAACCGTTTGTTTAGCAATGTCCGCCAAAACTTGTCCGGCGGTTTTCGTACATTTGCTAGCGATTTTGCACTCGCGCCGGCGGTTACGCACTTACAAAAATCTTAGAGGGAACAGAGGTACATTCCTAAAAAACCTAAGAAATGGAGTTTTAAAATTTTTGTATTGACTGACAACAAAGGCATTGTGTACAATTTTGACGTTTATTGTGGTACAATAAAGCCAGTCAATGGGTTTCCAGACATAGGAGCTAGTGGTAACATTGTGTTGTAGTTGGCCCAAATTGTGCCAAAAATGAAAAATTACAAGTTATTTTGTGACAATTGGTTCACAAGTATTCCTCTATTACCTGAGCTGGCAAAAATCGGGATACAATGTCTGGGAACTGTACGGCCAAATCGCCTCCCAACCATTTCCATGCCAAATAAAAAAAAAGGAAGAGGAAATTATGAACAACGAGTCACATCAGTGAGCGGAGTGGAAGTACGAGCAGTGAGATATTTTGATTAAAGACCAGTAATGTTTGCAACGACTTATGCCAGCGTGGAACGGATCATAGAAAAACTAAAATATGACAGCAAACAAAGAAAAAAGATACCAGTGCCTACCATTGCTTCTTTATACAACAAGCACATGGGAGGGGTTGATCGTTTAGTCCACTTGATTGCCCTGTACAGGAGGGTAATACGTTCGAAAAAGTTTTATCACAAAATTTTTACCATTTAATAGATATAATGTGTGCAAGTGCCTGGCAGGAGTACAAACAATGCTGTAACATCCTTGGAGTTGAAAAAAGAGAAGTTAAATCTCTTTTTGCTTTCAAAACCGAAGTTGCAGAAGCATTCTGCAAACAGGGAAAGATGGTGCTGAAGACAAAGGGAAGACCTTCCACCAGCTTTGTAGAACAAGAGTTTGCAAAAAAAGCGAAAAAAGGCCCTGTCAAACCAATTCCAAGTGCTCCGGTGAGAAAAGACCAAATTGGTCATTTTCCTGAATTTGGGAAAAAAGGAAGATGCAAGATGCCAGAATGTAAGGGAATTACAAAAATCTCCTGCATCAAATGCAAAATCAATCTTTGCTTTACAGCAAAAAACAATTGCTTTTTATTGTTTCATTCATGTTAAATTGTGTTACGATTTTTTATTATTTTCTGCTATTTATCAAAAAAAATCAGCTTTTAGTGACAAATGTTGCTTTTAATTAACAAAAAAATAAAGTTATAAAAAAACATAAAATTAATATTTTTTGTATATTATACATTGTCTAACAGCAAATCATCTATAAAACAGCAAAGTAGATTTTTATACTAAAAAAATAAAATTCAGGCAGTAAAGGGTTAATAACATTTACTTTTGACCCCTTGCTTTCTAATACCCTTTTCCATGACGTACGGTACTACTTCTTTTCCACTTCCTTCAGGTCATCTCCAACAAGATCTAAGTTGTCAGCATGCAAGAATTCTATCGTTGTTTTTATCCGATCAATAAATATAGTATCTACCACAATTGCAAAGAGCGGTGGACTAAAGCACTGAACCTTAATGTAGGCTACTCCAACTTTCACTCAAAACCATTCTGACATTTTTCTTCAAGTAACACTGATGTCTTAGCATCCTTATATATCTCCATCACCACTACCACTTTAGGTTCGATGACCTTTCTTTCTTGGTGCCCGCCAAATCATTGCTCTGGAAACATGCTTGAAGGCTTTTTCTAAATCTGCAAAGACAAAATACAATTCCTTTCAGATTTTTCAATATTTCTTTATCTGCTGTCTCACAGCGATTATAGCATCCGTTGTATCTTTTCCTGGAATAAGACCTATTTGAATCTTGCTAATTTCAACTGCGTTTCGGATTCTGTCCTCAAAAACTCTTTCCACAACTTTCATTGCATGTTCAAGCATTTTCAGGCTTCTCTAGTTGGTATATTCGTTTGCATCATCTTTTTCTTTGTATGGTGGTATTACCACACTTTTTCTTCAATGGGTAGGCATTCCTCTATCATACATTATCTCATATGCGATCCTTCTCTAAGCACGTTCAACGTCGCACAACTGAATCGCTTTAATTGGTACATCACCTGGTTCAGCTGTTCCACCTTTTTTCACTAAGACATTGCCTTTCTTTCTTCCTCAATCGTTGTTTCCTCGGTTCTATTTTTTGCTACAATTCCAGTTCATTGTCCCACAAATGCCCTTCATTTGGCAGCTTTTTACATACTCCCTCCATATCTTCAATCTATCTGCCACTTGCATTTTATCCATTCATCTTGACTTCTGATGCAAGGGCTATTGAGTTTATCTCTTCTACACGGTGTATTAACAATATTTGTTTATAGCATTCTTATATTCAAAACCAAGGGTCGGGAAACATTTTGGATGTTACCCAAAATTATTTCGAGAACAATGCTATAATCCAACAAGTATCTAAGCGTCAAAAAAGTTTATACCAAATCAATATTTTCAATCAAAAATTAAAGGCAAAATCCTTTCTTTTTAAAGATCGCTTGTTAAAATATGTACTACTTTCGTAAATCATATGTCTCTTGATTTTGGTTAATAACTTTATACAGTCGAATTTTGTGCCGTTGTGGCAACCTCATCAACTACAAAAAAACCACAAAGTCGCCAAAACACCTGGCTTTATGTATGGATCGCTATCTACGTTGAGTGGCTATCATGATAGAAGTGACTTGTCGTCACATGGAGTGCACTCATTTTAACATGAATTACGCTCAGATGCCTGCCGTGGCGCTACACCGTTATGCCTTTTACACCCAACTTTTTATCTTTTACTCCATGTGGGATACTTTACCCAAAGTTCCCTAATC
Organism: Trididemnum clinides; assembly: GCA_963675345.1. Classification (NCBI taxonomy): domain Eukaryota; kingdom Metazoa; phylum Chordata; class Ascidiacea; order Aplousobranchia; family Didemnidae; genus Trididemnum; species Trididemnum clinides. The sequence goes on along the minus strand of OY776290.1, from coordinate 31,813,458 downwards.
TCTATTCCAGACAAGACAGCGACGACAATGCTAACCGCAGGTCACCTCTACAGAGGCGTGCTAAAAAGTTTTCAAGTGTTAATATTTCTGTGCAGCTCAGGAATACGATGACTTCTCTTGGCACAGAAACCTTTGGCGGTATTTATCCTTTCCAACTTCACTACAGCCTTACATTACAACACCATTACATTATCACAATCTTATTCAAATAGAATAATCCGGTAGCATGCAATACAAATAACAGATTGCAAGTAGTTAAAACTATCCAAAAAATTTAGTTAAAGCTAGCAATCACATAGAGGAAAAACTAACTGATGCATCAACTGTACAACTAAATACCCAATTCAGCTTAAAAAGACTAGTTAAACCAAATTAACCAATTACAAAATAAACAACTAGAGTTTGCTGACAATTGTACCCCACGAAATCCGGGTTACTGATATAAACAAAGGTAATGTTGCCAACTAATTTCCAATTGTAGCTAAACAGCAAATGCGGATCACAAACATGAAATGCAGTTATTTACCGCAAAGTTAAGCAGAGTGAGAAGATAAGCGAATAAAAGTGACAAACGGCAATACTGGCAATGGCAATGGTGTAAGCGAACGGCAAAATGGTGGGGTTGGGCCGGGATAAATAACGATTGTGCATTTCCGCTTTTATGTAATTAATCACAAAAACGAAATGGTATTCTTATTGATCGGCCTCTTCTCGTAGCACCTCTAGGCCAATTTATTTTCGGTGACGTCGAAACAGTTAATATTGTTTATGAATTGCTTCGCTAAAGATGTTGCAATACTTTTAATAGTATATTTGATATGAATCACTTTCCTCTGCAACAGTATTGCCGGACACAAAGTATGTTTTCACCTATACCACCGGAAAATGTCTTTTTGTCTTGTGCCTTAACCACTGTGCCAATGGCACACCTATACTTGTTTTATATTAAACTGTAAGACCTGTTTTGCATGATTTTTAACTGTAAGCTAAAGTGCATGACAATGTTTACCTGAGATGGTCTTACTAGTCTAGGCAGATACCATCACTATATTGCTTACCTACATCTACTTTTTTGCTATTGCCTCTAAATCTAGCAACATTTTCTAAAAACTGAGCTGTTCATTAAACATTTAAGACCACTTGTTTGGAATTTTTATGTTACAACCACTTTTTGGATCTTTTGGGCTGTTTTAAATTCAGTTTTATCCACAACTCACATTTGATTTTTTGAAAATTATAATTTGCACTACTTTATGACCTGAAAATTTGATAGAATATGCTATTCCAACCTTACTCTTTTAATGGTCGTAAAAGACGTCATTTTGTGGAACTTGCAACGATACAGTATACATAACACAGAAAAAAATTATTGTGACAACTCCTTCCTGTACTTTGCCTTATTTTTTTTATTTGCCATACTTATGATTCATTCACAAGAAAGCGATGTATCGCTATGTTTTGGACGGCGAGTCCGCACTCGCTTGGGAGTTGCCATTTCCGGGTCACCTATCTTTCACATAAAGGTGGGGCGTCCCATTAAGTGCCTTGCCCAAGGACACAACAAGCGAACTTGCCGGCTTGTTCTCTACAACCTCCCATAAATGCTGAGCGCCAAGCAGGGAAGCTATGGATACCATTCTTTAAAGTCTTTCGGTATGACTCGACAAGGGGAATGAGCCCCAGGTCTACCAACAGCGAAGCGGACGCTCAAACCACTACGCCATCGCGTCTTCAAAACAACCCATTTTTACAAGAACTTGAATATTCTTTTCAGAATGATACCAAATTCGTTTTGATCATTATCCTGATTGTTGTCAATTTGTGGCTGCGTGCTCAGGCCATTCGAGGCCCATAGCTTTCTTTTGCATCATGATCGATTTAACTCTATTTCGTTGTTTGCTCCAAGCTAGAAATATGTGAATACCGCTATTTTTCAATTTTGTTACAACTGGGCGAGGGAACTGAAGCAAGGTCTATCGACTGCAAGGCGGACACTTTATGTTCTAATCACTACTCTATCACGCCGACTGGTTATTGACTTCACTTGCTTTACACGTGCAGACCGTATAATTGAAATTTATTTGGATTTGAGTCATTTCCGTTTAGCGGATACAATTTCGTCTAAACGCACCTTGGAGATACTTCTTACTGGTGTAGTTAAGTTCTTAATTTTTGGAACAGGTCAGAAAACGGATTTGAAAAGACAGGAAAGGGGTCTAATTTGATTTCAATAAAATGAAAAAGTTAGTGGCACATCTATTCGTTATTCGATTTCGTACGCTAAGATTTGATATTTCTTTTGCAAAGCTACCTTGAGCGTGAGGTAGTGCTACCTGTGGAACATGCATTAGCCTACTCTAAAAAAACGTTTTGGTCTTAAGACTATTTAAGTCAGACAGAACACTGGCCAACAGGGCGTGAGCTCCTTTATTAAATGAATAACACCATATTGCACAGGCCTTGTATCTTGCCAATTGTTTCTCATATCATTAGTCATTAATGTATGTGGTAAGAAATGGAGGTAGATCTCGGCTATAGAAGAAAGTGTGATATGATCTCAACGACTTAGTGGTTGCAAATCATATACCTACTGTAGATACGACCTGAGTTCTGCATTGCTGTATTGATGATGCAATGACACTTGAGGCAATTTTTTCAGATACTACAAAAACGTGAAAAATTCTGAAGAATTTCATCAGCTAGCTTTAACTGTTTAACCTGATCATAACTGACTAACTCCCACCCAATCTGGGCTGGGATTTTCCCTGTTGCAGTAGAATCCGATTCTATGGAACAATTTCCTCAGTTTTTCCATGTTTTACGTTGTTCTAATTTTCCCTACGTATTTGCAGGCCTGTTGTAGAAAAGGGCTGTGCCAGTGGTTTTGACAACTCTAATCCAGGTGTGAACACGGTAATGTACTCCTAACTTAAGGAAAGCAAAGCACAAAAATTTTTGAGAAATGTGTTGGAAAGAATTTCAATAGCTGAATATAGTAAATGTCGATCTTAACTCAATGATTTTGCGGGTATAGGTTAGTCTATAAAGTTTTTGTGTTGGAGTGATGTTGATAACTTTCACAATAGCAAAGGTTTTTCCATGTTTGGATGATAAAGAATATGCACTAACATAAGAATGTATTGAACTTATCAAAGGCAAAAGAAACAAAAAATTTTGCAAGTTTGAGAGACAGGAAAATAACTGTGCAGTCTCCAACTGAGCAGTCACCTATACCAGAGGTGTCAAACTCGTGGGCTTCTGGGGGCCACATTGCATGTTGGCAATCATGCCAAGGAGTAGATAATGTTTACCTCTCCATCTCCACACCATCGCCCTTTTTCAAGTTAGAACGTGATTTCTGATTAACCATGCCTGAAAAAGGGCAATGGTGTGGAGATGCTGGAGAAGTATTGACCTTTTTTTTTATTTTGGACATCGACCTTGCCGCAGGCTACATTACAGAGGCCATTGCCTGGAGAGGTGGTGATCGTCTTGCAGGCCGCATTGAAAGGCTCTGAGGGTCGCATGCAGCCCACGGGCTGCAAGTTTGACACCCCTGACTTATACCAGTACAGTTTGCTCTAGCTATTTTGGCCAATTTTTTGCTGATCTTGGAATTTTTTTGGGCTTACACCAACATTATGTCCAGGTGCATATTTTCATACAACAGCAGGTGTAGCAAACAAATGGATGCACTATGTTTGTAAACTTATTGTTACTTGTAGAGTCAAAATGTCATTAAATTTGGAAGTTGATAAGGTTTTTTGAAAAAATGAGGTAGATTTTAGTGCTAGACACACTTAATCAGTTAAATCTTCAGCTTATTATGGGCTTTGTTGACTTGTCAAAAACTTAAAATGAGCATTAGTTGATCAATAATTGTCATTTTGCTTGTAATTGACAGGGTGTTGTTGAAACCAAAAATAAATGCTTTAAAGCAAGCAATAGTTCTGCTCAGTCATACTTTATTCTCAGTGTTACGTGTTAAACTTGCAGGTGGTGTGATAGATCGAGTATCAAAGTTGTCATGGAAGGCTGTAGGTTGAGTACTCAAAGCATTATGAGGCATGACCTATCAAAATGAGCATTCACGTTAGGCAGTGGCTATTTTTGCAGTCAACAGCATTTTACTTTTGGAGGCTATTTTGTCATCAGACATTTGTTATTGGTCAATTTAAATGACGTATTAAATGTGGAACCTTCTGTCATTTTTGATTGATCAATTTTAATGACCAATCAAAAACAATTTGTATCCCCAGTGAACTCTCCTCCACACTAACTTGTCCATACATTTACCTGGCCCCCTTCAGTGTACCCTGCTTTGTCTAAATATCCTGCCAGCATAGATTTTAACCTATAACCATTGCATTTCAAAGCAGCTGCACTGTCCACTACACTACAGCATCACTGCCAGAATTGTAACAAATATGGCTATTTGAACACAAATGAATGGTGATAGCAGAGTAGCCTCCGAGGGTAAAGTGTCGTTGATGGCAAAATAGCCACTTTCTTTACATTTTTGCTAAACTTTGGATTTATGTTATGGTTTGTAGTGAATGCAATGACATGCATGGGTTACTGCTGACTTGAAGACCATAGGGCCATGTCACAGTCTCCCAAACTTTTCAGTCATTTTGAGTTTGGTTAGTAAATTCTCATAATTTTTTGCATTATCCTGCTTTAGGTTTGAGCTCAGCCTTTGGTTTTATCCTGCCAACATTTTACATTGCTAATGTGTGGAGCTGTTTTATACCCTTTAATTAGAATCAATCTTTAAAAGTTAATTTTTATGAACTGTTACATTATGGGGTAGTACCTAGTGGACTGCATAAAATAAGCATTGACTGATTTTTAAATTTTATTAACTTATTGAATTAATTCCTAAAGGTATGGCTAGTGGCATCACTAGTGCTTATGTTACCTGAGGCAAACTATATAATTATGACACCTAAGTTAAACGATATGTGATTGTGTTTAATATCTATCAATTAGAGGTTATTGATGTCACTGAGCACTGATATCAAAGCTGAATGATGAGAATAGACTTGAATTGCTAATCCTACATTTTGCCAGCATATCGTAATCCTTACCTAAACAACCTAACTTCTTAAAGTGATTTTTTAAATGTTTATCATTTTATTGATTGTTGAATATGCTTGTATCTATGTTGCTTTTTAAGTTTTTGATATTACAGCCTCTTATGTCTGGTTTTTTACCTCTTACACAATTATTATTATCTAGATTTTATGAAGTTGGTGCTAGCCTGTCTTTAAATTGTAATTTAATGGATAGCAATAGGCACAATAAAAGGTTAATGCAATGTGTTGAGATATAACACTTTCAACATCAAAATGGTATTTTTTCAACATATTACCTTTGCTTTTAATGTGACTATCACGATTGTTGTTTGCCTTATGTATCTCACACACGTTTTGTATAATGACGAGAATAAGAAGCAATTTGTACCCATCATAATGTCAAGTTTGGTTGTGCTAGGTACCTCTTAAATCAATGAGGTTGGTAGAGCTATGTACAATTGAGGTTGATAAAATTCACTTGTCACATATACAGGTTGTAAGAAGCTTGCAACTCTACCAGTTTTACAGAGAAAAATGCCATTGCATTTACAATAGTACAAAATTAGTGTTCTTATTCTATCTGCAGCTAAGAACATTTGAGAAAAATGTTCCTGCTGTAATGCACCTGTATGAAAAATGTACATTTGAGAAATATTTTCGAACCTTTATTAAAAATATGTATCCTTCATATTCTTAATAAAATATTAAAAATATGAAGGATACATATTTTTAATAAGCACGTTAAAAAGCTTATTAACATGCAAAAAGATTGCACGTTTTCAAATATATCACTGATTAATTTTTTGAATGATGCTATGATTGGTATACCATGTATTGTAATTGCCCTAATACAAGTTGACCATCACTAATCCAGAATCATTGGGACCTGAGGGTGCCAGGTTAGCCATTTTGCCAGAGTAGCCCATTATTATCTTAGAATACGCAAACCCAGTTGCTACCCATCTCATCTTAAAATTAAAATATCTTCTAAATCAGTACAAGTTGGTTAATAAAGAAAAGACAAGTAAAATATAGGTACAACAATTTGTACAGGTACAGTACAGTACAAAATTAATTCAGTTTACAAAATTAATTTTAGGTCAAATTAGTGCCAGATAAGTGATTGCCGGGATTAGTGATGGTCAACTTGTACAGCATTTTAATCATTTTTTTCTACCTTTCAAAATGATTTGAAAACATGCTTTGCAACAGCCTCTGCGACCACATTAAATATGTAAATATCTTGATCTATTTGATTTTTGTCAAGTTGAACATATTTTTAGGGGTTAACTTTCTAAATCCAATTATTTTGCCTGTTTTTGGGATGCAGGTCTTGTTTCCATATTGATGTTTTTGAAGACCGCTAGTTAAAATGCATGCTTTGGTTCTTTCTCCAATTAAAGACCTTCTATTTTTGTAGTTTTTTTGGAAATTAACGTTATGAAATTGACTTACATGTAAGCATAATATACCTATGACATTTTGAAGATATATCCCTGATTTGTGGTTTGAGAAACCCTTTCCTGTAGGACTGTTTTATCTCCTGATGTTCTTGGTTTATACTGTAGCTTATGATGATGGATTTCATGTTTAGATAATGTCTGTTTTTAATTGTAATGATTTGTTTGCTGAGTTTAATGAAGCAACCAATGAAGAAGAGGAAGGAGGAGTTGACGGTGATTGGGAGGAACTTGAACGATGCAAGAAAGAAAATGCTATGCTGAAATTAGAAAATATCCTTTCGTAGATGAGCAGTAATAAAATATTTTTTGTAACTTACTCTATGGTAGTTTAAAACTCCATAAAACACCGTTGGTATTTGTCAGGAAGAGCATCTGGAATTTAAACTGCTGCATTGCTCCAACAGAACGTCTGGTTAAAGAGTGAGTATAGTGGTATACATGCATTGAATCACCTCATCAAAACCTGCAAGAACAAAGGAAAGTAGGACATAAAATTTACTGTTTTTTTAGAAACTAGTACAGTAGACTCCGCTTAGTAAATCCACCTCTGTTTCAAGCTTTTTTGGATTTAATATGCGGTGCCGCCAAAGTTAGGGTTAAATAAACAGAAAATATAGGATCGGAGCGAAAGTCTTGTCCGATAGAAAATAATATTTATTTAACCAATAAAAACAACATATACATTGAGAAATATATGCAAAACATTGCTGTGAAGAAATGTTTAGTTTAAAGGCATTGTTAAATGCTTTGTTTAAATGTTTGTTTCAATAATTGTTTTAGATAGTAATCATTTAAAATTTGTTATCATTATATTCATGCGTGCATGTAGGGTTTTGTAAAAGAAGTTCTCCAATAGCAGAAAAGAGGGTTTCAGCTTTAAAGCTTCTGATTGGGTTGCAAGAGTGAGCCATTGTGCTTTGGTCCGGAGAAATATGCTCCTGGAGAATGGTTTTGGGCACATGCTGCTTAATCCTCTGTTGTAGCCTTTGAGAAGTACAACCCACGCAACGACTATCGCAGTGGCACAAAAATTGGTAAACAATGTTGCCTTGATGAAAAGCGGGTAGTACATTCTTTTTGGCTACAGGCAAAAGTTGTCTGGTGGTGTAGACAATGCATGGTTCAACTGCAAAGTAACAGTGTTTGACAGCCGTTTTAATTTGCATTTCGTACCTCGGACGAATGATGTTTTGCTTACATTTCTCAATGTATATGTTGTTTTTATTAGTTAAATAAATATTTTCTATCGGACAAGACTTTCGTTCCAATCCTATACATTACAGTACAGCACAAAAACATATTTACATGTATTAACACTCATGCACAGCACAGAAAAATTGGAATAAACAGAAAATATATTACAGTACAACACAACAACATATTTACATATATTAACAGTCATGTACAGCACGAAAATATGCTCTCTATACGTTTATATGCTCTCTGTATGTGCTTAATATCTAGCAGTTTGGCCATCAAAATTGAGAAACTGGAATGAAAATTGGATTTATCAAGTGGCTTTTGGATTTATAAAGCTGCGCTTTTTCAATGCGAAAATTCCGTTCCAATTCGATTTGGATTTAATTATTGGTGCATTTGTTAAGCGGCATATACTGTAGTCTGTAAGGCTTAGAACTTATTCAACTTTCTAAGCTCAAGTAGATAGAGTATGAAAGACTTTGTTCTTGCGATCTTTTGAGTTATCAGCCCCACAAGTCTTAGTTTGATCCCAAATCTAAGCCGTGAAGAGATCAAACAATGCTCTGGTTGATCATGACATCAGTAAAGCAATATTCTCAGTATTGAGCTCGATGTCACTCAATTCCACTGTGGTAGCTATTGAAGGGTTATTCTTTTGGTTTGGTTTTAGCTTAATCTATTCACGAAAGATGGCTTTTTTCGTAGAATTGTCAGCTTTTTGATGACTTTGGAGCAAAAATTTCTGTAATTGAGTTTTTTTGTTGTTTTTGCCGAGCCAGGACTGTTTAAGGAATGCAGACTGGAATAGAGCACTGTTAAATAACCAAAAATTTTTCTCTCAACAGTCAGTTAGCCACAAATACTAACATCGTATCAGTTGTTACATGTATTTTTCTTCACTTTTTCCTCTGCACATTCCAAGCTTCGTAAAGCACTACGGATCATATCTCAACCATCCAGGGTGCGTATCCGTGATTCAGAAAAGGATGGACCAGCTGCACAACTTCTTCTCTTCAACAATGTTGTGTCAAGGTAGAATTTGTTGTAAATTAAAGAAATCGCTGCCTTCTTCCAGCTTTTGTTGAACCAAACAGTGACAAAACAGATTAGTTTATTAAATGTAACAAACTTAGTGGCACTGAAGCTTTTTTGTCTTTTTGCAAGAACTTCAGGGCAAAGATTTGTGCTCAAAAGCTAAAATTTTGTTTTTGCACTTTCGAGTACTATGACCATGACTGAACCATTCTTATTTCATTATTTGTTACACTAATTCTTCAGCATAGTCCTTTAGATATTGCTGTTAACTAATTAAATCAGTCGTCTAGTTTTTCTTAATGCAAAATTGGTTTTGTACTGGTAGGACATTGTCAGTTGTGTTATATAGTAGTTACGCTTAATTAGTTGACAATATTTGATACAAAATATTTGAATAACCATTATTGTATGGTTGGTCATGTTCTGTTAAGAACAAAATGGAATTTACATTTAAATTGTGCCACAGCTGATTTTTTATGCGTTCGATACTTCTTCATTAGCCACTTTTCTTATAACCATAGTTGCCTTTACTGGAATCTGGTTTTGACACTTAGTGAAATCTACAATTATTATTTTCTTTGAGTCGATGCTTCTCGACTTTTTTAACCTCATGGCCCATTTTCCAACTAAACAGAGGTGTACGTAGCAGATTGAATTATTTTCCTTACTTAAAGGCTGTTTCCCAAGAAAATATTCTCAAGCAATTTTTTAGTGCTTTTTTGGTAATTTTGATAGCAAACCGTGGCCCATCAATTATTAGAGATGTGTTTGCGAGCTTGCTAGCTTATGAATGGATACATCAACCTCAGTTATCGACTTTCTGATCAGGCGTGATCGTCTTGCCATGGAAAAGTTTTTCCGTGATTTTGTTCTCCGACAAGAAAACTGTGAAAACTGTACTGTTCGACCTCAAAGAAGTGCCCTCCAGTGTCCAAGCTTTAATGATGAGTCATCATCAAGACGAGCAAAAGATCGAAGCAAGGCGTTTGTAATCACCAACAGCATTCAGTTTTATAGCAACAGATTTTGTATCGACCACCTTGGCGACCCACTCGAGGTAAAATTACATTACAACAGTTTTTTGGGTCTATCTTAAATGTTAACTGTCGCAAAATGTTCAAGTTAAGGGAGTTGAATTCGTTGTCTTCCTTTGAGCTAGTTTTTTTTTGTTTCATAAATGTAAGCTTGTGCTCTATTTGCTAGTCTTTATCCAATTCAGCCGCCACGGTGAAAAAAACTGCTTGATTCCACCACCTGTTTGCCACATAAAATGAAGTTATCTCATTAAGTGCTTTGCTCAAGGACACTACGAGCGAACTTCCTGGCTTTTTCTCTGCACCGTCCCTTTCGTGCTGAGCATCAAGCAAGGAAGGTGTGAATACCTAAATACTGATTTTAAAGTTTTCGGTGTGGTTGTGCAAAGTGACTGAATCCTAGTCTACTGACTGTGAACCAGACACTAGCCACTACACCTTGGTATCAGTTGGAGGAGAGTTGATAAATGAAAAAGTTCTGCTTACTCTATTTAACTTGAGAGGACTTATTCTGCCATTCTCCGATTATTGAGTATTCTGTGTTCATTTACACGAGTAAGCGAGGGAGTTTACCCTTCCTCTTCCTAGGGATAGAGGTACGGTATCAAAGGCAATCTAGGTTCACAATAATAAGGTAAAGGGTATAAAAATTAGGTTAGGGAAAAGAGAAAAATCTCCAACACTCCTTTAAATAACAGGCTGGTTATGTAGCTATTTCCACTAATATGATCACCTTTACTCTAATGATCTTCACTATTAACTGGTCTGCAAGTAATGTTCTTGGTATCATTGTAACTTTCATTTATGCAGAAAGATGCAATTGTCTCTGTTCCTGCTCCGAACTATGAACGTGGTTGTCTAGATACGTTAGATGGTTTGATTGAAGTTGAACGAAATGAAGTAAAAGTGATGTAAGCTTGGTTTACGTTTGGAAAAAAACTGGGTTGCAAAAGCATCGGTGGCATTATTATGATGGATAATCGCATTACAAAAAGCTTCTTGCAAAGCAGTTTTTCCCAAACCCTTATCAAAGTTCTTTTACGCATACAAATTATTAATGGAAGTTACAGTTTGGAGGAAATGTACCCATTAGTAAAGGCATCAGTTTCAAAGTAGTATTGTAATTTACACCAAAAAAGGCTAACATCTCTCTTGCTGATCCCATTTCTGCTTCTGGCTAATTAAGCGATATGTTATTTAAGTTTGTTGTAAGGGTAGGCTTAACGTCTCTGTGGTTCATGCAGTGACGAACGTTTGTGGTTGGTTTGCTTCAGAGATAATGTAATCTTGTGACAGACCAAATAGAGGCAAAGCATTCAGTTGGGACGACTAGGGTACAGATGTAGGTCAGCAAGTGGCTAAGGTGATTACGGAAATGTGGGACACCGACTAACATGTACCTCTAACAGGCGTACCTGCTTCAACTGTGGCCAGAGCGATCATCAACTGAAAGATTGTCCGATTCCAAAGAATTTTAAAGCTATTAACGAGCGGAAACAAGTGAGTTCTCTCTGGGAAATAAATATAAATAACTCCAGTTCAGGCCGGTAATTTGGAGTTTGCCAGCACTCCGCGCGTGGGGATTTCTCAAGTTATTGGTGCAGCTGCCAAAGCCTGGTGTCTTGAATAGAGATGTACCGATACCACATTTTGAGCCGATACCGATACTACTACCGATACCAGCATTTAGAGCCGATACCGATACTACTACCGATACCAGCATTTTGAGCCGATACCGGCATTTACAGCCGATACCACCGATACTTTTTATCTATTGAGCACCAACAATAAAAGCTTTTGTAAGCAGTATCAAAGAATGTATTTAGTAAATCTAGCTTTTTATTGCATTTTGAATTTTTTCTAGGTATTTATCTATCATTATTCATCACAATATTATTGCAAATCTGTAAAAGAAAGTTGAACAAATCAAGCAGTACTTTTTTATAGCAAAATTCTAAAACAATGGATTAAATACTATTATTCAAAGAAAATAGGCTTACCTTACAAGCACAAAAGATTAAAAAAACAAAATAAAATGAGAAAGTAACAATGTCGTAACTGAAAAAAAAACTTCACAACATAATGAAAACACTTTGGCAAGTGACAATTTCCCATAGACGTATTAATAAAATAGTATTAGCCAGTTGCGGCTATTATCAAACAAACAGCCCTCACAAGTCAAAACTAGAAATATACACTACTAAGCTACAGCTTTTCTAGCAAAAAAAACAGCTTGGTAAGTCAAAACTGAAAAATGTGTTTACCATACTTTTAAAGAATCAAAACCATTCACAAATTGCACACTCTTTTTATCAAATAAACTGCCTTCATATTAAAGTCAAAACTAAAAACTTTCTCATCACTCCCTCCTCTCAAAAATTCATTATTAGATAAATTGCAGATAACTTTTTTGGCATGAGTATCTTTAACATTAAGAAATTTCCCGACAATGCTTTTATTAGAAGTGATTTTTATTAACCACTGCCTCTGAAGTTAAAAGAGAAACTGAAATTTATAGAATACTTTTAATATGTATATTTATATAAACACAATATTGATTGTTACACGATGTTTGGGTCCTGTTTGGAAGACCGCCCTCTCCCTGGTCATTATTGATACTCTATAAATCCTTAATTATGTTACAAATCCAATCCAGTTCCAGGCGGGAAACAAAAATTTTTTATATTTATTCTATGAAAATAAAATATTTTTATATTTATTTTGTGCTTAATAAGTATCGGTAGGTATCGGCTATATTTAACCGATACTACTACCCGATACCATAAAAATAAACCGATACCACCGATACTAAAGTATCGATACGTCACTAGTCTTAAAGCCGGGCTTAGCTCTGCGATCGGTGTGCGACTTGCGACTGCGCCACAATAAATCAAAAGCGTTGAGCCGCTTGGCTTCAATGTGGACCAGGCTTTGCACTGCCATCTAGCCGAAAATGCAATAATATTTTTCAAAGACCTCAAGAAAACACAAGGCATTGATTCTGCGACCTTTTAATCGTAAGGCCACATTAAGGTTGAGTTAGGTAGCCCTCGATAAGTAGCGGTAACACTGCTAATCTGTTTAAAATCAATATGACCATTCATCTTTCAATCTCTCGCTTGTGAAACCAACGCTTAAAAGGGCTTGGCAGTCATTGTAGAAGTTAATTTTTTCTTTATTCGTACTGTGTCAAATGAGCAGAGTACAGAGTGAACCTACTGTTGTAGTGCCAGAGTTTAAAATCTCAAGATATTAGAAAGTGTGCACTCCATCTTTTCCCATTTATCCCACCACCGAGGAGTGCTTCACAAAAAGCTGAAAGCGAAACCAGTTTTTAAAGCGATGCAAATATTTCAGAAATTTCTCAACCAAGCCAGCAGCTCCCCACAGTCAACGTCGAAGCGTTACCACGCTGAGCATGAAGACAACGAAAACGACTCGCGGTTTGAAAATCTCAAACCGGGCATGATCAGGTGATTTCTTGTGTACCTTGTCACCTCACGCCGTCGACGACGTCACGTCTTATGCGCAATATTTTTCAGTCGAGAACTGCGAGAAGCTCTCGGCATGGAAGAGACCGACCTCCCTCCGTATATTTACCAGATGAGGATGCTCGGCTATCCCCCCGGTTATTTGGAAGAAGCAAAGGTCAAGCGATCGGGTCTCAGCATGTATAAGGGGGAGTCTGACTCCGGGAATGCAGAGCGTGAAGAGCAAGGTAGGCATACAGTTGTATCATGTTAATGCAACTGCTCTGAATTAGTGTAGCCTACCTTTCAGGTTTGTAGCAGCTTGACGTATGCATCAATTTTACAAACTGGAAATTAATTGTGCCCAACTTTAGTTATCATTCTGGCTAAATTGCATGTTACAGTGCCACTCACACTTTATAGCAGAGCATGTGCTCTGCTTTAAAGTGGGGATGTGCCCAATTATTTCGACACGCAAACAACTGACATGTTCATTAAGAAGCCATATTTGATGTGTTGTCGCATTGACATCTTTTGGACAGAGATATGAGGAGGTGAAGCAGATCACCAAGGTACACAATGCAAACTCTGTGAAGATTAGTCTGGAGAAAACCGGCAGTTTATTTTCAACTAGTCATATACAGGGTGGGCCATAAATAACGCACCAAAGCATATAAAACAATTCAGATAATAATAACAAACGTTTTGGGCCATAAATAACGCACCAAAGCATATAAAACAATTCAGATAATAATAACAAACGCCATCGGCACCAGACATTAACACTAATTCAACTCGTTCTTTAATTGTTAAGTGCATACCCTAAAAATGATATAAATTTTTTTTAAAAGGCAAATCATAACTAAAAAACTTTGATTGAAATTAAATTTAACAGTTATAGTAACTGATATTGAAATTAAATTTAACAGATACCCAAAGAAAAGATATTTACATTATTTCACATCACAATTTATTTTAAGTCTTTGGTGCGTTATTTACGGCCCACCCTGTATATAAATTTAAGACTGGTAGTCTACCAACGTGAAGCCAAACTGCTGTTCGTGGCCTACCGAAATTCCCCTTTGACATTGTACCCTGTGAAGTTTGATATTCAACCCCTTTTTTTGGGTATGTGCGTGACCGTCGAACCTGAACAGTAGGGGGAAATTAACGACCTCGCAGGTGATAGTATGTTGGAAAACGTGCTTAGTAAAGGTTAATTTACATAGCAATAGTAGAGATTGGGATTTTTATGCGACGTATCGACTTGAACTACAGCATCATTTGAAAAAATGCGGAGTATGTTCATTGTTTAGCACCGGCTAATTCAACCCAAAGCTGCCTTGCAATACAATAGAGTGATGTCTCAATGGCGTCTTTGGTAGATCTATCGACACAATTTATTGACTTTGAACAAAGGCTATTTTACGTTTCCACGCGACGAGCAAAACGTTTTAGTTTCTTATGTCAGCTTATGTATTATCTAAAAAATAAACAATTAATCTTTGCCTGTTATTTCTAAGTTCAAACTGCCTCAAGGCCGTTGATGATATTTATTGCAATTTATGTGCATTTATTTTCGAAATGCTTTTGGCTGATATCAATTCCAATAATTAGCTTTTTTATTGTATCAAACCATTCAATCCAACATCGATTATTTTAGTATGAACATGCTTTTAAAATTCCACGTGAGTTTTCCCTCTTTGAGATGGTGGCACGGTATGAAACTGCAACTCAAGTTAACACCCCAAACTTACGGAGCTTAGGTTAAGAAAAAGCGGCGGTCCTTTTTAAGTCAGTCATAGTACAACTTTATGTCTGGTAGCACCAAACCAGGTGGGCTAGCTTTGGTGGGTCAAGAGTAGGATTTTATGACATAATGAGCCAAGGTGAGCGAAAGCCGCACCTTGGCGAGAAAGAGGGGGATCAGAGCGGGAGCATGGGGAGGGAAAAGTGGATTCCACAGTGAAGGAAGGCAGGTTCTAAGTAGGAGAGGGAGGGCAAGCAAAGAGATAGTCTTGGTTTCACTCCAAGTCTTGCCAAACCTGAAATAGGAAAAGAGATTGAGAGACGAAGGGCGCTATCATAAGATGACAGAGCAAAATGAGTCAGGGTGACTCTTAAGGGAGTTAGAAACGCCTCAAAAAGGAGAAGTAAGATAGGAGAGAATGAGAGGAAGCTGGAGCTGTTGCAACCAGCCACTCTGTGAAAGCGTTCCAATTTGGTAAAGTCGGTAGCGCTAAGAAATGGAAACCATCCGAGTGAAGCATAAATGAGAACGGGCTGAAGAAAAGCTTTATACAGAAGTGAAGGGGACTCCTTTGAGGGGCCCCATGAGGAAGCAGAGATGCAGCGTTAGGCCTTGAGAAGAGGAAAGAACTTTTCCTTCAGCAAAGATACATGTTTAGAAAAGAAAAGAGTGCGGTCGAAGGTGATCCCAAGGAAGGTTGGAGTGGGATTGAAGTGGAGGGGGAGTTTAAGAGAAGGTGTTACTGGAGGAAAATACCAATATTCACACCAATTTTCCAATCGAATTAGAGCTACTTGAGTAGCCTCCACCATAGCAGGGACCGACGGCGAGGAGGGCTTGATGGCCAGATCGTTAGCCTAAAGAGTGCAGCTGACGGATGAAGGCACAGAAACAGAAAGATCATTAATGAAAACAGAGAAAAGTACGGGGCCAAGAACGGATCCTTGCGGAACACCTCGATGAACTCGAAAGGAGCGACTTTTGTGATTGTGAAAAGCCACAAAGTGTGCCTGTCAGAAAGAAAAATTAAGTCCAACGAAGAAAGCAAGGAGGGAGGCCAGCCGAAAAACGTGATAAAGGGCGGGGTGGCAGACATAGTCAAAAGCTTTGGAAAGTAGACCGTCCAGGGTGGAAACCGGGCTGGCGGGGAGAGAGAATGGATTCAGATTCCAGAAAGAAAAGTAGATGTAATAGAACGATGTGTTCAAAAAGCTTTGAGATGCAAAAGGTGAGAGAGATAGGCCTGAAGGAAGCAGAAGAGTCAAGAGGCTTTCCCATCTTTGGATCAAAATAAAAGAAGATGTCTTCCTGATGAAAGGAAAGGAATGCAAAGACCAGAAAAGATTGAAAATGTTTGGGAGAAAATCCGTGCCATAGCGAGGCAGGTGCTTTAGCACGGAATTAGCAACTTTGTCTGGGCCAGTGGCAGTGGACGAGGAGAGGCTTGTGGCAGCCACGGAAAAGATGGGGGAGCAGAAAGAGGTATAAGATCCTGAGGGCACGTGGTTCGGCGGAGCTCGGACAGGTAGATTCTTGCTTTGACACGGAAGGATTTAACTGGGAAAGAAAAAAGTGGGATCTCAGTTGGTCAGCGAAGAACAAAGCTGACTCTCTGGGAGTGAAACAGGTGGGAAAGTTAGGAGAGGAGTAAGATGAGAAAGAATAAACAGCGATAAAACGAAGGAGAGAATAAACAGATTTAAGGTCAGATTTAGGAAAGAGAAAGAGGTAAGTGTATCACCTGCCGTGCCTCAGCCTTGGCTTTGGTGATGACAGACAAGGCATGTCTGGAAGCAGAGATGTAAGCCTGACTATCTTCATTACTTTTATGAGCGGCAGCAAAAGCCGTACGTCTCCCACCAATCTCTTCTTCCACTTAAGGAGACCACCACGCTTTTGGTTGGCGTTTGACGCGGCCAAAAGGAATGGAAAATTTGGCCATATTTAGTGCCAGAGAAGTAAAGAGAGCACCAGCAGAGGAAAGAGAGAGGAGTATTCCTCAACCAAAAGACAGTGGGAGTCGAAGTAAAAGGCAAAATCAACCCAATGAGCTTTCTGAAAATTGAAGGAAGGAAGGTGTTCGTTGGGTGAAAAACTGGAGAAAGAGGGACAATTGGTAGAATTAGTAGGTAATCAGAGCCCAAGTCCTGAGGCCCCTCCTAGGAATGAGAGAGGGGGGAGCCAAGGAGATGTCAAGAGAGAAACGACTGCCAGAGAAGCAATGAAGAAAAGACTTGGTGGCTCAGGCTCATTGAGAGAAAAGGGGTCAGAGGAGACAACCCAATTGAATACTTCTTCCCCACGGGATCAGAGGTACCTTTTGAGTCCCAATGGATGTGGTGGCGGTTGAAGCCCCCAGATTGAAGACATTTCTGGTGGTGGGAAATTAGGAGTCTGTTCTGTTATTCATCGAAGAAGAGCAAATAAGGGATCACTAACATTAAGGACAGAGGTGGAGGAGAAATTGTTTACTGAGATGTTGACTCCTACACAATCAAAGTAGGGGAAAACGAATGCCAGCCGAGAGTGAGTGCGATTAGATCGCTGAAGCAAAGTATCCAAGGATTTGGAAAGAGGAAGATGAGCTAAGATTGGATTCCTGGATATGGATAAGATCCACAGAATGGGACAAGATAAAGTGTAGTAGCTTAGCACTTTAGGCTCGAAGACCTCTGATATTCCATTGAAGAATCCTGAGCGAGTCAGGGGAGTGAGAGGAAGCAAAAGGTATAGGAAAACAGCCAGAAACATGAGGAAATGGGGAGGGTGCAGAGAGAGAAGATACGAAATGGGCGGAAAGAGGGTAGGAAGTTTGAAGTTGAGGGTGGGGTGGAAGTGCTGCATTGGCAGGGGGAAGCCAGATGGACCAGGTAGAACGGTGGAGATATACAAGCTGGAGGAGTCTGAAGAGAAAGACACAGTGTTGGTAGGTGTAGGACCTTCAGAAGAAGCAGGGATGCAACAAAGGGGACAGCTCCAGAAGTGAGAGCTTCCTAAAGTTTTGAATCTAGAGAAGGAAAATGGTGAGCACCTTAAATGGACCCATTTGCACCCACCTATCCCTCCAGGTCACAATACCAGCTCACACTGAACAGGAGAAGATGGGACCAGGGTTAGGATGAACGTTGCCGCTTATCAGGAGAAGGAGAAGGAAAAGACGGCAAAGAGAGAGACAGAAGAATAAGTAAGAAAGCAGTTGACCAATTTCAGAGAGGCTGCGTTCTGCCTTTTTGTGGTCGTTCAGAGGGCAACACGGCGAAGAAATGGTTTGTATGTGGGGAGTGACCAGGGTGACGACTGGTATCCGCGGGAAGTCGAACAACCATTTTGGCCCAACCCAAACTGCGTCGGGCACCGACCGCCACGTTGAGGCGGCTGTTGATCGGTGCAGTGATGACTTTCGTCTTCCAACGTATCGTAAGAGTTAACTTTTGGGTCCCCACCAACGGTAGTCTACCTTGATCGTGAAGCTGCCAGTTTGCATATATAACTGCCGTTTTTTTCCAGTCTACTTTAGATTCCGATTGAATTTGCTGTGCGATTCTAGATATTCGTTTCATACCGAGGCTCTGCTTCTATAAGAAGAAGTATGACCAAACTAAGTATCTCTTCTTAATACACAGTATGTTCACATTCCTATGTAGCTATATTCAACTTAAATTGTTCGCATTATGTTTCAGTTCCTGTTGATATTGACAAGTTCATTGAGTATCCAGGATTTAATGTTCCAGCTCCGAGTCATGTCATTGATGTAGGTTTGTTCTTAAAATAGAAAGAAAAATGCACTAGTGTTTGCTTTGTTTTGAATAACGTTGCACTTGCGAAAGCTCTTGCTTATGAGCTAAATATCAGTTGTGCTTTACTTTATTTGTTGCTGTTACGCTAAGAAAAAGTAGTCGCTGTTACCGAGCTGCAAATTTTAGTTGTTTTGAACTTAGAAGCGTCAAAAAAGTTTAAAGCAAAGTGTAGTTACTGTTAAAGTATATTCCTTGACATTAGTTCGATAGTGCAGATTATTAACTTGGTGAACTACCAATCAACAGCCGCCACAAAGTGACGATGCGGTCCCCAATCCTTTTGGGTTGGGTCGAAATGGCTGTTGGCCTCTCCGGAAATCCCAGGTACCCGGCACCTTTCTCACACCAAACTTTTTTTCGCAGTGCTTTCCCTTAAACTGTGGCTGAATGTCACCACGCATTTTCTGCAAACTTTGTCGTTTTTCTTCTGCTCTCCTACCTCTTTCTTTCGTTGTCATTCTTAAACTTCTGATGAGCGGTAACGTTTACCCAAATTCTAGCTTAGTTTTTCCTCATTCGGTGTGCGCCGACAATTTGACCTGGAGCAGCAGGTCAGAATAGAGCTGCATCTGCTCCAAATAATTACGTTTAAGGTGCTCCTTCCTCAACTCTTCAAGCTCTCACTCCTTGACCTGCCCTCCCTGCTGCATCTCGGCTTTTCGTGGAGGTTCCCACTCCACCAACACTGCGTTATTTTTGTAGAATCCCTCAGCACCTATGTCTCCACTATTCACCACTACCGACCCAACCAACCCCCTTACAATGTAAATGTTATCCTCGCTTGCAAACCTATTATTATGTTACTTACCACTCTTATCACCTTTTGGATCTTCCATGCCCTGTGCTTCCTCTTCGTATGACTCGATTAGGGTTCTTCAATGGAACGCAGGAGGTCTTTGAGGTAGCAACTTTTTCACTTTCTTTAGCTCTTTGCTGTCGATCTTATCCTGATCTAGTAATCTTACCGCAATTTTTCAGTATCCCTGCACACTCTGCTCTGCTCTGTGATCTAATTGCACTCACTCCTGGTCTGGCTCTACTTCACCTGATGACTCGCACTCTGGTGATGGTGTGTTCATCTTTGTCAGACTGGGCCTATCCTTTTCTGAACCCGCAACCTCTTTTTCCTCGCTCGACTCCTACTCTGAATACCTGAGGATCAGCGTTTTGTTGAAGAACTGCTACCTTTTTCTTAAACGTTTGTGCTTATATTCGTTCTTGGGCGGATACTAGAACCGACTTCTGTTCTTGCTACCTTCGGAGATCTCTTCATTCTGAGGGACTTCAACTGTCATCACTAGGGCAAGTTTTTGTTGCAATAAAAAATTGAAAAAATTGCATTTATTTTTAACGAAAGTTGCAAAAAGTTGCATTTATGCATACAAGCATCTTAAAAGACAATGATTTACTCAAGCGATTTATTCACATACAATGCTAAATATTTCCAGACATTTTCCGGCGAGAAATGACGATCTTTTGCCAACAGTTTGCCTAGCATGCTAAAACTTCGCTCTACTGAGCATGAAGTAGCTTGTTGTTATGCAATTAAAAAGAATAGGACAGAACTGAAATAGTTTACAGCAAGTTTTTTTGAACCACGCTTTCACATTTTGCGCAAAAACTGATAAAAGTTGCAGTAAAAAGTTGCGTGTAAAACAGAAAAAAGTTGCAAAAAGTTGCAAAATAAAATTCCTGCAAACAGCTTAAATCATTAAAATACATCAATTGTGAGTATTTAGGAAGCCGTCGGAAGCTGTAAAAAAAAGTTGCAAAAACTTGCCCTAGTCATCACTCCTTTGGGTCTCAAGAGGCACTTCAGACTCTGAACCTGACATCCCTACTCTTTACCGTTCCTTCGGCAGTCGCTCCTCTCCTGAATCCTCCCTCGATTCCTTTTTTGTTTTGCTCTCTGTGCGTTGGAAGGTGCTTTTGAATTTGGGTTCTGATCACCTCCTAATTCTGATAACTGCCCTCTTTCTTCACTCACCCGCGTCAACCAGCATTTTCCTTTCAATTTCCAGAAAGTTTATTGGAATGGCTTTGCTTTCTATATGGATTTACTCTGTTCTTCTAAAGGGAATATTCCCTTTTTTCTTCTGCTGCTCCACTTTATACCTTTTTGGCACTAATCGCGGTCAGATGTTCGATTTCTTTTGGGCCGCGTTCACGCCAACCTCAAGATGGGTAGTTTTTTGAAGTGAAAGAAACGGTAAGGAATAGACGTAGCGCCTTTTGCTTCGGCCTACAGAAGTGACGAAGAGCAACTGACTTAGATCTCCGCCTTTCGACATATCTCGTTTATCATCGCCAAAGCCAAGACCAGTCACGGCGTGAGCCATGCTTATCTCTCTCCTCTAAATCTGATCCTAAATCTATTCTATTCTTTGGTTTATGCTGATTACCTGAGGTCTCACTCTCGATTCTCCTGCTTTCTTCCGGCTCAACTCTCTCACCTCCTGCGTCTCAAAGTTATTTGAATGCACGATTTTATTCTGTCCACTCTTCTTTCTGGAATCTTAACTCCATTCTGGCTCCCCGCCAGACTGGCGTTCGCCCTGATCGGTCTGTGGATAAATTCTTTGTCTCTCTTAGTCCATTCCGGATAGGTTTAACAAAACCAAGCTGGTCCCGGACGTTCTTTACTGTTACCGACAATTTCAAAGCTCTTGTCTCGGGCTTTCCACTTTTTTTCACAAGCTCATTTGGCCTAGCCCCCTCCTTGCTTTGTTTGATGGACTCGATCTTTTCTTTTTGACAGGTGCGTTTACGTGGTTCTTCAAATCATACAATTCGCCTCTTTCGAGTCTGCTGAGGTGTTCCTCAAAAGAATTGCGCTTGGTCCAGATCTATTCTCTCTCTTCGTCAACAATCTACCTGCGTTATTACCTTCTTGTGTCAGCTGCTCTCTTTATGCTAACAATCTTGTCATCATGTTCCTACTCCCCTTCATACCTGCTGCCGCAAAAGCCTCACAAGGAGTCTTAACTCGACTGCAGCCCTGGTTTGAGCACTGGTGTTTTCCTCTCAATCCGATGAAATGTTAGCCCTCCTTTTCCGTGGATCCCCACCAAACTAATCTTGAGCCCATTTTTCCTTGGTGAACCCCCTTCTCCGCTTCAATCCTACTCCCACTTTTCTCGGGTGTACTTCGACCGTACTCTTTTAAGGCCAAGTTCTTCCCTCGTCTCAAGGCCGTACGCTGTATTTCTGCGTCTTCGGGGCCCCTCTAAGAAGTAACTCTCTCTCTTGTGAAAAGCTTTTCTTCGCCCCGTTCTCACTTACGCTTCACCCAGGTAGTTTCCTTTTCTCAGCATAACCAACATCACTACGTTGGAACGCCTCTATCAAGCGCCCAGTCACGCCATCATCGGTTGCCTCTCGTCCTCCCCCATTCCCTTTTTTCTCTCTGAGGCTCCGGTACGAGTTGTTATGACTCAGTTTGCCCTGTCATCTTATGATCGGCCTTTTCGTCTTCCAACCTTTTGTAATTCAGCTTTGGCCAGACTTGGAGTAAAACCAAGACTTTCCTGGTCCTCCTCGAGAAACTTTGCCTTCACTCATGTTTTTTTCCCTTAGGGAAGCTCTCTTTGCTTGTCCTGTCTCTCCTCTTTGGTGTCCGTCTTTCTTCATGGTTGAGCTCACTCATCTACCCTATACTCTCACCCTAACCCTTCTATTTTTCGCCAAGGTCGGTTCTCGCCCACTTTGACTCTTCCATTTCACGATCTCGTGATTTAGCCTAGTAGCTCTGTTCCTTTTCCTTTTAGCAAAGGAGGCTTCGGCGTCCTTGCCAACTGCTCACTTTGTGGCGCTGGGGCTACCCTTTCCTATTCGGCTGGCTCAGTTTGTTCAAGCTTTTCGGCTGAAGCCTGCGCCATTTTGCAAGCTCTTCGCTGGTCTGAGCAGCACTAACAAGTCTGCCATTTTTCTTCTCTCAGATTCTCGCTTTGTCCTTGCTATACTTTCTTCCGTCATTTTTATCTCACACTCTGGCGGATCTGGCAGGAACTATCCTTTCTCTCCTCCGTTACTATGAGGCTACAATGGGTCCTCGGACACTCATTTCTTCCGAATAATGACATGCCTGGTGAGTTGGCCAGACGAGGTGTGCTGCTAGCGACATTTATAGTCCCATGTAGTCTCTCATCTCTCGTATCCACTCGTCTTCCACTCTCTCGGACTAGAGGCGTATTGTCTCATCAAAATTCTTGGACGCACAGGTTCCCTCTTCATCCACTAAGGAACTTGTGCTTCCTCGTTGTGTCCTCTCTCGTCTTCGCAGCAACAAACACAGCCTTCAGTTAAACGATTATCTCTGTAAAATTGGCAGAACTGAATATCTTTCATGCAGCGCCTGCCTTCAACCGTTCCAGTAGTCTTCTCATCTTATTATGCACTGTCCTACTATGGACCCTAGGCTCTGCTTACTCTTGCGATCTCTGGTGCAGATCTTGTAGAGTTGCCCTGCTTGTGGGACTCCATGGACTTCCGCGATGCCTCCATTCCTTGGAAGGGTCGGGCAACAACAATAAGAACTTGCTAAAAAATTCGACCTAAAGCGAATTGTAAAACATGTCACATCAAAAGTAGATTATTACAGCTCTTGGTATTTATCTGTATTTGTGTAGTTCACGGCAAATAGTTGTAAATTGTTCAACGTCTTCACTGATGAAGTGAAACTCTCCCTTGCTCTACTGAGTTAGAATGGTGTGGCTCTTCACCCAACATGTCGTTAGAGGCGACTTTTGGGCACGCATCAATGACAGTTTGCCTTGTTGGTGGTGGGCTACCAATCTCCAATTTGCATTCATGACTGGTTGGAAATGGATTGCCACTTTTCCCTATTTTAATTTTAATTAGGTTAACTGTGTGAACCTGGATTGCCGTTCACGCCGTACTTCTATTACAAGGAAGAGGAAGGGTAAACTCTCTCACTCTTAGAAGTGAGACACAGCGACTGACATGCAGCTTTGTTTTTTGCTTCTGTTGCACGAAGTTTAGTGTTTGGTAGCAGTAATTTGTGGCAATAAATAGCTAATGCAAACGTACTTTTTATATACAAGTACGTTAATGGAAGGGTACTGACTTGACTAAAAAGCCTGTAATTTTTGTACGATCCAGTTTTTTGTGCTTAATTTCGCCAATCTCTTGTTGTTGTTGTTGTTGTTGTTGTTGTTGTTGGTTACCCGACCCCTTCCGAGGAATGGGGACATGGCGGAAGACCATGGAGCCCCAGAAGCCGGGCAACTCCCCAGGGTCTGGACCAGAGGTCATATAGAGACAGAGAGTCGCCAAAGAGTGAGCGGAGCAAAGAGTCCGTAGCTGGACAGTGCAGAATGAGATGAGAAATGTCCTGGGACGGGTGTCCACAGGCGCTGCAAGAAGGATTCTCGATTCTGCCAATCCTAGAAAGGTAAGAACCTAAAAGAAGGCTGTGTCCATTGCAGCGAAGACGAGAGAGGACACAGCGAGCATGACGAGGGAGCACAAGTTCCTCAGTGGAAATCGAGGAAACCTGTGTGTCAAAATATTTGGAAGAGACAGTACGCCTCCAGTCCGAGAAAAGAGGAGAGAGACTACAAGGGATTGCAGAGGGCGCAAGCAGCGCTCCCCGTCTGGCTAGCTCATCAGCCGCGTCGTTCCCCGGGAGAAACGAGTGTCCGGGGACCCATTGTAGCCTGATAGAACAGGAGGAGAGAGAAGACAGTTCCTGCCAGATCTGCCACAGAGTTTGAGATAAGAAGAAAAATGGAGGAGAGGACAGGGTGGCGAGGACAGAACGAGAGTCAGATAGTAGGAGAAGAGAAGAGAAATGGCAGACTTATTGGTGCTGCCGAGACCAGCAAAGAGCGTGCAGAATGGCGCAGGCTTCAGCGGAAAAACTTGAACATAATGGGCCTGCCGAAAAGGAAAGAGTGGCCTCAGTGCCACAGAGAGAGCAGTTGGCAAGAACGCCGGAGCCGCCCTTGCCAAAAGGAAAAGGAACAGAGCCGTCTGTCCGGGGTACCATATCATGAGGGGGGAGAGAGTCAAGATGGGCGAGAGCCGCACCTTGGCGAGTAAGAGGGGGATCGGAGCGAGAGTATTGAGTGGAAAGGGTGGACTCCACCGTGAAGGAAGGCAGATTCCAAGGAGGACAGGGAGAACAAGCAACAAGAGCCTCCCTAGGACAAGTAGAAGGAAGCATGAGCGGGTGAGTGGACGCAAGAGCTCTCCAGGACGATCTGCAAGTCTTAGTTTCACTCCAAGTCTGGCCAAACCTGAAATAGGAAACGAGGTTGGGAGATGAAGAGCCCGCTCGTAAGAAAAAAAGAGTAAAGTGAGTCAGAGTGACTCGTAGGGGAGGTAGAGAAGCCTCGGTGAGTAGTAGAGGGATAGGGGAGGACGAGAGGCAGCCGGTGATGGCGCGACTAGCCGCTCGGTGGAGGCGTTCCAATTTGGTAAGATTGGAAGTGCTTAGAAAAGGAAACCATCCGGGTGAAGCGTAGGTGAGAAGGGGCCGAAGAAAAGATTTATACAGAACAGAGAGGGGCCCCATGAGGAAGCAGAGATACAGCGTAAGGCCTTGAGACGTGGGAAAAACTTGGCCTTCAGCAAAGATACATGTTTCGAAAAGGATAAAGTGCGGTCGAAGGTGACTCCGAGAAAAGTTGGAGTGGGATTAGAATGGAGGCGGGAGCCGAGTAGGAGGAGGTTGGGCTGGAGGTTAGCTTGGTGGGGATCCACTGAAAAGTAGGAGGCCTCACATTTGCTCAGATTGAGAGGAAGACACCAGTACTCAGACCAGCGCTCCAATCGAAACAGAGCTCCTTGTATGGCTTCCACTGCAGTGGGGACCGAGGGGGAAGAGGACCAAATGGCCAGATCATCAGCGTAAAGAGAGCAGCTGACGGAAGAAGGCAGAGATGCCGGAAGATCATTAATAAAGAGAGAGAAAAGTACAGGGCCAAGGACGGATCCTTGCGGAACACCTCGACGGACTCGAAATGAACGACTTTTGTGATTTTGAAAAACCACAGAAGCGTGCCTATCAGAAAGGAAAGATTGAGTCCAACGAGCAAAGCAAGGAGGGAGGCCAGTCGAAATAAGTTTGTGGAAAAGGGCGGGATGCCAGACAGAGTCAAAAGCTTTAGAGAAATCGATAGTGGAGAGAATTGTCCGAGAGCCGGGCCTGGGTTTGTTAAACCCATCCAAAATGGACTGAGAAAGGTACAGAATTTGATCAAGTGTAGACTGACCAGGGCGGAAACCGGCCTGGAGGGGAGAGAGAATGGAATTAGACTCCAGAAAGAAGAGAAGACGGGATAGAATGATGCGTTCAAACAGCTTTGATACGCAGGAGGCGAGAGAGATAGGCCGGAAGGAAGCAGGAGAGTCGAGAGGCTTTCCCATCTTGTGGATGGGAATAATGGAAGATGTCTTCCAGATGGAAGGAAAGGAATGTAAAGACCAAGAAAGATTGAAGATGTAAAGAAGTAAATTTATGCCAGAGCGAGGAAGGTGCTTTAGCATAGGATAGGCAACTTTGTCTGGGCCAGTGGCAGTGGATGGGGTAAGATTGGAGGCAGCTGCAAGAAATTCAGCGGGAGAGAAAGGAGAGCAAAAGGACGAATGAGACTCCACAGTGCACGTGGCTCGGCGGAGCTCAGTGAGGTAGCCTCTGGCTCTGCTACGCAGAGCCCTTGGCTGAGAAACGGAAAAGTGAGACCTCAGGTAAGCGGCATAAACCGAAGCCGATTCCCTGGGAGAAGAACAGTTAGGAAAGTTAGGAGAGGAGGAAGGAGAGCCAGCGATAGAGCGAAGAAGAAAGTGTACAGATTTAGGGTTAGACCTAGGTGAAAGAGAAGAGCAAGTCGTCTGCCATGCCTCAGTCTTGGCCTTGGCAATGACTGACGAGGCGCGTCGAGAAGCAGAGATGTAAGTCTGTCGATCTTCATCACTTATGTGAGCGGCAGCAAAAGCCTTGCGTCTTTCACTAACCGCTTGTTCCACCTCAGCAGACCACCAGGCTTTAGGAGGGCGTTTGATGCAGCCGAAAGGAATGGAGGATTTGGCCGCATTCAAAGTCAAAGAGGTAAAGAGAGCAGCAGCAGAGGAAAGAGAAAGAGACGAGTAATCCTCTGCAGAAGGACAGTGAGAGTCAAAGTAGGAGGCAAAGCCATCCCAGCAAGCTTTCTGAAAATTGAAGGAAGGGGGACGCTCGTTGGGGCGAAAGACCGGAGAGAGAGGGATAGATAAAAGAATTGGTAGATGGTCAGAACCCAGGTCCTGAAGCACCTCCCAGGAGCAAGAAAAGGCAAGAGTAGAAGGAGCAAAGGAGATGTCAGGAGAGGAGCGACTGCCAGAGGAGCGATGGAGAAGGGTGGGCGTGTCAGGGTCATTGAGGGGGCGGAGGTCAGAGGAAATGACCCAGTCGAATACTTCCTCCCCACGGGGGTTGGAAGTACCTTTGAGTCCCAGAGGGGGTGATGGCAATTGAAGTCCCCCAGAATGAAGAGATTTCTGGAGGAGGGAAGAATTGAGGGAGAGAAGGAATCGGTTCTGCCATCCGTTGGGGAGGAGCAAATAGGGGGGTGTACACATTAAGAAATGACATCGAGGAAGAGTTGTTAAGAGAGATGTTGACCCCTACATAATCAGAGTAGGGATCGAGCGAAGAAAGAGAGGAGGTAGAAAGTTCAGAAAAGGATAGACCCTGCCTGGCAAAAATGATGATGCTGCCGCTGGTGTGCGAGGCATCATGAGAGAGAATGCCAGACCGGGAGTGGGTGCGATCAGAACGCAGAGCAGAAAATCCAGGAATCCGGAAAGAGGAAGATGAGTTAAGATTGGATTCCTGGATGCAGATAAGGTCAACTGGATGGGACAAAAGAAAGTGAAGTAGTTCAGTGCTCCTGGCACGGAGACCTCCATCATTCCATTGAAGAACTCTGAGAGAGTCAGGAGGAGGCAGGAGGCGTAGAAAAATGGCCAGGAGCAAGGGACGGTGATGAAGGGGCAGAGGAAGGAGATATAGAATGGGCAGATGGGGGATAGGAGGTTTGGAGACGGGGGTGATGCGAGAGTGTGCAGCATCAGTGGAGGGGGGGCTAGATTGTACAGTGGAGGTATACGTGTCGGAGGACTCCGAGGAGGGAGTCACAGTGTTGCGACAGGGGGGCAGCTCCAAGAGTGAGAGCTGCCTAGAGCTCTGAATTTAGACAGGGAAAGTTGTGAGCACCTTAGATGGACCCATTTGGAGCAGGTGCAGCATAGCACTGACTTGCCCCGCCAGGTCACATTTCCAGCGCACACAGAGCAAGGAAAGATGGGGCCAGGGTTAGGATGAACGTTACCGCTCATCAGGAGAAGAAGAAGAATGAGGAGACGAAGAAAGGCAAGAGTAGGGCAGGAGAGAGGAAAAAGTGAAAACAGGCGACCGATTTTGTAGATGCTGTGTGCTGCCCTCCTGCGGTCGTTCAGGGGGCAGCATAGCGAAAAAATGAATGGGAGTGCCCGGGGTAACTGGGACCCTCGGAAAGGCCAACAGCCCATTCGACCCAACCCAAACGGGGTCGGGGACCGCACCATTACGTTGAGGCGGCTGTTGATTGGTGCAGCGCCAATCTCTTCGCTCTTATAGAAGGCCGCAAGCTCTCTGGTATTACTAGGTGTTTGAATTTTTCAATTGAGACATTGCATTGCCCCAATGTAGTTTTTATGCACCGTTGATATGATATTAACCAGTCATGTAATCTGGTTTCATTTTAGCGTTGCTTGCTAAAGCTCTTCCAATGTGATTAAGGCTGGTATAAACCGTAGACATGACTTTTACTAATGTTGTTTGGTCGAAAATTTCGCTGCTGGCGAATTCGTCACGAAAAGCTTTTACCAAAGTATCGTTAATGTTACAGAAGTCAACTCATAGTAACTATCTTCCCATGGATCTACAACACAGCAAAGAAGTGATGGTGTCGTATTTTAGGCATCATAACGAGTTACTAAGAAAGAGGTAGGTTGTGATTGGTAACATGAATAAGTAGTTGAATCACGTGAATTGATTTATGATCACGTCATTCGTCGTTGTACCTGCACCGGAGGTTTGAAGCGCTAGTTGATAAAGAGCTGTTTCTTGGTGAAATGAGCAGAGTGTGTTGCTATCTACTTAGTAAGAATGCAATGATGAAAGTATGTCGAAGATATCAAAGGTTGGGCAAGTTCGGCCTCGTCTTCATAATTTTAGTAATAGTGAAGATGCGTGTAGCGGCATTTTGTTGCGACTCGCTGAAAAAAATACCCGAAATTAGCGAAGTAAAAGGCGTTTGCCTTGGAAGAAAAGACCGAGAAATCAATAATCAAAATTTATTTTTTCCCCTTACTCAAACACATTCCAGCAATTCAAAAGAAACTTGAATCGAGCATTACTTTGGAAAAAGCAATGCAGCATCGTAAACCGAATATTTTGTTGGTCATTTCGTATAATTTGCTCTGAGTAATGTCAAACACCTACTGGATGTGCTACTGAATACAATCTTTGAAGCGTAAGCAGTTACTGACGATCGTTGATTGACAGGCGAGCCAACGTTGAAGAAAAAGAAAAATTATCGAGAAAACGTCACAAACTTAATCGTGATGTCAGGCCGAGGAAGGATGACCTCACTGAAGTTGCCATGGATATGGGCGAAGAAGAAGGTAAGCCCCTGCGTCGATGCAAAGTTATGCTCAACTAAGTTTTCTTCTGGTTAGATTCTTGTGCTACTGTCGATGGAGGAAGCTACATGGAATCTGTTCCCACCAATCAGGTGAGATGTGTGATGTCGTCATAATGCTGAGTCAGTGTCGTCCGGACATATCAGTTGTCCCATCCATAGGAAAAGTGTTGTTCAGTGTTTCGAGTTTCAACTTCCGATAGCAACCAAGGCGCTGAGGAGCAGACTCCAGGCTACATCTAAATTTCCTTTCGCATTTGCGCATGCGCAGGACATCGAGTCCAAAAGCAAATTGGCCTGAGCTTTGATATGCCTAAGCAGTTGGTAGTGTTCGTCGCAATTCTAGAAATAGTGTTGCACCACTTTGTTCTAATCTCCTTTTCTTGCTGCTCTACTATCGGTCGCAGTATTCCAACTACTTGAAAATGTAGCGCTCTTACGTCGTGGTCGCGTAGTGTGTGAAAGATTTCTGGTCGTATACGACGATCGTCTTTCACAGAGATCAAACCTGTTAAGCGTCGTGACAAAAACGGATTGTTTCAGATGTAACTGACTTCGGTACGACTTATAGCAAATACTGTAACTCGTAGTGGAGTAAGTCACATCGGTTCTCCGGTACGACTCATAACAAATACTACAAGTCGTACGAGAGTAAGTTACATCGGATCTATGGTTGGTACGACTCATAACAAATACTACAAGTCGTACGAGAGTAAGTTACATCAGATCTCCGATCCGGCTTGTAGTTAGCGAAGTAATACAGCAGCAAATACCTCACTGATGCAATTAACACGATTCTGTCGCCAGTTGAACGTTTTCTGTTTTAGAAAACAAAGCTTTTCGATGACATCAAGGTGGTTGACATGAAAACGAGTGATGGTGAGTTGGCCATTTAACACACCTGCCTTGTGCCTACATGTCGCAACTGCATGCGTCGTATTTTTGCAGGTGACGATGACGTGACAGTTGGTACAGTAGAGGCCATCGATACGGTTACCGCTGCAGCTACGGAGGTGCGTTTTTTATTTTCTGTCATGAAAAGAGTTTTTTCCTCTTTAACTTATCAATGATGTTCAAAGTGGCTTTCCTCCTGCGCCAGGGAAGCACTATGTAAAACTAAAAATCGCTACAATAGAATGCTAGTGTTGTTCACTGTAGCAAGCAGAAGAAATATGGTGACAAAGTTAAGGGGAAAACGGGCTGCCAATGATGAGCTAGCTGCACACATCGCTTTTACGGCTTGTTTGGGCAACTTTCGAAGATTGAAAGAAGAATTTTTTTGTAGGAGATTATTACGGAAGAGAGTGTGGAAGAAGAAAGAGAGGTTGTTTATGAAGAAGGAGAGATCGTTGAGGGGACTTCGAGCTCTGATGATGTTGTAGAAGAACAGGCCTTGCTGGCTGGTAAGTTGTTAACCCTTTGAGAGATAATGTAACACATATGTTGCATGATTGTTAATTTATTGTCATTATGACGTAGTAACCATTATTCTGAAATTCCTTGTAATTTTGTTGTTACCAATTAAATAAGGAATTGTCTCGAATATCATGAATTAGAATCTTATGGTCCTTGAAGGGTTGATGTGTTTGGAATCGTATAAATTAAAATCTCGTCGGAGCGGCTATGTATGCAGTTTACTACATCCTGCTAAATTCAAACACGGCGATTTCTAGACGTCATCAACTCGGCTAAGTTTCGTATTCGGCGCAATAATGACATCATCAACCTCGTTTTCAACACGGCGTGATCATGACGTCATAAACTGGGCTGAGTTTTGAACCTATTACTATCATGATGTCGACAATCTAGTTAGTTTTAATAGTGCCAATGACTTGGCATTATTTACAAGTGAATATGGAACATGTTATTGATCCAGCAAAATTTTGAACACGGCTCGATCATTTTACAATTGTATTTAGAATCGGAAGCTTGTGAAATGAACGAAGAAGAGCTGGAAGCGAGAAGAAATTTTATTCTCAAACAGCTGGCCGCTGATGACGATAGCGTTGACGTCATACTGCTGCCGCCGCCCGCTATTGATCTCACGTCAGACTCGGATGTAATTGACATCACCAATGAGAAGGATGAACAAAGTTTCCTCGCTTCGACTGGAATGGAACCTGTGGACACTTCATCGTCCTGCTACGCACCTGCAAATAATGCCAGAGAAGAGTCTGCAAGTAGTGCAAAAGAAGAGTCTGCTAGTGATGCAAAAGAAGAGTCTGCAGCGGATGTAAGAGAAGAGTCTGCAACTGATGCAAAAGAAGAATCTGCAGCGGATGTAAAAGAAGAGTCTGCAACTGATGCAAAAGAAGAATCTGCAGCGGATGTAAAAGAAGAGTCACCACAAAATTCTGGCCTCCCTTTAAGCAAACACGAAAATGGTTTTCCGAGTGTTCCCGTGTCTTCAAGTGATATTCGACAATCTTTTCATTCCGAAGATTTAAGAAACTCTCCACCATTGACACATGAAGAGACATATTCTGAAACTCTTCATGAACACCCTCCTCCCTTAAATCATCACGGGGACTCGGCCCTTGGAAGCACTCTTGAAAGCCAGTGGGAAGATGACCCCTCACGTCCTACATACGATTCCTCTTTGAGCCCCGTTCAGAAGTCCGTCGACCCTCAACCGCTTCTTAATTATGATCCCCCCGACAGAGACGATAAAGAATCACCCGATTCACCTGAACTTTCTACAGATAGGTCGCTCAATCACTCTCAAGCATCCCCCGCTGTAGGAAATCGCAACGGCTCGGTAAACCCTTCCTCCCTTGATGAAAACTGCCCCTCGGAATCCCCCCTTCCCCACCGGTCAAAATTCGCGGCTGGCATTACTCAATTCGATGAATATTTTCAAGAAACAAAATCTTCAGGAAAATTTAAAAAAATTAAAAATCTTTTAAAAAATTCTCCTCGAAGCAGAGGCAAAGAAGCTTGACGTGGTCACGTGTTCCGATCATTTTCCGTTGATGAATTCCGTGCGTAGTCAATAATCCGTCGCGAAATGTCGCGCATGGTAGAAGGAGTTCATCGTATTTAGAGAGAGGAGTTGAATCTCCTGTGCACCCCCAGCCTAATATGTAAAAGAGTATGTCTCGTAGACGTAACCGACATAGTTTTACCCTCAATCCATTGTTTAAACCCCGACGACAGGTTGAATTATTTGCGTGTTCGTCGTTTTAATTTTAGAAAATTATATTTTAACCTTTTTAATAATGATTTCTATTAATATCTGGTGGCTGAGTCTTAAAGAAGTGCGCTATAGTTGGCTACGGTATTCTGGTGAACTCGATTCAAGCGATACGAAAAATCATAAAGTCAAAGCAGGTTTGGACTAATCGTTCTGCTGGGTAGACAATTTTTTAAATCGTAACTGCGTAGACCAATTTGACGCGTAGGAATATTTTTGCTGTGGCCAGTGTGTCGCAAAAAGCAATTATTGGACCCCTCTCTCAATAGCATCAGAATTTGTGGGAGCTACCAGTTTTATAGTTTGAATTGACCTACTGCTTTTTGCCTGTTAGGCATGGTTGGGATTGTAGAGACTGGATGTTTCATTGCTATGTCTCTTCATTGTGCGGAAGAATGTGCTGAACTTTGGTGCCAGCCAAAGTAGTTAGCAACAACAAAATAGGCCTACGTTAAAACCCACACTTATGCCAGCGGTTTGTGTCAAAGTTTAGCAACGCTGGCTTGACAAAAGCCAGTGTGAAGGTGCGGATAGCTTGCTTCCATACCATACAGTTATTGCTGTAACTGAGAAAGACAATTCTCGACAAATCTAAACAAGGCACTGCTAATAGGTGGAAAACGTATGACAGTCCAGTTTGGGGGCAATGTACACCAAATTTGTTTTAATTACCGGTACATTTTGTGCGCAGCACATTTTTGTCATCAAAATGTTTATAATCCTGTTGCATGTGCTCTTAGGCCAGTGAAGATTTGTGTTCATGCAGCTCCAAAGCAACGTCGGTGAGTGGCAGCACCCCACCCACACGACATTTGTGTAGATCATACAGAGCTCTACGTCTTACAACGACAAGAACGTAGTTAAGATGCATTTTGACGGCGTATCGAAAACCAGTTTGATGCAGCAGCGTATATAAGGGAGTGAGAGCATTATTTCGTAGCTCTCCTTTTGGGCTTTAATACCGCACCAGTTACTGTCAAAGTTGATCTCTAATCAAATGGTAATTACCGGTAACTCAGGGTAAGGGCTCCCACTACTGGTTGATCTCCAGAGCGAAAAAGATCAATCAATTTGACGTGGGTTTTTGTTTTCTAAAAAAAAGTGTCACTTCACCACCAAATTTGATGTTGTTCCGTTTTTAAAATTCACGACAAGGTAGATCAATGTCATTTGCATGTAGGGAAAAAATTTTGGCGCCAAATCGTGATCTAGGAAAAAATTTAGTTATTGCACTCAAAATTATGCATTCCATCGGTAGCAGTAGCGTTTAGATTGTTAAATGTCTGAGGTCAATAAAGGCGCCGACTAAAATTCACCGCACATTAAACATACCTGTATCCTAATTCCGTGCTGTAAACTAAGGCAGGTCTCTACAAAAGGGTCAGAACAACCAAATACTTTATCCGCTTGCCAATATTTTTGCTTACAGTCTCTGCTAACCCAGCAGTGCGCAACCTGCGGCCGTGCATTTAGGCCTATATTTAAATTTGATCCCCCCCCCAAAAAAAGTCTTTAACTTTACAAAAAAAAAGTTTACTTTGAACCAAAACTTGTTCAAGATCAGAAACTTCATCTTCAAAATTTAGATCTACCAGTAGAGAAAAGGTTATCGCTTTCACATGAACTTCAAAATTCTTAATTTAATTTACTGGCGACCGTAACTTGAAATTATAGCTTGTAATGCAGCCTCCGCAGTGAAACGATTAAGCAGCCTTAGCCTAAACCAAAAAATGATCATGTGAAAGCATCATATTTTCACGGTAAATTGAAAGCGGGGCTTTTTTGAAGGTCTCTATATTGAGAAATTTTTATTACCATTAAGGCAAAGAGTTTTGTTTTTGGAGATGCTACATTATTTTGAGTAGTAAAATTTATTACAAACTACCACACAATTCCAAAATAAGCACTTTACTTAAAAGCAAGTACATTTTTGTATTTCCAAGGTGGTAGTTCTGAAAATAAGCTCTTATTTGTAGCCCTCACAATAGGTCCAAACATAATTTTTGTTAGAACTGAACATTTTTCAAATCAACTGGCCGGACGCAACAAAGGTATTTGCAGGTTGTGAGGCCTATGTTGTGCAGACCTGCTATAGAGTGTCTCGATAAAATGTTTACTTTTAAGAAATGAGATGCAACTTTCAAACATTCTTGTATGAAGTAAAAAATATAAAATTTCAAAAATTTTGTATTTGGATTTTGTTTGATGCCTAACTCAGAGCATTTTTGTTCTGCATGAGTGATTTCAAGAAAAAAGCCAATATCTCAAAAACTACTCACAATAAAAAACTGGTTCATGGCTTCGGCTAAATGATCTGCAACATATCATTTTCTCTTCTAGAAGGAAAAGTGTGGGACTATAGATTTTGTAATACTTAGATGAGTAGAAACTAGTTGGAACACCTTTTCATTTCACGTTTCAGTGGCTCCGCGTAAGCGATTTCTCGGGTTTGGTTTCAAGTGCTTGGAATGAAATTGCACTATAAAAAAGCTTGCAATGCCAGAGTATACCAAATTAAGAACCTGAAAGTTTAAGGGGAAGGGTTCGAAGGAAAGAAGAGAGGGGGAGCCTTATGAAGAAAAAGTGTGGAAAAAGAGATGAATAAATAAAACAGGAGGGAGAGAGAACAAAAGTAGCCCTAAGGAGAGATAGGATAAAAGGATAAAAACAGGGGTGTAAGGAGAGAAGAGATCAAACAGAGTAAGTGAATGAAAGAGAAGTTGGTGTAAAAAGAATGAGAAAGAGGATTAAAGAATGGGGTAAAAAGAAGAGGGTGAAGAGACGAAAGAAAGGAAAAGGATGAGAAAGAAGACAGGAAAAATAAATGGGAAGTAAAAAAAAAAGGAAGAAATTCGGTGAAAAGAGGGGGAGGTGATCAAAGAAGTGGGAAAGGACAAGGAGAGCGGACGAAAAAACGGTCAGAGAATAGAGTAAAACAGTAGAGAAAAATTTTTAATGTAGTGACTACCTCCTCTTTTGCTACGCCAAGCAAAAGCTAACCAACGGTTTCAGATATCAGTTTTGATTGCGCTCTTTTTCAATCTATATATCGTGTTTCCCGTGGTCTTCAAGGGGAAGCAATTGTCTCTATAAGCTTCGAGTAGAGCTAGTGCTCCATTTTTCCCTAAATTTGATCGAAAAAGACACTCCTAAAAATGTCGAAAAAATAAAATGATCTAGAAATTTACTCTTGTTTTATTATATGAATCATACCAAAACATCAACTTGCTGAAATCGTTACAAAAACTTTAAATACTGTAAATTAATATTCGGTTGTAACCTGGCATTTTTAGTTCACATATAAGGTATACCCTGTCCCAATGAGGCCCACCTTTTCTTTTTTTTGACTATTACTTTTAGATATAAAAGATTAGGTACTCATTTGTGTTTTGTAACATTTCAATGTCTTTAGGGAAGTTGTAAAAGTAATGTCTATGGTCATAATGAGCATAGTATTTAAATTATAAGCTAATTTGATTAGCGGCACAAACGGGCACGACTGCCTTGCCTTGATGGGTCTAATTATGGCAACTTGATATAATACGGTCAAACCCAACACACTTGATAAACGCTGTGAAGAAACGTTGAAAGTCCATTCGTATCAAATTTAAGCTCATCACAAAATTATAAAGCTCTTACAAAGAAAAAAAGCACCTCTTACCTAAATATGTGAACTGATTTTAACACAAAAGAAAACTTGACCCATGCAAATTGCTGTGACAGGTGTGTATGATCACGCTCTGCTGATACAAGGTCACTTTAAGTACAACAAAAACGTAACGAGTTTCAGCTAAATACAATTGCCAACAGAATCAAACTCACTTTTTTCTCTGCTAGATTTGATTTTGGATTTATGGTGGGGCGTGGGCCTTATTCAGACAGCGTAACTCAGTTGGATTGCACGCCAAAATGTTTCAGCTTACACTTTATTACAAGTCAATCACCGCTTGCAACAGATGCAGATCAGTGATGGCAAATCTTTTTAATTGAGTCACCCATGAGATGTTAATCTGGAGAAAAACAACAGTGGGTCATACATTTAACGATATGCTATTAGTGGGTCATAGATTTCAACAATTTTGCTGCTGAAGATCCGAATAAAGGTTTTCATTTCTATCTCGGCCCAAATTGTGGGGCTAAATTTTTAAAAAGAAAAAAGATCCTCTCCGTGAAAATTTTAGCAGACTGATACTGTGATAACGAAACTACAAGTGAGTTGCTGAAATAGCAGTGACGGGCTGGTGCCTGCTATTTATCTACTTAGTTCAGTTATTGCAAGTAGCAAACCTAATAATTTCCAACGCCTATGCGGGTTGACCTACTCAAATTTTTCTATTTAATTCCTCTTTACGATGTTTCTTACGGCAACTATCGGTGGGCTTGATAATTTCGTATTTTAATTTACCAATACGCGCTTTTTTCAACATTGCTCAGATTGTAGCTCTGTTGTTTAAAGTTGTGCCATCACACCTGCACAAAAATAGATTTTGCACTTAACATTAGGTGATTTAAATAACTGTACAACCGCTTCGAAAATGTATTACCGTATTTGCCGGTGTATAAGTCGACCTTTTTCGATCAAAAATCGACCTAAAAAAATCGACCTCGACTTATACACCGAGTCATGAAATTATACAAAGGATATATCATAAAATCGTAAATTTCCGTCGAATTTTAGGGGGTCGACTTATACAACGAGTCGACTTATACACCGGCAAATACGGTAGTTACAGCGAACGCCTCGTGTGCGGTAGGTCGGTGGTTTCAATATCAACCGCCTTACCGACAGACTTATTAATTGAGAGCGTTCGCTTCGCAGTCGGTAGACCTGGGGTTCATTCCCTAAGTCGAGTCATACCAAAAGACTTTAAAAAATGGTATTCACACCTTCCCTAATTGGCGCTCAGCATAAAAAAGGGATAGTGTGGAGAACAAGCCGGCAAGCTTGCTTGTTGTGTTCTTGGGCAAGACACTTAACGGGACGCCTCCACCTTTATGTGACAGACAGGTGGCCTACCCGTACTTCACCGGATTACAGTTGTGAAGTTGCTAAGCCAGTATGTCGTAAAAGACGACTCTTGGGTACCCACCAGTGGCAGGCCGCCTTGTTGGTGGTGGGGCTACCAGTCACTCAAGACTGGTTCGAAATGGGCTGCCATCTTTCCCCTAGCCTAATTTCAATTAGTTTGACGGCATGAACCTGAATTGCCGTTCATGTACAAAATTATATGCATAAACACAGAGGTGATAACGAAATAATTTCAATAAGCTTGTTTTCTAGTTGCAAGCTCCTTAGCCTACTTGGGTAGTTTTATTTGATGCCACTT
The DNA here is from genome assembly GCA_963675345.1 of Trididemnum clinides. NCBI lineage: Eukaryota > Metazoa > Chordata > Ascidiacea > Aplousobranchia > Didemnidae > Trididemnum > Trididemnum clinides. Next base: position 31,775,423 of record OY776290.1, on the reverse strand, counting down.
ATACTCTTACTTGAGGTAATCTCAAAAAGGAAGTAAAGCTACATGAATAGTTAAAATTTTTGTTTAAACAGACGCTAAAAATTCAATTTATGTTGAATCGGAATGCTAGTATGAAAAAGCTTTAAATCCAAATTTTCATGTTCTGCAAATCATGTTTTGAAATTGGCCATTTTTGATTCGGATTTTCAAAACGAACAGATAGACCAACCAAGAAAGTTACGGTGAGTTAATATTAGTGGGTCGTGTCGTCAGAACTTTTAATTTGAAAAGTTTTTAACGCAAAAATTAAATGTAAATATTTTCCCGAAGTTTAATTTTTTTTGAAGTTTGGTTTATGTTTCTGAGGATAGCTCTAAGACTAATTTGTATGTAAACCAGCTACTGTTCTAGTTAAGCAAGCAGTCAAAAGGGCAAAAAGACCAATTCCTCTCCCGAAAGATTTGCAAAAGCTTTTTTTTGCTGAATTCTTTTGTGCTCTCTAAAAAAGTAATCGGGCAGAGATAACTTCGGCAATTTTTTTAAAATTTGCCTTATGTCACTTATTGTTACCAAGATTTTGGAAGTTCTCTCAAAATAATAAGAAAAAGTTCATTACCAAAAATGTAGGCCTAATTCAAGATATGAAATTTTGTCTCTTCTTCATTGAAAGTTTTTGCTGGCTGGACCATTTGGCTCTAGCTTACGAGATATATTTTTTTTTACTTAGGAATTAAAAAAACATTGGTTTCATCTTATCGTTCCATGTTTTAACGACTGTCAATCTTTAACAAACCTTCTATCAAAACCATGAGATAAAAATAAAAAAATATAATCAAATTCACTAACAAGAGATATAAGTAATCACTAGAATAACTAGGCCAACCTGTCTGTACTATGAATGGCATATGTAGTATAAAAGCTTGTACGATTCTCATTGACGTACGTGCCCTGAAGAAATGTTATAAATCAAAACAATTTTGTCGGCATCAGTCATACTGTGTCTGCACTACGTTGTATCATCTATGTCTATATATCTCAATTCATTTTGCACCTAGCCTTGTAGGAAAGAAAAAAATCAGTATTCACTCTCCTTCCAATATAATTTGTGTCAACCCAGACGGATTCAAAAGAGTTACACCAAAACAAAAAGTTTCTCCTAAAATGTCTTGAACCTAAACTAGGCAATCCTTTTCGAAAATTTTTTAGAAATAGTATCACGCTCTAACGCATGGGCGTCCAGTCTTTCTGAGCAAAGGGCACCATCAGCTTTTCACAAATTTTCGCGAGACAAAACTTAGTACCTTGGCGACAGTAGTACATCATGGCTTATGTGGTTGGGATTGCGAAGGAGGACACTAGAGGTCGGTAAAGAATAAATAAAGAGTGTTTATATATGTCATGTCTGGTTGTGGTGAGTTGTAATATAGCGCAATGAAAACATAAAGCTTGTCGACAAGTTCAGACTTGTTGAAAATTGCCAAATCATTCTACTTATAAGCTCATAAAGCGGCTTTTGTCATCAGCATATTCACTTTAAAAAATGGTAATTTACAAGTTTGACGAATATGATGAAGTCTTCACTACAAAATTAAGCTTGTTAGGACATGTGAAAAATTCACAAGATGAGAAAAAGAGTTACGAATGTGAGTTATGCAGGAAGGTTTTCTGGCGAGTAGAAAAGTCACGTCAGCATGAGGCAGCTACACACTTTTGGTCAACTGAAGTTTAGTGTTTGAAATTCCACAAAACGTTAAAAGCTGAACCTGAAAAGACACCTATGTAAGCTTAATATTTTGGATAATGATACTGTTTCTTTTGCTGGTTCAAATGAAACAGCTCCATATGATGTTGCACCTCAAATTTTACATAGACAACTGAGTTGTTTTTTGATGAAGATCCACTAGTTGATAAACCACCAACCAAAAAAAGAAAATGTTTGGTAATTCAAATTTGACAAACAATCCCCTTAATGATGATTTGAAGGAGCCTAAACACAAGAGCTTCAAAAACTAATGCGCTAATGAATTGGGACTAAATGAAGACATAGAAAGAAATGGAAATGACCAATCAATCGAATTTGATCCCAAAACATAAGCTTTTATGCCGAAATATTAGAGAAGTATTCGAAACTTTACAAAAAAAAGGAAAAGTTTAAAACATTTTCAATTTTTTGTGTGACAGAGATTTTAAAGATTTGGAGGAAAAAATCACCCACCGAATCAATAAATGACAAACAAGCCGATTCAAAATTAATTATAGCCTGGTATGCATATTGACACTTTTGTTGCGCAAGGAGATATCTTCGTCTTTTGAAACAATACGTTCGGTGCAAAGGGAAGTAGATTTAGGTTCAACAAAAAATTTTTTCAGTTGGGTATGGAAACCAATTTATTAACTGCAAAAAGATGTAAATCTTAGATTTACATCTTTTTGCAGAGAAATGAGTCTGAGCAGAGAAACTGCTCAGACTCATTTCTCTGCTCAGACTTCATAAGAGCAGTGTCTCTGCTCTTATGACGTCTGCAGTCTTTTCACTAACGTTCCACTCGCAGAAACCATTGAAATCTGCGCTGTTGCTCTGTATAATGGCGAACTTACTTCGCCTCCCTTTCCTCGTGCAATTTTTGTCGAGCTGATGCAAACGACTACTTCCTCCGCTGAATTCAGTTTTAATAATATAATGCACTGGCAGATAGATGGCGTTAATATGAGTTCCCCTCTTGGCCCGTCTTTTTCAAACATTTTTGTCGGCTATTACGACGCTTTGCTTTTCAAAAGAGTCAACAAACCTCTTATGTATCATTGATACGTTGATGATATCTTTGCATCTTTCAACGACAAAAACGAGTGCGATAACTTTCTCTCCCATCTAAATTCTCTCCATTATCGCTTCGTTTTACTTTCGAAAAGGAATGCAATTGGAATTTGTCGTTTTTTGACGACCTGGTGGAAAAGAACGATCACGAATTTGTTACATCTATCTACAGATAGCCGACTTTTACTAGCCAATACATTCGCTGAAATTCTTTTTGTCCCATGAAACGGAAGATCAATCTGATTTCGACTCTTGTCCACAGAGCTCTAGTCATCTGTTTGGAATCTACTCTTCAAAATGAACTTTTCAACATTCGTACAATCGTGATCAACAACGGTTTCCCTAAAGCTGTAATCAACACTGTTATAACCAAGAAAATGAATCAGTTTCGCAGACCAACACAATTAGGTCCGAAGAAATGCCCAGTTCATCTTCACTCGCCATGGCTGGGAAATGTTTCGATGAAGCACGAAATGCAAATTAAAACAGCCGTCGTTATTTTGCAGTTGAACCACGCATTGTCTACACCAGGGCTTCTCAAACTATGGGTCGCGACCCCATGTGGGGTCGCACAATTTAATTTTGGGGTCGCGAAACAAATTCAAGACAGATTGGCTGTATTCATCAGAATTAAAAGCTTTTGTAACCTTTACGAGAAAATTAAAAGTAGAAATGATTTTGCGGTGCATTTTTAAGGGGTAACTCCCTCTTTCACGCTTTCAGTGGTATACTACAATGTCTGCCTGACCCTTTGAGAAAAAAATCAAAAAATCAAAACAAATTTTTTATTGTTATTTCCTGTTTGCTGTAACATACTGACCGATATCGACCATGTTGACACGGCTTTAATTTGAAAATAAACTTCCTTATTTGATAAAATTTGACTCTAAAAGTTAGAAATGGGAAAACTAGGTGGAAATGATCAAGACAAAAAAATCAGGAGGAAACAGGAAAATTTGCAACAACATATCTCCACAAAAAATATAGTGTAAAATAAAATGCCATGTAGAAATACAGAAATTACGGAAAAAAAACGTTGCTAAACTTCATTTTCCGTGGTTCAAAAACTTCTAATGAAAAGAAAAATGTTTGCCTTGAGAAGATTGGTTTGGTTAAGCCGAGCCAAGCGGATTCCAATGTGAAGTGCGTAAGCTATGCAAGTTGCTTACCTCACCAGTAGTGTATTTTGAGGAAGTGCCATGTTCCCTTGCTTTGGCCTTTTCATCAGAATTTAAAAACTATTATGTTAGATACATTTGCGTCAATTCTTGACTTTATTCAAATGGCATTTAAAGACATTATTTCAAGAGCAAGCATATCTGACGTATCAGTTCATTTCTTTCATAAATCATCATGCGCAATAACCATCCCTTTAGATGCCCTTGATAAACTTTATATAATGACTATTATTTTGTTAATTTTTTTTGTTTGCTTTTCTATTTCTATTGTGTATTCTTTTTTGATACGGTATAGTTACTTTCGTGGATTGTGCGCATTTGCGTGATTTCGCCCTAAAAAAAGATACCTGAGATTTGTGATCAGTGGTGCAATTATAGAGGGAAACATCAGAGATAGCTCTCAAAGGATATGACAGAAGTAAAAAATGTAGAAGAACTAATTTTTTGTGACAAAAATATAATTCTTGCTTTAGCAAGGTTTTCGTCGTTTACCTTTGCCCTTCGAAAGAAGATCGAGTTTACACATTTTATATAATTGCTTGACAACAAGATAAAGTTTACGTAATGCTTTGCTCCCCGCTCCCCTCTCAAAACAAAGCATGCCAGTGCCTGTAATGGGACGTTTGTTGCTTAAATATCATTAACGTGTAGGCTAATCATGCAGGGGTCGCGTAGAAAATTCTTTTCTAAAGTGGGGTCGCAAAACAAAAAAGTTTGAGAAGCCCTGGTCTACACCACCTCACAGCTTCTGACAGCAGCCCAAAAGAATGTACTATCCGCTTCACATCAAAGCAACATTGTTTATCAATTTCTGTGCCACTGCGATAGTCAGTAGGTGGGTCGTACTTCTCAAAGCCTACAACAGAGGATTAAGCAGCACGTACCTAAAACCATTCTTCAAGGACTTATTTCTTAAGACCGAAGCATATTCGTCGGTTCTTGCAAGCCAATCAAAAGCTTTAAAGCTGAAACTTCTTTCTCCGCTATTGAGGAACATCTCTTACAAAACCCGATATGTTCACCTGAATACAATGATGGCAAATTTTCCATTTTTGCTCGTGGCCGTACTTCTTTTCATCTCTCCATCTTCAACATTAAGTTCTTTGATTGCGCTGTATGCTTTAATTCGGCCATAGCATGAAAAGGGACCATGTCTTTCCCCAAAGTCATACAATCTATTGCTATAGGCGTCTGTTAATCTCTTTTCATGCAAAAACGTTCCCTCTGAATTCAATTTTTCAAATTAATGCTGCTATTGTTCAATTTTGAGCTTTTCTCAAACTTGGGATTTTATTACATTTAACTTTGCCCCTAACCCAGACCTCCCTACTTTTAAATATAGACCAGTGTTTCGTACCAACAAAAAGAGCCTATCAATTACAAATATCAGTAATGAGCTTTACAATTTATGTTTGCTATCAAAATGGTAGTGGATAATTATGCCGCCTGCTGCTGTTCTTACAACATGGTAACAAGCATTGTGATGTCATTTAAGATTATGACGGAACACTGCTTTGTAAAAGGATTCAAGACCGAAACAAAATGGATGCTTAAAAACATATAAATGAATAATCGCTTATTGCACCTTGATAAAGCGTAAGATGTTGCAGAATTACTTTCGGCAAAATTAACCCATTTCTGCCCGAATTAATTTTTTGTATGATAATTTCAATTTTTAAATTTTTCTGATGTTGGCTCAACATAATTGATTAAAAAGATGCATCAGTTTACCTATCCCTGCAATAGTATTGCTAGAACACGATATGCCATTTCCAATGACCTTGTTTAGACTTTTCTCACTTTAGAGAAATGTATGATGCAATATTGTATCATGTTGTTACTGTGCCATATATGTACCGCTGAGCTGAAATGGGTTAACGTTTCTTAAAACTCAATCGATTAAAAAAACATTATGGGCGGGTATGTAGATTTTTCGTCATCAGCACTGCTGGGAATCGAACCGACATTGCTGCTCGCCCTTGTAAGCGACAACCCCACTTGACCATCCAACAGGCCAAACCGACGCGATGGCGTAGTGGTTAAAGCGTCTGCTTCGCAGTCGGTAGACCTGGGGTTCATTCCCCTTGTCGAGTCATACCAAAAGACTTTAAAAAATGGTATCTATAGCTTCCCTGTTTGGCGCTCGGCATTTATGGGAGGTTGTGGAGAACAAGCCGGCAAGTTCGCTTGTTGTGTCCTTGGGCAAGGCACTTAACGGGATGCCCCCGCCTTTATGTGGAAGACAGGTGGCCCATAAACCTCGAAAAAGGCAACTCCCAAGCGAGTGCGGACTTCCCGTCCAAAGTATAGCGATACAATTCGCTTTCTCGTGAATGGAGGATAAAAATGGCAAATAAAACAAAACAAAAAAACAAGGTATGCATAGCCCCTACATGTCTCTTAAGTTTATCGCGTGTGAGCATCGTCTTATTAGCCCAGTTATCACCATGGGCGTTCATAAACTAAACAGACTTTTATCCCTTTTAATTCAGCATGTGCTTGAAAGCATATCAGAGTTGTAGGAGGGCGCCATGGTAATTAATATGTATTTCCAGGGTTAGCTATTAAAAGCTAGGACTGCTACTTGCGACTTTTTCGTTACTGTAGGCGAAATTGTATGAGCTGACGCCTCCGTTTGCGCGCATGTTGCTTGGACCTGACCCAATCACAACCATGCAAAGAGCAAACTAACCCGAATGAAGCACTCATAGTTAAGTTATTGCAATAGCAGGGCCTCTATTTGATAATGTCAAAGTCAAAATGTGAAATTAGCTGAGTGCACCAACCTCAGCCAATCGCAAAGGAAATTGCTTCAACATAAAGATGATATTTAGCTCGACACTCATATATTGTTGCAAAAGATTAAACAGAACCATCATTATTCTCATCCTTTTTTCTTGGGGAATCACCAAGTCTTTTGCTTGGAGTTGGCTACATATTTAATATTTTAGAGACTTGATTTTTTGATGAATCTTTTTGAATATTATAATTGATATTGCAAAAGATCCATGCTATCGAGAAAGAATAAACAAAATGTTCCAAAGTACTTAGGTGTTCTAGAAATTGTAATTTTGTGAAATGCAGGCACCGAAATTATGTGTGTTTTTAACTGGTAGGCTACGCTACATTTCTTAAACGTTTAGAGACTTCATTTTTCAACAAATGTTTTTAAAAACGTAGACAGACAATGCCAAGGAACCATGCTTGTGAGGAAAAGTAGTCAAAACGTTCCAAATAACTAACTTTGTCTGACAATGGCAAGTTTATTAAGTCCACTAGGATAACAGTTCAACTAAAAATGAAACATGACGTATGGCAACCGATTTTTAATCAGCCATTATAAACTAATCGCTAGACCTAATTAATTGAAGTCACATTTTGCTGGAAAGTAAATTTCCCAAGCTTTCCAAGGACAGTAATTGTTAGTAGCTTATCCTAAGTTTTATGTGTCAAACTAACCCGATTCTACTCAGCTTACCGCGTTTGCAAAGAAATAAAAAGTTACATTACCGGTAGTAAAGTTTAATTTTTTAGTGAAAAAGGAAACACTAAAGACACATATCACATAATATCAAAAAATGCCTTAAAATAACCTTTAATTTGGCGAAACAAATGAGAAAATCGGTCGAGAAATGAAGTCACAAATCAGTCTTCAATAAACTAATTTCATACCAATGTCGCAATCTTTAAAAAAAATCATCATATTATGTTCTCTGGCAGCAAAACACTCTTTGTCGTGCCAAACTGCATTATGATATCATTAAGCGAGTCTTATGCGCGAGAAAAAGCTAAAAAGCCCGTTTAGAAGGCTTGAAATGCTTAAATAAAGAATTGCTCGTTGCATTGTCAACTGAACTAGATTTGTTGTGGAGTTGTTTTTATCCAAAGTGCGTTATTGATATCGGCTAAAAATGTGTTTGATCGCCTTTCTATGACCAGTAGTTATTGAGAAAATACAGTCAACAAATTGTGTAATGAAATGTTGATTGTGACGTCATCTTTGACCCCAAAAAGGATGAAAGTTTTTGTGAAGTGATAGGATGGAATGATAGCTTTCGTTTGAACACACAACGGTTTTGCTTTGTCAAATGTAAATTTAAAAAATTTATCTTTAACCAGTTAAGTGCATAGTTTTCTTTTCGCTGGTGGACCGTACAGTGAGTACGGTAATTATTTTAAGCAGTTTTGGGTGGATAAATTCAGTCGTCTCTCACGTTTTACCTGCTGGAGTTAGAACAAAACAGTCTGTTAGTAATTTGTTCAGTATGATTTTCTTTTTCTAAAAATGCAAATATTGACTTGACGTAATAACTATGACGTCACTGATGACGTCATAGCTAATATTTTTCTGTTATTTTAACGGTTTTCAACCACTTTTAAGCATGAGAACAATCGTCTTTTTCTATCGGCTTATTCCCGATTAGCGGTCGCCACAGCAGATACCTCCATTTTTGTGACATGGCAGATGTTTTTCCTGCCACCAACCCTCTCTTTAGAGCAGTGGTTCCCAACCTTTGTAATGGGCCGCACCCCTAAAATATCTTGATATGTTCTCGCACTCCTAAAGTATTTTAACATGTGACGAATTATAACATGTCCCGGGCCAAGATGTGGGCCAATTTTGGATTCTCGGCTGAAATTGCATGGGATGACCGTTTTTTTAGATCAACACAAAAATCTGAATGACCATCTTGCCCCCCTGGTTGGGAACCTCTGCTCTAACCACTATACCATCGCGTCGGTAAAACATGAGAACAATAGAAACGTGAAACAAATCACGACTACATCAACAAAAGTGTATTGCTTTAAAAGTTATAAATTGATATTTAACATAAACAAACAATCAGAAGTTATGAATGCTGAATATAGCTGATAAAAATAGTGATTTCAAGTTTTCAGAAAAATGGAAGCTTAAGAAAAACGTTGAATTATTTTGATTAAAATCACAAAAGTACAGATTATCAAAATACAGAGATCAAGTATCAATGCATTTAACATGGTGATGAGATAACTCGTCACTCCCATAATATCAAGATACCGCATCTATGTAGTACAACGTGGTAAGAACCTGCTATCACGAGATATCTCCTCATACGCAATGTAAGAGGGAGTTTCCCATGACGAGATATCTCGTCATACGCACTTAACTGATTAATTATGACGTCGTGAATCCCCGTATGACACTTATCCCGAGGTGGTAATCAATCGTGCCAAGTTTGATGTTTGTACACTCAGCAGTTTCAGAGGAATCAAAGCGTACGTACGTATAGACAGAATCGCGCTTTATATATTAGATAGTGCACTCAATTAACTGGGAAGGGTTGAGCATCATTTTCGTAAATCTGGTTATTTTTATTGAAACTAAAATTCACTTTCTGTGAAGTTGATGCTGCAAAAAGCGTAGAGCTAGTTCTTAGTTTCGATGCTAATTCATTGTAGGCTACACTCGACTCTCGTTTTTCCGGACTAGATGGTGCAGGAACCTGTCCTGGTAATGAAAAAGTCTGGATAACCCAAATATGTTTATGTAAGCCAAATAAATTGAAATAACCGTCCTTAACAAAAATATGATGCATTTACCCTATTTACAGGATTAAGAAAACTTGTTATTCTTGGTCCATGGCCTCAGTATCTGAAAGACTTTCTGACAGAACACAATGATTACGAGCGTCAGTAGCCATCTACCAGAGGTTGGCACTTCCGCAAATATTTGCGGTGAAAAAACTGAAATTTACCGTAAATCTGCAAAGCAATAGGCAGTGTTGCCTGTTCCGCGGTAAAACCGCTTGGAAGTGGACGCTCGTATTTTCTGGGTTGGTGGTTAACGTCCGGGTGTTGATGACCTTTTTTTGGAGGTCAACGTCTGGGCGACGGCAAAATTTGACCTCCAAAAAATAAAGGTCATCACGAGGACAAAATAACAGTAAATATTTGCGGTCAAAGTTTGCGGAAGTGCAATGTGCATTTGCGGTTGCGGAAGTGCGAAAAGTTACCGCAAGCCTATTGCAAACTGGCGAATTTTTGGTTGCGGAACACCTCTTGCAGTTTTGCGGAATTGAGTGTAAATTTTCGGTGCCCAGCACTGCCATCTATCTGGCAATTCAACAATTCAGAGTTATGGTTTGTATTAATCAAAATTTAATATCAAGTACCACCATTGTTTAACACGAGTTTAAATTGACGATGAACTCTCATGGTCCAAGTCATATAAAACAAGTTGCTTTAAGATTGTCCAAATGCAGTTGAATAATATACAATTATGAAATTACACGAACTAGAAAACACTACCGTACTATTATACAGCTTTGGCTACTCACATATTTACTATGGTCTCACGATTTGGGGAACAACAGCAACATGGATTTTACACAGGATATAAATCATACACAACAACATAATAGGAATCATTACTTGAAGTAAAAAAAATTTTCACATTGCAAAACTGCACAAGTCTTCATTATTAAAGCTCTAAGATGATTACAAACTTAAAGAAGGGAAGCTTAAGAACAGAGTAGTTATCGATTAAAAAAACATTCCCAGCTTCGCTGGGAATTAAAGCATATATCGCATCAAGCTCACTGTAGTGAGCGTGCACTATACAGTATATAAGCTTAAAATTAACAGTATAAATTGATAGGACCGATGGTGGAGTGGTATAAACCGCATGAAGCAATTCATGTGATCGTCGCTTCCATACCTGAGTCTACCTGAAGTGTTGTAATAAGAACGAAGCCGGTCGTGAAAGCGGTATTGATTGCAGTTAGCCTATATGCCTTAATATTAAATAATTAAATTAATAGTTAAACCAAATTACCCATCACAAAATAAACAACTAGAGTTTGCAGATAATTGTACCGCACTAAATTCCAAAGTACATCAAGTAATGACAACCATTGGTAACATTGTTAAGCGACAATGGAACGTGAAATGGGTCCCAAATCAACGAACAGCTGCATACTTCACTAAGGAAAAACGGCATCTGCTGTTACATATTTTGGTGTAACTTTCTAAAATTATGCTCTATTTCAAATTTTTTCTTTATTTTAAAGCTGAAGCTCGTGGAAAATGAATAAGCTAAACATTATAAAAATCAAATAATATTTGCATGTGAAAAATGGTCTTTGAAGTGGATTGTCGCTTGTTTTAAGCACGATTCTTCTGCTCATTAATTGGCTTTATAGTTCTGCTGCTGAAGCTAAGCGAAAATTAGTTTTTTGAGTTATTATTCGGTGTACAAGTAATCGAATTAAAGAGTTTTCTTTTTTTCTGGCCAAGATCAGTCAAATAAATTCAGAAATTTTCATACAACTTGTGAATAGTGTAATTTTTTAGAACGCTTGCTAAACTCTCTTTAGGCCAGCGCATATTTTCCTCTCTACTGGTAAAATATACAGTAATTTAATTAAAACTTGAAAGCACAACAAACGTTTGGTCAGCAGGCTAGTTAGCGGCATTAGCGATTGCTGGCGAAATGTCGTTATGGTAAATTTTTAAATAAATTTTACCAGTAGCTTGAAGCGTTATATTTGCAGCATTTCTACGCCCGGTTATGTAGAGTTTAAGGTGGGCTATACTTTTTTCTATTATGCTTGCTCGGTAGCGGTAATGAGCAATGGTGGGGTGCTGTTTAAGGCTTTTGTTTCCAGTGTTGCGGCGGTGCCTGTAACTTGTAGACCTACCGATCACCTCTGAGCTCTTCGACGAACAAATCTTTTTTTTTGTATTGTCCATGTTTATCCTCCATTTACGAGAAAGCGAATTGTATCGTTATATTTTGGATGGGATGTCGGCACTCGCTTGGGAGTTGCCTTTTCGAAGGTGTCTGGGTCACTTGTCTTCCTCATTAAGGGTGTAGCGTCCCGTTAAGTGGCTTGCCCAAGAACACAAGCGAACTTGCCGGCTTGTTCTTCACAACCTTTCCTAAATGCCGAGCGCCAAGCAGTGAAGCTGTGGATACCATTTTTAAGTCTTTTGGTATGACTCGACAAGGGGAATTGACCTCAAGACTACCGACTGCGAAACAGATGCTCTAACTACTACACCATCGCGTCGGTCAATCCTCCTAAAAAACTTGTGCTCCCTTGTCACACTCGCTGCATCCTCTATACCTTTGATGCAATTGCTACAGCTTTTTCTTGAATTTTTATTTCTGCACAGCTGAGAACTTCTTTAGCAGAGCCTGCGGTCTCCCAACTCTGGAATCTACTAATCTCTCCTAAGAAGCTGTCGTCGCGATTCGGAGTCCTTGGCAAATTTTCTTTGGTAACTCCAGCTTTTCATAGGACCTTTGGGCTGAGCTGGAGAAATTATAATAATTGTTAGTTATGCCCCATCCCGAAAAGAAATCGGGTGACGACGTCACCACCTCAACGGTTTCAAAGTTACCATCTCTGCTTCCACATGCATTTTCATCGCAAAAACTCCGATCAAGAAGAGAATATTGATGCAAAATTGCACATTGCAGTGCCTACCAAAGCAATGAACTCAGGATAAATCAGTTCTGTATTGTAGAAAGCTACGATGCCGTAATAACAAACTTGCAAATTTAAAGCCTTCGAGGTATTTTGGTACGTAGCTGTTATACCAAAATATTTTTTTATGCTGAACATTTACACAATGAAACTTCCATTTCACAATTCGGCCACACATTTGTACAATTTAGGCCTACAGGAATCAAATTCCAATGTCACTCAAGAGGTTTTCACAACGACCTCTTTAAGGTTTTTAATTACTAATGCAGAACCTTTTACCAGTAGTCATATAAACTGCGAGTTGGAATTCCAATTTCCAGATATCATTGCCCATTAACGAAGTCACTTTCCAAAGGAAATGGTCTGACTTTTCCACTTCAAGCAGAAACCACATATTAAAACTCTTTTAACACCTGAAAAGCGAGAAGCACTTTTTCCCGCAAACTGCATTTCTTAGTTAAAATTGGAATTGATTGCAAGGCATGAATATGCAAAGGCAAATGCCTTTTCAAAATTTTCGCATCGACAAGGTGGCAATTAGAAATGATATGATTTTGATTGGACACTTTCAACATTAAAAAATCTAAAGGGTTAAGGATATTCATCATTTTCAAGCTGTTTGAGCGAAATACTACTTCAGTATTATTTAACAAATGTAGCACTTTACATGACGGATGACAAAGAAAATCCGTAAGATAAGGTATTGACACTGATGATATTCTCGAGATTACCTTTGCAACCATACGACTTTTAAACGAGTATACATAGATTCGAAAAATTGCCTAGAGGAAACGTGCCGCACACGAATAGTTTTAATACAAGTATTGCAAGCAAGTGTTTTTGATTTTTTAAAAACAGCCCATCCAGCAAGATAGTACACACCTGATAATTTTACAAACATTGAAAGCCGTATAAGATGCTTACTCAACTACAGATCAAGGAATGCCTAATGCACAGTCGTCCTCGCTTATCACATCATCACCATTATTTTGCTTAATAAAATCTAACAACATTAGATTATCGTCTTGTTCGTAATTAGACGAGTTTGGCATCATCTTGAAATGACCAAGGCACACCAAGCGTAGTGCTTGACGAAACGTAATGGTATGTGAATGGAGACAACTTGACCCCTGATTTGAGAAAATATATTTTCAAGAGCATCCTAGGTAAACCACACTGTTAAAATGAATTTATTATCTGGACTACTGAGTAACTCTTGAGCTACGCAAATCATACTACTGGTGCTAAGTTTCACTGCTGTTTACACCAGTTTTCAGCTTTTTTTCGGAAAGTTCATGCCATCAACCACAAGTAATACCTCCAACAAAAACATCAAGTTAAAGGCATATCAAATTTTGTTGTAACCTTTTTGCCATACAGCATAATACATGAGTGGCAGGGACAGGGACAGTATGTTTTTTCTCTGCTTCATTTGCACCACTAAGTTCAGCAGAAACATTTCCGACAAACTACCAGGAATCATATTGGAGTTCTTGAGATATTTGCACTTCGTCTAGCGCCAAACAGCAATATCTATCAGTTGCTGAATAATGAGACATCTTTATTGCCATCCAATCCAGAATGACATAGAGCAATCCAGGGTATAATTTAATGCTTTGTTGATGCCGACTCTCGGTTCTATAACTAGGCAATGGAAAAGAAATAACTTTCCTCAGATATTTACAACTGCAAAAAAAAGAAACAAGTAAACAAATTTTGCAAAAACAATTTACAAAATTGATGTAATTACAAAAAGCTATAATTGGTCTTTACTATGTATTAGATTATATCTATGCAACAACATACCTTTATAGTCTAAAAGAGAAGAATTATTGAAGACACTAAATAAAACTATAATATGTACATGGTTTACCAGCGTTCCTCAAAGTTTTTTACTGCAACTTAAAATTGTTTAAAAACACAGTTTCCAGCAAGGAATTCGACCATACAAAATATAGTTATAAGCATGTAAATAGATATTAAAATAACAAAAACATACTCGCAACCCATCGGCAAAGTCTTTATGACACTTACATTTGAGTTGTGGCTCCCAGTTTCAGAAACTATGCACTACGCCATTATGTCACGAATGAAGTTTAGGCTTTGTTTATACTCTACATTGTCAACTCATCTTCGCACACCTGCAGCACATCTCAGTTGCAAAACAGTTTTTAATGTCTTGTGAAGCCACTGACCAACATAGCCTGCCTTACTTTTGAGCATCTCTAACTGATCTTTACATTATTCTCCAGATATTTTACTTTTCTTGGGTTCCTTTCACTTAATATGAATAAAAAATAAATCAACATTGCTGTTTGATTCCCTTTTCATAAATTTATCGAATCGATAGTGCTACAGTTACTAAGTGTACCTTGACTGATAGCGCATTAGAAACATTAGAAACTACTGCTCTGAGGTCATGTAATGTTAAGTAGATTCTATCTAAAGTAGTAACTGAGGAAAATACTGGTCAGTGTTAAGTAAATTCATAACAAACAATACACAAAAATGCTCATTCGTGATCATGCATTGCTTGCATGACCATAACTATTGCTTGCAAGTCACACAAAATGCATATTATCATAGCAATTCATATTTTAACTATAGTCATACAATTTTCAATAAACTAACTTCATTTCTCATTCTTCTTAATTCCACTTCAAGGTTGAAGCACTTGTGGCATGCTTCAAAGCAGGGATGTGGAAGCGGTTATTTTTCAAACGCTTCCGCTTCCACCAACAAAAATTGAAAAAACGACCGTTAACAATTTTTTTTAACTTTTGTGGGTCTTTAGCCTGCTTTCTCCTACACTTTATCATTTTGAGAAGACAAAATATTTCATTTATTGCTGTTACTTTACCTACTTCGCTTGAGCTTATTGTTCCGAACTACTCTGTGTTTGCTTATCTTAGATATTGGAGCTCGTGTTGAATGTAGAACAGTACTTTTCAATCTTTTAGTCATCGTGGAGTCCCTAATGTACTTTCGCGTTTGTCACGGAACTCCCACTAACAAAATTTAGAAATCACGAACTGCTTGCAAGAAAATAAAATATTTCGCTACTACAATCCAAAAAGTAATTAAACACTTCAACAAATAGACAGTTATTACAAGTTCATTCACTACTTACAACTACTTTTACAACAGTTAACCTAATGCTTCTCAGATCGAAATCGTAGGACCACATATCACAGCTCTCGACAATAACCTGTCGTCACAACAACGAATTACACCGTATAGCGTTGATTTTCCCTCTCTATTCTCAATTAACTTTGACTTTGAGTTAACTTTAACTCTAATCATCATTACCTTCTGTCCGTCCCCAAACACGTATTGACTCCGATCTTTTTGGATAGTGAAGTGCGAAATTTCTGTCGTATATATAGTATGTACATGTAAAGCGAGCAAAATTGAACTGCACCAATCAACAGCTGCCTCAACGTGGTGGTGCGGTCCCCGACCCCGTTTGGGTTGGGTCAAAATGGCTGTTGGTCTTCCCGAGGATCTCAGTTACCCTGGGCACTCCCCTCACACAAACCATTTTTCGCCGTGCAGCCCCCTGAACGACCGCAGAAGGGTAGCACGCAGCCTCTTTAAAATCGGCATGTCTTCTCCAGCCTTTCTCTTGCCCGTCTTCTCATTCTTCTCCTTCTCCTGATGAGTGGCAACGTTCATCCTAACCCTTGTCCTGTCTTTCCCTATTTAGTGCGCGCTGGAAATGTGACCTGGCGGGGTAGGTCAGTGCAATGCTGCACATGCTCTAATTAAGTTCATTTAAAGTGCTCACTACTCTCCTTTTCTAGATTCAGAACTCTTGGCAGCTCTCATTTCTAGAGCTTCCCCCCCCTGATTTTTTTTGGAGATTCTACATCTACCAGCACTGTGACTTCCTCCTTGGACTCCTCCAGCTGGTATACCTTCACTGCTCAATCTGGCCCCCATCTGCTAATGCATCACCCCACCCTCACTTTCAAACTTCTTATCCTTTTTTCGCCCACTTTGTATCTTCTCCCTCTGCACCCTCACTACCGCTTCATGCTCCTGACTGTTTCTCTTTACCTCCTGCTTTCTCTTTCCCTCCCTAACTCTCTTAGGGTTCTTCAATGGAATGCTGGGGGTCTCCGAGCCAGGAGAACTAAACTAATACACTTTCTTTCGTCTCATCCCGTTGACCTCATTTATATCCAGGAATCTAACCTCAATTTATCTTCTTCTTTCTGGATCCCTGGATTCTCTGCTCTGCAATCCCATGGCTCCCACTCCCGATCTGGTATTTTTTCTACTGATGTCGCAAATGCTAGCGGCGGCGTCATCATTATCGTCAAGCAGGGCTCATTCTTCTCTGAGCTTTCTACCTCCTCTTTTTCTTCGCTTGGCCCCTACTCTGATTATGCAGAGGTCAACATCTCTCTAAACGGCTCCTCCTCGCTCTCATTTCTAAATGTTTATGCTCCCCCCATTCGTTCTTCTCCGAAGGATAGCAGAACCAATTTCTTTTCTCCCTCCATTCTTCCCTCCTATGTGGAAGCGGAAGCAGTGGATTTTTCGCACTTCCGCTTCCACAGAAAAAGTATTGCTTCCACCGCTTCCGCTTCCAGCTTCCGCTTCCACATTCCTGCTTCAAAGGTGACATTATCATTAGCTACTTCAATTTCATCAAAATCACTTTCACAGACATTGCCTGTAGCATATGTTTGATCACCACATTTATAGCCTAAATAAAGATGCTTAGCAAAAATGACATATAAATTATAAAATCAACTTAAATTGTTGTAAACATGTTATATAACACCGCAACAAATATACATGATACTTACGCAATACACTTTGTAAAATAGTCAATACATGTGGTTTAAACATACTGACATAGTTTGGAATGTGCACATTCAACATCATCATCCGTCACTTTTCGCAATAATCTTCTTTTCCCATGCAATGTTTAGGAGGGTTAAGAAGATTAAACAGAAATAAAGTGGCATCACTTTTAAAAATTTTTCGTAATCCATTTCTTTGTTGCTTTAATATAAATTGGCTTTATTCACAATGTTTGTGCAAAGATAACAATTACGGTGCTTTTATAACAAGATTAAGGCTTTCAGCATTTAAAAAAAACCTTAACTCTAATTACTTGTGTAGCAATCTCAGCAACTTCAACTACAAACTACAGACAGAAAGTCAACAACAACACCTGGCTTTATATATGGAATGCCATCTACGTTCAGTCGCTATCATGATAGAAGTGACTAGTCGGCACATGGAGTGCACTTATTTTAACCTGAATTCCGGTCAGATGCCTGCCGTGGCACTACAATGGTGACCCCACGAAGAAGCTACATCTCCCTCAATGTTGTTGGGCGGCAGCGTCTTCAGTCAAGCAAGTTTGCAGTCTTCAGTCAAACAGCATAAGCCATCGTCGAGCCCTAACGTCAAGACTGCCTTCCATTGAAGTCTTGGCGGGAATCTCACTTACTTCGCCGGCAAATCTTACTCTCTCTCAACGTTGGTGGGGAAGGCATGTTGCGACCTCAGCAACCTCTTCCCTTCCTTCGCACGTCTCCGCTAGCTCCGCGTGCTTGAGAAGGGGAGTTGTGTAGCAACTTCAACCACAAACAGAAAGCCGACAACAAAACTTGGCTTTATATATGGATCGCCTTCTACGTTCAGTAGCTATCATGCTAGAAGTGACTAGTTTCCACGGAGTGCACTCATTTCAACTTGAATTACAGCAGGATGCCTGTCGTTGGGCTACAATTCAAGTTAAAATGAGTGCACTCCATGGAAACTAGTCACTTCTATCATGATAGCTACTGAACGTAGAAGGCGATTCATATAAAAAGCCAAGTGTTGTTGCTGACTTTCTGTTTGTGGTTGAAGTTGCTGAGGTTACTGCACTTGCAACAGCTTAGTGCAAAATTAAATAATTGATGCCAATTTTCACATTCAATCAACTTGCCCAACAATACATTTGGTGCACATTTGAATTTTTGAAACAAGAAATAAAAGATTCAAAATTTGGATCACAGCACTTAAATCCTTACCTCACAAAGCTTACTTCCACTGGATGGTTTCCACTTACCACGTCGGCAAGTTATCAGCCACCTTATACTCCTTTCTTTGTTGGATGGAAATCTATATAGCTTTGTCTCTCTTTCTAGTGCTACTGGAACAGTTAGATGCAGTACAACCAACCACCACCAATCAAGAAGGCTACTACTGGTATATCACGCAAATATTTTCTATCAATGTAATAAACAGCTTAGCTATACCACCTAATCTGGCCGTCTTCCATCTCAAAACGTTGTGCTACAGTTATTTTCAACAAAAGAAACAAGCTAGGCATTCCAACAATAACTTAAACTCAACTTTCAATTCACTTCTTTTACTGAGTACAATCGCTTGGGACCAGAGGTGGACAAAGTCAAAAATTTTGAATCAGACTCGTAATCCTAATCTGACAAATGCAATTCCGAATCCAACTCCGACTCCTAACAAATCAAAAATTATAACCCGAATCCGGCTTCGAATCCTGAAAGTCAAAAATTTCCATATTTGCTTCTGATGCTCAGGGATACCTAAACATTTCTACTGATGCAATAAATTAACTTCTCTTTCTAACCAAGTTATAAAATCAAAATCAAAATCCGAAAATTCAAAAATTTACAATCCGAATCCTACAAACAAACCGGATTATCCTGATTTTAAACTCTGGCTCCGGATCCGATGTACACCTCTGCTTTGAACCCAATTTAACTTCCATGTGTCATGCATCACTGACTTTGTCTTACTCGTATTTTTCAAGTGACTTTGCTAAATCAGGGTTGCTGATATAAACAAACGTAATGTTGCCAATTAATTTCCAATACAGCTAAACAGCAAAAAGGCTGATCACAAACATGCAGACCTGGGCACCGCAAATTTACGCTCAATTCGGCAACCACAAATTCCGCAAAACTGCAAGAGGTGTTCCGCAACTGCAAATCCGCAAGTTTGCGATAGGTTTGCGGTAACTTTTCCCACTTCCGCAACCGCAAATGCACATTGCACTTCCGCAAACTTAGACCGCAATATTTACTGTTATCTTGCCTTGGTGATGACTTTTTTTATTTTTAGAGGCCAAATTCTGCCGTCGACCAGACGTTGATCTCCAAAAAGAAAAAAGAAAAAAGGTCATCAACTCCCAGACG
The DNA here is from genome assembly GCA_963675345.1 of Trididemnum clinides. NCBI lineage: Eukaryota > Metazoa > Chordata > Ascidiacea > Aplousobranchia > Didemnidae > Trididemnum > Trididemnum clinides. The sequence continues at coordinate 31,755,796 of OY776290.1, read as the reverse complement.
TTCACCTTCCGCCCAGAAAATCAGAGCATCCACTTTTTCCAAGCGGTTTTACCGCGGATCAGCCAACACTGCCTATTGATTTGCGGATTTGCGGTAATTTTCAGTTTTTCACCGCAAATCCGCAATTAGAAACTGGAGTCCGCAATTTGCGGATTTGCAGATTTGCGGACCGATTTGCGGAAGTGCCCACCTCTGCAAACATGAAATATGGTTACTACAGTTGGGATAAATAACGATTGCGCATTTCCGTTTTTACGTAATTAATCACAAAAACGCAATGGTAGTCTTATTGATCGGCCTCTTCTCGTAACACCTCTAGGCCAATTTATTTTCGGTGACATTGAAACAATGGAATAGCATTCCTGGATTACGGTAAAAGGAAAATAACTTACAAAGTTTTTTATCAAACCAATACAATTCTTAATTCTTTGACAAAGATTGACAGGTCGAGTTCATGTTGCAATGCTTGACACTCTATTGAACACTCTAATGCAATGCTTAACACTTTGCAATCCATATAGGGAATAAATCTACTTCAAAAAAAAATAACAACATACAACAATGATACAAGCAGAGCAGACAAATACTTGTTTGAACTGATTAATTTGAGCAAATCGATTGATAGCATCACATCATTTCTAAACTTCTAGCAGTTATGTACTACTATAATTTTTCTTCTGGCAAATTTACTGTTTTACTGTTGTTAATTTTGTTGTATATTCGTATTTCGTTGCATGCCCGCATGTGAAACAATCTGTAACACACGTGGGTGACTGCTGACTTTGGTAAGCTTAAAGCTCATTTACAATCTCCCGATGTAGCTTTGTGATGCTGGTGGGCACCCGTTAGTGACAAACTAACGGCGCTAGTCTATCGCAAGTCAGCAAAATTTTGTCAGTACTACCACTTTCCACCTAACACTCTCAACTTTAGCGCGATAAACGCCAACGCCAGTCATTTCCGAAAACAAGGGATCGCTAATCGCTAATGTGCTAAAAGCTGTGGTTGCAAATTCAAATCTCTCTCGCGATGTTGCCATGTAAAAAGTAAGCATTATTTTTATTCAGCTTAGCTGAGAAAAAATACAAGTATACCTGTAAATAACGCTAACAAAAGTTGTAGTTGTCGCAAAAGCAACACAAAAATATTCACTAAAACAGTGCTATTTAACTAAAACAAGCATCTCAAAATCTTTATTACTAACAGTGGTGTATTAAGGACCTGAGGCAAGATTTCATAAGAGACCCATTAATTGTTTATGGTTTACCAGCCAGCTACTCCATTGGCTAGTTTTGAGTGATTTCAAGAAATACTCTCTTATAACGTCATGGAAATTCCAATATACAGCCTCTTTTTTATCTCAAAATGTTCGTCGCTGACAGTTGTGGATTTAGAAGTCTGAGGCAAGATTTCATGAGAGGCTCTTTTAGCCTATGGTTTACCAGCCAGTTCCTCCATTGGCTAATGTTGGGTAATTTCTCGAAATACTCTCTTATAACGTCATGGAAATCTTAATATACAACCTCGTTTTCAACAGCTTTCGTTTTATTGATTCTGCGTTGTTTGTGCTGTTTCTAGAGTTATATCTCATGTTTTGTGCCTTCAATTTCAAGCTTAGAAATTTCAGGATGATATAAAAAAAGAAACAGTTAAAAGATCAGGATACATTTTTTTCTTAAGACTTTTTAAGTTTTATGGCAGTTTGTAAAACCATATAAAGGATTCCCCTAAAAGAGGGAGCTGAGGCAAATGCTTCACATGACTCATTCTAAATCCACCACCGATTGCTGAGCCCAGATCATTTTAGCTTCAGGACATCTTTTCCTAATGAAAACAGGCGTTCCACTGCTGCACTTGAAATTATGGCGGAGTTGTATTTTACAAATAATTCTCTTAACGTCGTGTTGGAAAGCCACGTTGCAATCACTTTAAGATTTGTATCCCTGTTTGGAAAGTTGTCTAATAGCTTCTCACTTCTGTTGCCTTTTTATGAATTCTTAGCAAACGTTCTTCAAAAAATTCGTCTTCGAAAAATGTACTCTGGCAACCTGGTGATTTTTGAAACGTTTTGCACTTTTGAGACGATATTTTTATTTAACAGAGAGCGGACTTAATGCTAGCAGCAACTACTTTTAAAAAATTTAGTGAGGCTACCGCCACAGTATAAAAAAAGTAACGCCCGCTAATGTTGCCGCTAGTACACAACGACAATAATGGCGCTGAAGCAAGCGCTTACGCAAAGCTAGTGATACCAATAGCGGCTGCTATTTTTATTGCTGCTAGTGTCCACCACTGTTAACAAACGAATAAATTTGCATCGACACTGTTACAGAATTGGCTTCAGAATAATCAAAAAAAATTTAATTTCCGCCGCTGAACTGAACTCACGTCCTTTTTTTTCTTTTTCTTTATTTGGTATTTGGTAGCTTGAGGTTGAAATGCAAATGCAACTCTCGTGCCTAAAACCGGGCGAGATTTGCATTTGATTAGCCGGCCTCTCGCTACAAACGCTAAATAAATAGCGTTCTTTGGGTTGAAGTAGTGTTGCTTATTATTTGTTATTGCACGAAGATTCAGTTTGTTACTGTAATCAATTAAATTTTAGGAAGAAAACCCTCGGTGAATTTTTGGTCTTTCTTTTTTATTGGATATTGGAATATACTTTAACTAGAGTTTTGCATTTCAATTTCTTTTAGCTGAATTGACCACAATAAAAGAAGTTTTATACTTTGGCTGTTGTGGTGAAGAAAGAGCGAAGACTCTGGATTTTTTCCCGGGCACTTGTGGGCAAGTTTTCGTTGTCTGAAGACTCTGTAACAGACACCAACATGAAAATAAAGTGATTGAATGATGCCTGGAACAAAATGCCTTTGGAAGAGGTCAACAGTGTGTTTTCAACTCACCTTAAAAACCTCATTTCTAATTACAGCTAATTGTCTTTCACAATTTTTTGTATTATTTGCATTCAAAATTGTTGAAGAAGTCAGAGTAATTAATTCTCTTTGCGTTGCTGTTTGCTATAATGCCACGAATAGAGTTTACTTTATCTTACAAAGTTTGATGATTTTGACATAATTATTGGCCTATATTTACATCCATCTTGATTCTTGGGGGAAAAGCGTGATAATCCTACTTAAACTCTTCATAATTTTTATTTGATTGAGCATAATTTGTAATGTGCTGAATTTTGGGGTTTGTGTGGAGTATTTTTTTTTTCTTTAGTGTTTATTTGCTTTGTTGTGGTTAGTGTTATAAATTGGTTGAGAAAGGTATTACGGTATTTTTATTTCTAAGTGAATTTGATCAAAATAGCGGGAAAATAACCTCGTGTTGGTAACCAGATCACGTGACAGCAACCGCGCGTCATTTCCGTTTTGGCCTATTGAAGATGGCGTTCGCAATCAAAGGGAACAAAAGGATAGGCTATTTTATGTTGAATTGAGTATTTAGCCTAGGGGAAGCCTGCGAGGAAAACGAACTGATGTAGATGCTGTGTTGGTGTCTTTTCTTTTTTGAAAAATCTCGTAAAGAGATTTGTACCAAGTGTCAGCACAAGGAAATGAAATGTTTAGACGGCCATATTACCAGTACTTGAAAATCTAAAGGCTTTCAGCAAGCTACTGCTCTGACTGAGAATGCTCAAAGCGCTGGGGGATATAAGATTATATTTAAAAGGATATTAAGTTTGCCTTTTTCTTGTTTGTCAATACCAGGAATTTACTGAAAGACACAGACAGTATCAAGAATATTTCAATTGGATGAAGGGGTAGGCATGAAGTCAGCATATTAAAGATGGAAACCCCTGGCTCAAAGTGTTGTCTCACAGAGCAGGCTTGCTGGTTGTTCTAATTAGTACATGTCTGCGTTCATGATGTTTCGCAGTGTTTGCATTATGCAAGGTTAGCATGGTGGCCAATAATTTTTTCACATTAATTGCAATTTTCAGGAAGTGGGTATTTTGCTGTTGATGGCATTTTGCTCTTGGAGGCTATTTTGCCCTCACCATTCATGTGTGTTTTAATCACCTTACTTGCTACAACTCTGGCAGTGACACTGTTGTGAAGTAGATGTGCAGCTGCCCTGAAATGCAATGGTTATGGGTTTGAATCTTTGCAAGCATGATACGCAGTGTGCATTGTAGGGGAGCCTGGTATGTGAAGGTATAGGGAGTGAACATTGTGGGCACAATATCTCAATTTGTTCTTGATATTGAGCAGAAACGCCCAAAAGCCCCATGTTTAGTATGTTATTAAAATTGACCAATCACAAATGTCTAATGGCAAAATGTTTTAAACACCTATCTGTGCAGTGCTATTTCAACTGGTGTAAACTGAAGCAGCATAGCTTACACCCAAAGCATCAACTTTAATTCTGCCTGGTTATTGCAGTGTGCATAATTTAATTCATGTTTTTAAATATTTGTGCTGCTTCTCATTGCATTTGGTAGGCTATTCTATGTCTTAAATGTGTAGATGCAGAAAATAAGAATTTCTTTTCTACTAGGCAATGCTGATGCATCAATATATTAATGTTATGGTATCAATTGGTTTTAGATGTGGCAGGTGACTTATGAGTTCTTGGTATTTTTGCCTTAATGAGTGACTGCTTAATTTTAATTAGGCAGTGGCTATTTTGCCGTCGACGGCAATTTACCCTCAGAGACTATTTTGCAATGAGTTATTTGTGATTGGTCACTCTTAATGACGTACTAAACGTGACTTTTGGTCGTTTCTGATTGGTCAATTTTAAAAACCAATTAAAAAAATTTTACACCCCCAGGTCTCTATCCCCCACCCTGTACATTTGCATATCGGGCCTGCCCCTCCGGTGTACACTGCTTTTCTTTTAATGCCCTGCCAGCTGAGATTCAAACCCGCAACCATGGTATCTCAAGACCAGCGCACTATTCACTACACCACAGTGTCACTGGTGTAATTATAGCTAATACGGCTATATAAACACATGTGAATGATTGCAGCAAAATAGATTCCAAGGGCAAATTGCCATCGATGGCAAAATAGCCACTGCCTTCAAATTAACCCTTAAACTGTAATTACGGGTCTGGGAGGCCTGGTGAGAGAGAAAACTTGCATAGCTTTTTTATTTGTTGATGTTGAAAGCTGTTGCTCCTGAAATGCCTCAAAGAGTTCCGACTGCAAAGCTTAAAACTAGAGTTCAGTTTAAGAAATCAAAAAAGAAAAATGAAGAACATGAGAAATATGATATACCTTAAATTGTAATTATGGGCCTCCCAGGCCCAATTGTAAGCTACTGTAAGCAAAACTTTAGAATTCGATCTACATGTTGCATATTCTACATATTATATCTCAATAAGATAAGTTCTCTTCACCACTATAAAATTTTGAAGAAGAGTTCTTTTACAGGTGTTCTTTATTGGTGGCATGTGCACTGCATCAGCGTATCTCAATCTTTGCTAAAGAATGACCATACTAGTTGTTCAATACATATTTTCATGCAGCACGGTTATTTGAGTTTGACATAAGATAGGCAGAAGATAAGGATGTTATTGTTTATCACAGGTGAATATGATCTAAGATTAGGTTTCAGAAAAAGAATAAAGATGAAGTGTTGAACAGAAACATAATTCACTCATTTTTTTCCCTGTATTTTAGTACCAGGCCTCTTAGGCCCGTAATCACTGTTTGTGTCACAAAACAGTAATTACAGATTAAAGGTTAAAGTTATTTAATGAAAGATCTTTATTAATTGAAAATTTTTGTTCTACACTTGGTAAATGAATTATGGCAGTGGCTATTTTGCTCCCAATGAAAGTTTATCCTTGGAGGCTATTTTGCTGTGAAACATTTATGATTGGTCAATTTTAATGATTTATTAAACATGCGACTTTTGTTTGTTTCTGATTGGTCAATTTTAATAATGAATTAGAAAAATTTGCCCCTCAGTGTGCACACTCCCACACTTTACTCTACCCTGTACATTCACATATCAAGCCCTTCTCTCCAGTGTACACTGCCTTTGTCTAAGTGCCCTGCCAGCAAGGTTTTCAACTTGTAACCATTTTATTTTTTGGCAACTACACTATCCATGTGTCACTGCCAGAATTGTAGTAATAATGGCTATATAAACACACATGAATTGTGATGGCAAAGTAGCCACTTCCATAAATTATCAGACCCTGTCGAGTGCTGAACTTAGTTTTTTAGCCATAGACTAAGGATGGCCAACTATTTTAGTAAAATGGATCACACATGAGAACTTAATTTTAGAAAACAAAGGTAGCAGGGTAGGTCATAGATATAATTCTATGTCAATATCAAGGAGCCTGTCAAGTAAATATGTAGTTACTAGGTGTGATGAAGCTTAATTATGGCCTTAGTAGTGCCAGACTACTACTTGGCAATGTGATTGCTGCTAGGTTAAAATTAGACTAGGTCTTGCAGACATTTGGTGCTCTTAATTGTCACCTAGGTATGTATTCATATTTTGGAGATATATTTGTTATAATGCATGAAATGTGAAATAACTCAACTCAGTTATCTAATTGAGTGTTTATACCTAACAGTTTATATCAACCTCCATAAATTTCTGGATTTCTGTGATTTCTTTGATTAGCAATCTAGTTTTTTGCTTATTTCTGTTAGGCGGGAATACTTCTTTTAAAATGAATTTTAGTAATTTCATATTTATTATGAATTTCTGTGATTCAGTGATTCCTTAATTGAATATGAATTACTGTTGAATTTCCTTATTTTATTGTTATACCCATGAGCCAGTAATTGTCATCTCCTGCCGTCCATTCCTTAGATTAAAGTTTCATTCAGCAGTGGCTTACTGGTAGCAACACAAATTGTTATGTATAAGTTATAACATATTACGTGATTACTGCCTCATGATTTTATTTAATGGTAAAGGGTACTTGTAGATCTGTTTTTAAGGTTTCTCACAATATGAAAAATATTAACTCACAGGTGTAGTGTTTTTAAATGTGTCTTAATTCATTTATTCTCAACAATAGTTCAAAGAGTACAAGTGCAGCATTTTTTGTTAGAAATGCAGATAAAAGTAAGAAAATTAAAGAGCACAAGTCATTAATTATTGTGATATTTAATTACAGGAATTGCTGTAAAGGAATCTTTTGCTCTTCTAGTTAAGCAGCCATCTGGACATTGTCTCCTGTATTTTAATAGATAAAATGGATTAAATATAATCTGAAGCTTAAATCACACAAGATAAATTCTTAAAGTTTTTACTGAAGCAAACTCCAATACTGTATAACGTAGATCTGTAGTAAAATAGGGTTACCATATCTGATGAGGCACAATCCTTGACGCATTTGTGTTGGTCATGTTCACACTTGGCATTTTCCAGTCATTTGTCCATGTCAGTGTTTAAACAAACAAGAAGACTTATTTTTTTTTGAGATAAACTTATCAATGCAATTGCTTGACTTATATTGGCTTAGAAACTAACAAAGATTTTTGGGTACTTACGTATTAACGGGAGGACCTTTAAAAACACGACTCAAAAATTGAAGTAAATTATTTATTGAAACGGTTAAAACAATAAAATACACCCTTCCAGTGTACACTGCCCCGTACATTTACATACCGGGCCTGCCCCTTCAGTGTACACTGCCTTTCTTTTAAATAAAATAACATTAAAAATCAAAGGTCCTCCCGATAATACGTAAGGACCGATTTTTGTTTAGTAATTAGCCTTAGTTTGGATAGGTTTTGGTGGCATCAGTGTGAAATTTAGTTTGGTTACATCTAAGTCAGGTTGATTAATTTTTAGCCAACTTAAGTACTGTTGCAATGTATTGCTAATACCTGTAGACGTTGAGCTTGAAATGTGTTTCTGATTGCCTTGATAAAAACTAAAAATTGCACTTAAAGCAACTTTATTAGAGTTATAGTATAATTGATATATTGTTGTAATAACTAAACAGAATCTGCTCGAACTAGCACCTTAACTAATTTGTTTATCCCAGCATGGCAGCCGAGGTAACAAATTTAGGGGTTCTTAAACTGGGGGAGCATGGGAGTTTGCCAGGGGGCAATGCGGTCACAGCTCCATAGTCATTCTTGAACGGTGCTTTCACTTAGCTGATATCCAAAAAAAAGGTCTTTGTGTTGGTTTTGAGAGCAAATATGCATTAATGATCCGAAATCTGGCTGTCATTTCAAAAATTATAAGGTCACAAATTAGGAAGGGGGACAAGTTTAAGAACCTCTACACTACTTCAATTAACATAGTATTATCACCTAGATTGCCTAGTAGCTTATATGATTTGTTAAGGTAGTGTGACAGAGATCCAAATAGGTCATATCAATTAATGGTACATCCTCGTATTAGCATTGCTTAAATATGCTGAGATTTATGAGACCTAGAGTTGGATCAGTCATTAATTCACTTGATGCATTAAAATTTTGTGCAAATTATTTGTGATCACTTTTAAAAGTATAAGGCATAATGTTAAACTGACTATTTTACAAACTGCTTATATCTCCAGCTAAAGCAAATTGTATTATAAATTTTAAAAACCAATTGCCCTTGAAGTGAGATTTCTATCTCTTGGTTAGTCTTAAATGCAGTAGTAATGCATTGATTTGCTCGCAAAATTTAGGTTCTTTACTAACAAATTTAGAAAATGTCAAATAAATTCCAAAGTTTGTAGAAAATATTATGACAATGTTTGATAGCTTTCTTCATGTTAGCTAAATGCTAGGATAGATTTAAAAAAATTTTAAATTTTAACCCTTAACTGCACGTACTATTGTACAGGGTGTCCACAAAGTCTGGGTACATAAGAATTTTACTATTTCTTACTGTTCCTTTTCCTCACTGGATTGGAAGAAGAGGTCATGTGGAGTGGTCCCCTCGTTCACCAGACCTTTCTCCCCTTGATTTCTTCTTCTTGGGTATGTCAAAGGAGAAAGTTTACTCAATGTAGATTGCAAATCTAAGCCACTTAAGAGAACGTATTATCAAGTCAGTGTGCTGAAATCGACGGCAATGTAGACCTATGCAATCGAGTTCATCTGAATTTTGCAAGGCGCATCCAATTATGCATTTGAAAATAATGGAAATCATATTGAACATTTAATTTCTTAACATTATAATTAAATAAAATTGTTTTGTTTTAAAAGTATGTATTTATTCCCTATGTACCCAGATGTGGACACCCTGTATAATACCAAACAGTAATTACATGAGCCTGGATGAAAAGTAAAGAGAAAAGTAAGTTAATCTCGATTTTAGCTGTATTAAAACATCATCAGTGATCAAACTTGTATACGAGTAACAAAAAAGCTGTAACTTTGTGTGGCTTTCTTAAGTTCAAAAGTGCAGACTTCTGGCATTATATATTTGAAAAACCCTAATTTTTGCTAGGTCCAAGCAGTTAAACCATCTCTTTGTGTAGGTAAAAAAAGTGCTGCAATATTAGGTGATTTTGGCCAAAGTTTTTAGTGTCTCAGCAAAAAATGCTTGCCAAAAACTAAGCTTTTGTACATCTAGATCGGTTAAAATTAGATCAAATTCTCGATCACTACTAGGCTTTAATGGTTCTCAGAGTACAATATGAGGAGCAATGTATTAGTGTAACAAAATTTTCATTTTAGCTTGGTAATTTACACTTTGATTTTAAGTTTGCAAATGAAATTATTTTAGGTAGTAAAGGAGCAACAGGTCTAAAAATCAGAAAAATGTCAAAGTTATTACAAGTTATACATCTCACCAAACCTTTTTGGATTTTACAGGGAAAGTAGCTAGATTGTGAATTCAAACACATCTAATTTCTTGCTTATTTGTGCATATTCAAACGTTTGTTGGTGCACACGTAGCTGTCGAAATGTTGAAGAAAAAACTAATTACCTTATGCTATATCAGAGCGGTATAGTGAAAATTGGCACTAAACAGACATAGTGGAGCATAGTACCACTTGGGAATGAGCAATTCAGAATACCAAGTTCAAAGGATTCAAATTCTAAACTATCCTAATCAAAAATGCCAATTGAAACCGGATAATAGATTTTGATTTATATCCTGCTTACAAGGTTTATCATGGTGCTTGGTCACATACTTTTTTTGTAAACGTATCAATTGCATGCAACGATAAAAATTAACTAACACACATAAATGTAGTTATTGATCAAATGCGCGTTAAATTGCGATCTCGCTTACAGGCAAGCATGTAGAAAGCTTAAATGTATTGCACTGCAATTACGTTGTTCTGATTGTGCTTTTGTTGTTGTGAACTTGTAATAAATAAATTCTTTCATGTTGATTGTGCTAATTGTAGAAAAAAGGATCTGGTTTAACTATTTTAGAATAGTGTATTTTTCTGAATTGCCCATCCCTAGTACCAGTACTATGCTTGTTTAGTACTACATGCGTAGTAGGGCTTTCCACTCAGCATGTTGTAAGAGGCAACTTTTGGGTGCCAAGTTATATTTTAAATTAAGTTTGCGGAACCCTCATTTCTAAAAACTGAGGTTGGAGGCTAGCAAGAGCCTGCTTTTTATATAAAACAAATGTTACAAAAACTTACCTCATGAAATGCTTTATCAAAGAATTGGCCCCCAGTCCCTGGAAGCTCTTCATTTGCAATGGTTGAGAAGCCTCTCCGGGTTACAAAAACTAGAGGTAAGATTTTGAAGTTTTTGTTGGAAGAGGCAGAGAAGTGTGTCAATAGTTGAGTAAAAGAAAAATGGACGTATGCTGTTTACAAAAAATGAGATGGAGAGGACAAGGAGCTTGATATGTTAATGTTAACGGTAGAAGTAAACTGTGGTGATCTGGAAAGAACGATAGATCAAGAGGTGTTGGAATTTTAGGAAAAGAAGAACTATACAAAAAGGTTGTTAAAGCCCAAAGAAAAAGTGATGACAATGGTCTTTGTTTTTGAGAACGAAGTTATGAGAGTGATATGTTTGTATGAGCCCCTGGCTGGAAGATGACGCTGCGACAACGATTTATTTTGTGAAATGGTTTTTGGTTTGTGGGCCTTTAAAGGACAAGTTGAGAAATCGTTATGAGGGTATGCATGGAGAAAATGAAATTGGTGAAACAAATGTTAAGAAAAGAAAATTGTCTTAGTTTTGCAATGAAATGAAGTTGTGTGTGGTAAACACATGGTTTCAAGAGGAGAAGGAGAGGAAAATGACGTACAGTACAAACTGAGATTGATTTTGTGTTGGGTGGTAAATACTACAGAAAGTATTTAAAAAACGTGTAAGCAGTTTCCTGAAATTTGCAACATCTTCTTATGATAAAAGTTATCTGATAAATTTGGGTGCAAGCTGGTGCACATAAAGGATCTGTGTTATTGGTACTGCTTTTTATAATTGCGGTATATGTAATCAGGAAGTATGGAAGAGAAGGCTTGATGAATAAAATTTTGTATGCAGTTGACTTAGTTTTAATGAGTGAGAGCTACGAAAATTTGATAGAAAAATTTTTGAAATCTGTTGGCAATTTTGAGAACTGAGAGAGCAGTGATAGGAGGAATGCGTGGTGTTGAATTAATTGAGAAAAAGAGTACACAAGAACTCGGAGATTTGCTAGGTTTTGAAGAAATTTTGTACGGACTAGCCAAAGCGAATTAAGTGCAATGGTGTGTACATGTTTTGATGAAGGGTGATGATGATGATGTGTTGAAAAGAGGGTTAGATTTTGAAGTAGTTGGAAGGAGAGAGAGCATTAGTGACTGAAGATGACATAGAAAAGGCAAGTGGAAGAACAGATTGGATTAAAAAAGCAATTTGTCAATAAACTGGCGCTATGCTGTTAATAAACTTCTGAGAAACATGAGGTAAATCTGAACAATTTTGTTGATGAAAACAAAACGAGATTTAAAAAAAAATTTGATCTCTATTTAGGCGAAATTCTGCTACAAAACATAGCTAAACCTTTATGCAATAAAAAGAACATTGTTGATAGTTACGTAAAGAAAATATTAACAAAAAGTTTTTGTTTTTCTATCTAAAAGTCATTTCAAATACTCGGGGTTTGCGTTGAGTTAAGGATGACCTTCACTCACCATGAACCCTTGCCCTAAATTGATATCAGCTTGGGATTTGAATTGCTGTGGCTGCTGGGTTTACTTTCTAAATACTGATGAGGACTTATGTATTTCGTCAGCCACAAAATAAAGGTGGAATTTGGAATACTTTTAAATGACTTTGAGTCAGCAAGCACCTATGAAATCTCTTCGTGGTTGGCACTAGCAATAGCTTAACCCAACCAGTGGGCTTGAATGCAAATAACAGTTTTGTTTTTTCTGCCAATTGGGCGTTTTGTTTGATAAAGTTCCAGTCTTTCAACTGCAAATTTGACCTTCAAACCGTTTCTGCCAACTGAATGCGTATGTTATATGCTCAATCTACCTCGACTTGCCACAGACATTATTGTTTTAGTAGGCTTTTGTGTTCAGTCCAATTATTGTGCACAGACTAAGTTGTAATTCGTTTGTAGTAAGCAGATTATATTTTCAGTTTTAGCAGCAATGTTGTAGGTTTATCAAACTTAATTAAATATTGGCAGTTATGTGGAATGACCTCATATGGATTTCATCATCCACAGGAGGCAAAATTGGATGTAAACGAAAACTTATGGAGTACAAATGCAATTAACTCAAAAACTATTCTCAGTAGTACTTCAAATCTTTTTGTTAACAAAAGGAAAAGTGGAGAGAGACGTGGGACTAAACGTAGACGCTCTCACATCAGCAATCAAAACATCAACTTTGTGTCTGATTCTCGTGATCACTGCCCAGAAGCAGCGATCAAAAAACCTTTTCCTTCAAATCAAAGTAAAATGCATTTAGAAGACCATAATTTATTTTTACAATCTGCAATTACAAATGGTGAGTATAATATTATTGGGAAGTTCTTGGAAATGTTTTGTGTGTTTATTTGAAGGCAATCCTTGGTGCAAAAACTCAGTGTTTGTCAACCGAGTGTATTGCACACTTCTGGTTGCGTCCGATTGCTTTTAAACCAAAACCTTTTTAGGAGATCAATCTCCAAAAAAAGAATATTTTAAACTGAAGACCTTTTTTTTTGAAAGCTACCTCAAATAATGTAGTTTGTAACCACTGGCTTGTACTCGATTAAATGATTACATAACTTTTAATGAATGTTTTTTCTCGGTGTGCTGTTTAATTTTATGCCTATGAGTGATGCGTCGGGAGTTCATTTGATTTAAATTCGATTGGGGTGTACAAATTTTTTGGAAAGAAGAATGTGGTGTGCCGCTACAAAAAAGGTTGACATACACGGTTTTAGTTCAGTGGTTCCAAACTGAGGAGGATTTTTCTCAACGAGGAATTGCAAAATTTTTGCGGGGAACTCTACGCATTATTAGGTTTTCAAAGTTTACTGCAAGTAATGAAATACTCATTTTTCTGTTCCGTGATTTCTTTATAATGTAACCGTCTGGCATTTTGATTTCATAAATTTATTTACACACGCATTAACCTAAAATCTTATCGTTTTGTTTTTAAGGCACGGTTTAAGAAACAGAAGTTGTAAAAAAATAATTTTCATGTCTAAAAAGTAAGGAATAAAAAGTGTCATAAATGCGCAGGGAAAAAATATATCAAAAGAGTGGGGTAACCCTAGCTTTAGCTGCGCAACTAAGCCTTTCAAGCGTAATTAAATATATGTAAAACTAGGGCGACTATTTTTAGTTAAGGAAGTATTTAAAAGCACCTAAAATCAGATTAATAGAATCATGGTATTTGTTTCATCTTCACAGGGCGTGAGTTAATTGATGAGGCTTAGGAGGAAAAAATTGATTTGACAATCCTATAAACTGCGCACTGATTTTATATATTTTCTAATCCTTTAAACTGCACAACTGATTGTTTACATTTTCAAGTAACGGTACCTCCTTAATAGAGCTTGATCGATACGAATATTTTTAGCCGATACCAATGCAAATAAAAAAGCACAAGTGCATTTGAAATTTTTGTGTCTGTATTACTTCAAAGTGATAACGATCATATAATCGCAAATAATTGACAAAAAGAAAAGGTTAAATGTCTGATTTCATCATTCTGCTTTGGTAAGAAGTTTGTCTTTAAAATGGAAGTCATCAGCTCAGCCTTAAAGTTCATAATTTTTTGGACATGACGTCATAATCAACCAACCGTCATCGCCGATAATTATCGATGAACGATATTAGATACTGTACATTGGCACTAATCGTGTACTACTTCTTGGTTCCTTCTTCACATGACAGTTACATGGTAGTCGTAGTTTGCTTCACCATAACCGGATTTTGATTTTTTACAGAAGCTTTATGAGTACTACTGGTCCATATTGGAAATTTGTTATCACTAGTAGATTATGTTAGATTTAAGCGCGACAAAACAATTTTTTTGACTGCACTCACTTTGGCTGCAATGATAGCACTTAAGAAGAAATTATATGATTCTAAAAAATTGCTAGAGAGCATTAAGGAAGTATTAGGGCATAATATAAAACATCGCAAACATGTGCATCTGTACATCTAAGCAGCAACAGGTTATATGAAATCTGCAGCCTTCGCAAAGGCTGAAAATACAAGAAAGTTAAGAAATAGGCAAAAGCAGTAAAATTAATTAATCTTTTAGAATTCAATTTTTATACTATTAATTATATTCCAGAGTTTAAATTGATAAAAGTTTATATTTGGTGGTTCTGTAATAATGTCACAAAACTCCTCACGGATATACTGACAATTTGATCCCTTGCAAATAATCTTAATCCCTAAAAGTACGATCTATGAAAGATATAAAATGATATGTTTTTGGACCAGACTCGGACTAAGACAGAATAATATGTAGTTTTGTAATTAACAGCAATTGAAACTATTACAAATGCTGGATGCACTAGACTAGTCAATACCATATAGCTTTGGTGGTGTTTTCAATGCATTTACGTTTTTCGCATGGTCTGGTTTTTACGTATCTGATTCTAGCTCCTGATTGTAGATAGCATCCATCATTTATGGTGAAGAAAAATCTTATATCTGGACTAAAATATATTTTTTGTATGAATGATCAATAGTTTTTTGTACATGATAAAAGTTTTTCATATTAAGTCTTTCAGCGGCAAAGGTAATTAGTAGTTCGTGTTGCTGGTCTGTTGATATTTATCTACTTCAGCGGCTCCAGCTCACTTTCAATCCATCCATCAGCCTTCGACCAATCACGTCAGGTACAACTACAATCAAACAAAATCATCACCTCAGAAAAGCAGCCACCATCACACGCAACAAAAAACTGTCAATTCTGGTCAGCAAAGCTCTTCTGGTGGAAATGAGGGAGATTACAAGCTAATTCCTCATGAGGTATGTTGCTTATCTTATTTGCCGCTGCTTAGATTTACTTAAAATTGTGGTAGCATGCTTAACGAGGATACATGTTCATATCGCGTTTGTGATCATCTTCGGAATTATTCTTATCATTGAAAGTTGAGTACAGCATAAAAAGAAAGAAAAATGAGAGCTTTTCGACTCAACGACACCAGGCGAACGGAAAGTTTCCAAGATTGCAATGTGACGTCAACGGTCTTCAAAGGTGCAGCCTGCTATACACAATGCTGTGCCGGCGCTCGCCATTGTTTGAACTCGAATGTGAGCAGGAAGGCAAACGGCGATTTGCTTGGCATGCCGCATGCAAAGTAACGCTTTGAGCGCTTAGCTCGTAGACATTTGATGCTCAGTTTGGATTTTAACACTTCTGTCAGTCAATCTGAGATTTCGTTGAATAGACTATTATCATGCACTTTCCTCGAAACAAGCGAGCTCAAGCCGTCAGCAGAAATTTTTATGACTATTCATTCCAATAGGAAATTCTGATCGTTTTAATCACGTTGTAGTAAACTAATTACACTCGGTGTTTTGGGCAGTAGGGCAAGCATTGATTAGCTTATCTCAAAAAAGTAAACTTTCTTGCATATTTTCCTTGGGCTCTGAAAGTGCTTTGTTTACCAGTGACGAGTTGAGTTGCTTGGGGGTTCTTTTGGGGTTTGCATTAATAATTCTGGGAAATTGCCAACAACGGAAAATTAATCAAGATTTAAGGTAAAGTTGGGCAGTATTCCGTGTTAAATTTTGACAACTTGGCTATTAGCTAAATATCGAGTACATTTGAACTGTAAATTAGCTATTTGCCAAGAAGAAAAAAAATAACCATTACCAAAGTAGAAAGTTAAGTGCCTTGGTTAACTGGTGTGTCAGGAAACCTGAAAGAAGTATGCTCTTGCTCTGTTTAATAGCATGAACCCTAATCTAAAATTTGCGTATGACGGAATAAATTGCTCAATGCCGAAAAATGGCCTAAAAATACAAATGGTTGTGGGCACATCAAAGTGTTCCTATCACGATTGTAATTATGGTTTTACGTTTCACCTAAGTTGTTGGCCTGGCGCATGATACGTTATTGCTTAATTTGCCACGGATTTATGTCTTCGTGCCACTTTACTGGGCTCAAGACTTAAAAGCATCATTATGAGATCAAAAAATCTTGAAGCTATAAATATTGTGGCGATGATAAGAATGTGCAATAACAGGTCGTGAAACGGCTCTCATGCGGTAGAGGTGGTTATTAAATCAGTCATGCGCTCGTTACAATGTCCATTTTTTTCGAAATTAATGGCAGTTTGCTTTTTTATGAACTGAGCGTGGCTGTTGCTGTGGAAAAATTCTACGACACGAGCTGTTCCTTTTTAGGACGCTTTGCC
The DNA here is from genome assembly GCA_963675345.1 of Trididemnum clinides. Taxonomy (NCBI): domain Eukaryota; kingdom Metazoa; phylum Chordata; class Ascidiacea; order Aplousobranchia; family Didemnidae; genus Trididemnum; species Trididemnum clinides. The sequence goes on along the minus strand of OY776290.1, from coordinate 31,739,081 downwards.
AAACATTTTCGTTATTAGATTAAGCCCATTTTTTCCCAGGTTTTTCGTTCACTGACCAGCAAGTACGAAGTGCTTCAGTTCCTCGGCCGAGGTACGTTCGGCCAAGTGGTGAAATGCTGGAAGCACAATTCAAATGAAATAGTTGCGATTAAGATTCTTAAGAACCATCCTTCTTATGCCCGCCAAGGGCAGATAGAAGTAAGTTTACTTATGCAATATAAAAATCACTCAGTTGCTGGGTTATGTAAGTAAAATCGAGGTGTATTTGTCACGAATATTTAGCGTGGTTATGTTGATTTGTACAAGTATGAAACCGAGATCAGGAACACGAAAAATATTGAAAAACATCAGCATTTTTGGAACTGTAGCGCTAGTAATGAAATTATTTTACGTTTGTTATGAGGTTGTTGCATGTTCAACGTCTACAAAATAAGTTTTGTGAAATGTAGGTCTAAGAAAGTCAAAATCTTGTCGAGTAATTTTTTACTTACGTAAAGTTGGTTAGCGGTATGTGTTTACAAGTGCGTCACGGAAATTCTTTAGGTTAAATATAGAACAAATTAGGCCGCCTTGTGTTCAAACCCGTTTTATAGCTGATAGTACCACAAACACAGTGCATTTTATCATGCCAAACTTCAACGCAAAGCCGAGTTCCGAATATCAAATAGGTGTGCAATCGTGACGCGATTTGAAGTTTTAATTGTGAGAGTATTCGCTTAAAGTGGAGTAGAATGTTAATTCAAACCTCGACTTGGCTATACCAAAGATTTCCAATAAATGGGTGTTTATAGCTTTCCGATTTCGGCTTGGCACTTGGCACGATAAAGTAGTGTGGATAAAAAGCTTGCTTGCTGTGCCCTTGTGAAAGATACTAAAGAGATTCCTCTATTTTACATTGTGTAAGACAGGCAATGGAGCCGAGCAGTCTGCTAGTCGTGGTGGCTCAGGTTAAATACAGCGAATTAAGCATGATCTCACTTAATTGAAACGTGCTGTCTAGAAGCATTGGCAGAGCAGTTATGCCGACTAACAGATGTTGTCTTTTTTAGGTTGGCATTCTCAACCGTCTTGCCACTGAGAATGCCGACGATTTTAACTTCGTGCGTGCTTACGAGTGTTTCCAGCACAAAAATCATACATGCCTCGTTTTCGAGATGCTTGAGCAGAATCTGTACGATTTCCTGAAGCAGAGCAAGTTCTCCCCGCTCAAATTGAAGTACATTCGTCCCATCATGCAGCAGGTAAAAAACGCGATAAGTTATTCAGTGCTACAAATTTTATGAATGATTTCTTGGCCAAGAACGAATGGAAAATGGCGGCTTGTAGCTGAAGTGATTTGAAAGACTTGCGTAACATAAAATTTACCTGCAGCTTTCAATTGATTTACAATTACAAATGCCACTTTATTTTCAACGTTTCCAATGATTCTGTAGTTAACATGCGATATTTTGACGAAGAATTTACAGTCGGCATGCGAACAGTCTGATGTACTACAACGCTGAAAAATACAGTATAACGGATTTATTTTTAACCAATTTATAAAATGTAATTTCTGTTGCATCAAAGTCGAAAGACAAGGGTTTGAATTGTATCGCTAGTTCTTACCTTGCTAACCTCTGACTGCAACGTAAATTTGTTAAACTTCATCCAATTCGATGTAGTTTTATGGAAAGCTGTTTTGTGACGCTCTTATCAAAGTTGGAAGAGCTAGATATACATTCGGATTTTTGAGATGTTAGAACTTGTGTAGTTCACTCCAGTTCTTTACATTCGATTGATACTGCCATTGGCTACACGAAATCTGTTGGCAAAATAGTTTTTTTTCTAAGACATATTAATTTTTTTTTTCGAAATTCCGTGTTTGGATTTCTTCCCAATTCTTGGGGTAGTGGGGGATAACTCGTATCAAGATTTCTTTTACAACTGTGAATGCGGCGAACTACTTAACTGAGTGTTGACCCAACAGAATCGTTCGAACTTAATAGAGCAGGCGAATTTCTAGTATGAAGTGGTGATAATGCAGTTTCCAGCCGCCATACACGTAGTTAGAGTGGGCTAAAAGTGGCAAAAGAAAAAAGTTGCTCCGAACTGCAACTGGAACTTGTCCAGTTGTAAAACGCTGCTTAAAATCGTTTTGGAACTGCAATCACAGTTGAACTGGCTACTGCTTCAAGGTCATGTAGGTATGTTGCAGCCTTCGAGTTGACGTCGTATGGTGTGTTAGGGAAGTCAAGTTAGCAAGGTTTGCGATCTTCATGGTTTTGTTCAGTTCAGTGTTGACATACCGTACCGACCGAGAGAGCTTCGTTTACTGAACGTTGAGCTAATTGAGTGTAGTGCTTTGTTATCTCTGTTAGCGGATGACGTACGGTGACGTCACAGCGAAAGCTGTAACACGAGATGTTTGTATGAAAGCTGCTCTTATCAGATCGCACACAGCTCGTGGCTCTACTCAGAAGTATCTTGTATGAAGCCATTTCGTTGGCAACCACAGCGTTTCTACTTTATATGAAGCAATTAGATATCCAAAATGATAGGGGAAATGAACGGGTTATTACGCAGCCATTATCAGCTAGAAAATATTTAATGCTTTATATTTCCGTATAATCAAACCACAAACTTTCATCCAAGACTGGAATAACCAAAGCTTACTAACAAAATAAACTGGCTAGAACTTGTTCAACGCTTATGAAATCGGAAAAAACGTTGAAGCTTTTGATCTCCATCACGGATGATGCTTTTTGGTTTTGTCTTGCTAAAGTAAATGCTGTAGTAGCAAATTTTTGGTAACAAAAGTCAAATATAAAAAAAAGCAGCTAAAAGCGTTGGTTCCTTGGAAGAAAAACATTGTTTATCTAAATATGAATAACTTAAGCATTATTATTCTGAAATAAAGCTATTTCAAAGACGTTATCTGCTTCCTCTTCTAAAAATATGTTCTGCATCACTGCACGCCCATAGGCACCACCATTCGTTCAGGCATTGCTTTTATGACACTGTTTTGTCTAGGTTCTCACTGCGTTGCTCAAGCTCAAACAGCTTGGTCTGATCCACGCCGATTTGAAGCCGGAAAACATCATGCTCGTCGATCCTGTCAGGCAGCCGTACAGGGTAAAAGTCATCGACTTTGGATCGGCTAGTCACGTGTCGAAAACCGTTCCTTCAACCTATTTGCAGTCGCGTTATTACAGGTTAGCCTGTGTTTGCTTGACGCTCGTAAAACACTGCTGTGGTTATGACGTAGTAGACGGATTTATCGATTTGGATCTGGACGTTAGGCTTCATGTAATCTCGCTCGAAACAATTTGTTCAAAACTGAACAAAGTTTCTTTTGAAAGATTCTATAAAACAAGGCAATTATGCGGCCCGCCTCGATTATTTTTATAGCTTGCCGCTGTATTGATCAAAGAGATACGTTTTCGTGTCAGACACTGCGATTGCTGATTAGCTTTTAAAGATCACTAACTTTGAGACAGTTATGCGTTTTCTTTGCTCGTTGAGCTTTCTATTATCTTACTCTCACTGATTAAATTTTTAATTTCATGTTCTTTCAGCTATAGTAAGTCGTGCAGTTTTTAATTAGTGTTACTGTAACTGTACGACAGTATTGAACACAATGACGATGCTTTTAAAACGTTAACCACTCTAAATTCCTTTGTTGAAACCAAAAGTGGTCGAAGTGATAGCGAAAGTCCGTGGTTGTCGCGGATACAAAGTTTTTAGTAGTGATCTTTCAAAGTGTTCTTTATGGAACGCTTTCGCTGCACACATCTGGTCCGTGTCGTAGGGTCATCTGGTCTGCCTGACTCTATGCCCCCATCTTCGCGAAAGGGTATGGTCGCAATAACAAGCGGTCGGCTGTATGCCAGAGTTCATTTCAAGCCAGTCTCGATTATACACTGGTCGCCGCACTACCAACAAGGTGGACTGGATTTGACGGCCGGATGTTAATGGCTTTTTGCGGCATGCTGGTTGAGAAGCCTTATCTTTCTAACCTCAGGAAGGCGGGAGAAAATTACATTTCCCGCGGTTGAATCTCAGGAATGTTGTTTGTCTTAAGTGTGGTGGTCTACACTCAGGCCAAGTGCGGCTTAACTTTACGCTTGTTTTAATTTGGCAAAAGTAAATCAAGCAAAGAGTTGACCTGCATGTGGCATCAGTGTAGGCTAAGCTTTAATAGGTTTGATATCTACTCTATTGCAGAGCTCCTGAAATTATACTCGGTCTCCCGTTTTCCGAGAAGATTGATATGTGGTCACTAGGATGCGTTGTTGCCGAGTTGTTTCTTGGTTGGCCGCTCTATCCGGGAGCATCTGAATACGATCAGGTCAGTATAGATTGGTTATACCCTTTCGAGTGTTACAGTTCAATGATTAAACGCTGCTATAAGTTGATTTAAATTTACCACTAAAACCGTATTTGGTGGGATTTCAATCGTTTTTGAAATAGGCAAAAGCCTAACCTGAAAAATTTGGTATTTCTGCCAATGTTTTTGATGTATTAGGTCTTGCCCACGGCTACGTATGGGCTTTAGAGATTAGATAGTCGTTTTTACAATGCCTTGTCTCAGAGGAATCATGCATGAATTTTAAGTTTTATAGTTTGCATTTATGCCTTCAAGCATAGACAGATTGGGAAACACTAGCCCTCTTTTTAGATTCGTTACATCTCACAGACACAAGGTCTGCCCACAATGCAGCAGTGCAACGAAGGCCAGAAGACGAGCAAATTTTTTGTGCGGCATCATAGTGGAAGTTATCCACTGTGGAGGCTTAAAAGTCAGACTGAACATGAGCAGGAGACTGGGATCCGGTCCAAGGAAGCGAGAAAATATATTTTCAACTGCTTGGACGATATGGCCCATGTGAGTAAGCCAAATTGCCCACAGAAAGATTTGTTAACGCTACATACCTCCAAATTACCTTTGATTAAAGTAAAATTTTTTTACTTAACGGTACTAATGTGATCTTCTACAATCCTGCCTGTTTAGCAATATACCTAGTTACGTGAAAGTGAACCCAGTTTTTTTCTTGTTTGATATTATTGCATCAAGAAAATAAGTTATACCTCTAGAACTTACAACTATCAAGATATTCCATCAACTGGTCGAACGGTGGTCATTGACTTAAGGGCACACACCTGGGTATGCACAATTTTCAAGTACATGGGGTACAAGTTAACTTAAGTGCTAAAGTAAAAAAGCAAGCCCCTAAAAACTGTATTTCCAGAAAGGAAATGAAAAAAGGAATCCAACTATGCAAACCATTTTTCTTTATGAAAATCTGACAAAAAAATTTTATACCGGCAATTACACCAAAAAATTATTCAACAATTTTACAAAAAATCTTAAAAGTACACAACCACAAATAATACATTGCTCAAAGTTAATGTGGATCAAGACACACACTATGTACACAAAACAATGGAACCTTTTCTTTTGATAATTTTTAATTAAAAAATTATCAAAAAATTTGGGGGGCAACCTTTAAATTTAAAATTTTGACTATTCTTTTTCTTATAAAAGCACTGAAAAACAAAATTTTAAAAAAGTGCTCCATTAATTTATAGTTTGACACCTGTACAACATTTCCTGAAAATTTCAGCCAAATCTGACAAGTAGTTTTTGAGTAGTAGCAATTTTAGTACCGAAAATTACCATTTTGAGAAAATCACCTTCAAAGTTTCACTATAAAAATATTGAATTTACTGAAATTTTATTTTAACCTGACCCTAATATCCCCTACCAACTTTATATGCTCTCAATAATTTCAATATTTACAACTGGAAACTACTTTCTCAATACACTTCTACCAAAATAACTAATAATTAGCACTATTTATTTAAACAATTTAAACTAATTGGAAGAAAATTAGGTGTTAAAAATGTATTTTAATATTTCCTGAAAATAAAAAAAATTCTTGGAGAGGGTTGCAATAAATATGATTTTTACTGAAAAGGAAATAAGGTGCTTCAAAACTGAAAGCAGATTTGAAATCTACGACAAATTTCAGTCAAAGATCGACTGAAAACAAGAAATCCATGAAAATTAAAATTTTTGGTTGTTGGTTTACCCCTCCTCTTCCTTGGGATGGAGGTATGGCGCAAACAGCAATCCAGGTTCACGCCATCAACCTAATTGAATTAGGCCAGGGGAAAAGTGCCAGCCCATTTCGAACCAGTCGTGGATGCAAACTGCCGACTGGTAGCCCCACCACCAACAAGGCAGACTGCCATTGGTGGGTACCCAAAAGTCGCCCCTTACGACATGCTGGGTGAGCAGCTTCACTGTTCTAACCCGGTGAAGCACGGGTGAAAATTTTTGGTCGGTGTGTGCCCTTACAGCATATGTGTGCAACCTGCAGCCTACGGGCCAAATGCGACCCGCAGCGTAAAATTATATGGCGTAAAATGGATGTCAACCTATCAATTTGATTTTGCGAAAACCGATTTCCAAAAAAGAGATTTTTTAGCTTTAACTTTGAAAAATTTAGAATAGAATCTTGCTTTCAAAGTTTTCATCTTAAAATATGAGTAATGCTTCCCACTAGTGCTTTAAAACTTATTTGTGCGCGCATGCAGTTTGGATCACAAACTTTGACTGGCCCCAAAATCTTCAACTACTTTGAAATTGGCCGGCCTGCGAAAAAGGTTGCACACCCCTGACTTACAGCATGAGTTTACTGGAGTCAGCTTTTTAAGTTCATCGGCCATCCTGGTTTCTTTTTATGCCGCATGCCCTCACTGATGAGAGCTAAAAAAAAACTTTTGGCAAAATAACGCTGTCAAGCTTTTTCTTTGTATAACGCGAACTTTGAAAAATGACGTCATATTTCGTTCTCATGATTTTGCGCTCAAATTGCTAGTCACGTGTGTGGTAACATTTCCTCCTAGCATGAAACGATCAGCGATCGAACAACGCTTATACTTCAACATATCTTAAGTTACGCTGCTTGCTTTCTTGGCCTAGCACAGTTAATAGGCCTTTCTTTGCTTCTTTGTTGAGCAAGTTAAGTCCCATTAAGTTAAATTGGAAGGACCATTACAATGCGCTGCTTGAACGTGTCATTGCGAGCTGAGTTCACTGATTAACTTCATTATGGTATGTTTGGAATTGTCATCCTAAACTGTTTTGAATCATTTTGGCTAATACTGAGGCACCTTTAGTTTGATGGTCTATTTCAGGGGTCGGCAAGCTTTTGCTAACTGTGTGCCGACTTAAGTTTTGAAATCGTTCAGTGTGCCAACCTCATACATTTTAATACATTAATATACAATAAACCAGACATAGTCCATATATAGGGTTACCATATTTAGAAAAGCAAAATGCCGGACAATGGATGGCAACCTTGCACCAGGCCAAATTTATGGGCTTTTCAACTATTGTCAATACAAAATCGGCACGCCCAAAGGGGTGGTCTCCAAAAAAAAAAAAAGGTCATCTCTCGATTCGCAGCGGGTTTGCTGTCATCCATAGGCCCAAAAATGCAAAAGTTTCTGCAATCACACAGGTGCTGACCCTTTTTTTTTTTTTTTTTTTGGAAACAACCCCTTTGGGTTTGCCGGATTTTCCATCAGAAAGTCGGGACAAGCCCTGAAAAAGCGAGACGTATGGTAACCCTATCCATAGGTGGCATTAGTATCTAATTTTGTGTACGAATTCAATCAGAACTACTGGGCTATTTTTTATAGACCGAGTAGCTCCGATTGGTGCAACTTCCGTGTGAATAATAAAAACATTTTGTACAACTTGGGAAGGCTCTGCGTGCCATTGGAAATTGCTTGGCGTGCCAAGAGTGGCACGCGTGCCGTAGGTTGCCGACCCCTGGTCTATTTGATCCTTGATGGGGTCAAAAGATCTTAAAATTTGCTTGTCTTAGATTTCATGCCTCATGAAGGATTTTATAAGAAGAGCAAAGAGTTTTGAAGTTCAAAATATTGATAAGTAGTCGTCTCTCTTTCCGAAAAAAATAGGTCGGCGTAGTTACTGACTAGCTATCTTAAGAGGCTTCGTAGTCTACCTATGCTAAAACATTAGTCGTTTTTAATAATTTTATACCACTTGATACTGTTGGATGTAATTCAAGTAGAAAACAATCGCGTTCTGTAGATCAAAGGCAGATGAGTTTAACTTAAAGTTCATGATAAAGCTTTGGCTAAGCTAATATTTTGCCATTGACTTCATGATAGGATTATCTTTTACTTGAATAACCTGAATTTGGACTAAATAGCGCATATCGCTAAAGGAATGAACAAATAGTAATTTAATTAGTTTAATTTAGCCTGGTATTACCTAGAAACTTCAAAAATAAACTTAAATTGGCCTCAGCAGTAACTGTAACGTCGAATTTTTTTTTGGTGGCGTAGGTCTCGTGATGTTTCCTTTTTACATTGTTTGCTTCTCCATTGAAGGCTTGAACAGCGTAGAACCAAACCCAGCACAACTGCTTTAGGGTCTCGGTAAAAGTCTACTTTAAAACAGGCCTTTGCAACTCAAAACAATAAAAGTGCAACATTAAGCAAATATTCTTTTCGCCGCCAGCATGCTGAGGTTTTTGAAGTTTTAATTTCAAAACAAACAGCAAGACCTTTTTTCTTTATATCAACTATTTGGTTCATGTTGGTCTCGAAGCAAAAATGAGACCTTTTATTGGAGATTAACTTTTTCAAAAAGATTTTTTGTCCCGTTGTCGACTTGAAGACCTTTTTGTTTGGAGTTCAACTTTTGTTGCGAGTCTGGCGGGCCGCAGCAAGCCACATGTGCCGCAGGCTTGTTCTGTTAGAGTAAATGGAACTTTAAGTTGATTACGTGCGTGCCTGCAGCCGGGTGATGTAGTCATTAAAACAAAACACGATTCGGAGATAAATATTTTGGAATGTTTCGATTGGGCCGCAATGCAGGAAAGGTTTCACTTGATCTGGAAAGGTTTTTAGAATTCGGATTTGTGCTCGTTCACAAAAATGGCCGGGTTCATGTAGAGCAGTGTTTCTTAACCTTTTTTGCGCTCGTACCCTTAAAATTTTGTTAAACGTTTTTGTACCCCTAGACTTATTGAACAAACACTTACAATATTACCGATAAATATACAATCTAACAATGAATAAAACACAATGTAGCATGTTACCGGTGTATATTTATTAGCTATTTATTATTAGTATAATATTGTTCACAACAAAACTAATTTAAAACCAATTCAGTGCAAAACCAATTCTGTCGGAACAAACAAGAAGCTGTTTATTACGTCACAGTAACTCTTATGACAAAAAAATCATTCAGAAATGCAGATGTTAAAAAAGGCTTCGAAAAATATTTTCTTATTTCAAATAACATTGAAAATAGATTTTTAGCAAATAGTTTAAAATAACCATTATTCTGAGGCCTCATCTCGTACCTCTTGCTTTGGTGCTTTGTACCCCTTGCTTTGTTGCTTTTTACCCCCGGTTAAGAACCTCCGATCTAGAATTTCGTCCAGTTTCAAAATCAGCGTTTCGCTTTGTTGATCGTGCCTTCTATCCAATCTTATTCTCTTCTTCCAAGTGCCTTGTCCCTGTACATCTGAACCTTTCAACGATAAATCAAAGCGACCGGCGCGATGGTGTAATGGTTAGAGCGTCCGCCTCGTAGTCGGTAGACCTGGGGTTCATTCCCTAAGTCGAGTCATACCAAAAGACTTTAAAAAATGGTATTCACAGCTTTCCTGCTTGGCGCTCAGCATAAAAAAGGGATAGTGTGGAGAACAAGCCGGCAAGCTTGCTTGTTGTGTCCTTGGGCAAGGCACTTAACGGGACGCCTCCACCTTTATGTGGCAGAGAGGTGGCCTACCCTTACTTCACCGGATTATAATTGTGAAGTTGCTAACCCAGCATGTCAGACGACTCTTGGGTACCCACCAGTGGCAGTCCGCCTTGTTGGTGGTGGGGCTACCAGTCACTCAAGACTGGTTCGAAATGGGCTGCCATCTTTTCCCTAGCCTAATTTCAATTAGGTTGACGGCATGAATCCGAATTGCCGTTCGTGCCGCACCTCCATCCCGAGGAAGAGGAGGGGTAAACAAACAAACAAACAAAAAAATAAATCAAAGCAACATGGTTGCCAGGTTGTCTTGAAGTACCACATAATAGCTGCCGATAAAATTCGTGACAAAAAGCTGTCAAAGTACTTTTCACGTGTACTACAGGTTGCTACCGTTTGGCATTGAAAAAAAATCTGGAAAATTCGAATTATGAAGATAGCTATAGATTATACACCCAGCCTTGCTTTATTACTTACCCAGTTTGCTCGTGCTGGATTGGTTTGGAAACAAATCCAGGTTTTATAATGAAGCATCTTCCTGTTGACATGCCAAGCCTCTCGAAACGATTACGTCACGCTATTGACTGCACATCATAGCTCGAAATAGAACCGCTTTAAGTGCTTGGCTGATCGTGACGTCATAAACAGGTCAATATACCTCACTACGAAGACAAAGACATGCAGGCGGAAAAGGCCGACCGGAGGGAGTTCTTGGATCTTCTCAAGCGGATGCTGATGATGAACGGAGAGTGCAGAGTTACTCCCGGCGAGGCGCTCAATCATTCGTTCGTCACGATGACACATCTGCTCGAACATGCGGATTCGAATCTGTAAGTTGCTTTCTCTGCTGAAATTTTTTTTCCTACATTAATGTTTGTTGTTGAGTAATGTACATCTTTATTCTGCACTCACGAATATGAAAACTTATTTAATTCATGGTAGAGAGGAGAAACGGAAAGTGTGGGAAGACTGCGAAAGATGTAAACTTCTCGTCGGTTATGGTAAAACATGGTTGCGTTCACACTCGTTTCTCAATAGTTGTCATGGCAGTTTTGCATGCACTGTGCATGTTTGCCACGAACAGGGTAAATCATTGCGAAGTGTTCTGCTCAACAGCGCTACGTGGCTGTCATGAGATTTGAACCCACTATTATTGTCTTCATGAACGGCGCACTGACTTCCTCGACCACGTCAGATATTAATCGGTTCAAACGTTTTCTGCGACAATTTTTAATCGTTTATCGTCGGTTACTGATCGGATGGAAATTTTAGTAGAAGCAATGGACATTTGTCGGAAGAATGTTTAGACCAATGATTCTTTCACTCGCAATCACACGACAAATATGTTAGATGTTATGATTTTTTCTTCGCTTTGCATAAACTCGAGCATGCATGTTCACTGTGTCTTTGCCACAGTACACTCACTTTTGAACCAGTCTGTTTACTGGACCGACTCATCCTTGATAATCCCGGACATCCTTTTTAACAAGTGCCAGTCTAGTTTTGAACTTCCGAGTCTTTTGATTCAAAATTGAACCACTGCTATTGCACTTCACTTTGTTTCAGAGTGAAGTCAGCGGTTCAGAAAATGGATGTGTGCCGACGCAGCCATTCGCTATACGACATCGTGAACCACCAGCAGGTACCACCAAACGCGTCCACGTCCGCCCAATTTCTCGCCGCCTTTCCTCCCACCGTTCCAGCGGTTGCCGGTGCTCTGCAGATGCCGCTCGGTGGACAGGTAAGTTGCTGAAATGTTTGCATCGTTGATAACGCATTACGTTGTGTGGAAGTAACGAACTATTTTTTGCAGTCAAATCGATCCTCGAACCACTCGTACTCGCGCTCTGGCGCCCTTCAGCAGCCCCTGTTTCTCTGCCCCACCTACGGCCTTCAGTCGAGTCCGACCAGGAATCATCCGGCTCCCTTCAACCCATCCGTGTCCGTCCCTTCCCAAAACCATGTCGCGTCACGACTTTCCCTTCACGCTCCGTTGCTATCGCAGGTGAGTGACGTCACGGTTGTGATGCGACGCGGTTGCGAGATAACTTGTGCTTTTTTTGCAGAGCTCGATGCTTGTTCCGTCGTGGTCGCAGATTCCGGGCCTGGCCGCAGCAGCCGCCGTGGGCCTGCAGCAGCACTTGGACGTCACGCAAGCGGAAATGCTGAGGTGAGTGTTGTTGTTGCTACCCAACCCCTTCCGAGGAATGTGGACATGGCGGAAGACCATGGAACCCCAGAAGCCGGGCAACTCCCTAGGGACTGGACCAGAGATCGTAGAGAGACAGAGAATCGCGAAAGAGCGAGCGGTCCAAAGAGTCCGTGGTTGGACAGTGCAGAAAAAGATGAGGGTGTCCTGGGACGGATGGCCGCAGGTGCTGCAGGAAGGATTCTCAATTCTGCCAATCCTACAGAGATATGAGCTTAACAGAAGGCTGAACAGCGAAGACGAGAGAGGAAACAGCGAGCGTAACGAGGGAGCACAAGTTCCTTGGTGGATATCGAGGGAACCTGTTGGTCGAAGAATTTCGATGAGACAGTAGGCTTCCAGTCCGAGAAAAGAGAAAGAGTGCTGAAAAGTGGGCCTGCTGAAAAGGAAAGAGTGGCCTCCTGCAATAGGGTACATGCTTAGGATGACTTCTGCTATCCGTCGGAGAAGAGCGAATCGGGGGAGCATAAACATGAAAGCATGCAAGCGAGGAGGAGTTGTTTAGAGAGATGTTGGCTCTTACGTAACCGGAGTAGGGGTCCAACGAATAGAAAAAGAGGCGGCAAAAAGTTTAGAAAAGGATAAGCATTGCTGGACGAAAATAATGCTACCGCCGCTAGTGTACGTGGCATCAGGAGAGGAAATGCCAGACCAGGAGTGGGTGCGATCAGATCGCAGAACAGATAATCCAGGAATCTGGAAAGAGGAAGATGAATTAAGGTTAGATTTCTGAATACAAATAAGGTCAACGGGATGAGACGAAATAAAGTGCAGAAGTTCAGTGCTCCTGGCACGGAGACCGCCAGCATTCCATTGAAGAACCCTGAGAGAATTAGTGGGGGAAGAGGAAGCAGGAGGTGTAGAGAGACAGCCAGGAGCATGAGGCGGTGGTGAGGGTGCAGAGAAAGAAGATACAAAGTTGGCGGAAGGGGGATAGAGGTCTGAAGGCGAGGATGGTTGGGACTGCTGCATTAGCTGAGCGGGGGCCAAATGGACCTGGCAGAACTCTGGAGATGTACTGTACAAGCTGGAGGAGTACGAGGAAGAAGATACAGGATTGGTAGGTGTGGGATCTCCAAAAGAAGCAGGGAGAGCAGCTGCAGGAGTGAGAGCTGCCAAGAGCTCTGAATCTAGGAAAGGAGAGAAGTGAGCACTTTAAATGGACCCATTTGGAGCAGGTGCAGCATTTCACCTACCTACCCCGCCAGGTCACATTTCCAGCACACACTGAACAGGGAAAGACGGGGCGAGGGTTAAGATGAACATTGCCGCTGGTCAGAAGAATCAGTAGATGGACAAGGGAAAGGTAGGAAAAATGAGAAAACAGTCGACCAAATTCAAAAAAGCTGCATGCTACCCTTATGCGCTCGTTTAGGGGGCAGCACGGACACAAAATGATTTGTATGAGGGGAGTGCCCTCGGTAACTGGACCCTCGGGAAGGCCAACAGCCATTTCGACCCAGCCTAAACGGGGTTGGGGAACGCACCATCTCGTCAAGGCCGTTGTGGATTGGTGCAGTGATGTTGAGTATCGCAGCTTGGGACGTCATTGTTCGTTTCGGTGACATAATGTTTGTTTTGCAGACGTCAGCAAAGTCTTTCGGGCTTGATGGAGAATCAGCAAGCGGCGTACAGTTTCAGGGGAACACGGTGGGTTGTTTGTGTGCGCGAGATACTGTTCCGGTTACAAATAATTGTGCTCTTGTGCAGGTCATCTCCATTAGGACATCCAGCTCCCATAGTAATATGCGACAGCCCTGTGAGTGTGATAACGATCAGCAGCGATAGTGGAGACGAAGAAGCGACGGTGTAGGTGTATATGTGGTGGTGCATGTGTGATGACTGTGCGTATATGATTGTCAGATGTGTAAAAAAAATGGAGGGAGAACAAACAAGCCTTCCATCTTCAATTGTAGTGTTATAGCGCTTGAAAACTTTTTGAAAGATCACTTTTAACTTTGGAAAACTTAATCCCTTTTCAAAGTTGTGGCAGACCATGCTCCACCTTTCCCCTTCCGCCCCCCGAATCAAAATTCCGGGTGTGCTCTTGTTGTTGTTGTTGTGATTACCCCTCCTCTTCCTTGGGTGGTGGTACGGAACGAACGGCAATTTAGGTTTACGCCGTCAACCTAATTGAATTTAAGGCTAGGGAAAAGATGGCAGCCCATTTCAAACCAGTCATGAATAGCTGGTAGCCCCACCACCAACAAGGCGGTCTGCCATTGGCTGGTACCCAAGAGTCGCCTTTCACGACATTGTGGGTTAGCAACTTCACAATTGTAACCCGGTGAAGTATGGGCACGCCACCTATCTGCCACATAAAAATGGAGGCATCCCGTTAAGTGCCTTGTCCAAAGACACAAAAAGCAAGCTTGCCGGCTTGTTCTCCACACTATCCCTTTTTTATGCTGAGCGCCAAGCAGGGAAGCTGTGAATACCATTTTTTAAAGTCTTTTGGCATGACTCGACTTAGGGAATGAACCCCAGGTCTGCCGACGGCGAAGCGAACGCTCTAACCATTACACCATCGCGCCGGTGGTTGTGGTATGTGGTAAGCTTTTCACTGTAATTTTATATACATATGCTAAAAGTTAGGTCAAATTGTCATCAGGTTGGATAGAAGACGAAAGTTTGTGTAAAAATGTCTTACATATTTGTGGCATTGTGAGCAAAGTTGGTTAATGGAGTTTATGATGTGTGGTGTTTTATGAGGTGCAGTTTTTGATCTTGACGTTTTGACTTTGTGGTAAAAAGTCGCTCTCTTTATCAGGCGTAATCCGAACGGAAGTCCCATGGATCACGAAGCCAAGGCCTTCACTCAGAGTCCGCAGCTGGCCAGTGGCAAAGCTGTTGCCACCGTTGCTCCGTTCACGCACGAGTCATTCCTTGGGTAATTACTCATGTGAGTTGGTTGGTGTAATGGACTGCTGTTTGATGAAAATTTTGTTTAGGGTGCGGCCCGACGTTGTGGTGAATGCAGTCAAAGAACGCAAGGTCGCGGAGGGACACCTTTTGTACGATAGGGGGCAGCCAGAGCAGGCCCGCAAGTTGGTGAAAAGAGATCTCGACGGGGAAGGCGGTGAGTGTGCTGGCATGACGTCGTTGTTAAAAGTAGTCACCACCGTAACTACGTGTTGACCTATTGGTAGTTGTTAATTGTTCAGGTCCCCCGCAGCAACACCAGGCGTACTCCCAGCACAAACAACATTCTGTCAAATCGTCGCGATCCCACGTACATCCGGGTGGGGTGCATCTCCCCGATTCGCAGATGCAGCCCCTCAATCTGAGTCAGGTGAGTCGACGTGCCGGCGTGTTGATTATTACGCAATTAATAACGATGACTTCCAGAACGGGTCAGGGGAATTCCCCGCTCGGCTTCGTCTCACTGCTTCATCGTCATCGGTCCACCCCTCTTACGTTTCCCCCACTCTAAGCCAAGCTCAATCGAACGGTTATGCGGCCTACCTGTCTCAAGCCAGCCCCAATATTAACTCCGGAGTTTCCCTCCCCACCACTGCGCCTCATCTGCTTGGCACGGTAAGTTGCCAGTGTTCCAATACGTCGCGTTACAAGGTCGTGGAGTTATCGTTCGTGGCAGGTGCAAAACGTTGTAATGGGAACTTATTGCCGTCATTGATCACAAGGTGAGCGGAAATTTTCGGAGGCAACAAAGTGACGCTACAGTCTCGAGTCGGCAGTCACTTATGTTATGCATGACGCAGAGGTCGCCGCGAGCCATAGTTTGAAACCGAAACGTGATCTTGACAGCAAATTTCCTACTGTAAGCTTGATCCTCAGCCTGCCCTGCCACTTTTAAGCAAGAGTATTGCACATGCTTTTCCACAACATGTGCAGGAAGTGACGTCATAATGACGCAGTAACTCGACAAATATTTTTAACTATTATTATCTACCTTGCATTAACCGTCATTGTGTAATGCTAGTAGTTTCGAACTTGGGAACACAGGGCGCAAGGTTAAATGCTCCTAAAACCATCATTGGTATTAGTAAAGAAAATTGTTTGGAGTACAAAGTTGCTCCAATAAAAAGCCTGGTTCGAAAGCAGTTGGATGGTGGCAGACACGCACTGAAACACTACGTCTGAGTTATTTATTAGTGTGGAAAAGGTGGGTAAAGTCTAGTTTTGCTCTAGACGAGACGGCAATTTTTTTGACTTAATGTTGGACATTTTCCATTATTAAAAAATCCGGTCATTTGCTCTGGTTCTGTGTTTCTCAAGCTTTTTTCAATTAGTGCCCCCTTGAACAACCTACCGACTTTGGAACGTCCCCTTCGTTAAAAAGTAAAAACACGTTTATTCGACATTCATCTCGACAACATAATATCAAACTCAGTAGCTTTTAATGGGATGAATGAGGCTGGTGTTTTGTTATCAATTTGTCAATATCAGGTTTCAACTTAGTAAGGAACAGTCTCAAATCTTCAGAGCTGACTATTTCAAGACGATTGCTCTTGCTGTCCAGAAGCGTTATCACCGCAATAAATGCACGCTCTACCAAGTAAGAGCTGGGAAAGGCAATCAGAAAAAATTTAGCCCGATCAAACACATGAGGGTATCATTCTTTAATTTCGTTTTGCAGCCAAAACGATTGATACGAAATCTTGAACTTTGGTTTTGGTTTAAGATCACTTTTCAATGTTATGACTTCCTCCAACAGAATTCCATTTTCAGAAATAATATCACAAAATTGGTCGATTATCCAATTGAAATACATCCTGAAATCGTACTTTCATTTGTGCCTTTAATTCTTGAAGATGTTTGCTGTATGCGTTTATGTCAGCATTGTTTATAACACCACCACTGCGTGAATCAAGTTGTTACAAGCTTGCGAACTAAAAAAAATCTAGTCTAGCTAAATTTCGCTGATATAGTGTGAGCTTGTTATTGAATCCAGACAGTTCCGACTTTACCGTGATAAAGTTTATTTCGTTTCCTTGAAGGGATAAGTTCAGTTCATTAAATTTGGCGAATATTTCCGATAAGTATGCAGAATCATTTCTGCTGAGCATGACGTTTTGAGCGAGACCAGGATCGCAACTCTGCAAAAATTTCTCGACAGTATCAAAAAGCAAGTTAAAACAGGCAAGACAGTTTCCTTTTGAAAGCCATCGTACTTCGGTATGAAGTAATAAGCGCTCAAAGGCTTTATCATTTTCATTGCACAATTGCTTGAATAAGCGTGTGTTTACTGCGTGGGCTTCAATTTTATTAACTTAAAGCCTTAATAACAGTTTTCAAGAACTGGTTAAGACGACCACTAATATTTTTGGCCACCAAATGTTGCCGATGAATTACGCAATGACATATCACATTAGGATTTTCGGATTTCAAGAAAGCATTGAATCCACGTTAACGGCTCGTCGTAGATGGTGCATCGTCAGTTGCACAGGCGATGACATTGGTCAACGGAATGGCATTGGTTTCAAAATAAGTTGTGACTTCCTGAGATACTGTTTTTCCTTGCGTATCAGTATTTAGAGATAAAGCTATAGCCAATTCTTCACATAAAACTCCATTGTGTACAAAACGAACGTAGCCAAGTAGTGGCGACTCATTACCAGGCAAAGTTGACTTGTCCAATTGGAGGCTAAATTCTGTATTCCTCAATGTGTTGCATAACTTATGTTCTACATCTGCTGACATCTCATCAATGCGTTTTTGTACGGTATCATTACTCAAAAGAATTGACTTGATTACTGAGGAACAAGCCTTGTGATGCTAAACAATGTTCAAAACGCCTTTTACTGCAGGCAAGATCAATTTTTTAATTGTATGAGCCTTGCCTTTTTTTTTACAATCATCAAAGACAGGTTGTAAGATGCTAGCGATCCATCAACACTTAGTTGGGAAGAGCTTGCAAACATCTAACCAATAGTTTTGGTTTTTTGAAATTATCCCATAGGCACTAAAAAAATGTTACACTTTTGTCAGCTTTATCTGGGTAAATTTTTGTTAAATGCTCCGAAAATCCGAATGGTTTTATCCTTTTGAAGATACTTCATTGCATAGCAAATACATCGGCTGCAACTCAGAATGAGGGGCCGGGATAAATCCATATTGGAGGTAGCTGACGTTGTATTGCCTACATTTTTGTTTCGCAGAACTCATTGTTGCTGCAATATTTAGCTTTAATTTACTTGGTCAATCTAAAAATGTGTACTATTTTTGAATTAAAGATTTTGTAAGAGCAATTATTTAAACTTGAAAATAGCCTTGCCCTAGATAAATACGAGTTCTGACTTGTATCAAAACAAATACCAAAAATTAAACGTTCAAATTGAACTATTTAAGCTAAACTGTAGAGCATTACCTGAAAGTTACTTGCAACTTGTTACAAGGCACTAATTCTTGGCTTAATTGTTAGAAAAGAACAAATACTGACGTAACAATCTGAATTGGAGTCTATTCGATGCTGCCAAATTTAATGTGCCAATAATTCATTTAGTGTTGAAAAACCATAAAAATATTAGCGGACGGTTGCACCTCTAGTAGTTGTACAATCACATTAATAATGTAATTACAATAAATATATTAAATTTAGACATTTCAAGGTGTTAAGTTATGCGTTACTATGCTGACGAACATGCCAGATCCTGCAAAGCGATGTTACTAACAATTACCTTGATAGGTATTTGCAAGAAAGTCACTGAAGTCATCTTTTTTAAAATATTGTCATTTTGTTTCAAGAACTGCCCCAATTTATTTTCAGCGCCCCCCAACTGCCCAATTTGTAGCCACCGCCCCCAAGGAGGTGCTGGTGCCCGCTTTGAGAACCAGTGCTGTAGTTAAATTTAAGATGCAGGAAACCGTCTTTTTAGTGATCTAATAAGGCGTCATATAATGTAGCCTCTGCTCCAGGCGCTTGCTCAATCAGCCAATGGCGATATGCATAGTTTATAAACTTTAAATCAAGGTAATCACGATGCTAAGCAAGTATTAATGAGTCAAGTAAATTTATTATTTGATTTACCCCCATATCTTAGTGTCGATTTATTGAGTAAACGCGATATTCGAACCTATATTCGTGGTAACCAGTGAAACAGTGGTAAGTGGCTTTTGTAAATAGTTGTGGTTGAGAGAAATTGCCTGTCACAAAGTGTTGCCACTTTCCAAATTTTTAATTTCTTTCCTTTCAGATGCGCCCTCAGCTTCCGCCAGGTCTGGTTAGCCACTCGGCCAACCCACACCAGCTCTCCCTCAACCCCCACACGTTAATCCCTTCTCCTGCCGTGGCTCACTCAAGCATCCAGCCCCATTTGTCGTCTCACCATCCTTCCGGTGTTGCTTCTGCCATTCTGCATCAATACACTCGACATGCATACTCTGATGCGTCACCAAGTGGTAAGTGCCACCCGATTGTAGTTTGTCATAGCGTATACAGTCAACTTCGGATATAAGAGATCCGCCGGGACCAGCTTAATCAGTCTCTTATAACCGAATTCTCTTATAACCGACTTATTAGTTTATATTGAAAATCATTTGGGACCTTTTGCGTAGTCCCTTATAAGCGAAAATCCCTTATATCTGAATCTCTTATATCCGAAGTTGACTGTAGTACATATGTTAATTCAACTACACTCTCAAATGAGTTTTACTTTAATGATTATCAGATTGGCATCTGAGTATTTTTTCTTGATACAGTTCAACTTAGGAGAGTAAAATTTATGAAATAGCATCAATCCACATCACTTATTACAACATACTATAAAAATCAGTGGCCGGCTAGTCTCGCTTTGTGGGCTCATGAGGTTAATGAATTTTAAGATTAAGGCAGCCGCTGTAGGTTAGTAGTAATGGTTACGTGTTTCGTATGGAAAGGTCTGGTGTTCAAATTTTGCGAAAGCATTACTGGTATTCGTTAGTAAGGGCATCCGAAATCAGAAGTGCTGCAATGCTCCTGCAAAAGGTCTGATTCGAAAGCGACTTGTGTAGTGGTAGACATGCATTGAATCAGCACGTCTAAACTTGCGGAACGTGGAAAAAACTTTAAAAGTAAAATTGATTTTTTTTTATAGCATTATAGATGGTTTAAAATTGTTTTCGGAATAAAATGGTTTTTCTTTTAGATATGAGAAGGAAACTGTTAGGAAAAGAAAGATGTGGTTTAACTGTACAATTCTTTTGTTACTTTCTCACAGCAATAAACGTTTTAATAAAGAACAGTGACAGCTAGCAATTTTGGTCAACAAAATGTTTCTGAAATAGTAAAAAGCTCAATGCGCAAAATGGATAAAATTCATCTGCTTTTATCTTCCTGGTTGGGGTAGATAATATTACATATTTGCATTAACATTTTGATTATGACCGCCAGTTTTGATGTCAAGCGGATTGGGGTTTTAACTGATATCCATCAGGAGATCGGGTTCCAGGGCCGATTTTGTTGAATGAACCTTATATATCCCTGGACGAACTTTTAACTATCTCTACCCATTGTTCATTGATAAATTAAATTGAAGTGTTGTTCACTTTTCCTCAGGACATGTTTGAGTGAGAAATTTGTTATCCTACGCGAACCCACTTACTACTGATGGTAAGGCTAACCTAAAGTTGGAGAAGCCACTAACAACTGATGTTATTTTTCAGGTCTTTATCCTGCCGCTTACCACCCCATCAGCCCCACCAAGTCGCACCCGTATCCTTACTTTTATCAGGCGTAATTTGCTTTTTTAGTGATCAGCAGTTGGTCGCCTTTTTATTGTTGTAGCGGGTAGGTTAGTACTACGGGCAAACTTTACCAAGAAACGTCCCACTTGCTTTGTGCATGCCGATAGTTCTTGTTTAGCCTTATCCCAACCTGTACAGAAAAAAAGCACTCATCAATGAATCAAACCCCGTTTTTTGGCGTGACTGGCGAGAATAATCGAGTACTGCCAAGAGGCAGTCGTAACGCAGTGGCACGTTTCTTGGTGTTGGTGCGAAAGTGTATATAGCGACCTTTGTGGCGTCCCTTTTTATTTTTGGCGCTCTTTAGCATTGTTGTAAATTATGTGATTACTGTGTATTTTAACCATAGGCGGCCCTTTTTGCCCAGGGGCGCTACGGGCGCATAGCCCGTGTCGCGCTCCAGTGTTTCCCCACACAAATGTTGCACTGCTTATAATCACTGTTGTTTGTGGTCCTGATGAGGGTCGGGCGATGTTTGTACCGCAATGTTAGCGTGGTAGATTGTGTTCGCGATCGTTGTAGAATGTATCGGAGTTTTTATTTTGAAGCGCAAATGAATTTTGTGGGTTCAACTTTCAGTTAATGCGTGGTGTTACATAGTGATTTTATTCCCCCTTTCCCTTGAGGGGACTTGTAAATAGTAATGACGTTATATGAATCCTCAAAATACTGTTCCAAGTCGCACTTTAAGTTCAGTGTGTTTGTGTGTCTGTGTGTGCGTGACTGTTTGTGCGTCTGTGTGTTTGTGTGGTGCTCATTTTAATTCGAATTGAAGCTTTGCTTGTTCACAAATAACCGTTGAACCGATTGGCCGTTACCATAGTACCTTTCTGCACATGCGCTGCAGGTTAGGTCAAAGGGGTAATTATCACTAGTTCCATGTTACTAAGTGTTACTGTTGGCAAAGTTAGTACTATTAAATTTTTTGAGTTAAATTTAGTTTGAGAGTGTTGTGTATCATTTCAATGCGATGTCTTGATTTTTTTGCATGTCAACTAGCCTTCTAGGCCCCAGAAAACTGAAACTTTTATTAACCGCCCCTTTTATTAACCTGGTCAGAGTTCATTCGTAATTGAACAGCACTTGTAAGAGAGCGCCGTGCAATATTAGAGCATGCTGTGTATAGTTGCGTGTCTTGTAGCTTGTGTAAAGTGGTATTAAATGTTTAAAGTACAGTCAAATGAGTGTAATAAACAGGAACAGGTTAAAGGACTAAGAAAAACTATTTAGTCTCGTTATTTCAACCCATATGTCCGACCATTCTGCTGGAAAATCGAGTGAAGACTAAACGATGCTGAAGACCATTTTCTTGGGACATAAGTGCCTGGGCCTGAAAAAGTCCCGATTGCACGACTTAAGGTGTCAAGAGATTATTTGAAAAGTGGAATATCATTGATAGCAGTAAAATAATTTTTGTTCTCAGAATAATGTTAAGGTAGCTCACATATGCAAAATCTAAAATGCTTATTTTATCACATATTATCACTTGTTTGGTATCAAAATGATCTACTAGCCGAGTTGAATAAAAATCACAAATTTTTTTTCAGAAAGCTTATTTTAAAAATTATTTTTAACACTAGGTAGCGCCATGATAATTTTTTAAACAAATATCTCTACAACCACACAACAGAATTGAATGAAATTTTCACTACATGTTCACAACTTGTAGGGCTAGAGATCTGAGTCACAGTTTTTGAAAAGAATGACACCAAGTAAAGTTAGCCTTGTTTTTCCCTTTTAGCAAGATTTTTTTAAGCAGAATGATTTAAACTTACATATCTTAAAATCTATTGCATATATCAAAAAATCCTGACTTGGATCCCTCCATATATATGACAGAAACACAAAGTGAAAATTTCATAAAGATATGACCAAAACTAACAGAGAAATTCATGTTTGAAGCAATCCGAATGTCAATTTTTTATATTTTGAAAAAAAGGCATTTTTAGAAAAACAGTCATGAAATCCCATATAAATTGTATCTGAAAGTTGTTAAAAACTCCCTTTGGCATATAATGTGCCATCTTCTTGTTTCTCGTCTTGGTAGCCCTTCTTGATTGCTCTGAGAGTTTTTTCTTTGTTGCTTTGCACTGTCCATGCTTTTTAATAGAACAGTTTTACGTGGTTGCTAAGGAAATCTGACATGGGTGCCTCTCTTTGAAGAGCCGTTTCACCCTGAAGATCTGAATATTCCTACCTGAAACTTTGCACACTTGTTCTACTAGGACTGAACTTTCGGCAATCCCCTAAATCAAAAAATTTATTATTTTTTTGTTTTTTCAGATTTTGCATATGTGAGCTACCTTAAATACTTGTACTGTGGTTACTAAGAAGGCTTGACATGTAATAACTTCGGCTCTGATAATAATCAGAATCCCTTCGGAATGCCAGCACCAAGCGTCTTTGCCACAACTCAATGACCCTCAGAAATAGCTGCAGCACGGTGAATTCTAAGTAAGCAAGAAAGGCCGGCATTCAAAATCACAATCAGGGATGCGGAAGAGCGAAAAATCTACCGCTTTCGCATATGTTATTTGACTTGAAGAGTAACTAGGCGAAAAAGTGTTGTCCGTTTCCCGAAGTGGATTAAACGGTGTGTTGCGCTATAAGTCTGACTGAAGGTGCGATATCAGTAGCGGTAGAAAATGAGAAAAACTAGCATCACATTTTATATCGATTACGAGTGAGAAAAAGGTAGTTTAGGCAATGAAACGTAGCCGATAAAATGATGGTTTGATTAAAGTTACCTGACCTTGATTAGGGGATTGAAAACGTTGAAAAGCAAATTACGACGAAAACGATTTCATCATTCTACATCAGTGCTCTTTAATAGGGGTTCCACAAAATGTGTAGTTGCGTTCCGGGAGTTTAAAGGGGACCGCGAAGGTTCTTTGTTTATTAATTGTATTTATTTCTTATTTCAGTATATTGATTTCTTATATGTAGTGGTGTTCCGTGCAAATAAATAGTAATGGAATCTTGTGACAGCAAGCTGCAGATTGTGATGTAATCCTATTTTCAACTTTAAGAACGTCTGAATTTGCTAACTCCTTTTGTTACGTAATAGTGCATCTGTAATTTAAATTTTGCTTGCCTTATATGAATACGACCGAAATTTGGCATTTCGCTATTCAAAAGGATTAGACTTTACATTCAACACGAATTCAAATATCTAAGAAAAAACAAACACAGAGTAGTTCGGAACAATAAGTTTAAGCGAAGTAGGTAAAGTAAGAGCAATGTATGGATAGGTTTTTGTCTCATCAAAATGATAAAGTGTTGGAGATGGCAGGCTCCAGACCAAAAAAAGTTGTTTTAAGTTTTTGAAAATTGCTGTGAAAATAAAATGCAGTCTTCAATTTACCCCAACAGAGCAAAGGCTTACAAAAGTATGACGATGCTGGTGTTACGTGAACTGACAAATAACAACATAGAAAGCAGAAAATCCTGAATTATGAACAAGCGATACGGGCAGTTTACAATTCATTCATATCTGACATAGATCTAAACGCCTAATTGGCATTCGTGCTTTTATGTGGCTGTAATGCTATGAGTCATATCAGTGAGACGCAGTTCTAATGGAAAACAACTTAACACAACCGAAGGGGGTCGATCTCACTTTTAGTTTATTTATTACGAACTAGATGGAATTGCACCTGCAAAACAACTCATGGATACTGCTTTCTCCTAGAACTACAGTCGGCTCGTACTCGGAAAACAAATTATTCAAGCCACTTTCTCCAATTCGGAGAAACTACCCCAAAATCATTATAAATAACAGCCCCGAATTCTACTACGGCAAATTTAAGAAAGCATTGGTTACAAAGCTATGCTGCAGTATCCATCAGCTTTGATAAAGCATTAAGCACGGTACGTTTATTGAATGCTGCTCCGTTAGAATGTATACATATAAAAATAGTAATATGATTCTTTGCATTTGTATATACCATATCACATACCACATGAGATGTGCTGAGCACACCCTGCAGTTAGGAATTCGTGACGTGTTAAAAAAAGGGCAAGCGGAAAAGTTTTTAACAAAATTGCGAAAACTTGCTCAACACCTACGTTCACCACACACCGATGGAATTCTAAAGCATCGTGCTAACAAGGGAATGCTGATTGACATGCTGACCCGTTGGGGGAGTACTTTCCTCATGCTTCAACGATTAGCGGATTTAAAATGTTTTGTTCACGATCTTGGTTAACATGAATCATACCTTACCGAAAGTGAATGGGCTGAGGTCAAGATGATGGTCGAAGTACTAAAAATGCCTCACGCAGCAACAATTTATTTTCAAAAATAAGATCTCACTCCGGGAGAATGCCTGCTTCATTGGAGAGAAATCATGTTTAAATTGGAGAAGCTGGATAACAATTTGGCTTCTGCTCTGGCCACCGCCCTGCAAGGAAAGAGACGAGTATTCCTCTGCAGAAGGACAGTGAGAGTCAAAGTAAAAGGCAAAGTCATCCCAGCGAGCTTTCTGAAAATTGAAGGAAGGGGACGTTCGTTGGAACAAAAGAACGGAGAAAGAGATACGGTTAGTAGAATTGGTAGGTGATCAGAACTCAGGTCTTAAAACACCTCCCAGAACCAAGACAGGGCGAGAGAAGAGGGAGTAAAGGAGATGTCAGGAGAAGAGCGACTGCCAGAGGAGCGATTGAAAAGAGCAGGTATGTCAGGGTCATTGAGGGAAACGAGGTAAGAAGAGATGACCCAATCGAATACTTCCTCCCCACGGGGGTCCGAAGTATCTTTTGAGTCCCAGAGGAGGTGATGGCAGTTGAAGTGCCCCAGGATGAAGAAATATCTGGTGGAGGAAAGAATGGTGAGAAAAAAAGAGTCGGTTCTGCTATGCGTCGGAGAAGAGCGAATCGGGGGAGCATAAACATCAAAGCATGAGAGCAAGGAGGAGTTGTTTAGAGAGATGTTGACTCCTACATAACCGGAATAAGGGCCCAACAAATAGAAAAAGAGGCGGTAAAAAGTTTAGAAAAGGATAAGCGTTGCTGGACAAAAATGATGACGCCACCGCTAGTGTACGTGGCATCAGGAGAGGAAATGCCAGACCGGGAGTGGGTGCGATCAGATCGCAGAACAGATAATCCAGGGATCTGGAAAGAGGAAGATGAATTAAGGTTAGATTTCTGGATACAAATAAGGTCAACGGGACGAGACGAAATAAAGTGTAGTAGTTCAGTGCTCCTGGCACGGAGACCGCCAGCATTCCATTGAAGAACCCTCAGAGAATAAGTGGGGGAAGAGGAAACAGCAGATATAGAGGACAGCCAGGAGCATAAGGCGGAGGTGAGGGTGCAGAGAAAGAAGATACAAAGTTGGCGGAAGGAGGATAAGAGGTCTAAAGGCGAGGATGGGAGTACTGCATTAGCAGAGGGGCCAGAGAGGCCAGATTGAGCAGTGGAGATATACAAGCTGGACGAGTCCATGGAAGAAGTCATAATGTTATCCCCAGATGAAGCAGGGCAAAAGCTCCAGAAGTGAGAGCTGCCAAGAGTTCTGAATTTAGAAAAAGAGAGAAGTGAGCACTTTAAGTAGACTCGTTTGGAGCAGGTGCAGCATTTCACCTACCTACCCCGCCAGGTCACATTTCCAGCGCACACTGAACAGGGAAAGACAAGGCCAGGGTTGGGATGAATGTTGCCGCTCATCAAGAGAAAGAGAAGAATGAGAAGACGAAGACGGGTAAGATAAAGGCAGTAGAAAGGAGAAGACAGGCGACCAGTTTTAAAAGACTAAAAACTAAGAGCTGCCTTTCTGCGATCGTTCAGGGAGCAGCACGGCGAAAAAATAGTTTGTGCGAGGGAAGTGCCCGGAGTGACTGGGACCCATGGGAAGGCCAAAAGCCATTTCGACCCAAACCAAACGGCGCCGAAGACCGCATCACCACGTTGAGGCGGCTGTTGATTGCTGTAGACCTGGTGCTCGTGAAGAAACTGTGCATCTACTTTTCTGCTTATGCTATCTTTTCTCTCCCAGGGAGGTTTTAGTTGTATGACTTCTTTTTACAATCTGGACCCACTATTCGTCTTCACGCTTGTTTAACGGTTCTACTTTTTTTGTCGAGGTGCTGCTTTTGCCAATTTCAATTCTCTTCAAAATCGTGTGCTTGTGTTTTCACCAATCGGTCTCCTTGTAATCAACACAATCTTAATCATTGATGCTGTTTTATAAGTTGGGCATAGCATCAAAATTTCGTTTCAGTTTGCACCTGCACCTTAAAACGGCCTTCCTGCATTGTGCAAATTGAGTTCACAAAAAGTCATATTTCTTTATCACTAATTTTTCTTCAGAAGTTGAATAAAAAATGGAATAGTATCTCTCGCATGCCTACGGCAACTGAAAATTTTACCTGAAGTGACCAAGAGCTCGGTCAACTTGTTTGTTTTTTACGTTACTTGATGGAGCAATCCGGATATCTAGTTCGGTAAATTTAGCTTAATGTGAAGTTGCTTGATGAAGAATTTCGTATCACAGCTTTTGTGGTCCTACGTAATCATTACTTCTCGCATCTTTATTGCCGGGAAGAAAAAAAACAAATAAGCGGAATTCTATTGCTTGATCTTTTTTCCGATATCTAGCAAAAACTCGAGCATCACATTGCATGTTGGCTGTGATTCTCGTGCAAAATGTGAAATCGATTTTTAGTAACCTACTGTGCCCACGAGTCACTTTTCGACAGATTGTCACTGTCAACAAAACTCGGCCGAGAATCTGTGTCAGCTTATGTAAATAAATTCAGTCTGGTTGGAGACTCGTCCGAGAATTGGAGCAACTTACCGCAGAAAATAAATTTCAACCAGTGTTTGACATCATAGGTTTAGTTCCATCTGAGGTTTGGACATGAAGCGGAGGAACAAGTATCAGCATCAGTGGTTTGATGCGGAAAATTTTTTGAAATTTGTTTTGGAATGATGTTGACGAATTTTATGACTTGGAAAAATTTAGAGGATCAAAACTTATTTGTTCAAGTTCATCCGAAGCAAAATATCTTAAGTCCCGACAAATAATAAACTATTAAGTTTAAAAAAATCAACCGTTTATTAAGATAAGTTACATGACATCCGCTTTTGTTTTCAGTAGCCTATTCGCTCATATGAATATCATCAAGTATAAGTTGAGATTCTTTTAATCTAGTTTTGGTTGCAGTGACATAGCGTGGGTTTCGATCACAATGTACGGAAGTAGAAAAGCAGTCCCTTTTCTGATCAAGCTAATGATAAATGGTGAACAATATCGTGTTCAGGCACAGCCAAATTTTTTTCGCGCTCAGTCAAAAATGGCAGCCCTATGCGGACCGCACGTCTCTTGCTGTGCCACTGTTTGCGCGAACTACCTTAACTCGGTGTTTTTCAATCTTTTTCCCCTGTGGTCCATGTTGGGGTGTTAAAAAAGTTTCAAACTCAAAGAATAATTACTAGAGCAATTGTTCCCAAACTTTATAAGTCACGACCCAACTTTCAAAAAATAAATTCCACATAATTCTGCATGTACTTTGAAGTACTTGAAAAAAAGTAAAGTGAAAACAAACATCTATTCAAAATGTTAATTCACTTTTAAATTATTTGAGACAAAGCATGCAGTAATTTAAATTTTGAATGACTTTCGCGACTCACTGAAACAACGCCCACGACCCACCAGTAGGACGCGACTCATAGTTTGGAAACCGCTGTACTAGAGGTTTCAAGCAACGGAAAATGTTTTAGTAATCGTAGATCCTGACTAATTACTACACTGCGCTTCTTATCTATGAGTCAGTTTATTCAAATCTTGGTTCAGCTTCGAGCGTAAACATTCAGCACTTTCACTGCAAGATGCTGCCGATAAATAATGCAGTGAATTGCCAACATATGAGGAGCGACTTCTTTCAATTTTGAGATAAATCCATTTTGCTTACAGATCATTATAATAGAACCGTCAGTTGAAATCTGCAGTTGATTCGACGTAGGCATTTCTTTCTCTTAGAAATAGTTGCAAACAGTCGTATATACTGTTTCCGTCTGGTATTGGTCAATTCCTCATGAATTGTCGTCCCATTAATGTATCGGATATAGGCAAGCCATAAAGCAAAGTTGTTTATTGTTGTCCCATCAATTTGTAATGAGAATTTTGAAGCATTTAGTTTTCCCCCCGGCTATCCTCAAGGTTTTCTGCCATTTCATCCAGTCTTCTTCTCACAGTATCATTCGAAAACAAGATTTTCTGTACAGCGTAGGTTGCCTCTTCACCCAACCCTATCTTAACGCATACAACAATTGCTTGATTCACCAAATGTTCTGAAATCGTATGAGATTCACTCACCTTAGCAATCAATTCATTAACTGCATAGCTGGCTCTTAGTGTTTTTCCCGGGCGCATTCGCTTTGTTCACGGTGAACCCAGCGGTTTTGGTGCATTCATTTGGCGTGACTCCAGTTTCTTCTCAAAGTGACTGCATTATTTCCCAACAGAACCAGGACGCTTCAGTGGCTGATGGACTAATGATTTTGATTTCTTCGTAGAATCATTCGTCATTACCAACTCACAGTCCACACATCCCGGTTTTAAAGTATCAGCATTTGATGGCTTGAGCCAAGTCGTATGAACTCTTACTAATAACTGCGTGTAGCTCTCTTTTTTAGAACTTGTTTCTACATTGTGAAAAATTAAAGATTACTCCTAAAAAATGATGCAGTCCAACTTACACGTTGGATGAGCTATACTTCCAAACCCACTAACCATATTTTCAAGCATTATTGTTACTATGTGTATCACAATAAACGTCGTTAGCCTTCTTAACTCTAACAACTTAAAAATGGACAAAGATTAAGGAACAGAAGCGTCGAGTCTTAACAACGCAATATATTCCTAGAAGAAATGTTTCAAAACAATTTGAAAAACATTTATTGAAAGAAGAAAACTTTGAAGATATCGTTTAAGATTACAAGCGCCAAAAGTTTCACTGCTCAGAATAGAGGTGACGAGCCTATCCGCTGACCAGCGCCGCTTTGTCAGTTCCAGCTGAGTTAGTGGGCCGCATAAGTTTTTAGTCATACTACGAAACTATTTTTCTATAATTTAAAAAGCACCCTTATTGGTTATATTGAAAGTAATAAGGCATGAGATAAAACAAAACAATATTAATAAAAACTTTAGCACACCAAATTTTCGATTGAAAGTTTAATTTGTTTTAGAAATAGAAGCGCGTTAAAAAGCAAAGAACCCAGTCAACAAAGAATTTGTGACACAAAATCATAAACCTTTTAGAAATGAAAAAAAAGTTGTTCAACGACAGAAACGAACAACAAACGAAAATAATAAAACCCAGTTTCTCACCTAAAACCGCCACACTACGAAAACTCTGGCGTGGGAATGATGCAAGAAATCAAAATTTAAAAATGTGCACAGAATAAACCAAAAATCAATGCGAACCATTCAGCTGAAGTTATTTAATGGGTGTACAGACATTTCATCACCAGACACTTAATCACCCGACACTTAATCACGATAGGGTTAGGGTTTAGGGTTAGGAACGAGACATTTAATCATGTTAGGGTTAGGGTTAGGGTTAGGGTTAGGATTAGGGTTAGGGTGATCAATTCTAGTCCGTTTGCAATATCATCGTGTTATAAAGTCTACGTTTTTAGATGTCTAGTGATTAAATATCCGTGATTAAGTATCGGGTGATTAAATGTCGGGTGATTAAATGTCGGGTGATGAAATGTCGGTAAACTATTTAATGCGATATTGAAGCATAAAATACTAAAGAGCAACAAAGAAACATTTAATGAAAAATTAAACGGGTTTTACCAATATAACCATTAGTGAGATCTTTGGAAACTTTTTTGCTTAACTAAGCGCTTAGTATTTGGTCAAACTGACGATGTGGCAACTCTCAACTGCATACTAAGATTTTCGTTTGTCAGCCTTGACCTGTAACAACTATTTGTGATATTCAGTTTAGAAAAGAACTGCTCGCATAGGTACGTGCTTACGAAAACTGATAAACATTTGAGAGCATGAGTTCTCAAGTTTGAAAACTCTTCCTTTGATGCATAAACACGATAGAATTTAAGCAGCGACTAGTTCTGATACATCGCTTTCAGCATGTTATCAGTCTGTAATTTTATGAGTTCTAGTTGGATGCAGAAGTGGTTTGCAGAAGCGGGTGTAACATTGAAGGAGACAGAAAAGATGTCAAGCTCAAGCTGCTTGCTTTTGATGTCCTGAAATCTAGCATTCAAGCTTTCTAAGAGACTGGAACATTCCAAAGCATACGAAGCACTAGAAGTCGAATTGTGTTTTTTCAATGTGATAAAATGGGTGCAATTGTTATCTTTCAACTGATTTTTCCAGAAGCTCAGCATTGACGTGAAGGATTTGATCTTGGAAAACCTCCAGTGCAGCAGTTGATCTGGCCTTTGATGTTGCACATTCAAGTGGTTTAAATGCTTATTGATATCTATATATCGTTTAAATGCGAGTAGTCCCGTGCATCGATTAGAGAGACAAGAAGTTTTCTTCAATTTGAAAATCTGATGTTATCCCTCGAAAAATATTGCCAACTGCCCAGCGTTTTTGATGTCCGTTGTTTCATCAAGACACAAGGAGAAGTTAAAGAACTTATCAACTTTTTTGAGATTGTCTTCAATATCGACTTATTTCTTTTATGCGTTCACAAACAATGGATCGGAACAAACTCAATTTCTGGTACAAATGAATTTGACTTTGGAGCCGACATTTCGGCTGCTTTTACAATTAGTTCATTTTTGTGACTTTGCATTTCGTAACTTTAGAACCGGTTTGGCGGAGGTTCGCGCAAAAATTTAGAAGAGGATTGATTTTGTCATAAACTGATTAGTGAGCTGCACAAAATTCTTCAGCGGGCCTCATGCGGCTCGCGAGCATCATGTTTGTTATCGCTGACTTAGGAGAAGCATACTGTCGTTTTTGGCGGATCGGGGCTTTTAGAGTTAAAAAATTTCTGATTTATTTGACTTTTTGAAAACTGAAGCAGTTTACGCTTACATAGAATTTCAAAGTTAGCCTAGTTTTCTCGAATCAACCCCAGGGTCATTTTAAAAAAATCCTTAGGTCCCACCTTGAGGTACATTGCCCAAAGTTATGAATGCACATAGCACTTATATGATTACAGCAAATAGTATCATTGCCAGTTAATACGTTTACTGTTAATTCATAAGAGAAAACAAAGGCCTGGGCTCCACCAATTATTGCTTAAAGGTTTACTTTTAAAAATTCTCATATTTGGCAATGAATTACAATCAGATCAACGAAAAAATTGCCGGTGAAGAAACGCCTCTGCCGGGAATTTCTCAGAGTAAAGTGTCAACGAAATGTGCGAAAAATGTTTTCCTCAAATTTTCGCTGTGATTATTCAAAATTCCATGTTTTCCTTTATTTGTGGTTTGGATCCACCTCGAATTTCGAAATTTTCCTTCATCATGTATTGCATGGTGATATTGAGAATTTCTGGGAAACGAACCTCATTTTTTTTGCGAAGTCCCATGAATTTTGAGACGGCATTTCCTAACTTTGACCCCACCCAAATCATTTTCTTTTATTTAAAGTATTGAGGAATTTGTAAGGAATTTTTTTCGGTACACTACAGCCTTCTCAAAAAATTCTCCGCATCTTTTTTCATTTTTACGTTAATCTACGAATTGTTAACGTAGGTCTGCCCAAGCAAATGACGCCATAAAGCGGTTTATCCCCCGAGGCAACGCGTTTTGACAACCGGCAACTGTCGCTGTGTGCTGCAAAGTGACAAATCGACGATACTGCAGGGCTACAGCAGTAAACAATCTTCAACCCTCAGACCTCGCCCTATATCCTTGAGCTCATAAACTCATCCTGACAACACCGCCTAGTGTTGTATATCGCTTTGCAGGCCTGCCTTTGCCACAATGTAGCCTGCTTTTGTTTACACGAGTGGTTTCCAAACTTTATGTTACCACGCATCCCTTTAAAAATATTCAACCATATGACGTCTACCCCCATTTTACCAAATAATACAAGCACAAAAAATTTTTTACAAACCATGGCAAACAAAAAAGAAATAACAACATTTTATTTTTGTCTTTTAATGAGACGGATGAGCTTGACTATTAGCACAAAGTTTATCAAATCTCGGTGTTATTGACGAGATAGCTTCTCGTAGCTTTTTTTCCACAATCAAACGAGCTCGATATTTTTGATTTCATTGCAGCTAATGCAGAAAATCCTGTTTCGCAAAAATATGATGTTGCGAACCGCAGTAGTACTTTTAAAGCTTTGTTTGACAAAGTATTGTATTCTGTATTAAGATTTAGCCAAACTTGAACTAGAGATATATTCTGAAATTTTTATTATAATACAGAATTACAAGATAATTCAATCAATTTTTTCTTTCTCAGTACTTATCAATCCAAACTCATCATTCTTTTTGTCGATAAATGGTTTCTGTATCCACGCAAATTTTTTTAAATCAAGATCATCAAAATAATTCGAAAAATAAATTAACAAACCATTTAAATGTTCGACAAACAAATTTTTGTTGATTTCTACATAAACTCAGGAGCATAAATTTAAAATTAAAAACAAGTCATCCTTATTTTTTTGCAAATTTGATTTCTAAGGTCCAATTTTTTTAAGAAGGCTTTTACTTTGTTTTTTTTGAATCAACAAATGCATTTGTGGTCCTTGCATTGATTTATTAAAAACCCTTAATTTTCCTAAATTTCAACCAAATAGATGAGTGTAACAATAAAATTATCATCCCCGAACATACAGGGTGTCCAAAAAAAAGTTTATTTTTTAATTTTTAACTACTTTTGTTTTAGAGCATTTGACTCTTTCATTTTTCCAGGTTTTATTCTATGGTAATAGGAGTTTTATACCTGAAATTTTGAAGCTTTTATCTTAATCATGCCTTTCACAATTGAGCAGCGATCAAAAATAGTAAAGTTCTATTTGGAAACTAAATCACTGGTCCAAACCCAAAGGGAATATCGCAAGTATTTTGGTGTAAAAGAAGCTCCATCTGTGACGTCAATCAAGAAAATTGTTCAAAAGTTTGAAGTGCATGGCACCTGCCACAACAGAAATAAAGGAAATTCTGGAAGGAGAGTGTCTGCTCGCACCGAATTAAACATTGATACTGTACGTGAATCGACTGTGCGTAGCCCAAAAAAATCAATACGGAGGCGTTCATCTGAACTTGGCTTGACAAAGTCCACCGTTCAAAGAATAATGAAGCAAGACCTCAACTTATATCCTTACAAACTGGAAATAAAGCAAACTTTGACTGATAGGGGCAAAGAACAACGTTTTCAAATGTGCACATGGTTTAATGAAATGATGGAAAATGATGAACATTGGGTTGGCAAGATATGGTTTTCAGATGAGGCACATTTTCATCTGGATGGATCAGTAAACCGTCATAACTGCCGTATTTGGGGCACTGAACCTCCAAACGTTGTTACCACCAAATCACTCCACAGCAGGAAGTGCACAGCTTGGTGTGCGCTTAGCTCTGACGGAATCATCGGGCCTTACTGGTTTGAAGACAATGCTGAGAATGCGGTGACGGTTAATCAAGAAAGTTATCGCCACGTCATCAAAAAGTTTACTGCTTGTCTTCGTCGTCGTCGCTTTGACTTGAAAAAATTGTGGTTTCAGCAAGATGGGGCAACACCTCACACTGCAGTGGAAACACGAAAATTATTGTCTGAAAAATTTGAAGACAGGCTGATTTCCTTGAAAGCTTCCCACATCTGGGCTCCACACTCTCCTGACCTTAGCCCACTGGACTTTTTTCTGTGGGGCTACGCAAAAGATAATGTCTATAAAAATAAGCCTACCTCTATTTCCGAACTTAAACAAGAAATAACTACGTTCATGAGAGCCATTTCCGCTGACACATGCAAAGCAGTAATTCAGAATTTTGCTGTGAGAGTAAGGGAATGCCTTCTGCGCCATGGCGATCACATTGAGCATGTTATTTAAGCAGCATCATCAAAATATATGACTATTTTTAAACTCCAGTAACATCAGCTAAGTAAAATGGATAACGACGATTTTGATGGCAAACAAATCTCCAACACATTATTTATGCACGGTGAAACTTTCATTGCTTTATCTTTACAAGTTTTTGCGTTACAAAAATTTTAAAAATAAACTTTTTTGTGGGACACCCTGTATTTGCGTCCTCATTGTGATTTTTATCGAGAAAAAGTGCATTTTCTTCTTTGAGTTCAAGTACCCTTTGAATCACTTTTGCAAGAGATAGCCGGCGCACTTCACAATAGCGCAGAAGTGAGGTGTAATTAGCTCCCATATCTTTGCATGGCTTTGCAAACAACCTAACTTTTGATGGACTATTTTTTATGTAGTTCATAACTTTTGTTACTTTTGCAAAGTTCCTCGCATGCAGTTCATCCAGAAAACGTTAGATGTTTTCTTTTTTAACTAATGCTTGAAAACCAGCTTTGTGTGCCGACATTGACCGTGCATCTTCAGTACAGAGCCCAGTGCAATTATTCCACATTATGTCGTTCTCATCAAAAAATTTATTATATTAAAAATTTCATTCGACATGGCTTTTTCAGAAATGAGTTTGCAAAATAATATATCTTCAATAATATTAGTCTCTTCAACGAATCGAATATGGGCAATTAAATGTGCGTCTTTAGCTACATCAGTTGCTTCGTCTAGTTGTATGGCAAATTTTAAATTACTCATTAAAAAAACTAATTGATCGCAAAGATCTTCAGATATATCATTAATTCTTCTGCTAACTGTATTATCAGCAAGCGGTATTTGTCGCAGCTGTTTCGCGTATCGCTCGCCAAACATTGTTTTGACCATATCAATAGCTGCTGGCAAAACTAAAGTTTCTGCTATCGTGCTATCATGTGTGGTTTTTTACACTTCACGATTCTGTAAGACACTAAGTACGATGCTAGTAACGCATTTGATTGAAAATGACCAATTTCTTTGAACGTTTGCTTTTCTTTAGTTAACTCATCAAATTTATTTGAAAAAATTCTTTGGGCTTACCAGCCTAATCAGAATGAGTGGTTTCAAGGTGCCGTTTTAATTTTCTGGGTCTCATGCTATCAGCAGCCAAAACTTTCGAACAAAACAAACACATTGGTTTTTCCACCTTGTCATCAATAAAACTTGTAAATCCAAATGATAAATAGGATGAATCGTATTTTTTTTCTTGGAAGTTCTTCATTCCTGTTCCTTGTTTCTTGTATTCTCACTACTTGTGCCAACATCAGTATTTGCATTACTAGTAGATTTTCTCTTATAACCAATTAAAAACTTATCCATTTTTTTGAAATATTAAGATTATTAATGTATTCTTGTTTAAAAATTTAACTCCTAAATTACTTGCTATATTAAACGTTTATAATTTTTACTTATTAAATATAAAATTATAATATTGAAAATATGTTCATTTAATTATTAAATTAGTATCTTATTTCATAATTTTGTTTACCTTATTTCTTAATTTAAATCTTACTTCTTATTTTATTTTAACATAAAATCTTATTTCATAATTCAACATAAAATCTTCACAACCGACGGCACTTTCGCACTCTTGACTATTTTGAAATGACTGCAGCCAATATTCGTGCCTCCTCGTAGACTAGTCTTCGCCTCTCAGTTTGCAAAACTTTAGTTTATACGTTGCAAGCAGGCGGAAAAAATAGAGCAAGATTGTCGAATCACCATTTCACCAAACGCGTAATGTTTCCAGTAATCTGCTACGCAACTCGCAAGTTTTCGAAATATCAGTTTTCGCTCGATGGCTTTCAGGTAATTGCATTCATATACAGGCGAGTCTCATTTAGCGGGAAAAGCTAGCGTTTCAGCAGCGATGAAAAGTTATAAAATGAGAAGAAACGAAGCTCAGAAATACGCTCTCTGCTCGATGCGGGCCAATATAGCGGCCTCAATCGATCCTACCCAGTTCGGCGGCTCTCTATTTCAGAAAGGTTTTTTCTCTGAGGCAGATATCAAGGAGTGCGAGATGAAGAACTGGGACGACATCTTTCGAGCAGTTGAAGCGCGCCTTGATGACGACATGAACTCTTTATTTTTGTTCGTGGCGACGCTAAAAAATCTCAATTCTGAGCTGGCGGAAAAACTTGAAAAAAGAGCTAATTCGGAGCCGTTATCATGGCAATCATCACCTGACAATGTAAATGACGTCACAAACGAAACAACGTATCGCCCAGGACGAAACAGGTAAACATGAT
This sequence comes from Trididemnum clinides, assembly GCA_963675345.1. Taxonomy (NCBI): domain Eukaryota; kingdom Metazoa; phylum Chordata; class Ascidiacea; order Aplousobranchia; family Didemnidae; genus Trididemnum; species Trididemnum clinides. Next base: position 31,702,131 of record OY776290.1, on the reverse strand, counting down.
ATTGTTCTCTACAAAAATGCGGTAGTAATAAGATTTAAATTGACAGTCGCTATGACAATCATTCGTTCCCCTACTCGCGGCGCCACCTGGCAAGCCGATCCTCCATTGATTCGGACGTAGCTGAAAGCACCAAAAAAGAATACGCATCGGCATATTTCAAGCCTTACTTTTCCAAAGGTACGCATTATTACGTCATTATTATCACGTTATAATTTAGTTCGGATTATAATTACTCTTTGACAGCGATAGGCACGGGCGCAGTCTGTGCCACAGAATGTTGTCTCTCTTTCCCGATTACGGCTCGAGTATTGTGCCGGTTTACAATCGGGCCTTGAGAAATTTCTTTGTTTTTAACTGTTATTGTGTAATCAAGTTTATCGCACTATCACATGCATAGCCCAGTTATCATTCTCTTCCTTTCAGCTGCTACTGTCGCCCAATATTCAATTTCCGCTCATAGCATTTTACCACGTCAACATACTGACACGTATAGGTCAGATGACGTCACATTCAGCAAACAAAATGGTGCTGCTGGAAAAGAGAGAAAAAACCTTGAGCTGATTAACGGACTTTCTCAACTGAACAGTAAAACAAGCGGAATTGTAGAACAGGTGCATCAACGGCACAATTGCGATGTTGACCGGAGGAAGTCACCATCTTCTCACGCATCAGAGAGATCAGATCAAAGAACGATTCAAAGAGTAGAGGAAACCCTGCCGTCACGCGACTGCGTCGAATTGTTACAGAAAATCCGAGACAATTGCTCTGATCACGTGACTACTACTTTTGACGTCACAGAACTTACATCTGGAAATTGGAATTGGTCAGATCATGATATCGTTGCATACACGTACGAGCTGACGTCACACTGCGTTATCAGTGTGCGTACAGCTTGGATGATCCGAAGAAGCTCAACGAATTCCAAACGTTTCCGGTTATACTTGGAAGTGCTTTCAAAGTTGGAATCACGAGATATCAAGGTTTTAATGACGCAATGCGGAAGAAACGCGAATTTTATAAAAAATATGTTGGCAACGCTGCAGGCTTGATGCGGTCTGCAGCTTGACGAGGGACAACCACACCATTATTTTAACTTTACGCTGCATCAAGACTTTAGATGTTTAATGGCGTCAGTCTTGCTTGAAACGCCAACGGCGATGACAAAACAATAGCGTGAACCAGACAGTGATCGATCAAGCGTGTCGACTAATTTCATTTTTTGATTCGCCTCACACATTTTATAAGTCAAAACAAGGATTTTCATTTTTGGAATTAACAAGTTTGCTCTATCGCTGTAACTTGGCGGATACTGGTAGCAGCGTAGCAGCAATCAAGAATATAGCAGCAGGCCGCGCTTCCTCAAGCACCGCTCTTTTTTGTCGATTAAGACGTTAGGCTGCTGCTTTTTGTGATTATATAGTGTTCTGGGAAGTGATGTAACAAGTGGCCATCATTTAACAAATTATTGTAGGAGGATAAAAGATTTTGGGTTTATAACAGAATACTGCAAATAAATGTTTCTAATACCCCGCCTTTAATTTGACTTGAATCGAAGCATTATCTTCCCCCCCAAATAACACCAATGTAACAGTTTTTCCCCTCCCTGAAAGCGTCGTATGATGCTTAAATAGCCCCTTGCTTCTTTTGAACTCGTGGAAAGTTGAAAACCGTGTTTTTTGTTATTGTACTTATACAAGCTTGCCTTTGAGCTGTCGAGATTCAAGATGCAAACATAGAATCATTGTCCATCATATCCATACAACCGCTTTGAATTATAAGAAGTGCTTGATTAAGTATTTATATATTTTAAAATACGCCTATTTGTTATAGAGCGATGGTTTTGATTAAAATGACCATTGTGATATAATAAACACATAAATGTAGCAAAATTTGGGCTTGAAGTAGCGAGTAGCCACGGTGGTTAGACGCTACAAGTTTAGTCACGTAACGAGTAGCGTAGCGTGCTACTATTTTAGGTTGAAGTCAGGGATGTGGAAGCGGTTACTTTTCAACCGCTTCCGCGTCCGCTTCCACACCTAGCGCTTCCGCTTCTACTTCCACCGCTTCCGCTTCCACTAACAAAAAACGAGAAAATGACCGTTGACAATTTTTTGAACTTTTGTGGGCCTGTAGCCTGCCTTCTCCTACACTTCATCATTTTGAGAAGACAAAAACCTCCATATATTGCTATTACTTTACCTACTTCGCTTGAGCTTATGTTCCGAACTACTCTGTGTTTGTTTTTCTTAGATATTGCAGCTCGTGTTGAATGTAGAACAGTGCTTTTCAATCTTTTTGTCATCGCGGAACCCCTAATGTACTTTCGCGTTTGTCACGGAACTCCCACTAACAAAATTTAGAAATCACGAACTGCTTGCAAGATAATCAAATATTTCGTTACTACAATTCAAAAAATAATTAAACACTTCAACAAATAGACAGTTATTACAAGTTCCTTCACTACTTACAACTACTTTTACAACAGTTAACCTAATGTTTCTCAGATCTAAATCGTATGACCACATATTACAGCTCTCGACAATAACCTGTCGTCACAACAACAAATTACACAGTATAGCGTTGATTTTCCTCTCTATTCTCAACTAACTCTGACTTTGAGTTAACTTTAACTGTAACTATTATTACAGACCTTCTGTTTGTCCCCAAAACACGTATTGTCTCCGATTTTTTTGGATAGTGAAGTGCGAAATTTCTGTCGTAGATATAGTATATACACGTAAATCGAGCAAAATTGAACTGCACCAATCAACAGCTGCCTCAACGTGGTGGTGCGGTCCCCAACCCCGTTTGGGTTGGGTTAAAATGGCTGTTGGCCTTTTCAAGGTCCCAGTTATCCCGGGCACTCCCCTCACACGAAGCATTTTTTCGCCGTGCAGCCCTCTGAACGACCGCAGAAGGGTAGCACGCAGCCTCTTTAAAATTGGCCTGTCTTCTCCTGCCTTTCTCTTGCCCGTCTTCTCATTCTTCTCCTTCTCTTGATGGGCGGCAACGTTCATCAAAACCCTTATCCCGTTTTTCCCAGTTCAGTGTGCACTGGAAATGTGACCTGGCGGGGTAGGTCAGTGCAATGCTGCACATGCTCTAATTGGGTTTATTGAAAGTGCTCACTACTCTCCTTTGCTAGATTTAGAACTCTTGGCAGATCTCACTCCTGGAGCTTCCCTCCCTGCTGCGCCCCTGCTTTTTTTGGAAATGCTACACCTACCAGCACACTGCCTTCCTCCTCGGACTCCTCCAGCTGGTATACCTCCACTGCTCAATCTGGCCTCCATCTGCTAATGCAGCACTCGTACCCCACCCTCGCCTTCAAACCTCTTATCATTTTTCCGCTCACTTTGTATCTTCTCCCTTTGCACCCTCACCACTGCCTCATGCTCCTAGCTGTTTCTCTTTACTTCCTGCTTCCTCTTTCCCTCTCTAACTCCCTCAGGGTTCTTCAATGGAATGCTGGGGGTCTCCGAGCCAGGAGCACTGAGCTGCTGCACTCCCGTTGACCTTATATATATATCCAGGAATCTAACCTTAATTTGTTTTCCTCTTTTCGGATTCCTGGATTGTCTGCTCTGCGATCCGATGGCACTCACTCCTGATTCGGTATTTTTTCTACTGATGTCACAGACGCTAGCGGCGGCGTCATCATTTTCGCTAGGCAGGGCTTATCCTTCTCTGAGCTTTCTACCTTCTCTCTTTCTTCGCTTGACCCCTACTCTGATTATGTAAAGGTCAAAATCTCTCTAAACGCCTCCTCCTCGCTCTCATTTCTTAATGTTTATGCTCCCCTTATTCGCTCTTCTCCGAAGAATATCAGAACCAATTTCTTTTCTCCCTCGATTCTTCCCTCCTATGTGGAAGCGGAAGCGGTGGAATTTTCGCACTTCCGCATCCGCGTTCGCTTCCGCTTCCACAGAAAAAGGACCGCTTCCACCGCTTCCGCTTCCACATCCCTGGTTGAAGTAGCGCCGTTGCTTTGGAAGTAGCGGGTGCCCACCTCTGCTATTCATCTTAATCGTTTAAATCTGGTTTCAGTTTGGCGTAAAATTTGTTGATTGTTGCATAAAATTACAATAATCTTTGTCGTGTTTGGCAAGCAATTTCAAGAGTTTAAAAAAATTTTCCAAAGCTTTTCCATGTTCTCGAAAACCCAAACCTTATCGCAAAAGAATGCCAATGACGAAAGCATTCTCAGAATGGAATGTCAAGAAAGTGCTAGGCTTTTATTCTGGTTACGGTACAGTAGGCTACTGCGCATGGAGGAAGACGCTCTTGATGCTTCTTTTGTAGTTTTGTAACAGCAGTTCGACGAGTGTTGGAAAACTGATGACTTTCCAATGTCGTAACAGCTGTCTTTAATTTTTCAAACCTTTTGACAAACATGCAAGGTCCTACTTCGAATTACAGCAAAGCAATCCCATTTTATGCTTTCACGCAAGGCCAACGTAAAAAAGCTCTGCAAAATAGGATTGCCAGGACTCATAATATCATTTACTTTGAAATCGAACTCTTGATTTTTTTTCATTTTTATCAACATTTCTGTTGTATCTAGTTGATTTGGCGATGAACAGACTGCTGTTTGGGACAATTCAGAATTGCCGACGCAGGAATCAAATCAATTTTCTAAAAATAAATCTCGCTCACTAGCTCAGGCAATACTATGTTACCGTTGTTTCGCTTCTACTCTTATTTTTGGTTGAAGACACCAATGCAGTAGATGAAGATGGTCTGTTAGGGTCATGATTACTGTCACGAACAAGGAAATTTGCCTTGTGAGAATAGTTTTCGCATATGCGTATAGTGTTGTATTATTTTGTTCCCTCGGTTACTGATTGAAAAAAAAACCTTTTTTCCTCGCAATTAAATTTGCTGTAAGTACGCTTTTATTACGTTACAATTGTTATTACGACATAATAAAATTCCAGATTGATCTAGTGATTCTAGTTTCTTCGAAGAATTTCGATAACCGATTACGTAACTTGAAACGCTTTTTTTTCTTTTTTCACGTGATTTCGTTCTAGCGTTTTCTGGATTGTTTTTTTCGATTTATATATAACGTGACGGGATTTTTTTAGGGTAGTAGTATAGAGAAGCGTTGTAACGGGGAGAGAGATTGATTGACGGAGTAAAGAAGGGCTATTGTTTTTTTGTGATAATTTGTTGTCGATTCTGTGAACGTGGCGAGTATTAAGCAGTTATTGGTGAAATTAGTTTTGGCGATTTCCGATTGTGTAGTAAAGAGGTCAATTTTGAGATCGTTGAGCGAAGAAGCTTGAAGTCGTGAAGTATTATTTCTGTGAATACATTATTCTGTTCTTAACGTGGTTTAAGGTGTTTTTAGTGGAAGCCAATCTTTTCCAAGTTTTATTAAGTTGCAGTCAGTCCTAATTATCCAAGCGATTATCATATGTCGCCTCAATTTTAAAAGAAATTTAAGTTTGAGATAGAACCGAAAAGTTCTGTATTATTATATTAATACGCGACAATTACAACCACTACGTCATGGCAGCGATGCAGTTTCAACTTGCAAGCATCGCAAGTCATACTGGATGTCTTCTTCTCTCACGTAACCAGGCCTAACAGCAAGTGTTGGGAAGACTCAAGTCAAGTCTAATCGTGGTAAAAAACGACTCGACTTGGCTCGAGTCGTTTGGACAGAATGACTCGACTCGAAAATTGACATCAGTGACCCGTGACTCGATTCGAGACTCGAATTAAAGCGATTCGTTTCTGACACTGCTTAACAACGAAAAATTAAAATTTGAGTTGGTCTCATCATTCACGCCTTTGCTCAACTCACGCTATTCATATATACTTTATTATATTTTTATCTTGTTTCAAACAAGCAATGATACATTTACAGAAGACTATGACTATGACATCACAACTTGTTGCTTCGTGAACGATGAAGTGCCCAGTCTTTAACATTTGGGATTTCCTAATCCATCATGGAGAATTAACTACAGTGTGTCGAAGTCGTGATCAACCTTATTTTGTGTGGTCGAGTATTCCATATGCGCTGTTTATCTGTGCCAACTTTATTTTGCAATGCTGGATAAAAAATCACACGCGCTAATTTTTTGGCCGTCTCTTTTGAAGTAAATTAATGTTAGCAGCTGGATATTAACGCTAAATTATTGGGGAGAAAATTACATTGATTGCCCCCTTAAAAATTTGAGGGGATACATTTCCCATCCCCCCGGAATGTGTGCCTATAGATGCAACAACAACAGTCCATCAGTCGACTATCTTTGTGGCGAAATAGACAGTTACGTAACGCAGGCATTTGCTTCTAGATCGGCAACGTGATTATGTGCGGCGTCATCCGATGGTCGTAAACGCGAGTGAAGTCTGATCGCCTGGGGCTCATTAGTGCAGAAATGTAGCAATGCAGAGAAGCAACGAGAAGCCGCACTAATAAATTGAGTACTGTAGATGGTGTTCACGTAACAGAGCAAGGGGCAGGTTTGATTTTAAAGCAAAAAGTAAAATTATGAGATGTTCCAGCTGATGAAAACGCGATTGCTGAAATAGCCACAGGGCGAAAAAAAGTTCTCATCGAATCAACTCAAATTTGGCAGAAACTTGTAAAATCTTTTCTTTGGTTAATTGGATAAAACCAGCAAAGAGGCATTGGGTTTGTTTTTGTAACGAAAGTTTCAACACACTTATGCCTCCGCCAGCTACAAGCACCACTCATCTCCCCCATATTGCTTCTCCTCAGCCGCACTCTTGCATTTCAATTCAATGCAAATCTGAAACGAAAGGGGAAAGCGACAAAAATAGTAATAAAACTAGAGGGATTTGCTTAGCTCCGATTTGCTCATCACCGACCTCAAATACGAAAAAGCGTAACAAAGTAGCATTCAGCGATCTGGCTCCTCAAGAGATTGATCCACTGCCCTCTCCTATTTGTAGCTCCACTCCTGAATCAAATCTTTCCCACAGCTATTGCACCATCGGACAATATGTGCCCCTTGCCTCTTTGGAAATTTCGGGAGACTCAGCCTCGCCTCAAGAGCGGAGTAATAACTCGTTGCTTAGCAACAAAGCGGACCTTGAGAACGAATGTTTGATGGATATCGTAGAAGAAGTACTCGCTGGGAATATCAAAATTGACAGATTTCTTAATGATCTCGTCGCTGCCAAGTTGCTGAGTGACGAGGAGGCGAGTTCGATTGCGCCTCGGTATCGAGCGAACGCCGACGTTGATGCCGATGAAAGCGCCATCGACCAATTAATTGAAGTTTTTTCAAACTTCAGCTGGGAAACTTTACTTAGATGTCGAAAGCACATCACGCGTAAACTTTGCCGTCTTTCGAGCGTCGAAGAGTACGAAAGCGCGCAAAAAGCGGCCGCCAATGCGCTTAGGCTTCAACACGACCGCGGCGTCAGCGCGGATGACAACACAATCGAAGAAAGGACTGTTTTTGAAACCACTCCATTTCAAAACGCACGAACTTCAATCATAAATGAACAGCTTATGTCATCAAAAACGATAAACACAATCTCCTATGACGTCACAAAACTTCTTGCCCTTCTTCCGGGTCTGTCCTTGGATGTAGAAGCATCCGAAGTGCAAACTAACGACAACGTATTGTCACGTCAACACTGCGGCAATCAAAAATGCCTTCGATCAAACACGAGATCTGACGCGATTCAACCTATCAATGGGTATTTTCGTGCGACGTTATCAATCGAAAACAGTGACAAAGAATTGGATCAAAAAAGTAAGTGTGCGATTACGTCTGAAAATCATCGTTTAGTTATATTTTTGTTTTGCGCAGACTGCTCATTGGAGGATTGGTGTCGACGTCATCATCTCTCCGACCAAACCGCAATCGCTTTGCGTCGGAACGGTTTCTCTTGTCCCTTCTCTTTGCGCGCCTTGTCAGAAGAGAGTATTGAACTACTGACTGGGTTGTCATGGTTACACAAAGCTAGACTGTGGTTGGCGATTGGAGAAATTTCAACTAGCGAGTGACAGGTCGCTATTGTCTCAGTATTTTTTTGCAATTAGGCCTACATTCAATGCTGTCACCGTTGTTATTCCACAACCAAACTTTAACTAAATGAAACCAGAATAGAAATTACTGTAAACATGACGAGACATGTTATTTCATTACTTCAAAACCATTTTCAATTTCATTCAAATAGATTCTCGGCTGTGAATCGATTTTTCTGCATAGCGCTGTTAGTTCTGCAGCCGCGACTTTACCTTGCAATTTCTAAGAGCAATTACGATGCGATTGTTTACGACAAAAAATTTGAAGATGCGTTTTGAAAGCATTGATGTGTTGGTCGCGGCATAGGCGGTTACCGAGATTTGACAAAATGAACAGACGCACGTATGCCGCAGTTTATATTCCCTTTATTTTGTTGAGACTTTAAACATACGATTTAATCTTAGACGTATTGGTTGATCCAGGAAATGTAGTGGGACACCCTGGTGTAGACTCCGGGATAATCGGGATAAGCGCATCCGATTCCCCAGGATACGACTCCGTGGAGGTCTCCGTTGCAGTTGACTGGACCACCAGAATCACCCTGAATTACATATTTGGTAAAAATACAAATCAGTTTACAAAAAGTTGTAGGATTTTACCTGGCAGGAGTCTTTTCCGCCGGTTCCGAGATATCCGAGACACATCATATCGTCATAAATGTCTCCATCGTAAGGAACATTGCAGTCTTCATTGCTAATGACAGGAACAGTAACGCCATAAGGAGTGTCAGGATAGTTGGCTGCACAGCAATATCTATCTTTATCAGTTGCAACGAATCGTACCGACGCATCGTTACTTACATCCGACAATGGCGGTGTTTCCCCATCCGTAGACGTTGCAGTTTGTTCCGACGGCTGGATCGAAGTTTTCAGCTGGCAAAGAAGCGTACTGCATGTTGGCGTTTTCGCTGATGCTGGTCTGCGAAATTAAAAAATGACTTTGAAAACACGTGACGAAACGATGACTTCTAAGCGATTTATCACAATCATCTTGATGAGTTAAAGTGCTTTGTTATAATTGTTGCATTTTTGTATTGACTAAAATGTCATAATAATCACAACATAGCATTGTTGGTCATTGCCTTATGTATTTCGTTTGTTGCATTCTGAAAAATAAACGCTCGATTTTACTGATTAAAAACGATTAATTCTTACCGAAAGTTCGAGTAACATAATGTCATTGACCAGAGTTCTGCTGCTGTATTGTGGATGGGGGATGGTTCGTCTAACGTTTGAAGCTTGTTCGGTTCCGTCGTTACGACTGAGGCTGTGATCTCCGGCAGTGATGGTTAAGGAGTTGGCTCTAAAAAATTATTTTTGTTTCCGATCCTTTTTCCACGCTCACAACGCTAATTTCGTCAGTAAGCAGAAGGCGACTAGAAAGTCAAATGGGTTAGAGAATAAATTTCCTTTTTTAACCTCAAATTTAACCTTAAAAATGGTAAAAATCTTTTTTAAAACTATCCCACAAGTCCGACACAAACAAGATCATTGTAGCTATGCTCAGCCCCTATCTTCCATAACAAGAATTCTTGTGGCGGCCCTGCCAACAACTACTTACGCTGCGTTGCAATGAGCGGCCGAAAGAGCCTAGCCTGAAGAGAGCAGAGAGCCTCCGCACATCAAACTTCCGAATCTCTTCATGTTGACAAGATAAGGAACTTGGTTAGGAGACAACGCAGATCCTCCGATGATCTTATCATCATCACCTCGAGCGAGGGCTAAAAAATTTTAAGAATTAATCCATTGAAACGAAAAACTATAGTTTCAAGGATCACCATATTAGATGGCGCTATTCACCCAGCGTGTCACAAGTGACAGCTGTTGAGTGGCTACCAATTCTAACCTGCCTTGTTGGTGAAGCTACCAGTATGCAGTTTGCAGTCATGACTGGTTCGAAATGGATTGCCGCTATATCTTAGCTTGATCTTGATTGGGTTTGCTACGGTGTAAATCTGGATAAACCTTCCATGAAACGTCTTTCCCTCACGCCCCAAGAAGAGAAATGGTAAACGACAAAACAAACACCTCATAGCCGTTGGTGCATAAGCAGTGAGGCATCACGAACGCCAGCGACGAAGCGTGGAGCAGAAATTAGCTATTCGATTCCGAATCAATAGCGCTCTCACTCTCAAAAAGATTTCTATGCAGCTGTGCCCTTAAAAAGATGTTTTCGGAAATGTTATAGCAGTGGCGGTAACTTGGAACTAATCAGGCAACAAATCCTCTTATACACCGTAACTACCTAAAATTGTGAAGGTTTTTCTGCAATCCATGACATATATAAAATAATATAAAACGTAGATCACCACAGAAGATAGGCAGTGAACAATAAATAAAAGATTGAAGAATACACTGGGTTTCTCACAGATGAAAAATGAAACCAAAATTAAGCAACAGGTTTACGAAGAAGTGCGCCGCAGGAGGTAACTGTATATCAGTGATAATTTTCCGATACTAGAATTGCTTACCAATCAAGATAGCGACAACAAAGAACTTCATGATTCTTTAAATTCCGTTGAACTTGCTCTGTTGAAACGAATGACTTTTCGTCAGAGGCGTTCGCTTTTATAAGAAAATGTAAGCACCTAGTTTGGTTTCCCATCCTATCATTCACGCCGAGAAACAACTATCTGCAAGATTGTCTGAAAAAAGCAGCTGGTATAGTGACGACATAATTGGTAAGAAAGATCAGGATTTTCTTCACATAAGAACTTTGGCAAATGTGTGTGAACAAAAGTCAATTCAGGAACAAATAAATTCAAAATAAGTTTGTATTGCTATAGATTTTACTTTTACTTTGTTTGGTTCGGGTGGGGAACACTGACAGAGTTATTGTCCCAAAACAAAGTTCAAGACCTTTTCTTCGCAGATCAACATTGGAAAGTAATTATGTTCCCACCTTTGAAATTTCTGTGGGAGGGAGCTGAAAACAGTGTGGAAGGGGATTTAGTCCTTCTTATTTTTACGTCCACGGGCCTAGAACTTTGACTCGGTCCAACGACACCTACTGACTATTTAGCTGCCTTTTGTGTATATGCTTTTGTTCCCTAGATTGTCATAACAACGGCTGTGGCCCTAAAGGGAAAATAATTATAAAGGAAACCTACTTTGACTTTGGGAAAAAATCTGTTTGAGCCCCGACTAGCAAGGAATTCAAACTTGCTTTGCTAAATCCAATTAAAGTTCAATCAGTCCACTTGATTGCTTGGAGCAGTGCCATTGAGAGAACAGTTCGGGTCCGGTATCAACATTAAATCCGGACCCCGTTTAACAAGGATCGGGGAAAGTCTAAAAATTTTTCCAACGATTGATCTTGGCTGAAATCGCCTGCACCGCGAGGAAAAATATCCATAAAGGCAGCGATTAGGAGGCGGTGAGTTTTTTTTTGGAGATCAAACTCAACCACTTGCTGATTTTGATCTCCATATCGCGAAAAAATTTTCTGAGCAGGTCTAAATGCCAAAACCAGTACAAAACATGTGACAACCAAAGCCATTTCGAGTTGCGTTTGACAACAGCGCGGCTTCCCTAAGAGAGCCCGGGCCTGGGTACTCTGTACCCCCTTTCCCCCTCTCTAAACCGCCCTGGCTTGGAGATATTTTCAATATAATTTCTTTTTGTTAGAATTTGCCAAGAAGTCATCGCAAAGTGTCTTTTTCAAGAACACAACAACGCAGAAGTCGTAAGACTTGAACTCACTACCACTTGATCATTGCCAAGATATTACAAGACTCAAACCCAGGGTTTCTCAACTGGGGGTACATTTTACTTAATTGGGGGGTAAACTTGATAAATTTTTAAAATGTTGATGCTTTTTAATATTTGACCATTGAAATAATTATGTCCAAAAAAAAAGAATCACCACTGCGAATTTGGATTGACAATACATTGAATTGCGATGTGGAAAATTTCATCTGCAAAAGAAAAGGTCTTCACCTACATGGCGAATCAAAAATGCGGTAAATGGGTTCAATATAGAAAGCAATTAAAAGAAACTACAATGTCAATCTGACCCACATAAATGTTTACAAGATTGTGCGCTTTTTGTTATGGTAACTCTATGCCATCTGCTGTAGATGGAAAAAAAGGGATAAACTGTACTTTCAAAAACTGTCAAGGGGTAAACAAGAACAAAAAGTTTGAGAACCTATGCTCTAATCCTCTCGGCTACGCTGTTTATTGAAAGAAAAAGATTTTTACAGTGGCAAAATAAGAATAAAACAAAAATATTTGTTGTAATTCAGGACTTAGCGAGCAATAAATTTTAGCGGGCAGGGGAAGAGGAGGAAGTTTTTAATTACAAAACCTAAAATGGCATAATTTTTTTCCCCTTATTCAATCAGAGTTACCTTCAAGATTGTAACCTAAACCAACGATTGTCCAGCCGCGCCAAGTTGAAACAACTCATGAATGGCGGCATTCCTCCCACAGCATTGACAATTCAGCAACCCTTGTGCCGTTACCATAGCAACTTGCCCTGACGTAATAGAGTGCAAAGCAAGATATAGTGCCATATACAACAAAAGCAACTTTTGTGTGGAAACAAATTTCCTCCAGATATGCAGACTATTGCATTTCATTTTGATTAAATTGGATGTGCTTGCTGACATAGTAGCCTGTGCCAACTGAAAAATTTGAGGAGGGAGGATAGTTGGCATTTTGATCTTTTGCTTCAGCGTGAGATTAAATATTCGGTTATGTAAAACCATCTTGGGCGTTCACTCTGTTGAGCCTAGGCTCGTAAACGCGATACAAATGAATAGCCCAGTTTGCCATTTTTGCGACAAACAAAACTGTTCAGTAATGCAAGAGGCTAGCAATGCACATAGCAAAACTGCAGACAGTGACACTGTTTCGACCTATCAGGTCTCTTCAGTGCACTTGGTGACCGACAAGAAGCCAGAGGCTTTAAATAAAGCATAGCTTAGACCGCCACACTTGCGGGATCTATACTAGATCCACTTGGTGGAAGGTCTGTCAGACCTTCTTGATCTCTATATCGCGATCTTCTTGTCGGTCACCAACTGCACTGAAAAGACCTGATAGGTCGAAACAGTGTCACTGTCTGCAGTTTTGCTATGTGCATCGCTAGCCTCTTGCATTACTATACATGTAAGACCTTGTGACCACTAGGCTGTGACAGCACTATTGTTCTAGCAGTTGCTAGACTTAGTGCACCTGCGACAACCGCCACTCATTCACGAGTGATACGGCTTCGCAGAGTACTGACAGACCTTCCACCAAGTGGATCTAGTATAGATCCCGCAAGTGTGGTGGTCTAAGCTATGCTTTATTAAAAGCCTCTGGCTTCTTGTCGGTCACCAACTGCACTGAAGAGACCTGATAGGTCGAAAAAACTGTTCAATTTTTCCTTTCCTTTAGAACTGTGGCTCGCAAAATGCGCGACGCGACGCCCTGGGCATTGTTTTAATTTTTCAAGGGCGTCGCTCATTAATTCGGTTTATCGCCAATTATACTTACTTTTGTCCCACAAATCTGTTCCAAACGTAGAGTCACTATTTATTTTATTTTAACACGTAGGCTATATGCAATTCGTGATCACAAAGCTGTAGTGCCTGCAGTGTTGCAATACAATGAGTGACTTGGCGCTGAGCAAATATCTTGCACGATTTTGACTTACAGAGGAGCGGAACAAATGAAGGCTGTGTCAGTCAGCAAAATATATGAAAACAAGAGGTAGTTTCGCATCCCTGTAAAAATAAGTAAAATTTTGTGATTAAATGACGAGCCTCAAACAAAATTTTGCTGGTATGTTTACTGTTGTTTAGATGTTTCATTAGATTTATCTTGCAGAACGGTTAGCGAAAACTTAAGTTTTTGGTCTGCAGCGTCACATCTAAAAAAGCTTGAGAATTCTTTACAAGATGAGGATTTCCAGTACCGGATTAGTCCCAAAGTGGAAAGTGGTTAAAAACTTTGCTGTTGAAAGGTCTCTAATTTGCCTCTTTTTTAATATTGTTTCTGCAATAGGCTACTGCTCTTGTTTAAGAGTAGTGTTTGAGATGGCCTCCAACAAAAAGACCATTAAAGCTTAGGATCTGTGGCTTTTCACAATTGTGAGGTGAAGTGGCCACCTGTCTCCAAACAGAAAATTTCAAATGTCAAGAGAAGAGTTTATGAGCGAAAACCTCCACTTTTTTTCCTGAATCCGTTACTGAGCCTTAATTTTGGGGAACATATTATTAAAGCGCAAACATTAAATAGTACATTGCGACATTTTGAATTTTGATGTAGTGTTTAGTTTTTTTATTCAAATATAGCAGGCGCTGCTGCCTCAGTTCACTAGTCAAACATTTTCTCGATTACGCTCTGCTTCAATTAAAACATGAACGTAGTTTTGTAAATTTTTCCATTAACCACTACCCAAAGAGGAACACAATGGCGTTATGTTCGGACAACCATAAGGGCAGCATCGACAAGACTTGAGTCATTATCAACTACAGTGGCAGAGCCAGTAAAAATTTAAAGGATTGAACAAATGCGATAAGCAAATTTCAGCTGACACCACATCAAAAATAGTTTCAAGAAAGACATAAGTAACCACATCGACTAAATGTTTTGCAAAGTTTCATGCTTGTTTGGCAAATAATTAAACTTTAAGGGAAAAATTGTTTATTTCCGTAGATGCATGCCAGTTCAGAAAATGTAAAAGTTTAAGGGAGGCCTTTCACCAAGATGTTCTTTCTGCCTACGCTACTGATTTGCAATACATATTTACACCAACACAAACAAGGAGGGGGATATGAACAAAGTCAATGTAACACGCACAAATTATAGCCCTGAAAATGTTTGAGATCAACAAAGTTTATGACTGAGAGGCCAAAAATTTAATATGCTGTCATAAGAATTGATATTCAATTTAGAGCAAAAGTTTTAACATTTTTACTTGGTTTGGCAGGTTGGTTCTCCATGTAGTTGCATGAAAGCTAGTCCAGAAAGCCTGTCCTGCTCCGCAGTACTTCTATTGTAGCAGTTCAAACACAGCTGAATATCTTTTGCAGAAGAAGTCGTGACCGAAAGTGTAGATATAATACCAGGAGTTTGAAAATGTTGGGATAGAAAACTTTTGGGAATTCCATTGTCGCCACTGCGTCAATCGCACTTTCTGGTCTGTAGTCTTCAGAAATTTGCTCCCACTTAACTTTCCACCGGGGACGTTCATAACTCATAAAAGCGCAGTCAACGTTTTTGTTGTAAAATTGTGATGTAGTTTCAATGTCGCTATAAATGGTTGAAGCAACATTTATTGACATAATGATTTGAATTTGGGAAACACTTTGAAAGTGTGCATTAAATCTTCCTTTCAACTTTTGCAGAACGCCATTTACGTATGGCGTGCAAGCAAATTGACGATAGAAACTTTCTGGACCACTTGTTTCGTAGTTTGCTCTCACGATTGGTATTTAGATCTTCTAGGTATTGCAATAGGATCCGCAGATAGCTCTTTAGCCATAGAAAATATTGTTTTGAAATCTGAAACAGCATTTTCCCTGCAGTCGCAATTGACTCGCTAAACTCTGCTGATTTTCTTTGAACAGTGTGTGAGGTCCAGACCTGGAGATGGAAAAGTTGTAGATAGCGGCCAAAGTAATCTTGAAAACCTGGCGCACACGCAAAGAGATACAATAAATTTAGGAAGACAAATAGCACACAAATATTGTGATGAAATGGCTGCAGCCATTGTGTCTTGCCGTCCTGTTTTTGGGACCCCCTTTCCATCACTAGTCATGTCTAGATGGTTCAGTTGCATTGTGTTACATGTTCTGACGAGTCAGGAATCTTTTTAAAAGGCCTGTGCACCATTTCATCAAACTCTCATAATTGCTTTACATAATAGTTTCCTAACTACTGTAATTTGATTATTAACATAATAAATATTACATAATTTAACTACTGTGCCTAGAATCTAATAGTGTGTAGGGTGCATGCACCATTCCACGGATATTCCAGTGATGGCATCAAATCGTAGTTGTTGGCGTCTAGGATAAAAAGCAATCATCATTTTGCCAAACTTTCGACATTGGTATCAATGTACATCCCAACTCTGTCTCTATGCGCTTGCTAAGTTTCATGCACTTATCGCGGCAAGTTTAGGAAATATGCAATGACGAGCACGTGACGGTAGCCGAAAACCACACTACCTGCCGTTTTCTCATCTGAACAAGCGAACTGGTGTTTCTAACGCACTCCGTGCATGTTGACTTCCTTCTGCATCAATGGCGTCGTTGCTTGTCTGGTTGCGTCAGCCGTTATCCTATTTTCAACATACCAAGTTTCGATACGCTTTTGTGATTTCTCGATTTTATTGCTTCCTTTAGCCTACCCTATTACTACCAAGCCAAACGGCTACACTCGGGTGTTGTACTACTTTCCTCCATGTTTCGTTACAGTAATTCTGAAAACGTTTGCAAGTTTGACATCAGGTTAGACATTAGAGCTTAAATTTTCTGTATAAATGTCTTCTCCACAACATTTCTGCAAAATTTGTTCGTGGCAGTGCATCAGGAAATCCCTTTCAGCTTCAAAGCAACAACAAAAAATTCATGCATTATTGCCCATTTCAATTTTGAACTTTGATATACACGGGGCCCCTAGACTCTTACGGGCCCTGGTGCAGGGCACCGGCTGCACCCCTTCTCGTGGGGTCTGTTTTGTTCCATCTCAGCTACGGAATAAACAATTCAAGATAGTCTCTTCCAGGGTTAACTCTAATTTTTTTAGCTATTTGCGGAAAAAACTTTACCATGTGCGCTTTTAAGAAAAGCTTTAATTTATATTAAAAAAAGATGAATAAAATTAAAAAAGTTTTATGCAGCATTTTTCGGTTTGTGTGCGCTCGCACAAGGGTACACCTTAAAGGAAGCACTTGGTCTCTTCCAAAACGCCTCTTTGCCTTACCTTCCGTAACTGCAGGAAATAAATGATTTTTTTTAGGTTCGCAGCTGCAAGTCAAAAGGTTGTGTTTCTGTGAATGACATAATTCAAAGCCGACAAGGCAGCCGATGTCCCACTGGGAAAATTTTGCATTTCTAGTTTATGCATTGCTTACCAGACGGTTTGGCCAATATGTTGTCGATTCAACTGCTTGATCACTACCGGTACTTACCTTTTCGTTTTCAATCAAAGCAGTCTGTTTTACGCAATCGATTTTTCGTCTTTTGGCAAAGATCTGTTTGTCCTTGTCATGCCGGTTGTAGCTGATACACGTATAACTTTCCTGGCTAATTTTAAACTGACTTTTCGCTGCCTTGATTCTGCAATACGCCAACGCTTTTGTGTGCCGTAACAAAGTTCACAAAAGTATTATCAAAGGTTCAAAAGTGTTTAATAGATTAGTTGTACTATTACGATAATTAGTGATAGTCGATAATATAAGCAATAGCTCATCCAATGCTGACACTAATAGGCAGACATGACCGCTTCTCCCCTGGCAATTCTGTCTGACGCAGCATTGTAACCAATCAAGTAACTGACTGAGTTGCTCACAACATAGTCTGCAACTATACAACGAATTATTCTGTATTTTGCAAAAAATTTCGGAGGAGGACAAATGCTCCCGATGCCCTCTTGGTCGAGGGCCTGGGGGTGTGCATTCTTTTTCTGTCTTGTTTTGTTGGTCAGTTCGCCGTTGCGTATTGTTCTTACAGGAGAGCACACTTGCGAGATTTTCATTATCAAATCGTTGTCGTACTTACGCACCGTTGTTTTTACTTTGCAAACGTAAGCTATGACGTTAAAAATTTAAAAATTACAAGTAATGTTTCTTACACGTTACATACGCGTATTTTAGAAGTAACGACAAGACCTTAGCAGACTTTCACAAGTAATTGTAACGAGTGCCCACCATTGGTCCTGGCATAAACGCAGCCAGGCAAAGAGCAGAATAGCCCGAAGTTATGCACCTATGGTTAAGTTATTACAATAGCAGCGCCAACATCAGCACTGGCGAAGTTAAGAATATCAAATTAGCTGGCTGCGTCGGCTTCACTTAACTACAAAGGAAATGGCTTCAACATTTAGATGATAAGTAGTTTGACATTAATATTGTGTTGAAAAAGATAAAACAGGACCATCATCATCTCCATGTTTTTGTTGGGAAATCACCAGCTTTTTGTTTGTAGTAAACTACTTTTCAAAATTTTTGAGACTTCAATTTTAGATGAATCTTTTAGAAATTTTTGATAGATAATGCCAAAAAGCTATGCTTTTGAGGAAGAATAGTGAAAATGTGCTCGAGAACTAACTGCTTCTAAAATTTTTGTGTTTTTTAAGCCTAGTAAGAAAAATATTCATCTAAATATGGAAAATGATACATGACAACGAAGTTGAAAAGCTATATAGCTGAAAATGACATATAGCTGAAAAGCAAATTTCCGCAGGTTCCAAACCACATTAGGTGCTAGTATCTCATCATATTCTTTATGTATCAAAGTTACTTGCGTTTACTCAGCTTAACACTTTTTGGAGAAATAAAATTTGCAGAACAGGTGTTAAAGTTCACTTTTTTTGGTGTAAAAACAAATAGTAAACTAACATGTCTTATCGGAATTGCCTAGAAATAACCTTCGATTTGTTAAAATAATTTCAAAATTTGTATAGAAATAAGATAACCAGTAAACTAGTGAACATATTTGTTTCAAAGCGTTTCGCTTTATACTTAAAGCATCGTCAATTCAACTTAGCCTAGTAGGTAGCATTTTAATTATAACCGATAATGCTTTAAGCATAAAGCGAAACGTTTTGAAATAAAATGTTTACTAGTTTACTGGCTATCATATTTCTATTCAGATTAGTAAAGAAAGCTCATTTTCATGCTCCTAATTTCAAAATTGGTTCAGAAATAAGGTCATAAATTAGTTTTTAAGTAAACTGATGTTGCATTTGCAATTTTTGAAAAAATTGTTACATGATGATCTCTGGTAGTGAAAGATTGTGTTGGTCGTACCAAACAACATTATTATGACATCAAGAACTGCTTCCGACGAAATATCACCGCCTAGTATTTTGTATCGCTTTCAAGACGTGGCGTTGTCTCAGGGTTGTCTTTGGTCAAACGTTTCAGGCATGCGGAAAAAATAGAGCAAGATTGCTGAATCGTGACTTCACCAGTAGCGTGATGTTTCCACTAATTTGCTACCCTACTTTCAAGTTTTCGAAATATCAGTTTTCGTTCGATGGCTTTCAGGTAATTGCACTCGTATACAGGCGAGTCGCATTTAGCGGGGAAAGCTAGCGTTTCAGCAGCGATGAAAAGTTATAAAATGAGAAGAAACGAAGCTCAGAAATACGCTCTCTGCTCGATGCGGGCCAATATAGCGGCCGCAATCGATCCTACCCAGCTTAGCCACTCTCTATTTTGGAAAGATTTTTTCTCCGACTTAGATGTCATGAAGTTCGAGAAGAACGATTTGAATGTCGTTTTTCGAGCAACTGGCGAGTGCCTTGATGACGACATAAACTCTTTACCTTTGTTCATAGTCACAATAAAAAGTCCCGATGAGCTGGCGGAGAAACTTGACAAAAGAGCCGACTCGAAGCTATCGTCGTGGGAAACATTACGTAACAATGTAAGTGACGTCACAAAGCAACGCATCGATCAGGACGAAGCAGGTAAACGAGTTAATGTTCTCTACGAAATTGCTGTTGTAATAACATTCAAATTTACAGTTGCTGTGACAATCAATCGTTCCCCTACTCACGATGTCGCTTGGCAAGCGGATCCTCCACTGATCCGGCTGTCGTTGAAGACACCAAAGAAGATCATGCATCCCCATATTTTAAACCCTATTTCTCCAAAAGTAAGCATTGCTATGCCATTATTACGAGACGTATGGCGTTATAATTTTGTTTGAATCACAATTACTATATGTTCGTGGTGGGCATGGTTGCAGTCAATGGCACAAAATGTTGTCTCGCTTCCCCAATACGACTCAAGTATTGTGCCGGTTAACAGTCTGGCCTTAAAAGAAATTTCCTTGTTCTTAACAATCACTATTCTAGAAAGAGAGTTCACCGCATGATCAAATGACATGCTCAGTTATCATTCTCTGCCTTTCAGCTGCTGTTAAATAAACATTTACGTAGTGCAGACATTTGTTTTTAGATGCTTGAAATAGAAAACTTTGCTCAAAAATGATCACCAACATCATACGGTACCATACAGAAATTTATTACATCATGCCAAGAACCTGCGACCGGTTTCGAGCTTATTGGATCTCATCAGGCGGGTATAAAAAAACACTAGAAAAAGGAAATGCTAAAAAAAAGAAATGCTAATAGAAATTCTGAAAAAGAACAAAGTTGTCATTGGGTGCAAACGGCACCGTATCCATCACTACTAGCGTCCGCAAAGCAATGCAACTCTGCGAATGTTGAAAATGAAAATCCTTCATAAACTCTTGGCACCGAGAGGCCATTTAAGCAACATAAAGCACTTAACCATTTTTCCCATGTAACACGATCAGCATCAGAGATAACAGTGTCCCAATCCAACTCTTGCTTGGCTAACTTTTGGAGAAGTAACTTTGTCAGCAACATGCAAGGCCCGACCATTCCCGAGATGTCATAAACGCTGGCCAAAACCGACAACAAACCTCTACGAGTCAATGGGTGGCTGCCAACAGCTACTTTGATGCGAAGCTGGTGCTATCAGGATCCCAAGCCAGGCCGAGCGTTTTGTGCACAGGAAGTTCTTCTTCGTGTAAATCGACTTTGTGCAGTTGTGGAGAGAGAAGCTCAGTGGAAATAGCTTCCAGGACTTTACGGCAATTGCTGGCATACTTAACCAATTGGGAACCTCTATTTGCCAGGAGGTTACTCAGCTCACCAAATAACTGAACCGCCGGAGTGCTGTCTTCCACAGAAATCAGTTGGGCACCAACATAAAGATACCTCTGTATTGCTAGCTGAGTTTTGACAGATGTATTTGTTCAATTATCTGTTGCTGTCAGGCACAATGCAAAACTTGCAGCACTG
The DNA here is from genome assembly GCA_963675345.1 of Trididemnum clinides. NCBI lineage: Eukaryota > Metazoa > Chordata > Ascidiacea > Aplousobranchia > Didemnidae > Trididemnum > Trididemnum clinides. The sequence goes on along the minus strand of OY776290.1, from coordinate 31,681,115 downwards.
GAGATGATGGACCGTAAGTTGATAAACTTTGACCGTCATCCGTCCATCACAAAAACCTGAGAGCCGCTTGATCGAAAAGGTTCACTGTGACTAGGTGGAACATGTTGCCGATATTACCGACCTCGGTCACGGAATGTGCCTTGAATCGAAAGAGAGCCTCAATTAATGATTTGCTGTTATCGGCTTCTTGTAGCAGCTGCTTATTTTGAGAGGTACCTTGAAAACTGGCAATGCAGTCAAACGCTACTTTGAATTTACCGTCTGTGCAGTGGTGTGGAATGTACAACGTGTTGCGTGCCGCCTAGTCAGCGTGGGGATCAGTGACCTCAAACGCACGCCCCAAACGAATCACTTCATTTATCTTATCTTTGTACTTGGCGTGTGTCTCTGGCTTTCTCAGCAATTGACGGCCAATGCCTTTCCAATGAGAAAGAGCAATATTGCAGTTGTGTGGAAGATCTGGATACCCATCTTTTTAAATGAGTCACATTATGTAGTGACCATCCTTCCATGCACATGAGCTCCCCTTCGACATCCAAAGATGGAAGACGAACGTCATTGTCTCTCGATAAATCTTCAAATTCAAGTTGACATGGGCAAACTGCATTTGAGTTTCTATCCAATTTCCGATTAAGAATCACGTTAACTGCATTGGAGTTTCTATCCAATTCCCAATTGAGAATCAAGCTTTAGTTGCCAAAGCTTTCCCGGCAGTATTCCCTTTTCTGGCTCACAACCAAACAGAACCCAACTCATTGGAGTTCTTCCAGCCCACAACGTCAAATGGCTGCCCTGATGTACTTCCAAAAAGATGTGCAGCTCTGGAGAACCCATACCAATCAGAAGGTTTATACGGTCGATATCAATAATAGGAATGTCCACATTAAGCAGATGCTCACTATAGGTCAGATTACCAGTTGTAGGCGTACTGCCGCACATAGCGGGTAAGCAGTCAACAATGCGGACTTCCTCCAACGTAAAGAGAGGGCCTTTTCTTTTACTCCACGCACCAAGCGCTTTGTTTCAAATGTGTCGAGCATCTTGACACTTCCGTCTGCCAACTGCAGATTTGACTTTATCGGATTACCATGCAACCCCAACTAAGTGTACAAAGGTTCGGATAAAAGATGAGTATAAGCACCACAGTCCAGCAGTTCCAAGACATCTATGCTTGATTCATTTTCTCATTTGTTACACACCGGCAACGGTTGGAGTCGTTTTTTGGACTTTATAAAACATGAAGCGTTCGCATTACTTGTTTTTGTACCCTTAGTACAATCGGCGTCTCAAGCAGGCGTCGACTGGGAGCTTCTGCCAGCAGCTCGCATTGACTTGAAGATTGATGCAACTTTACTTTGTTCCTCGGGTGGATGCAACAAAGAGTCATGGGCTTTGGAACATATTTGGTGCCTGCGCTGACTTGGACAATTTTTTGTTATGTGTTCTACACTTATGCAGTTGAAGCAAAAATTTTTTTGCCTAACCAAGGCTTTGCGATCGCTTAGAGACCGTTTCATGCAGTCACAGCGCCAAACAATATGACTAAAGGAGTCACAGGTCATGCAACGCTTCATCCTCTGTGTCTCTGAGGATTTGCTCCACTCGAGGGAGAATGCAAGTTCAACGTTGGGGTTAATTTGCGCAAAGTGGACCTAAGCCGATTTTTGTTTTGAGTGAGTACCAACATTTGGTGGCGTCTTGGCTTTCTGGCAGCCATTAATCTCTCTTGGCGTGAGCTAGCAAGGCGCTGGCTCCTTTCGATGAATTCCAAAAACAGATCAAAAGACACGATTCCATGTCGTAATTTTTTTTAAAGGCCAGTTCCGTGAATCGCTCTTCAAACTGCTCGGGCAACCGATTAAAGATGCAATCAATAGTTGAAGCAGAATTAAGAAGTAGTAAAGCTTCAGCAGCTTCGACCACCATTTTTAAGTTGACAAGATCGGAATATAGATTTTGTAAACTACGCTCATCTGTGCGAATCTGTGGTCCATCCGTCATCAACCGAATATGAGCTTTGACAGCCACGTCAGAACCAAACGCCTGGTGAAAAAGTCGCAGGACGCTGTTCAAACCCTCACTGGGCTGCAGCATGAGGCAGCTGCCAATTAGCTTTCTCGCTCGACCAGTTGAAGCTTCAAGAAGTAGCTGCAATGCATGTCCCAGGTCAGGTTTACCATAAATATTAAGGATTCGGTCTAGTATTTGTCTTATAGAAAGATGGTATTACAACCAGTTGCCGTCAAATTTGTTCTTATGTGTGATGGTGCGAGTACCTTGACATCGAAAAAACATTCTTGCTACATCGTTTTCTGAACAGAAGGAGTCACGGAGTGTACGCGAATCTCCGGCCGGCCCTTGAACCACTGTCGGTTGGTCGGCGCCGAGATTATGGGCCTGGAACTGTAGTGTTTCCTTTCGAGGAATCCTAGAAATGTTCGTGGAAGCAACCTTGACTCCAGAAATAGGAAGCAGGTGGCTAGGCGCAGAACTGGATACCATTTCAGGGATAGATGATTGTTGAATATGCGCCGAACTAAAAACTATATAAGGTAGTTTGAAGCATAAAAGGTAGTTTGAAGCCTCCCGCACCACCGACTGCCAATGAATAGATCGCCCAGACTCAATAGCAGCCAACCTATGAGCACCAGAAATGTCATGTCTTGATACAGAAGTTGCAGTTCTCAGCCATGGGATGGCTTAAGGATCCAATGCTCGACCAACAGACATGGTACTTGTACCCGATGCCCCCATTGGGACTGGAAATGAAGACACAACGTCAATGGGGTTGGTTTCCACTAAGCTTCCTGTAGTGGTCACAGGAAACTAATTCTGAGCTAGCGTATACACTTCTTCAGAGCACTGATTCAAACTGCTCAGATAGCCATCTACCTTAACATGCCGAGATAAAACAGATTCGATGCTATCTGATTCGGACAGAGCTTGATCGTTTTCTGTTCTGATTCGCGCCTTTACTAAAGCCACTTCTGCTTTTAGGATAGCTTGCTCAGACTCAAAACTGGTCTCTGCCCTTCTTTCTTCCTGCGCTCGCGCACGGTGTACTTGCTCTAGGCGCACCTCGGCTAATATGGCTTCCATGCGTGTTTTGCCGCCAAAGACATTGCAGTAGCTTCTGAATGGTTTGATATGCAATGACGGCTAGATCCTTTATTCTTTGATGTCTAGATCGGGCCCCATCTGACACTGCAATGGAAACGGTCTCAATTTTGTCAAACATGAAACCAGCAACTCGCGATAACAGTTCTTGCACTTCCTTATTCTTTGCTTTTACATTTTTCATGTATTCTTTGAATCGACTGTTGTCGCTGGCAAGAGTGCAACAACACTCCTTAATAGAGGCAAAAATTTATTGTGTGCAATGATCAACTGTGATTTGAGTCTCGCAATTTCTTTAGAATGAGAAAAATCACGTGGCTCAATCACGGACGCGAGTTGCTGCATGATCTTGGAGAAATGACCTCTCAGCCCTTCAATAATTCTACTAGCGGCCAATGCTGAGTTGAAAACAGAATCATATAATTTAAATCTACTGTTTAATTGTTCATTTTCTTTGGAACAGGAAGCCATTCAGACGTGCTGCGCGGCATGACCCTAACGGCTTACACAGCAGCATTGTACCGTAGTTAATTGCCTTCAAGAGAAGTAACATTCAAAGAAAAATCAAACGGCGATTCTATTAAATTAGAGAGACGGCCTGGCTTCAACAGTAGACTACGCTGATCTTTGGACAAATGCAGCACAGCACCAGATAAGAAACTTAACTGAAATACTCTATTTACACTATATTTTATACATCTAGCCGACCCGACCAGCACAAGCTAATACGTTGAAGGAAAGCCATCTATTGCTTAAAAAATACTCGCAACAATTATTTAACACAAATATTTATATAAACGTCAATTTGTTTAAGTAAATATCTATAAAAATCAGGTTTCTGAAACTTGTAAAGATAAACCAGGTCTTGGTTGTATTCAGTACTTCAATTGTTTTGAGCGCAACCTGTGACCGTCGATAATAATTTATGTGGCCCGCATACGTATATCAAAACATAAGTTATGGTGGCCGGGCATTGATAGAAACTCTTTGGCCGCTGCATGCGGATATTTGGCGACTGAAACTGGTCTAGAAGGACTGAAAGCGCGGTTTCTGTATTGCGGGCAAATCTTGCGCCCTTAGCAATTGGAGTTTATCTAGGCTAGGCTTCGCTTGGGGTCGCCATGAGAAAAAGCACACAGAGCCTAAGAACGAGTATCGCGACATGATAAATTTTATTTCACTACACTTTCAGGTACCAGTAAGCGTGATATTTTCAGGTAAATCCTATATTCCTTTATAACACTTAATTCAGAAAAAGTAACTTGGACTCACCGGCATTTGTTATTAAAATAACGTCTGCAATGCAGCCGGCAATAGCGATAAGATGGCCTAACCCTCCACTAAACTAACGTACACAAAGCAAAATGCTGACATTTGAAGCTACCCACGATTGACTTGGCAATGATCAATGCTTGGATTGGTAGTGAGTGGTGGGAAGATCCATTACTTTGAGACTGGCGGCTGTTATTAATTAAAAAGTGCCGGTTGCCTGAAGCGGTTGATTATTTTTGGCCTAAAGTAGACGTCGGCATCCGAAGTGCAAAGTGACGTCAGCACACTATTGTGTCACCATAGCAGCAATCAAAACTACCTTCGATCAGGCACAACGCCTGGGCTCACTCAAGATGTCAAGAGATGTTAGCGCATGACGTAATCAATCGAAAACAGGAAAAAAAATTGGATCAAAAAAGTAAGTGCGCGATGGCCTCAAAAAATTATCATTTAGTAATATTTTTTATTTAGCGCAGACTGCTTATTGGAGGATTGGTGCCGACATCATCATCTCTCCGACCAATCAGCATTCGTTTTAGTCAAAACGATTTTTCTTGCACGGTTTTTTGCCATCTTTGCTCTCAGAAGAGAGCATTGAGTTGCTGACTGGGTTGTCATGGTTACATAAAGCTAGATTGTGGTCGGCGATCAAAGAATTGAATATCAAGCAGCAAGTGAGCCATCATTATTGCGTCAACATTTTTTTATCATTACCTCTTATGCTGTCACTGATATTGTTCCACGATCTAGCTTTACCTAACTAAATCAAGTGCAGCAGTTACTGTAGACATGACGAGCCATGTAAAACCATTACTTAAACCATTTTCAGTCTCATTCAAATACAATCTTGGCGGTGAATCGATTTTTCTAAACGGCACTATTGTTTTTATTGCGGCGGCTTTATCTTGCCGTTTTTGAGAGCAATTACGATGCGATTGTTTACGACGGAAAAGAGTTTACAATGTGCTTTGAATGCACTGATGCGTTAGTAACGGTACTGGCGGTAACCGTGTGCTAACGAAATTGAACAAGCAAACAAACGTCACTGTTTATTTTATTGAGACTTTAATCATACGATTTAATTTTAGACGTATTGGTTGATCCAGGAAATGTAGTGGGACACCCTGGTGTAGACTCCGGGATAATCGGGATAAGCGCATCCGATTCCCCAGGATACGACTCCGTGGAGGTCTCCGTCGCAGTTGACTGGACCACCAGAATCACCCTGAATTACATATTTGGTTAAAATACAAATCAGTTTCCAAAAAGTTGTGGATTTTACCTGGCAGGAGTCTTTTCCGCCGGTTCCGAGAAGTCCGAGACACATCATGTCGTCATAAATGTCTCCACCGTAAGCAACATTGCAGTCTTCATTGCTAATGACAGGAACAGTAACGCCATAAGGAGTGTCAGGATAGTTGGCTGCACGACAATATCTATCTTTATCAGTTGCAACGAATCGTACCGACGTATCGTTACTTACATCCGACAATGGCGGTGTTTCCCCATCCGTAGACGTTGCAGTTTGTTCCGACGGCTGGATCGACGTTTGGAGCGGGCAAAGTAGCGTACTGCACGTTGGCGTTTGTGCTGATGCTGGTCTGCGAAATTAAAAAATGACTTTGAAAACACGTGACGAAATGATGACTTCTAAGCGATTTACCACAATTATCTTGATGAGTTAAAGTGCTTTGTTATAATTGTTGCATTTTTGCATTGACTAAAATGTCATATTACATGACATTGTTATTAGTCACAACATAGCATTTTTGGTCATCGCCTTATGTATTTCGTTTGTTGCATTCTGAAAAATAAACGCTCGATTTTATTGATTAAAAACGATTAATTCTTACCGAAAGTTGGAGTAACATAATGTCATTGACCAGAGTTCTGCTACTGTATTGTGGATGGGGGATGGTTCGTACAACGCTTGAAGCTTGTTCGGTTCCGTCGTTACCACTGAGGCTGTGATCTCCGGCAGTGATGGTTAAGGAGTTGGCTCTAAAAAATTATTTTTGTTTCCGATCCTTTTTCCACGCTCACAACGCTAATTTCGTCAGTAAGCAGAAGGCGACTAGAAAGTCAAATGGGTTAGAGAATAAATTTCCTTTTTTAACCTCAAATTTAACCTTAAAAATGGTAAAAATCTTTTTTAAAACTACCCCACAAGTCCGACACAAACAAGATCATTGTAGCTATGCTCAGCCCCTATCTTCCATAACAAGAATTCTTGTGGCGGGCCTGCCAACCACTACTTACGATGCCTCGCAGTGAGCGGCCGAAAGAGCCCAGCCTGAAGAGAGCAGAGAGCCTCCGCACATCAAACTTCCGAATCTCTTCATGTTGACAAGATAAGGAACTTGGTTAGGAGACAACGCAGATCCTCCGATGATCTTATCATCATCACCTCGAGCGAGGGCTAAAAAATTTTAAGAATTAATCCATTGAAACGAAAAACTATAGTTTCAAGGATCACCATATTAGATGGCGCTGTTCACCCAAGCACGTCGCAAGTGACAACTGTTGAGTGGCTACCAATTGTAACCTGCCTTGTTGGTGATGGTAAAGCTACCAGTATGCAGTTTGCAGTCATGACTGGTTCGAAATGGATTGCCGCTATATCTTAGCTTGATCTTGATTGGTTTTACTACGGTGTAAATCTGGAAAGACGTTTCATGAAACGTCTTTCCCTCACGCTCCAAGAAGAGAAATGGTAAACGACAAAACAAACACTTCATAGCCGTTGGTGCATAAGCAGTGGAGACATCACGAACGCCAGCAACGAAGCGTGGAGCAGAAATTAGCTATTCGATTCCAAATCAATAGCGCTCTCACTCTCAAAAAGATTTCTATGCAGCTGTGCCCTTAAAAAGATGTTTTCGGAAATGTTATAGCAGTGACGTAACTAGTCAAGTCAAGCAACTGAACTAGTCAAGCAGCAAATCCTCTTATACACCGTAACCACCAAAAATTGTGAAGGTTTTTCTGCAATCCATGACATATATAAAATAATATAAAACGTAGATCACCGCAGAAGATAGGCAGTGAACAACTAATAAAAGATTGAAGAATACAACATGTTTCCCACTCACGAAAAATGAAACCAAAATTAAGCAACAGTTTTACGAAGAAGTGCGCCACAGGAGGTAACTATATCAGTGTTAATTTTCCGATACTAGAATTGCTTACCAATCAAGATAGCGACAACAAAGAACTTCATGATTCTTTAAATTCCGTTGAACTTGTTCAGTTGAAACGAATGACTTTTCATCAGAGGCACTTGCTTTTATAGCAAAGTGTTGGCATCTGGTTAGGTTTCCCATCCCATCATTCACGCCGAGAAACAACCATCTGCAAGATTGTCTGAAAAAAGCAGCTGGTACAGTGACGACATAACTGTGCAAGCAAGATCAGGTTTTTCTTTGCATAAGAACTTTGGCGAATAAGTCCTGTAGGTGAACAAAAGTTAATCAAGGACAAATAAATTCAAAATAAGTTTGTATTGCTATAGATTTTGCTTTTACTTTGTTTGGCATGAGTGAGAAACACTGACAGAGTTATTGTCCCAAAACAAAGTTGAAGACCTTTTTTTCGCAGATCAACATTGGAAAGTAATTATTTTCCCACCTTTGAAATTTCTAGGGGAGGGAGCTGAAAACAGTGTGGAAGGGGATTTAGTCCTTCTTACTTTTGCGTCTACGAGCCTAGCACTTTGACTCGGTCCAACGACACTCACTGACTATTTAGCTACTTTTTGTAGATACACTTTTGTTCCTTAGATTGTCATATCAACGGCTGTGGCCCTAAACGGAAAATAATTATAAAGCAGACCTACTTTGACTTTGGGAAAAAATCTGCCTGAGCCCCGACTAGCAAGGAATTTAAACCTGCTTTGCTAAATCCAATTAAGTTTAATCAATCCACTTGATGACCTAACTTGACAGGGAATGCCCTAACAGCAGAGAATAACGTTGGTTCTTCACAGTTCAGAATAAAAAGACATCTGTCACTCTAACTGTCACGCTTGTTGGAGATATTTTCAATATAATTTCTTTTTGTTAGAATTTGCCAAGAAGTCATCGCAAAGTGTCTTTTCTAAGAACACAACAACGCAGAAGTCGTAAGACTTGAACTCACCACCACTTGATCATTGCCAAGATAATACAAGATTCTAAACAAGGGTTTCTCAACTGGGGGTAAATTTCAAATACTTGGGGGGTAAACTTGATAAATTTTTTAAATGTTGATGCTTTTTAATATTTGACCATTGAAATATTTGTGTCCAAAAAAAAGAATCACCACTGCGCATTTGGATTGACAATACATTGAATTGCGATGTGGAAAATTTCATCTGCAAAAGAAAAGGTCTTCACCTACATGGCGAATCAAAAAAGTGGTAAATGGGTCCAATATAGAAAGCAATTTAAAGAAACTACAATGTCAATCTGACCCACAAAAATGTTTACAAGATTGTGCGCTTTTTGTTATGGTAACTCTATGCCATCTGCTGTAGATGGAAAAAAAGGGATAAACTGTACTTTCAAAAACTGTCAAGGGGTAAACAAGAACAAAAAGGTTGAGAACCTATGCTCTAATCCTCTCGGCTACGCTGTTTATTGAAAGAAAAAGATTTTTATAGTGGCAAAATAAGAATAAAGCAAAACGAATTGTTGTAATTCAAGACTTAGCGAGCAATAAGTTTTAGTGGGCAGGGGAAGAGAGGGAAGTTTTTAATTACAAAACCTAAAATGGCATAATTTTTTTCCGTTATTCAATCAGAGTTACCTTCAAGATTGTAACCTAAACCGACGATTGATGCGAGCAAGAAGACAAGCAATGTCCAGTTGCGCTAAATTGAAATAACTCAACTCCTGAATGGCGGCATTCCTGCCGCAACATTGACAATTTAGCAATCCTTGTACCGTTACGATAGCAACTTGCCCTAACGTAATAGAGTTATAAAGAGAGAGTGAGGATTTATACAATAATTAACTAGTCACACGCGAACAATAAAGAAGCACCAGATGGGTATTGCCGTTATTGGGGCTCTTCAGTGACGCGTATTTGACCAACAAGGAACCGAACCTTCGAGATGTAGACCTTCTATCTGTGGTAAGTACCACTTCTATCCATGGTAAGTACCAAGCTTCTATAGTACTTGCCTCAGATAGAAGGTATACATCTCGAAAGTTCGGTTCCCTGCGGGTCGGATACGCGCCACTGAAAGGCCTTAATAACGGCGAAACCGGTCTGGTGCTTCCTCATTGTTTGTGTGTGACTATTTAATCGTAATAGAGTTCAAAGCAAGATATAGTGCCATATGCCACAAAAGTAACTTTTGTAACAAAACGTTCTAAAGGCTAAAACGCACTCTAGGATTGCTAAATTTCCTTTACATTCGCAGGCTATTGCATTTCATTTTGATTAAATTGGATGTGCTTGCTGACATAGTAGCCTGTGTCAGTTGAAAATTTTGAGGAGGGAGGATAGTTGGCATTTTGATCTTTTGCTTCAGCGTGAGCTTTAATAAAAGGTTATGTAATACCATCTTGGGCGTTCACTCTGTTGAGCTTGGTCGCGTAAACGCGATACAAATGAATAGCTCAGTTTGCCATTTTCGCGACAAACAAAAATGTTCAATTTTTCCTTTCCTTTAGAACTGTGGCTCGCAAAATGCGCGACGCCACGCTCTGGGCATTGTTTTAATTTTTCAAGGGCGTCGCACATTAATTCGATTTATCGCCAATTATTCTTACTTTTGTTCCACAAATCTGTTCCAAACGCAGAGTCACTATTTATTTTATTTTAACACGTAGGCTACATGCAATTGCGTGACCACAAAGCTGTAGTGCCTGCAGTGTTGCAATACAGTGAGTGACTTGCACGATTTTGATTTACAGAGGAGCGGAACAAATGAAGGTTGCGTCAGTCAGCAAAATATATGAAAACAAGAGGTAGTTTCGCATCCCTGTAAAAATAAGTAAAATTTTGTGATTAAATGACGAGTCTTAAATAAAAATTTGCTGGTATGTTTACTGTTGTTTAGATTTATCTTGCAGAACGGTTAGCAAAAACTTAAGTTTTTGGTCTGCAGCGTCACATCTAAAAAAGCTTGAAAATTCTTTACAAGATGAGGATTTCCAGTGCCGGACTAGTCCCAATGTGGAAAGTGGTTAAAAACTTTGCCGTTGAAAGGTCCCTAATTTGCTTCTTTTTTAATATTGTTTCTGCAATAGGCTACTGCTCTTGTTTAAGAGTAGTGTTTGAGATGGCCTCCAACAAAAAGACCATTAAAGCTTTGGATCTGTGGCTTTTCACAATTGTGAGGTGAAGTGGCCACCTGTCTCCAAACAGAAAATTTCAAATGTCAAGAGAAGAGCTTATGAGCGAAAACCTCCACTTTTTTTCCTGAATCCGTTACTGAGCTCTATTACCTTACCACGAAGCCGATTACTCATCCATAAATTCAGATCGTTGTAATATACAAAAGCTGCAATGTATTAAATAAGTTTTTATTTGAGAAGGGCAACATTATAAACCAAAAGGTTTGGATTGTAGGTGAAATATTCAGTGTAATAAAGCTGCTATGTATTTTGACGCTCCAGAAGTAAAAGCGAATACTCTTCAAAAATCCCTCTCACACTCCATCAAGTATCGGTTGCTGACGCAATAAAACTTGACTTTGCTTGCTTATTGTTAAGCGTCGTGAGAACGAGCAGACGCGTTCGTGAGCTTCTCGCACTTGTTCACCCTCGTTTGTGTTAGATTTCGAAATTTATTTGTTTTGCAATATTATGTTCAATTCACACCAACATCTGTTTTGAAAATGAAGCACTTGCAGTAAATAGTTAAAGTAAAGTTACTTACATTTTGTTTCCGAGACACCTGGTACTGAGTAAAGGCTGAGTCACCTTGACTCTAAATGTAACTTAATTACAATAAATGCCATGTTTATTTATAAACCTAAATGCTTCGTCTTTGACATTATGGTGGAAGGTTTTTTAAACCAACTCAAAAATTCTATAAATAACATAGGCTCTGAGCTGAACATGATGGCTTGTTTAGGACATCACATTGGCCTCATTGCTGACTTCTTAAATCAAAGTGCCCCCCACCCTCCACTTAATACCTATATATAGTCTGAGACTATATCACATATCAAATTTGTGAGTTTTTTTAAAAAAAAACTCTTCTTAAAATCAATTTGGAAGACAATAAAACAAACAATCGACTCTAAATTAATGGTTTTCTCAAGTTTTTCTCTGTTGATTTTGGTTAAATTGGCAAAACAAATTTTGTGTTAGGTTCAAAACGCGTTCGGTTTGGGGCGCGAAAGTTCAAAGCTCTTCTGAATTATAAGAAACCTACCTATGTTAAAAAGGTGTTTGGCATCTCTGAAAGCGGGTCGCTTTGGGTTGCTTGATTTTACTGAGCGTAAGTCTAGTGGTTCGGACAAATATAATAGGAGGAGTTGATTAGGAAATTGGTTTGGGGTCTCGAGCAATCATTGGGAGTGGGATTCAGCTTTAGTCGCACTGCTTAGTCCAGGCAGAATTTCAAGAACAAAGCTAGAAAACCTTGGAGTTTCAAGCTGGTAGATTGCTGGGAGCTAGTTACATAACAGGTTGTTGGGGGTCACAGAAAAAATCACTAAGAATGATTGCACGCTTCTTCTGATATCAGCTGGGCACTAAGTAAATATGCTAGGTAGCATCATGCATCAATCGGTTGGTGGTTAATAAGACCGACAACGCTTAAAGTGGTGCTCCCAATTTTTAAACATATCTGCTTAACGAACTTTGTTTTTGAGGATCCTCTGATGGCTTTCTATCAATTTTCCGATCGACTCACACAATTTTCCAACCGTCTGTCCAACAGTCCGCCAAATTGTCATTTTTACTGCGGATTCTAACAAATATACGCGAGGTCTCTCCCTCTGTGCAACCAATCTCAAACCGTTTTTTTCCCGCTGGCTGACTCTTCCAGAAATCTGCAAGAGGTCAAACAGACCTTTCAAACTAAACTCTTTCTGACAAACTCTCAAACTGAAAGATTTATTTTAGGCCCTTCTGTCTTACAAACTCCCCCCTTTTTTTCTTTGCCATATTTATCCTCCATTCACGAGAAAGCGATGTATTGCTATGTTTTTGGACGGGATGTCCGCACTCGCTTGGTAGTTGCTATTTCCGGGTCACCTGTCTTCTACATAAAGGCGGGGCGTCCCGTTAAGTGGCTTGCCCAAGAACACAACAAACGAGCTTGCCGGCTTGTTCTCCACAACCTCCCATTTAGCTAAAGATACCATTTTTTAAAGTCTTTTGGTATGACTCGACAAGGGGAATGAACCCCAGATCTACTGACTGCGAAGCGGACGCTCTAACCACTACGCCATCGCGTCGGCGTCACTACGCCATTGCGTCGCGTCTTTTCCCCACAATCATAGACTGACCACGCATATAAGAAACTAACAAGCGTCTCTCTTAACCCTCATCCTACCAACACTTTTTACACCTTAATCTTACCAAGTTGGGTCCAAACGGACCCCAGTGGAAATGTCGCGGTTATCATTACAAAACTGAACTTCTTTTGTTACAAATGCTTGTATTTCTAACGAAACAAATTCATAGACTTCACAGAACATCACAATAAGCTTGCGTTGGTCTGAATCAGAGCTGTACTAAACAAAATGTCCGAGAAAATGTGTTTTCGAAACTAATGCAAGAGTGACAACACAATGTTTTCTACAAACACGCACTTTCTCCAAGACCTCAATCAAGTTAAATTGTTTTAGCATAATTAGACACTTTTACAAAATTATTCTTTTGATAGTGTCACTTTTGCTGACATTCAACACAGACTAGTTGTTGTTTGCTATGAGTAGGGCATACCTATTTCTTGCAGGATTCGCAAACACGTCGAACTTTTTTATCAGCAACACGTGGACAAAAGCTGCATCTTCTTTTTTTGCCAATTGGCGCTTGCATTTGAGCTTCCTGTGCTGCTGCAGAATTAATCCCAATCATATTCATAGCCATTCGAATAGAAGCTCGTAGTCCTGAAGTTGCAGCCCTGCGCTTGATATGTGGTATTACTAGTTCTTGACGAAGTTCAAGTAAAGAGATTCTTCTTCTCCTTTTTCCCTCACATGACTTCCACTCAGGATATTTTGCCATCCAAATTACGAAAGCAGCTACAGCACCGACATCAATGCAATTTCCAAACAGTACAACAGGCCAACGATTCACCTTTCTTCTACATGGATACAGTGTGCACAAGTGGTAAAGGTTGTCAACCCCACTTTTCGTAGCATTGTAGTGCATTATAATTTCAGGCTTATATTCTTCCCCTTCAACAACAGTGTCATGATGCATTGTTGATAGTGCCTTGACAGCCTTGTTTTTCCTTGGTACATAAGAAACCAAGGTTACTTGGTCCTTGAATCCAAACATGGAGCTGTAAACTTCTCTGCTGCTGTTTGGCTTCATTACGGTAGGTATCTCTGCTTTGTTAGATCGAATTGTACTCACATAAGTTAAGCCATTTTCAAGAAGGTCTTCAGCAAGAGGTATCGAACTAAAAAAGTTATCAGCTGTAACATTCCTTCCACTTCTATACCATGGCGCTACCAGTTCTTTGACTACCCGTGCACCCTGACCAACTTCCCGCGGCTGATCAGGTTGCTTTCCCAGATAAATTTCTCCTTTGAGAGGATAGCTTGTTTCTGCATCACAGCACCACCATATTTTTATTCCATATTTTGCTGGTTTGGAAGGGATGTATTGACGGAAAGGATATTTTCCACGAAAAGCCACTAGTTGTTCATCGACGCAAAGATCAGTCCCTGGAATATAGTACTTTTGAAATTGTGCTTGAAATAATGTCCAAAAATCACGAAAAGCTGCCAACATGTCCGTTGCACGCCTCTCTGCACGAGTTGCTCGATTATCAAATCTTAAATATTTTAAAATGTCTGTGAACCTATTTCTAGACATAGTAGCAATGTAAACTGGTCTGCCTTCCTTTTCCGACCATAGTGATGAAATGGGCTCATGATTAGATTTATGCAGGCCTGCCAATAAATTGAGTCCGATGAAAGCTGTCATTTCAGTGTCATAGACAGGTATCCAAGTTCTCTTAGCACCAGGGTGTTTTTTGTTCCATTCATTTGTTTTACAATGAGCTTCTCGATTTATATTTACTACAACAAGATCAATCATTACTTCCGTAATAAAAAGAACTGAATGCCTGCTTAGTTGAAGTGCAACTGACGGCAGATGTTATGCCTGGGACCTGTCTAATAATGTCTTGGGTTCGACGTCTTGCAGTAACTGGTGGTTGCTTTTGCCAAATTGTTCCATTTTTACCAACAAATATGGTATGAGTTTGCTCAGTTGCACTTGCATCTGGTTGCACCACCCCGCCTTAACCGTGGTCTTGCATATGACTTTCACGTTCGCCCTGGCCTCTTCCTCCACTAAGTTGATTATCATCATCACGGGTAGAGCGTTTGCTGATTTCATCTTCATCTGAAGAGGATTGTTTCAATGATTCAGTGTCCCTAAAATCAGAACATTCAGATATGTAGTCTCCCTCTTCACTTGAAACGTCAGAATTTCAAATTCTGAGTCATCTTTTATTTGAATAATACTTTTAAGTACTTCTGAAGCAACATATTGTGCACGTCTATCTCTATTAGCCATTATTTACTCTAATCTGATAAAACAAAATAAGATATGAAGCAGATATAAACGCTAAAATGCACACTATTAGCTGGGGTCCAATCAAAGCGAAAATATATCTAAATGCTGTATAGCTGCAAGCAATCAAAAACTAAAACGTGGGTTGGAAAGGGCTTAGATGCTCTAACAAATTCCTGGCATCCCTAACTTTTCGAAGCACTAGTTGGTTTTGGGGATATATTGATACACTGCTGGGGTCCGGTCGGACCCCACTTGGTAGGATTAGGGTTAAACTGAACTTTACTCCCAAAAAAGTCTTTCAAATCTGTTGATTTGTCAGACAGACCTTAACCAAATACCCTGCTAACCCTCCAAATCCTCTTACTACTCATGCAGCCACCAAACCATTTTCTGAATTTAATTTACTCAACTTTTTTCCAGTTAATTGCCAGACCAATCGTCAAAAAAACTTCTTAAAACTATCTATCCAACCTTTGATTGATCTGTATAACTAAACGAGGGTAGACTTATTTACCCACCCTGACGATCAACAAGCTAATTTTTTTCATGACAATCCTCCTCTTTTCGAAAACTTTCAATTAATTATCAGCTGATCGCATGACAAAGTCTCCTCCCACTCTTGGCTAAGCATATTTCTCAAACTGATAGCCTACTTCAAATTCTTGATGATCCTTTCTCTCTGTTCACTAAATCTTCTTGATGACTGCAGCGACTTTCCACCTTAACCTCATTACCAAACTTTCTTCAACCGAATCCATTTGGAGGAACAGAGCTGTCAACTTGCTATAGTGCATTCGAAAAACACGAATGACTAAAGAAAAGGTTTTCTTTTCTAGCTCAGGTGTCGGCAAACTTTTGCAAGGGAAGAAAACAATGAGCCCCAAAAGATTATATTCGGACGAATATGTATGACATATCCATCAAATCAAAAGTGTTCAGCAAAAACAAAAAGATCTTCACCTTTAAGTAGTGGCAAAAAACAAATTTCAAGACACGCTCATCTGGTTCACACCTTCTAAACAGAAGTGTTCTCCAAAAAATAAAAGGCAAAAGATCTGCAGGTTACCGACCACTGACCTAGTTGGACCCCCATTGATTACCTTGATTACTCAAGATTACTTCAAGCCTTGAGACGTTAGGACCTAGGCTATCTATTAACTGTCATTGCTCCCAGGTCACCCTTGGGCTAGGCATAGAACCTGACTGCCTTCCTCATTAGGGTTACAAATGTGCTACAGCAGTCAGCTTATCATTTTTAATCTGTATTTGACACTTTGTACATATACCCTCTGTATTACTAAATATGCGTTGCTTCGTATCTTTCTGTTAAGTGCGCGTTTTTTTATTTTGTGGGTGTTTTGTTTTATTTTCCGTTTGTATTGATGCAATTTCGATGGCTATGCATCAAATTAAAATTTTGTTTGGCTGCAAGAAATTTAATTATGCATGTTTTAACGTATATACATGTAGGTGTATGACTAAAAAAATACAACCGGTGATGGGTTTATGTGCCTTGAGACATAGAGGCGCTGTTTCTTAGCTGTCGTTGCTCCCAGGTCACTTTTGGGCAAGGTGTAGCACCTGATAGCCACTTCTTTTGGGGTTATAACATGAAAGTTTTTTATTGTTAATGTATTTTGCGGCACTTTGTACGTACTGTATATGCTTTTCTTTGTTTGTGTTTTTATATATCTGCTATTTTACAGGTGCGATGGCCATGCCTCTATCTTCAAATTTAAACTAAATTCTTTTCATGTGCGTGTATTAACGTATATCGTTTTTCCATCGCCTTCCTTTTTTGTCCACTGCTGTCAAATTTGTTTTCTATGTATGCTGATTTGGAAAAAAATAAAATGAATAATCAATTGATGTATCGTTTTTTCCATAAGCTCTTTCGTCTGCAGTTGTTTAATTTTGGTTTTCTATTTTGCTGTTGTGAACAAAAATAAAAAATTATTGATAATAGTAATTAATATTTCAAACTATATCCATGTGAAAAAACAACAAGAGCAAAACAATATTTTGATTGTCGGATATATTTTGACTCCGTGACCAGTATTATCCAGAGTCCTAAAAGTAAACCTATATTAGAGGCTTATTTTTGTAAAAAGAAAAAACAACAACAAATTTAGGCCATAATCAAAGTCTATTGTGCACAAGTAAGCAAAGAAATGATTCTTTCATCACTTTTCAAGTCAGTAGCCGTTTAAATTAAATGATAGAGCTAATGCAGAAAAACCAACACACAAACAAAACACCGGTATGCTAATAAAAATAAAAGTGATCTGACAGTGTACATATAAAAACAAAAATTAGTCAGCAAAGTTTATTAGGTCTATGATTAATTAGGCACGAACTGATATTGACCACAAAAGGCGCAGCAAACTGTGCTCATTTTCAAATTCTGAAAATCATGTCCATTCAAAAGTTTATGTGATTTGATGTCTACTAATTGACTAAGTTCCAATATTTTATGTAAGTCAGAAACGATATCGGTACCTCTCTTAGCTCGCCAGGAATTTCAAGCCAAATTTTGAAACCAATAAGCCTAAACAAAAAAGATTTTCACCGAATTCTGTTCTTTTTTAGCAAAAAAGTAATTAAAGTTTTCCGAACTTTTAGTGCTACACGGATGAATTTTTTTAGTTTGTTTGAAAAAATGACCTCAATAAATCTTTATACTATTTTGAAAAGAAAACATTTTTTGCCATCTTTGAAGCAAAAATTTTCCAACTTTTGAAAAGATCTATGTTTTTAACTGAGATGTTTTAGGAGCTAAGAACAAGCTTTTCAAAATTATTCTATAATTTGTTTATGCTGGTTAAATCCAATCAAACACTAAAGCCTAATCCGGCTCGATACGGCAAAGAGTTTGGCTCAATTAAAATCAACTTAGATAGCCCCGGTTTGGCTCCGGATCTACTCCGCTATAAATCATTCAACCATAACTTTGTTTCAAATTCTTAAAATTAGATTCTTCGTATTTTGTTTTTCGTTTGTTTCTGTGTATTTTTTTTTTTATTCAACACTTTTCCAAGTATGATGAGCCAGAAGTCGACCTACCGTGTGTCCTTAAGATGCTGAGGAGTCATAAGGTAGCAGCAGTTGACAAGGAGCTCACGTGCACAACCTTCAGTGTTGCCGAATTTACTGGCAGAGAACTCTATTGGTGGTGAGGACTTGGGCAGTGATGGTGATGGCTCATCTCAAGTAACCTGTCGGATACATCCTCAGTTCTTAAAGTCCAAGGTGTAATTCCACAATCCTCAAGTCGGTGCATCCTGCAATGTTACTGCTGAAGCTGGCTCAGCCTTGTGTTTGTTGAAGGTCCCTGAAGTTCTTCCACTCCTGTCAATGGGGCTGCCCATTCAGGTCAAAGCGCCTGATTTTTCTGAGCTTCATCCTGCTGCTGCTATGGGTAATATTACCATTAACTTTCCCAAACTTTGGATAAATGACGTCAGTGTGTGGTTCCTTGTGGTGGAGAACATTTTTGCCATGAGGAAGATTGCTTCCAAGTGTCAGAGGCACAAGCTTTTATTAAGCTCTTTAGATCTGCAACATTTACAACGTGTCAAGCATGTGCTGCTGGACTTAGACCCTGTGTACCCATACTATTTTGCTGTTGATTGTCATAGAGGACGAACAAGATTTTGATTGTCTAACACAACTGAGTTAATCGGAGTTTAACACCAATGCAAGTAAAACATTACTGTCGTGTTTCCTTCTTTGTGACTGCCATAGTTCCCAGCAATTGGGGTTCAGTCAGCACACTCTTGCTCAAAAAAACTTATTTTCTACAACAGCAAAATAGCCCTGTTATAAAATTATGATATGGAGTGTGGCATGTTCTATATTTAAGTCCAGAAAGACAAAAATTTACTGCATGAGATTTCTTGATTTGATTTGCTTCACAAGAAATATGGTTAATGGTTTGTTCAACATTGAAGAAATGTATTATTAAACTTTTTTTATTTTTTAAATGAATACACAGTAGCAAGTTAAACATATGGCAGTGGCTATTTTGCTGCCGATGGCAATTTACCCTCAGAGACTATTTTGCCATGAGTTATTTGTGATTGGTCAATTTAAATGATGTACTAAACATGTGACTTTTGGTTGTTTCTAATTGGTCAATTTTAAAAACCAATTAAAAAAATTTTGCACCCCCAGGTCTCTATCCCCCACCGTGTACACTCCCTTCCAATGTACACTGCCCCAAACATTTACATACCAGGCCTGCCCCTTCAGTGTACACTGCCTTTTTTTTAAAGCCCTGCCAGCTGAGATTCAAACCCACAACCTTGGTATCTCAAGACCAGCGCTCTATCCACTACACCACATTGTCACTGGTGTAATAATAGCAAATTTGGCTATATAAACACATGTGAGTGATTACGGCAAAATAGATTCCAAGGGCAAATTGCCATCGACGGCAAAATAGCCACTGCCTAAACATACCAGTTTCACCATTTTTGCCGTACAATGTCTCTTTTTTTTCTGAATATGATATGGTCAACTTACATGATAAACATAGTAGGGGTGATTTCACAGACTAGATGTAGCCATAATTGCAATCCTAGCTCTAGCCCTTACTTAACTCTAAATGTGCTTTGCTTATTTAGTGTAGGCAGTAAAGTGTGGTATAACTCAACATGCCCAACCTTACCTAACTCCAACTTTAAATGTGCAGTCCACTCAAAAAGTCTGAGGACACCCTGTTTTTTAGTGAATTTCTGTGATTTTTTCAGCTATAAGTGATGTTTTTACTCACTGTAAACCTGCAGGTTTTAGATGTGTTCTGCAAATAAAGCACTTCAAAATACAAGAGTTACAACAAAGTAAGTCATGCACACATCATCCATGCCTGCCAAAACACATAGCAACACAAAAACAGGTAAAAAAATCACTGTGTCCCAAAATCATGAGACACATTCTTCTCATCAATATTGCTGTTTTTTGCAGCAATCAAAGTCCAACAGACACTAGGCGTACGACATGTTAGTCGTTCAATAAACGACGACCCTAATTCAGCCCACTCCTTCCTCAGAATTTTCATCAGATCATCAGCTGATGTCAACAAAGTCAGCCAATTTTGATGGCCACTCTCCAATTTAGCCCAGCATAGCTCTACCAGGTTCAAATTAAGTGATTATGGTGGCCATGTCATCACCTTCAAGACCTTCTGCTTCTCCTTCTCCTTGAGTATCTCCTTGACAATGATGGCCATGTGTTTTGGGTTATTGTCTTGTTGGAAGACAAAGCCCTTTCTGCATAACCTTATTGCATCTGGGATAGCAACCTCCAGAAGGATCTTTAAGTTGAAATCTTTAGTCATGATACTCTCTATTTGGTAGAGTACACCAGTTCTACCACTGCCGAACCCTCCCCAGACCATGACAGATCCACTGCTGTGCTTCACAGTCTTCTGAATACATTCATCCTGGTTCTCAAGTGGTTCTCTACTTTGTCTCCAACAAAACATTCTTCCTGATGTCCCAAAAATCTGAAACTTGGATTTGTCAGTGAAATACATTTTGAACCAGTCCTCTAAAGTCCAATTGTCATGGTCTTTAGCCCAGTGCAACCTTTTGGCTATATTCTCTGGACAAAGTTAAGGTTTCTTGATGCAGACAAAGCTATCAAAACCAGCTTCATGTATATGATTGTATACTGTTGACTTTGATGTAGAATATGCTAGAGCACTGTTGATGTTAGTGCAGATACTACTAAGTGAGTCATGCTGCCCTTTCTTCACAGCCAAAGTGATGGCCTGGTCAGTAGTAGAAGAAGTGGATCAAGGGTGCCAAGATCTTGGTTTAGACTTCAATGTCCTTCTTGCCAAAGTGCTTTCCACTACTCTTTTTGATATGGCCAAAGTACTCGCAATTTTGCAAACAGAAAGACCCATCAAGTTTAGAGTTAGTGCTGCTGACTGACATGCTTTAGATAATTACAGCCTTTTGTCCATGGAGGCAAACACTGTACAGCACTTTTACCTCTTCTAAACTTCAGAGGTATTCTACTACCAAGAGCTATCTTAATCAAGCACACTAACTATTAATAGAAATCTAAATCTTACACAACACTCAAATTTGCGCTCTTGCGACATGCACACGTGATTTTGCTCCATCCACACTTTGGTGGGCATGTATGATGTGTGCATGACTTACTTTGCTGTAACTCTTGTATTTTGAAGTGCTTTATTTGCAGAACAAAGACATACGTATGTGAAGCCTGCAGGTCTACAGTGAGTAAAAGCATCTCTGACAGCCAAAAAACACAGAACTTCACTAAAAAATAAGGTGTCCTCAGACTTTTTGAACGGACTGTATTAGTGCATATATTACCATACGTACTCATAGATTGATTGCACCGGTAGATTGGTCCACCTTTAGTTTGAAGCAAGTAAAATGGATATTTGAGTTTGATTTGCAGATGGTTGACACTAAAATCTGGGAAATCAAACTGCCATTGATAAAATCAAATATTACATAATGTTTGCCTTCATTTCAAAAACTTGCATTTAAACATTTTTTCTGTAACTCTAAACTAGAAAAATATAGCATCATCATCGTCATCAAACATTCTTTGTTGTTTATCAGCTATTGTATTTTCATCAGTGGCCATGTCATAATTGTCATTCAGCTCATCATTGCTTATGCCAGTTATGATATGCTCATCTTCATTCTCATTTTGTGTCATTCTAGTACTTGGATCTAGGTCTACACGTCACCACAATGACAGTAACTGAAAAGTTAATGCCAATTTTACAGGTATGTGGAGTAGATAGGTCATACCCCTATTTTTTGAATAATTTTTGGTATAAAAAGTATGACCAATTTACGGGTATTTATGATATGTGTACTTAGTACCACCAGCCAGTTTCTGGTTAGGACCAGGGATTTAGAATGATTCAACTGTGGATGAGAAATAAGTTTGAAAATTCTATGCAACAGTGGTTTTTTTCTTGTTATAAAATTTTGTTGTGTAAATTTTGCTTGCAAGCAATAAAATGCCACCAGTATATGGTTGTAACAGCATGTGCCAGTGTTTTTTGATGTTGAAGGACATACTAAATTTTGTCTCCAGATTAGCCTTAAAAAAAGCTTGTTTTCTGCAATGTTGTTGATGCTTATGGGGCACTTCATTATTTAACCAGCTACAGTTGCTGGTTTGGATTTTTTATGCTACAGTTTGTAGAATAGATAACAAATGTTTGTTTTTTTGCATTTTTGTATTTCACTAGTAAAAATTATTTTCAATTGGTGCAAAAGCTTAAAACATCAAAAAGGTGTTAGGCAATCGCAGATCAAATAAAAGTTTTAGTTGATCTTAATTTTTTACTTTGCTAATGGGCTTCCTTGTTAACATAATTTAGATCACAAAACTTGGCAGTTTTTAGGTTTTTCTGAAGCAACAAAGTAGCTAAGAGTGTTATGATTTTTTGTAAATGTTTAAAGCAGACACTATGAAAATGCAAAAATTTTGCTGACTGTTTCTGACCCTAGCTAACGATAACCTTTACACAGACCATACCTCTAATGCTGATCTGCAGTTAGTGCAATTTCCTTGTTTCAGTCATCTCCAATTCTCTAGAATGGTTTTTGCAGATTTTTGTGGTTTAGAATATTGCATTTTAAGCATGCAAAAATTAAGACATTAATCCCTTTACACTTAACTAATCACCTAAATATTTAATTTTTTTCTTTCAAATTTGCTGTTCTATTACTTTTCACTTTGGCATTGATGATCTGAGGACAAGTTGTCATTTATTTAGATCAGAAACGAATGGTGTCAGCTAGCAAATAAAATTGAGGAGAAACTACTGTAAATTAGTTTAACTCCTGAATCTGTAAATTGCTTTAACCAAAATTAACTAGCCCAAAATAGTAGATCGAATCCTTGCAGAAGAATGGAAAAATTGGAAAGTGGACTATACATATAAAATTTGTGCTGGAGATTGGATAGCAGTTCTCTTTGATACTCAAAAGCATGATAACTTTTACAATTATTTTTTATGTCCAACTGGCAAATTATTCGGGCACATGCATTCAATTAACTGCAGATGCACATAATTTATTAACGTTTTCTGAGACATTTGTAATCAAGACTTTAAGTTAACACATCTGGCAAAACTAATAACCGTTTGTAGCAAAATGAGCTAGATTTTGAAGTTATAATTATCAGGTGATAGCCAAACAGTTTGGGCAAACACCAATTATCAAAAATTTGAAGTAAACACTGATCAAATGGCTCTGTCTGATCATATCATGTGTAGCGATGTGGTGATGACAGTGAATGTTTGGATTCTCTTCAGTAATACTGAACTGACTACTTGTTAACTACTTAGCCTTACAGATATTAACTTAAAATCTGTTTTCATCAGTGCTTGACTGCTTTATAGATTTTAAGATGTCAGGGCCAGGTAAAATTAAGTTTAAAGATGTAATTGATTTTGATTGGATTAAATCTGCTTCAGCTCAAGAATATGTTGATTCACTGCTTCATTGCAACAAAAGACGACAATTTGGTTTACTTGAAAGACCTTCACTACCACCAAGTAAAACTTTAAACATGGTCAAATATAAAATATTTGTTTGTGGAAAAGCTGGTGTTGGAAAAAGCACCTTGATATCACGATTAGCTGGTTGCAATATTTTAGATACCAGTTCAGGGAGTGAAACAGTTGGAATTACAACCACTCTCATTTATTGGCCAGTGAGACTGATGTCAACTGGACAAATTATGTTTTTTCAATTGCATTTTTGGGATGTTGGTGAAAACACAATAAAAAAATTTGATCATGTATTGCCAGCATGTAGGAATGATGTTGATTGTATTATTTTTGCCTTTTCCGTCAGTGACAGAGCCAGTTTCACAGAAGTTTCAACTTTGTTAAATCAGTTTGATGACAGTGACAAATCACCAGTTCAACTTATTACTGGCACGAAAACAGACCAGTATGCACACAGCGATATTTCAGATCAAGAAATTGAAGCATTGAGTAAGGCAAGAAACACTCCTTTTGTGCATGTGAAGTGTTCGGTAAAAAGTGATGCCAGTAGTCGTGATTACATTTTTGAACTTTTTTCATTTTTAAACACAATTTGCAGCATGTTATTTCATCGTGATTACATGCTTGCAAATCAGTTGTAATCTCTGTTTCCACTACAGTTGATTTTAATCACATAATATAGCTGTTCTAGTTTTGTGATAATATATAGGGTGTCCTAGAAGTCACCATATTTATAACACATCAAATAGTAGATAAAATAGATTTAATTATGAGAAATGTGCTGATTCAAAGTAATTGTTTACCTATATCACATTCTTAAACATCAAAAATGTTGTTGGGTCTCATGCACCCACATGGTAGCAACTAATTTTTTTTAGTCAAATGCATTTTTGTATCAGTCATATTGAACTGCAAGACTCAATGCCAAATTGCCAAACTTTCTGATATGTCTAAGATGTTAGCCGAATAATCACGTGACACACATTGCTTGTCACAATATGCTTAGCAGGAGGTTTCATTGAAACCGAACCAACCATAAAATTCATGTCACTTTGCAAGCTTGTTAGTAGATTTGCATTGTTTCTATCTAATGTATAAATAGGTGTACTGTGACTTATTGAACAACCTGTGTAATAGACTATTATAGGTCTTAAATTCTTTTTTAATATTAGAGATTTGTCCAAGACGTTTTAACGGCATTTCTACCTGAAAGACTTTCAATTTAATGTAAATCGTATATTTGTATCTTCTGTTTTGCTGTTTCTGATTAAAAACTGAAGTGTATGCAGAATGTTTAACTTTCCCATCACTATTACTGTTAACCATAGCGAGTGCTGGAGCATTTGCCAAGGTAGAAGGATGTTTGATTTTTCTTTTAATCTTTTGAATACGAACAATTTCAAACCACTTGCGTCTATCTGGGTGTACTAGAATTTCGGATCAAGGCAAGAGATAGACTGTCTTGTTGATCCTAACGTTTTTCAGCAACCTGGTTATGCTCTCAATAACGTGTTGGATTTTTATTCTATTGTTATTCCGGTGGCTGTGGCTTGATGGCCGATTGGTCTTTCCTTCGTCTCCCCATCAAGTGATTTGTGTCTAGATTTCTCAATGCTGATTGGTTTTGTCATTTGATGAATAAATGTTTTTTGACGTGGGAGGTATTGAACTACAATATAGCTTTGAGAAAAGCTGTACACTTGCACTGCTTACGTTTGGTGCTGTACCAGCTGTGTCAAAAACGTTTGACAGACAGTTGTTTTCAAAGCTATGTTATTACTCCAAATAGGAGTGAGAAATGTGAATGTAGAAACGTGCCGCCAATGTTCACAAGCTATTGCTGCTTTTCCTCAGTACTTAATGTGTCTTTCATAACAAATATTGTTTCTGTTATTTTTTGGTTGCTGACTATATTAGATACGATTTGACATGTATCGCATATTTTTTAGATTATGTCAATTAATTTTTATTTGAATGATGGACGAGATAGAAAATGAAAAGTATGAATCTCTTTGTAAATGTTTGGAAGCATACATCACCAGCATTCAAGACAAACCTGGAACGTAAGATGATATCATATCAAAACTTTTTTTATGGCATTTTTGAAATATTTTTGCAAATACATTTGATTAGCATCCCCATTTATCAACTTACCTTTGATATACTGACAGATTGTAATCGAAGAGCTTAAAAATTGTAGTTATGGAAATGGCTGCATTGTCAGACAATTAAAGATTGTTTGATTAATTTTGCTTGAAAAACTGAAACTGCTAAGAATTTGTGGATCTGCAAGGTTTTCATTATGTCAGTCATTTGTGCGTTGGAGCTCATGCTTTGCTTACAGTGTTTTGTCAAGTTGGGTTTGCTACCACCAACAGTTTGCCACCTAAGTGGGGCTAGCTCATTAAGTGCCTTACCAAATGACATAAGCTAACTTTCTGGCTCTTATTCCACACTATCCCTTTCGTGCTGTCCGTCAGAGCCGGGAAGTTATGAATACCGTTTTCAAAGTTTTTGGTACGACTCAGCAAATGTGTTTTGTGTTCTCTTGGATCTCGATAATGTATTGGTTAGAGTTCAGATTAAAATTGATGATTGCAGTTTATCTGCTTGGGGCTCAGTGCGAAAGAGATAGTGTGGAAAAAAAGCTTCGAGTTTCTTTTTGTGCTATTTAGAAAGGTACATCGTAAAGGTATTTCATGTCTACGTGGCGTACTAGTGACTGGGCTAAGTAGTCTATCGGACACAGTGGTTCAGTTTGCCCAAACCTTAGCACACAGAGCATTGGTTTATACAAATGATTAATAGCTCTGAATTCCAATTGCTCTATGTTTAACTGCAAAGGTTGTTCAGTAACAATAGGTTAACATCATATGCATCTTTCTGTAACGTTATATCGATTCAAAAGATTCAGTTTTAGACAGAATTTTTAAAAGTTGGGCGGCATTTTCCAACTTGCGATCTGGTACCATACTATCAGCCTTAAAACGTTGTATTCTCCAGATGTCGTACTTTGTCAAAATCTTTTCCTTCGTGCACATCAAAATGTCCAGAAGTGATGCAAGTGATATCAGATCATTTCTGGAAAAATTTTTCGGATAATGTGAAAGGTCACGTGACAGCGCTTGTTGATGAGCTAAACTTGAAGTTTTTGCTGAAGCAAGTAGAAGAAGGAGATGTTCCGACATGGTGGGTTCAAAAAGTGCTTTGAAGTTTAAGTGTATTTGTGATTAGACTAAGGCTTAGAAGTAGCCTTCAATCCAATAATGAGATCATATTAAACTCATTAAACAAAGATAAACCGAAAGTCTTTGGAGATTGTGACATGGACCCTACTGTCATTGAGTTTGCGATATTCTCAGATACCATGGCTTTGGGCATAAACCAAAGTTTGAACCCAAAGCTTGTATTCAAAAAACTTTTTTCATTCATATTGGAAGCTCCGAGCGCTGATTCCTTGTCTTTTTGGCTGCTACTTTATCTTACGGTCTTCCAGTAAAGTAAGTAGTCCGGTTTATTCAAGGTGTAATTTTCTAAAAATAAGTGTTTTGACATTTGTACACACCACCTTAATAACCTAATAAGGTTTGTTTGATGTATGTTGCAGGAGAATGACAGGAAAGCCCCGGCATGATTTGCTCTCGATGTTCTCCGCATATGCCGAGGAGCAAGAAGCAACTTTGCAAAAGATAATCGAGGTTGGTGATGTGATGAAGAGTTGTGAGTCTCGTATTTTCTCTTATGGTTATTAAAACAACTTATACGCACCATATACAGAACAACGTCTCCATACCGGTTTGCAGTTGCCAGTGTCTATGGCACAGCGCATTTTTGTCACAGATATGGCGTGGTGCGATGAACTGGTAGTTCAAATAGTAGAGAGACTACGAATTTGTTGCTATGAGCATTTGAAATGGCATCTTTTTTTGCTGTCAAGCTTATATTGTTTTGTTTTGCTCTCAAGCTCTATATTGTTTTGCTCTATATTGTTTTGCTCTATATCGTTTTGCTCTATATTGTTTTGCTCTCAAGCTTATCTTGTGTGTTTCAATCTACAACTTGCCTCGGCCGGAACGACGGCCGGCTACGATCGTTTTGAAATCTCCCAACCTTTTCGTTTACATTGTGTTCTATGAGTGGAATACATTCTCGTCATCATCAGTACAACTAAACAAAGAGATGTGGTGTCGGTGTGCTTCCATGACACCACATAGAAGAAATCTCTTAGAACTGAGCTCGCACCCTTAAAATTGCCTACGAGTGTCTTCTTACATTGAACTATACTGATTGAAGAGGTTGTGTAGGACTCGAAAGCTGATGTTGAATCAATGAAAACCGAGCTGAAGGAGACTGAAGAAGAAGTTAAATCGTTAATGCAGGAAGTGGAAAATGGCGTAGAGAAGTTGGAAAAGGTGAGAAGTGGATTTGATGGTTAATGTTGGTTAGTGGTCGTTAGCGCCATACACCAGCTACTCATAGCCGTGATGCGCTCGCGCAAATACGAAATTTAAAATTTTTATTCAAGGGGAAGAGAGTTATGTTAAAACTATAACGGTCTTAAGACTGGTTTATACTTAAGCCAAGCATAGCCTCTGTGTTGACCAAAGTTTGTAGTAGTAAATTTGTAGAGTGTGCTAAACAAAGTCATCACTTTTAATTAAGGCAGAGTGAAATAGTTGCGGTTGCATTAGCCCCATCAATCATTTGGTTGCGTCCGTGCTTCACAAGTTGTTCGAATCTGCTTTGGAGTTACCAATGCTGCTAACACACCGCATTATTATCACAAGCTGGAAGACTTGCCATAAAACCCCTTTGTGTAAAACCTAACAACGCCGTCATTAGAGCCCATGGTTAAAATGGAAGTTTTCAACACTCAACCTGCGATCATTTTGCTCTTCAGCCAGCGTTCCATTTTCCTTGGCCCGGGATTTAGACAAGACTGATATGCGTATTCCTGCACTTCTCATTAACACTAAATAAATTTCAATACATCCGAAGTTATTTGTGAACTTTTTGTTTTGGTAAAAATTTAGCATTATACTGTAGCTTGTTCGACGATGTTGGCTTATAAGTTTTATGAAAATTGTAGTTCTTATGAATAAAACAATATCAGAATCTGTCTAACAGCTAATAAAAGTAGATTACAAATTTAAAAAATTTGGTGTTTACCGGATGATGTTGCCGAAGAGGTCATCGCTGATTTTAGCAAAACACGTTCTAAGACTTTGAAAAAGAATTTTTTCAAATAACTTTTTTTTGGTGGCAGATACGGTTTAAATATCTCTTGAGCACATAGACAAAATTGGATGTACCTCATCGTTTAATGTAACTTTCATGCGTCTATCATATATATAGTTATTGAGATAGTCAAAAACTACTAAAAACGCGCACGGTAGAGCGTGAAGATAATGCCACTTCGTAATTAGCGCCCAAGACTCCAAGCAAAAAGTACGCATTTCCTAAATTAAAAGTGGTGAAATTATGAAAGACCCTATCGAATCCGTTGGCGACTAAGGTTACCCTAGGGTAGTCCGTGGCAAATTCCAGTTATTGACAATTCACGATAGTACTAAGACGGCATTATATTTTAAGGTTTAGCCACTATATTTTATCAAAATTGACGTGAATGCTGGTCGCGGGTTATTGACATGATTTAATAGATTGCAGTGTGGTACCGCATGATGTTGCTGAACATTTTTGAGCAAAATTTTCTATTTTACCTTAGTGTGATGCTGAAGGCAGATCCCTCGTAATAGGAGATCGCCTTGAAAATTGCTACCTAGCAACCAGCAGCCTCTATATTTTATCACAATATAATGCGAGATTATGACTTTCTTCCGTAGGTTGCAAATATAGTCCCAAACGGAATTGGACTATTTCGACCTATCAGGTCTCTTCAGTGCAGTTGGTGACCGACAAGAAGCTAGAGACTTTTAATAAAGCATAGCTTAGGCCGACACACTTACGGGATCTATACTAGATCCACTTGGTGGAAGGTCTGTACTTTTGTTGCCATTTGATTATGGGTCCTAAATTGAGATGAAGACTTTACAGAAACTTCACCATTCAATACCAAATATCTTCTCTACCAGCTAAAGATCCACACCACTTCTTGTTCGAAATAATCTGAAATTTATTCACGAATAAACTTACCTTTAACTTTACCACCAACTACACCAATTACCAATTTCACTTGGCCTTTATGAGTTCCAACAACAGCGGTTGTTCTCCGAATGAACAAATGCAGATGCACACATCCTAACTATTTTTCTCTCTCCACTCTCCATTTGAAGATTTGGGTCACCTATATATTAACAAAATGCATCCTTTTCTTTTCTACAAGATTTGATATGAACAACATTGCGAAATTACCTTGATGTCATAAGTTCAAACTTATGAGGTTTGCCGCACCCACTTTTACGTCACTATCATAATTTTACAATCCTAATCCAGTTAACAACTCGCTCAAATCAAGTAAACAAGCTTCGCCATGTCAAAATCTTGTGTCTATACATCAAAATCATGTTTGGCCAAACCAAAACGTAGTAAACATCAAAACAACCTTTCACAGCTTCTGCAAATTATTATTAGTGATAATGTTACGCCCTGTTTCTATCCGCAAGAAGACCTAAGAAATATTATTCAATAGCACTTTTGGCATTGTTTTTACCATGCCGAGCTTTAAGATATCTAGAGATGGATTAAATATTAATAGTTTAGATGCAGTAATTTATAATGCTAATAAATTGTGATTACGTAATATAATTGGACATCGCGAGACAGGCTGATTTAATAGCTAAGGATAGCATATTGTACTATAATCGATAGGAAATAATTACTCGAATTCCTATCATTAGGGCTAAATGCCTATCAAGATAGTATCTATCAACAGCCGCCTCAACGCAGTGGTGCGGTCCCCGAACCCATGTGGGGTGGGTCAAAATGCCTGTTGGCCTTCTCAAGGTTCCCAGTTACTCTGAGCTTTTCTCAAATCTAATCAATTTTTTACCGTGCTGTCCTCTGAACGACTGCTGAAGGGCAGCACACAGTCTCTTTGAAATTGATCGCCTGTCTCTTTTCTTTCCTTCCCGCATTCTTATTCTCCGCCTTCTGATGAACGGCAACGTTCACCCCAACTCTGGCCCTGTCTTTTCCTGCTCAGTGTGCGCTGGAAATAGACCTCGAGGTGTAGGTCGGTACAGTTCTGCACTGGCGCTAAATGAATCCACCTAAGGTGCTCACTACTTTTCTCCAAGTTCAATGCTCTTTTGGAGCTGTTCTCACTTCTGGAGCTGCCCTCCTTGCTGCGTCTTTGCTTCTGTGGGCCCCCAACCTTCCAACACTGTGGCTTCTTTTTCGAGGCCCCCCAGCATGCATATCTCCACATTTACCTGTCCCTTGTGGCCCTTCTCTGCCAATGCAGTGCCCCCACTCCACACTTGCCTGCAAACTTCCTGTTCTTCTTCCGCCCACTTCGTAACTCCTTTCTATGCATCTTCCCCACCCTCTTATGTATTTGGCTGTTCTTCTGTGCCTCCTGCTTCTGCTTCGACAATATTACTATCCGTATGCTATCTATCCCTTCTGACAATGACACCATAAAAACCGGTATCACGTAGAACTTGAACTGTGTTGTCTCTTCATTATTCTGGTTCCTAGAGGCATATGCTTGTTATCTTATGCACTCATACAAACGCCATTTTGCACGACCTTAATTTTTTCTCCAGGCTTTGGTTCTAAATAATCATTATCCTTTACTTTGATATTGTTTGATTCTCTTCCGACCTGTATTGCACAACCAACTTAATTTGGTGGTGAAGCAGGTTTAGCAACGCTGTCTTCTTTCTAAAGCACAGTTTGAGGACGTGGTGAATTGCGAAAGTATGTTCTTTCGTGAATAATTTCACTTCATTGATAGAAAGTTACCATACGTTTAGATAGTTTTCTCTATCCATTGCATCCACCGTACTATTTGGCGCGTTAGTAGATTGCAGGGTACCAACACGACTACAAATGAAATCCCTCAAGATACTTGTACCAGGTGATCCATTATGACTGTCCTCAGTGCTAATTCTCACAATGTCGCGTTTGATCCCCATTACTGGGTAGCTTTTGCTTGCGCGCAACCAAATAGTGATCTACCTAACGTGACCATTTGTCTGAAGTTTTGTATCACTTTGTTTTAGCCATATTGATCAATCTTTTGAACAAGAATTAGTAAATTACTTACGTACGATCAAATCAAACGCGCCGTTAAAGGTAGCCACGTTCGGTAAAATCATAGCTCATCAACAGAGCAACTTCAAGGCATTCATAATATAATCAGTTACAAACTTCTACCGCTTGCCTGTTAACAGCATACTTAACTGAGTATCTCCAGTTCATTTATCTCTTTTAGCCACACCAGCATATCTCTCGAATCGCAAAAGATGTTCGACTAAACTACCTTTACTGTCCACAAAAGAAGATAACGGCTGTGTTTTACAATTTTCCCAATCCACGGTTAAGTTGCTCACCACTTTTAGAATGAGCAAGGTTTCTTGCTTCCTACTCCAGACTTTCTTTTTCTTCAAACGCATTCTTTTCTCGGCTGCAAGCTCAGCCTTCGTTTTTTGAGCTGCAAGCTCATCCTCCCTTTTGTCAACCGCCGCTTCGGTTGCTAATCTCCGCTCTTCAAGCTTGGCTTTGTTTGTCATGCAACGCCATTTATCCGCTAGAAGCTTGTTTTGCTTTTCCTTCACACTCAACAGTTTCACCAGTCTTTTCAAATTTTTATACTTTCGATATCAAGTTCTTTAACAACCATGTTAACTACCAAGAGATAACTTTTCTGACAAACCCCAAGATGTCGCTCAGTAAAATATTAGTTCAGTCTCATAAGGCATTTTTTAATTTAGGTGACGTGATATATTGCTCTAACAATCTGTTGGACTGCAAACTTAAGTAAGAAATTGCGGTTTCAATTGTAAATAACTAATTAACTGCATAAATTAACATCACTTACTGTAGGGCTACCATACGTCCTCTTTTAAGAGGATTTGTCCTCTTTTTTTAAAAAAAATAAATGGTCCTCCGAGGACACTAAAAAGTAGCCTAATGTCCTCTTTTCTACCATTTAGATTAATATAGTTATTATAAAGTAAAATTTGGAAAGCTAAATAAAGCTAAACAATGATGCCAAAGAGAAAAAGTGTTTTCTGATGAACTACGGCAGAAGCATCCTTGTTTCAAAAAAGGACGTAGCGATTTTCAATTTTATAATCACGTTAAAGCTGATCCTTATAGAAAAAAGTTGGGGCAACCGCAAAATATTCTTGGGCTGAATCTGACAAATAAATTTGTGTTGTTTATTGTCTATTTTTTTGCCGTAACGTTTGCTGAATGTAGCCTAGGGGATGGTCTTATCCTACTTGTATTTTACTTGCTGACGAAACTTGTCCTCTTTTTGGGCAACGAAAATATGGTAGGCCTAACTTACTGTACGAAACAGTGAGAAGTATATTCGCAACAAACTTAACTGCAACTGCACAACCGAGTGCAGTAACTAGCAATTCCTCTCAGTTTTTTCTAGTTCCAATAACAACCGGTATATACGCCAACCAACGACGATTTAGAGAGAGATATGAGAGTGTTGATGTGCATATGAATACGAGGCGTAGAATAATCTAGATCTTGTAAAAGAATCCAGTAAAAACAACAAATTTTATTATTTGTGCCAGCAGGTGATTCGTTACTATTTTTTTCCGTATAAACTACATTTTTGTTATTAGATAGGGGATGTTTGTACGAATGGTTTAACGGAGTCGCCAACATAGGATCCTGATCCATTCAAAAGTGCCACAAGTCCGTCATTTGTCGCCACCTTTCTGCTTTAGTTAATTGCACTTGATATGTTTTTCAATAAATATTTCGTTTTTATGTTGCTGTGAGTGAATAATGTGGAATTCAACTGCATACTAAGTTTTTCTTAAATTTTTTTATTCAGCTGGTAATTCAAAGACAAAATTCGTCATCTCCATTTTAAAACTGATTTACAAATCGTTTGTAAATGATCTATGCTGACGTGTTACTGCGCAATCAATTAGTCATTATTTCAATGATTTCATGTCTCGTATATTTGAAAAAGGCATTAGCATCGATTTTACTTGCTTTGAAGAACAAAAAGATTTTTGTCAACTTCAAAAAAAAATTTGTCAATCCTGTCGTTCTAATCAGGCAACACAAAAAATAACGGACTGGTGTAATGAGTAGAGCGTCTGTTTCGCAGTCGGTAGACCTGGGTTCAATTCCTTGATTAAGTTATACAAAAGACTTAAAATAGTATTCACATCTTTCCTGCTTAACCCTCACCATAAAAGAAACGGTGTGGAGCAAAAGCCGGCAAGTTTACTTGGACCCTGCCCTTGGTTAACGTACTTAAGGAATAATTGCATTTTTATGTGGTAAACCGGTGGTGGCTTGTCCACTTCGCCAGAGGGTGGCAGCAGCTTATAGCTAAAGTACTGTGACCTGCGGTGCCTTAATGACACTTGACAGAGTCTGTCGGTCCAGGCAAAAATTACGGAAATTTAAAATCTATTTTGATATATATGGCTACCATACTTTTACCTGGGAAAAAGAGTACAACGTAGTTGGATCATGATCCAAATGCTATTAACCTTGTTTTCAACTACAAGACTTTTCAAATCAACTCTTCAAAAACGTTTTTTGCCCAATTTTTATTACGCAAACCTTATTTGTTTATTTCCCACTTTGAAAACTTTCGAGATCCAACTTTTCAAAAGCGTTATTTGCCCATTTTCTTGAACAATCCTGATCTTACTACCATTTTATTGATGTTTATGTTAAAACTAGTTGGCGTTGCCCGCAAAACCCAATCATTAACGTCGGGATTAAAAATATCAGTTAAGCCGACGCTGCGGCTTCAGCCATTGGCTAGTTGTTAAGGCCGTAATAAAAACTTAATGTTTTGTGCACATCCAGTTGTCGTTCCAAAATCAAGTGTGCTTTAAAATGTGTTCCGAGTCAAAAATATGGGCAGGATAGGCATGGCCTGCATTTTCATGATCCCGATTTTTCATTTTTTTAAATGAGTAACCAACTGGAATACGATTGAAGTTAAATGGAGGATGTGAAATGGTAGGTCTGTTTCACGACTTGATACTGTCGCGTTTTGATATAATATAATGTAGAATTTTCGGTTCTATCTCAATCTTAAATTTCTTTTAAAATTGAGACGACGTATGATAATCGCTCGGATAATTAGGTCTGACTGGAACTTAATAAAACTTGGAAAAGATTGGCTTCCACTAAAAACACCTTAAACCACGTTAAGAACAGAATAATGTATTCGCAGAAATAATACTTCAAGCTTCTTCGCTCAACGATCTTAGAATTAATCACTTAACTACACAATCAGGAAACCGCCAAAACTAATTTCACCAATAACTGCTTAAATACTCGCCATGTCCACAATAAGTTATCTCAAAAAACAATAGCCCTTCTTTACTCTGTCAATCAATCTCTCTCTCCCCACTACACACTTTTCTACTACTCTCTATCTAAAAAAAATCCCGTTGCCTTATACATAAATAGAAAAAAACAATCCAGAAAACGCTAGAACGAAATCACGTGAAAAAAGAAAAAACATTTCAAGTTATGTAATCGGTCATCAAAATTCTTTGAAAAAGCTAGAATCACTAGATCAATCTAGAATTTTATTATGTTGTAATAACAATTGTGACGTAATAAAGGCGTACTTAAAGCAAATCCAATTGCGAGGAAAAAAGGTCTTTTTTTCAATCAGTAGCCGAGCGAACAAATGATACAGCAACTTTACACATATATGAAAACTACTCTTCAAGACAAATTTTCTTATCCGTGACAGATACTCTCTTTTGCAATTAAATTTATGACTTCAAAGTCGCTATGCCTCAAATCCATGGGCTCTGTACACTGCTTTTGCTTAGCAAAGGGGTCATTGCGTTTCCTTTAGTTTAGGAAGAGCATAAGGGAGCCTTTCTGCTACTAAGTTAATTTCAAACAAAATAGCTTAGATTTTTTCCATACCGCATCATTTCACACAGGGGTGTCATTTTTGTGATTACCCTTTAAACTTTCTCAAGGCTCTGCTTGCTGGCTACGCCTTATGTTTCGTGTTTCCTGCTTAGGCATACTAACGGGAGTTGACAGGGGCCTTGCCTTTTCCCTTCCTTTTTAGCTTTGATCTTGGTAGTTCTATGAAGGTGTAGCGAAGCAAAATAGCAAAAATGTTTCTTCCAATCATAGCGCAATTTTACCCAAGCAGAAATGGCCAACAGCTACGCTGATTCAGTAGCGAAGCTACCCATTGGATGTGGATATAGCCGAGGGCAGTGCGATTGCTGGAAGAGGAAAATATAGCAACAGTTTCTTGTAGAAAGCTACTCATTTTGTGAAGTAATAAATCGAGTGTTGGCAAACCTCAGTTTTTATTAAAATGCTGTGTGCTCTCTGCAGTTAGATTTTGTAGCTAAATACTTAAAAATTGACCACGAAGGAACAAAAAAGAAAGTCTTTTTGAACTGAATGTTCTTCCATTGCATGGTAAAATAAAGACTACCAAAAAGATTACTTGGTCCATTTCAAATTCAGCGTAAAGAAAATTGCTTGAACGATCATGATGTGGAGAGGTCAAACGAATGATAGCCTTTCACAAACGCAGTATAAAAGATTAACTAAAAAATATTATTTGTTCCACCTGGCAATCACTCGCTAAATTTTACAGGCGTTTAGGTAGTGACATTGTCGAAGCTCTGCGGAACATTTTTGGTGTTGTGGAAAGACTACGGTTGTCTATACAGTCAACTTCGGATATAAGAGATTCAGATATAAGGGATTTTCGCTTATAAGGGACAACGCAAAAGGTCCCAAATGATTTTCAATATAAACTAATAAGTCGGTTATAAGAGAATTCGGTTATGAGAGACAGATTAAGCTGGCCTGGCGGATCTCTTATATCCGAAGTTGACTGTATTTCTTTTTTCAGTTTCTGCATTCACAGATGCGAGGTTCTAATTAAGTATGATTGTGTAAAATATCGTATCGTAAAAAATAGTGGTTGATACCCGATGTAGTGACATTACGAAGCTGTTATATATGGCTTCATCAAGTATTCATGATGTATCTAGGGAGTATATTGAACGAAATTTGTGATTTAGAAGTTAAAGATATGTGCGGTCAAACTCGTGGCATGTTAAAAATAATTCAGCCTTTGTTTCTTTTTTCCAATATCTGAAGAAAGTTCTGTGGAAATCCAATGATGTACAGAAATATTTTCAACTAAAAGTTTGATCGCGGGAGAATGGTGCCCAATATGTGAAAGCATTTACAGCTTTTTTATCACTGATTGCAAATTCCTGGTTAATTGATTCATTCATAATGCTCTCAGGTTTTGTGAAAAAGGGAACCAACAAAAAATATTGATCAGTAGGTCTACTCCTCAATGTGAAGCTATAATCATCAAATATGCCATCTACTAATGGCGGAAAATTTTTTCTTAAAAGGAGATAGTTTGGTCAATCTGATAATTGAAGGCAGCATATCTGGGGGGGAGGTGAGCCCCTTTACTCAATTTCGGGACAAAGGCACATAAGTGCAGCCAAGAAAATTGGCCTGCTTGATATCATAACGAAAGGGGGGCTCCAAGTCGTGAAATAACCCTATCACTAAACAACTTGATTTTTTCTGGAATCGTAATGCAAAAATCTTCGCGGCACCCATTCCCAATTTTGACTTTGCGTCCCTATAGTAAATGAGAGGAACAGACAAAATTTGTAAAGTAATCGAGAGTTTGTGGGTAAAACCAATCTCAATTCAAAGTGCAAAGATCGAGATGAGGGGTGATGCCTTCATTTGTGCCAACTCTTCGTTACTGATTACAAAAGATTAATTTCGGTTTTGCCGGCTAAACCAATGTTTTTAATCCGAAACAACTGTTTGATAGACCTGCTGGGTGACGCCGCCAAAGCCGACAAGTGAGATAAATGAAAACGAGTAATTTTGACATTAATGATGGTTGTACATTATATCTTGTAAGTATTTTTTCATATTGCGAGATATTTTCATAAACAAATACCCAACTATTGTGGGAGAGATGGTGTAAAGTGGGCAGCTTTTTGTTCTAAAATTTAAAAGGTAATTTGTGTAGCTATGCCACTGTGCCGATTTTAAAAATATCCTCTTAGTCTAGGCACCAACTCCGGCTTCACCGTACAAACATTTATGAAAGCAATAACAAAAAGTTATTGTAAATAGCGTCCGTATAGTTTCTGTATCCGTCATGGTAATTTTATAGTAACGGTACCTTTTTTGGCATTTATATTTGTGATACTAAATACTTTGGCAGCGCTATTTTTCCTGGTTTTGGCAAAGCGAGAAAAGGGGACTTGCATTGCCCCTTAATGTCATGCAACCTATCAGAGTAGGCCTACATCTATTTAGCTATTTTCAAGCAAAAAAGCTTCTTCTTGATCGAATTTCACAAATTATAGGCCTGTTGTTTTATTTTGATTTTTTAAACTTGAGATTTTATTGAATTTAACTCTGTCCTAATCCCTAATTTTAAACAAATAGTAGTCTTACTTGCAAACAACCTATTCATTAAGAGTTTGCGAAACAAACAATTTCGAAATTTTGTTTAGTTTCGTTTCGACGCAAAATTGCTTTGTTTTTGTTTGGTTTCGTATCGGATAAACTTCCTTACTGAAGAATTTTGTTTCGTTTCAAAATCCAAGCAATTTTGTTTCGTTATGCGCTCGAAACCAAACCGTGCAAGGCTGGACTCATCCCGCGTAACAAACATGGTTTACACGAGAGCCGCATTGAATTCACCGAGCGGCAATTGAACATCGTCTGATAAATTTTCGAAGGAGGACGATGACACAGATGACTAACAATAAAAAATTTCAAAATACTTTGAAACAAAATTTCGTTTCGTTTTGTTTTAAACCGTTTTTTCTACAGCAATTTTTCGTTTCGTTTCAAACTGTATTTTCTATAGTCTAATTTCTTTTCGCCCCATTTAAGTTCGTTTCGAATCATAGGCGTAGCCAGAGGTGCCAAAGAGGCCATACCCCCACTAAATTTTAAGTCAAATCACAAAATAGTATCAAAAAAATATAAAGCATAAATTTTTTTGCGCTTCTGCTGGTGCATTAGAGCTTTTTGTTGACTTTTAGCAAGGAGTTGGGTCGGGCGTGGCTTTTCAAATTTTACAAAACAAGATGTGTACATTTCATACACTAAATATCGCCGAAGTTTTTCTTCCATGTCGCAGTCGAGTGGTGAATTGATATTTCAAGTTATGGTAATTGCAAGAAATAAAGGTCCCGCTGAGCGCTTTCTTGTTTTATTGCGATGTGGACTACTACAAAGACCTCGCTTCTTTTATCAGAACGTTCAACCTGCCAGTGGGTGTGGTTTCCTTGAAATTCCTTAAATAGTGCGTTATACGTCATAATTGAAGTTGAACTATTAAAGCCGTTCTTGATGAAACTACTTAGATCAGTGAAATCGCATTCGCACTTTCTCAGTTTTGTTCAGCAATTTTTATAGTAGCGACGAGTGTAGATCACGAAAGGCAAAATGTCGAACCGACCCACTAAACAGGCAAAATTATGATATTTTTTTTGCAGGAAAACAGGTTGATTGTGCTAGAGTTGACGGCGATATCGAAGTTTTACAACCGCCAAGTACTTCTAATATGGCTGGAGTTGTTCCTGCGAAAGCCATGAAGAATACGTGTTGGGGAAGACCATCGATTTAGAATATGTTTTAGAAATTCACTCACAGATCACAGATGTCGAAAGATATAGGCTTTTAACTTCAGAAGGTTCACGACATGTTTTACTTCTTGATACCATTCGGCAAAATCGTCGCAAGTTTCTAAAGTCGTGGCTTCAAGATGCTAGATTTTCCAATTGGCTTGTTTATACACAACTCTCTAGTAGTGGCGGTTTGTGCAAAACATGCATTCTGATGCAAGCGCATCTGACACATGGCAGTTTTGCGAACGCTGCTTTTATCAAAAGACCTTAAACAGATTTCAAAAAATTTATCAAAAAGACTCTTTTTCACAGGGATGCCGCTTACCACAGAGAAGCAACATTGGCAGCGAAGGATTTTATTAGCTCCATGGAAAGTGGCAAAGATATAGACGTAGGAAGAGCCAAGCAAACAGCAGAAAATAAAAAAAATTTGACTTCTATTGTCAAAACTGTTCTTTTCTGTGCTTCTAACAATATCCCTTTGCGTGGGCATTCTGCAGACAAAGGAAATTTTATGAAGCTTCTTCAATTCCGCATGGATGCTGGGGACGAAGCTTTGAAGAAACACTTTGCTCAGATGGCTGGAAATTCTAAGTATATCAGTCCAACCAATCAAAACAAGATTCTCGGGATTGCGAGCACCATGATGATCGAAGAGTTTGATGCTGAGGTCAATGAAAATTTTATATGTGTTGCTGCCTATGAATCCTGCGATATTTTGGGAAAAGAACAACTTAGCATTGTTTTAAGATATACCAGAGGTGATAATATGAAAGAGAGTTTTACAGGATTTGTTGAAATGTCTTCAGTTTCCGCGGAATCTATTTCTCCAGCTATTGTGGCTCACCTCTCCGGAATAGGCGTTGATCTTCGAAAGCTTGTAGGATAAGACTACAATGGAGCATCAACTATGGCAGGTCATGTGAGTGGAGTTCAAAAACGCATTTGCGAAAAGTACCCCCGAACAACATTTGTGCATTGTGCTGCACATTGTTTGAACTTAATTAGTTTGTCATCAATAACCATAGTAGAGTTCCTATTGTTGGAAGCACCTGCGACATCATCAGAGAAACTATCCGTTTCTTTCGGAAAGGCCCTAATAGTCGCTCAAGATTAGAAGTCAATATTCCTTTATTCTCTCCTATCAGGCGGTCAAAGAAATACATGAGCATACGGATATTTACAGCTAACTTCAAGCTCATACTTGACGCTCTTGCTTCAATGATGGAGGACGCGAGCAGTGAGACACGAGCGAAAGCTCTTTCCTTGAAAGCTGCTCTCAAAAAGCCTAACATACACCATATGTTTGATTGGGCGGTACTCAGCACTTATGGAACCACTAGCGTGAAAACTTGAGGCTGTTGGAGTCAGTGTACCTTCTGTGAAAAGTCTTATTGCTTCTCCTCAGAGCGTATTCGATCAAGACCGGGTGGACTTTAACACAGTTGCATCTAGTATTGATGATGAGGCTTGTGCAGTAGTTGGCACGAAAGAGCTTTCAGTGCCTCGGGTTGTTGGAATCCAAGTTCATCGTGATAACGTTGAAGCAGAATCGGCCTCACAATATTATCAACTTTCGATA
Organism: Trididemnum clinides; assembly: GCA_963675345.1. NCBI lineage: Eukaryota > Metazoa > Chordata > Ascidiacea > Aplousobranchia > Didemnidae > Trididemnum > Trididemnum clinides. The sequence continues at coordinate 31,640,120 of OY776290.1, read as the reverse complement.
TTCCTCCCGTACATTGGTGGTCTAAGCAGCTCTCTTCAATAACGTTTTAATGATAAACCTTCTTTTTTTGCGTTGCTCTTTATCTTGCCTCTGACCAACCAACATCAATGACATTGAGAGCTTATATTCACTGGACAATCTCGTAAACGAAGTGAAGTTGTGGAAAAGTTCTCTCACCCCTCAAGTAAACCAGGAAAGCTTGCCCAAACTTTTTCTGAGTGCCCAAGCTTATCCACATGTGCGCAAGGTCATCCAGATTATCTTGACACTCCCCGCAACAACCATTGAGGCTGAACGGTCATTTTCGTGTATGAGACGAGTCAAAACTTGGTTACGTTCACCTATGACCTCGGATCTCTGGTCTGATTTGTGCGTGCTTCACTGCCATCACGAAAAAGCACATGAAGAGAAGATTAATCGAATATTGGCATCCATGACTGGCGAAAAGCGAAGACGAATTGATTTCTGAGCGTGATGAACTGGAAGTATAACTTATTCAACTTTGATTTCAACATTCTCGTATGTGCTGACCACTTACTGATCTAGTAACTTATACTTCCGTACGCACTGTATCTTATTGCTTTCCAATTCTTAAAAACAAGTTAAATGGCGTACGCGTTCATATAATGACAGATGAGTGTGTCTGACTCAACAGCGTACTGTGTGACAATTTTCTTATAAAAAATTACCCCTAAATGGCCTTTTCAAAAAAAGCGTCAAAATTTTTGCATAATTTAGAGGCCAGTTTGCGACTAGGCAGAAATTCTATAAAATTTATATTTTCGTAAATATTACGTGAATACGCCGTTATAAGTAAATGACGTCACATTAAAAGTTGCAAAATTTGGCCCATCGTTCAATTTTTTTCTGGCTACGCCCTTGTTTTGAACCCTATTTTTGATACGGTTATTCATCCATTTCTTTCTTTCAGTGCGGGGACGGAAACCAGACCTGATTTTAAATTCTGAGTGGGTGCCAAAGCGTCCCAAATGTCGACCTCTCTACTCATAATCTTGAAGTAGTGTCATTCACATAAAGCACATCGTTTAAAGGACAGCCAGCTCCTATGATAGCCAATCAATGAACTTTTACGACACAACCAAAATCAGTTTTTTCGCAATTGAAAAATCATAGAAAACACTTAAAAACTTGTACCGGTAACGGGATTTTTAAAGAAAGATTGCACCTGCTATGAAACTACAATTTGACCAATAACATGATGTTATTCGAACACATAGTTTTATTTCAAACAAAGCTTTCAAGAATAATTGGTTGCGAAAACATTGCGTTGGTTTATTTATGTCCAGGAAGACTCACATCACAACTTTGGACATTGTTTTTGACTTTGCTGCACGTGATCAATATATCTTAAAAGTTAAGACTAGTCGAGTGTCAAACAATTGGCCTACAAAGGTATTTTAAATGGAAGTCTCCTACAGCAGAAGTGAAAGTACTGTAGTCGTCAATTTTGGGATCTGAATCCAATCCTCATCCGAACGTACAACTCCTGAATACTGATCCAGATCCGGTTACGCCCAAAAAACTGAATCCTATTCCTGGTCCGACTCCAAACAATAACTTTTAAAGTTTTTTCACAGTATGTTTTACCTTCATGTGCAGTTACAGTAGAATATACAGTAGTAGTATTTACCACTTGTGATCCAAACCTAAATCTGATAAGCTTGAAAAATTGCCCTCTAGATCCATTCCTAAATCCAAATTTTTTTTAATCTTGTCGGATTCTGTTCTTCAATTTTAATCCTGACCACCTCTGCTCTACAGTTCAGTGGTTGTAACTTTTGTTCTTGCCATTGCATTATCAAAAAAGCAGATTTATACCGGTGTGTTGGTAGTTCACTGTATTATTTGGTTCTACTTTAACAGTTAACGTGCCAGAAATTTTCGATTGCTTTCATAATAAAAATGAATAATAAGTACAACTTCTGCCTGCTGCTGTTTACATTAAAATTGGTGCAAAAAGCATTACGACACCTCTGAGCTAGCACCGTAGTAATAATTTTTTTGAAACGTTCAAGGAGAAATGAAAAAAACCGGGCTCAAAATCAAATCAACCTTCAAAAGGATTGCTTCTGGCGTAGTCGAAAAAGCTCAAATTGTTATTCCATAGCAGCTTGTTTATATATCCCCCAAAAAACTTTTGACCACGTTTCTGCGGTCATCTTTTTTTGAGAAATTTTTGCAAGTTGATAAGTTATGGTCTGATTTTAGGTTGAGATAAAAACCGTTATTCTCCTTCAAGAAACACACAGTTTGAAAGTTTATAATTCGTCATAAAGTTTTCATTGCGTAAGCAAGCTCTTTATTACACTCACCCCAAAGCAGCGTTCAGTCATGGCGAGTTTCATGTTTGGACGCCAATTAGTTTTGGAGGAGTTAAAGCAAACGCACTACCGGCAACGCAAGCATAGACAACTCTGCTTATAGTGCACTAATGTGATCAAGAGCAAAGAGAGGATATTTGGACATTCTTTTGCTAGAAACGGGCATGTTTTGCAAATAAGAATGTATGACAGTTTTAATATTGTATTACTTTGAAATAAACAAATTTTGTGAGCAGTCAAACATTTGGCGAGAAAAATGTGGCTGACCAAAGGCTCTAACTTATGCTGGAAAGGTGTAGGACGAACATCAACTTTTAAATTTATCTCAATTACTAACAAAATTTCATAAAATATTGGAGTGAATAAATGTTGTTTTGCCACTAGGTAACAAATATGGTCAATCAAAAGAGATTTGTCCTTTTGATTGGCAAGTCCAAGCTTAGCACAGTGCGTCCATTTCTCAAAAAAATTGGCCTTAAACAAGTGTCATCAAAATATCATTTATTTTTCTTCTAAAAATTACTCAACTGTTACAGCACCGTTTCTATTTGTTGGTTTGGCGGTTATTAATGTTGAATTCTTGCTTTAAAATCTAAATTTTCATTGTCACACCAGTTCACGTTTTCTATCTATGTAATTATGAGCCCGCGACTCGGTCGCATTTCAAACAATCAGCGTTCTGCGCGTTTGGCAATTGTTTGCACCGCACTAAGCACAACTGCATTAGATTTGTTAAAATTAAACTAGGATTTATTTGAATTTATGTTGGCTGAAAAATGAGCGAATATTTTCTGTAGTCAAGTTAAAAGTAAAATTTAGGTGATTTTCAATTATTTTTTGCTGTTTCGAAATTTGTTGCTTTATCAAATACAGTGCAATTTTAACCTGCATACTCTTCTAGTGACAAGGTTCAAGCACTGCACTTGGATCGATTTGTAAATTTAGAAAGTTGTTAAAAATCAAAACAACCATGCCATTTAGATACCCTAAAGTGCATTAGCAAAATCAACAATCATCTAATCGTTACTAATAGTACCGTAAAATTTGTAATTACACTTTACTCAGTCCAGCAGCTTAGAAAACAGCCAAAAAACCGGTTTAGGGAGGTTATAAATTTATACCGGTATTTGGTATATCAATGTAGCTAACCTGCAAGCGTTTTTGACAAAAATTTCAAAAAAATATCGGTATTGATTTTACTCATCAATGTCAAATGCAACATATACTACACTCTTGAGAAGCCTGCCCTGTCATTTAGGCTCTGCTATAATCTAAATTCACAATTCTTCAAAATGATTTTTCAATTAATGTGCTGTATGAGCTGTGTATTTCAATTAACTGAAACTCAATAATCCCAAATACTCTAATTATTCGAATATAAACCCCTACCAGAAGCTGGCTACAAATAAGCCTACATGTTAAGGATAAAACTAGGCTAGCTACCGGTACCATCGATAACAAGTCAACGTTAACACTTTTTACCTTAGTTTGACTGCTGGTTCATTTTATAACATCAGAAAAAGTAATTAACCTTCATTTAAAAACGGTCTATTTTATCGATTTTGTTCACATAAAGCCATATCACTCTTATGGCTTTTAATGCAAAAAACTTGAAAGAGGTCAGCCACGTTTTGCAATAGCGAATTTTGATGACGTTTAATCACGTGAATGAAACCTTACTATTACAAAAACTTATGGCCATTTTATATCTTGAAGTTACAGAAATCTATGTTGATCACTTAGAAATGACAAAATTTTGTTTTGTCACTTTAAAAATACATCACCAGATTTAGTTTCAATTTTTAGAATTTTTGTCGGTTAGTTGATAGTTTCTTTGCTTCGTATTTTTCCGCATTTCCTTTAATCCGTGTGTAATGTTGTACCGTTTGGCCATTGCAACTTTTGCTAAATTGCCACCCGCACTTTGCAGAAACATCTACCATAGTAACGTGTACGTGAGCAATCGTTACCATGTAATGTAAAAGACTTCAAAGGGTAGCTGATGCTATTTTGAAAACATGTTTCTTGATATTAAAGTGGGTGCTTTCCGAATCACTGGCTAATTTTCTGAAATAGATCAACATGAAGCTGTAGCCTATTTGTGGAACAGGTAAACTTTGTTTGCAACAACAAACAAGGTGCTGCTGAGTACTTGTAAAGAATGGTATAATTGTAAGATGCTTGTAAAAGCTATCATTTGCAGTAGCATGGACAAAAAATGAAAATATAAAACGGTATTTTAATCATTACCTGCTTGCTTCTGTGGTTGAGATAGCAATACTGGTATGTTTAGGTGTACAGTGATCCCTCGCTATATCGCGCTTCACCTATCGCTGCTTTGCGGAATTTTTTACAGTGCTTTTTTTTACAGTGAATCCTGATTGGCTTAGGGGCTTTACTGTTGTCTAGAAGTCAAAAAAGTTGATATATACGTTAATATTTCTATTTCTTAAACACATTTTGGGCCTGAAAAGAGGTTTTGTTTTTTGTTTCATTCTGCAGTACAGTATTGCATTGTAAAATAACAGTAAAAAATAAAGCTGACTACTTTGCGGATTTCATCTATCGCAGGTTATTTTTGGAACGTAACCCCTGCGATAAACGAGGGTTCACTGTATACTATTATTCCAACATACTGAAACAATTCAGAAAGATTTAAAAGATCTCTTCATGTGTAATGGTGACTAAGTTTCTATGTTTACTACTAATTTATAAATTTCAACGTATTCTGTTAATTACAACAAATTAATTTAAAACAGCACCTTAATTTCGGATCAGAATGTTATAGATTTGGCAGTGGCTATTTTGCCGTCGACAGCAATTTACCCTCAGAGACTATTTTGCCGTGAGTTGTTTGTGATTGGTCAATCTTAATGACGTACTAAACATGTGACTTTTGGTCGTCTCTGATTGGTCAATTTTAAAAACCAAAAAAAAAATTTTGCACCCCCAGGTCTCTATCCCCCACCCTGTACACTCCCTTGCAGTGTACACTGCCCCGTACATTTACATACCGGGCCTGCCCCTTCAGTGTACACTGCCTTTCTTTTAAAGCCCTGGCCAGCTGAGATTCGAACCTGATACCTTGGTATCTTAAGACCTGCGCTCTATCCACTACACCACAGAGTCACTGGTGTGATAATAGCAAATTTGCATATATAAACACACGTGAATGATCACGGCAAAATAGATTCCAAGGGCAAATTGCCGTCGACGGCGAAATAGCCACTGCCTATAGATTTACAGATTATAAATAATATAGAATTGTGAATATTTACAGGTTCATAACTCTGGCCAAATTACATAATTGATAGCTGAACAGCCTAATACAAATTTTATTCTACCAGGAAGTAAGCAAAGAATTACCAAAACAACTATTTAAACTTTTCCAGCTATATAAACTATTTAAAGTTATATATAGCTGGAAAGCAAATTTTTGAAGCTTTCAGATGATACCGGTGTTAGCAACATATTATATTTTTTAAAACTAAATCTGCTTTTTTACGTATCATACAAATTTGTTTGGGGGGGTTTTGAGACCCCCAAAAAATTTGAAAATTTTAATTGGTAAATTTTTTATTATTGCTTGAAGTTTTGTCAAATAATGCCACAAAAGAGTAGTTTTCAGACTGTGTTAATAATCAAGGGTTTGGTTTTGTGGAAAACATGTAATCTCAATTTGATTTCAAGTTAGTTGGCTCTTGCTGAGAATTTGGCAATTTTGTCGTTTGCAACTGGGCTCTTGGTCTTTTTAACCGTTTTTGGGTAAGAAAATCCAAGACTTAGGGCACAAATTGTACATCTTCCAATGCGTGAGGAATTGAGCTTGATGTTTTGAAAATTTTATGAAAATCGGATAAGAAATATTGTCACAAATCCATTTTTTAGTAAACTGATTTTATATCTCGGCAGAAAAAATTTGAGGAAAACACGATATCATCATATGATGATCTTGGTAGCAAAAGAATTGAAGTGATGAATGATGATGGAACTGTGTCAGCATGTTATTGGATGGTAGAGGAACGCTTGATGAGTGGAAAACTAGTGTGATTGTGCCTACCTTTAAAGGAAAGGGTGATGTGATGAGCTGTGGATCATATAGAGGAGTGAAACTGCTAGAACATGCCATGAAACTTGTTGAAAGAGTACTAGAGAGGTGAATACGAACACTATTTAATTTGAATAAAATGCAGTTTGGATTTATGCCAGGAAAAGGAACAGTGGATGCATTATTCATTGTGAGGAGAATGTAGGAGGAATATCAAAAGAAGGACAAGAAGTTGTATATGTGTTTTGTTGACATGGAAAAAGCTTTTGACAGAGTGCCAAGAAAAGTGATGGGGTGGGCCATGAGAAAGAAGGGTCTATCAGAAGTAATGGTTTGGGCAGTTATGAGCTTGTATGATGTGCAAAGACAAGAGTGTGGGTGGAATCTGCATATTTAGAGCAATTCGAAGTAGAAGTTGGTGTGCATCAAGGATCTGTGCTGTTGCCACTATTGTTTGCAATAGTTGTGGACGTTATTTCGGAAAATGCAAGAAGGGGCGTGGTTAATGAATTACTATATGCCAAATGCCTTGTTCTCGTAAGCAAAGACATGGAAGACTTAACTCTTTCGCTCCCGCGATTATCGATTGATGATCTCGTGTTTTCAGTGTTTCTCTCAAATTTTTTTAAATTGAGTTACAAAATTAGTTTACTAAAAAATCGATTTGTGACTTTATTTTTCACCCGATTTTCATAAAATTTTCAAAAGATCACGCTTATTTCCTCACGCATTGGAAGATGTATTATTTGTGCCCTAATTCTTGAATTTTTATACCCAAAATGGGTTAAAAAAATCAAGAATTCAGTTGCAGATGACAAAATCAGCCAAATTCTCAGCACGTGCCAACTACACTAAAATCAAATTGAGATTACATCTTTACCACAAAACCAAATTCTTTATCATTGACACAGCCTGAAAACTACTCTTTTGGGGCATCATTTGACAAAATTTCAAGTGATAATAAAAAATTTTACTTTTTTGAATTTCCCAATTTTTTAGGGGTCTCAAAACCCCCCCAAACAAATTTGAATGGTAAGTAGATAAAAGTAAATTTAGTGCATAAAAAATATCATATGTTGCTAAATATCGGTCTCATTTGAAAGCTTAGGAAATTTGCTTTCCAGCAATATATAACTTTAAATAGTTTAGACTAAGTGGTATATGATATTTACTGATCAAAAATGAGTAGCCTACTGTACATCATGTCAGTTCAAAACCCCCAAAAATTTTTTGACTTACCTTCACTAAATTATAATTTTCAGAAAAACTACATCCTATAAAAAGATAAAATATATTGCAAATGTTTCACCAATAAAGTCGTCATTTTGTATCAAATTTCCAAGGAGACAAGAAGCGAAATACAAGTTTAAAGGCTAGCAGAAGTTTGGCTTTCGTAAATCAAAGTTTGCTGTATCCCCCTTGTTTCTCAAGAAATGGGAAGGGTGTAAACAAGCGGCTGTTTCATTGTCAGTGACAGCATATTTTATTTAAACTTGATATTTTCTGAATCTTGAAGAAATTCCCTGTTCAAAAATACATAATGTTACATGGTTTAGGCTAACCTCTAGCAGATAATAACTGATCGTATTTTAGGTACTGAATTTAACTACCAAAATTTGGTACCGGTCAGTACCGGTCAAAAAAAAGGTCATTTGTCTCAGAAAATTGCAAATTGTAGAAAACCTAGGCTTTTAGGTAAGTTTTGATTGATGTACCTTGAAAGCTTATTTCCTTAGCATCATTTTGCAATCATTTCTAAAAAAATTGGTAGAAAATTAAATCTGTAGTGATTTTTGAGGTGAGGGTACTACTTTAATTTTGAAGACAACTACCCCCCAGTTGGGGGGGGCTAATTTGCATAAAATTTGCATATTCAAAAAAAATGTTTTTTTTTCTATTTGAAATCCTCAAGAAATGTAGATTTCAACGATATATCACACTTAATGTAGAAGTAGACAGCTGAGTAATGATTTACAAACAAACTTGAGGTACATAATTATGATTAATTATGATTGATTATGACAGTTTTTCGCGCTGCCACCTTACGGACATTTTTTTTCGCTTTTCACGCGGGAGCAAAAGAGTTAAAGGAAAGATTTTGGAATTGAAAGGATGCACTAGAAAATATAGGTTTAAAGGTCAACACCCGAAAGACAAGAAGTGATGGTAAGCAGGTGGGAAAGAAAACTATTCAAAAGCAAGATAGATCCATGTGGAGTTTGTAGGAGGCGAGTTATGACCAATTCAGTGTTGTGCACAAAATATGGAAAGTGGGTTCATGGCAGATGTGCAAAAATATGGAGAGTTATCGCCAGGTTGGCAATGCATTTTGTTTGCTCGAAATGTAAAGGAATCATGGAAGGGACTCACTTCTATCTTTTTCATTCTATTTCTGACAGATTCTCTTGAAAGGTGTCAGACAAAAAGCTTCAAGAATATGAATACTCTAGTAATGCAAGAGGCTAGTGTAGCACTGAGCAAACTGCAGACAGTGACACTGTTTCGACTTATTGTAGGTCCCACAAATGTGACGGTCTAAGCAATGCTTTATTAAAAGCGTCTAGCTTCTTGTTGGTTACCAACTGCACTGAAGAGACCTGATAGGTTGAAACAGTTTCACTCTCTGCAGTTTGATGAATACTTTACTTTTTGCAATCTTAAAATTCTGTACCGCCACTAGTCAAATTTGCCCTATTTTAGACTTGCTCCCCTAACTAAAACTCTAAGCCACAAAATCATCCAATTGACATCAATATTTATCAGATAAATTCTCGTCGACACTTTCTGCCGAATTCCCCATTGTAGTTTTTTTCTGATTTTGTGAGCTATTTCAATCTATGTTAAATTTATGAAAGCAAGGGCTAAAATTTTTGTTTCAACAGTGCACAGATTACTATGATCAGCTATAAGGCACCTATTTTGGTATTACTTATTGGATTGTTATTTGCATATTTATTTTCTTCTCACATCCACTCATTAGTTTCTGTGAAAACCTTACACAAATGGAAGAAATACATCCCTGATGAAGTAGTCAATTTTTTCCATCAAAAAGAATCGAAAGTCATAACAAAAACAGAGACTGCAGGTCAGCTATTGTATGTGTCGTATCACAAGATTACATCTGTGTTTTATTTAGTGAAATATAGCTATAAGATATCCCAACTTCAATCAAATCCTAAATTTCTGCTCAAGTTTTCATCATTTTAGCTGTATTTTAGCTCATATATAATGTAGACCTATGTGTTATGGCGTTTGCTACCCAGATTTAATGTTGATTAGCTGCTTTAATGAAAGGCTTGAGTTATTGTACTAGAATTGTGCGGTTATGCGCTAGATTAGGTAGAAAGATCAACAAACTGTAACAAGGTGTTACAAAAAATTGCCGTTCTTACTGTCGTGTAGATATACATGTATGTTGTGTAGATCTACTTTTAAACTATGTAATTGTTTTAATTTTGAATTTGCTCCGTGTTTTAATTTTGGTATTACATCACTTAACCAATTTTGCTGCAGGTTCGGCTGTGAAAAGGTATGCGGCACACAACGTACTTATTATTATTCACTGTTGATATTCATCAAGCATTTACTTTGTAGATTCATCAAAGGTCAGATTGTTTACCAAAGAGGAACTTTGGAAACATTATCGAGGGACAAAAGGCAGCAAAGGGTTGTATCTTGCTTTTTTTGGTAAAGTTTATGATGTGAGCAAAGGAGAGCAATACTACGCTCCTGGCGGTGGTTATGATTTCTTCGCAGGTGAAATAATTTAGCTTGTTTCTCAAATTTTTTTTCAGAATAGCCTAGTCGTGATTCTTTGTTTAATTGATGACTAAAGTGTTGCCGCGGTTGTTGCAAGGAATTTTGTTGGCAGTTTGTGTAGTTGAATGCATCTCAAGTACAAAATTAGGCTACTGAGATGTCAGGAAGTGGAGGATAACAAGTGTGTCAACAGTTTTTGCATTTTATTTTTGTGCCCTGATGTTTGTTGTTAATTTAAATTTTATTTCCGTTATTGTCGTTTTCAGCATAGCTTTAAAGTTATGGGCCTCAAAAAAATTTTAAAGGACGTATTGTGTAGGCCGAGATGGAACAAAAGGTTTTGTTACTGGTGATTTCAGTGACCTGGGACTGACTGATGATTTGGAAGGACTTGACCCCGCTCTGTATGAAGGTTTTGATGAATGGTTAAACTTTTACGATGAAAATTACGTATTTGTTGGTGAGCTGCCTCAAGTTAGTGGTTTGTAGCCGTAGTTACTTTGCGGCCATAGGCTCCATTTTTATGTAGTTTTCGCTGTTGTTTTTTAATTGTGAAAAATTGTGGTCAATATAGTTCAATTCTAAGGCCCTCGAATGCAATTGTGAGTGAACTGACTACTGGGTTTTGGCCTTGGGAAAGGTACATTACAGCAATTACTCTTGCTCGTATTATTGGGCTCCATCTGTGATGTGTAGGTTTTTTTATTCATTTTTCGATGACGACGATCTTTTTTACAGTTTTGTTTTAATTAATAGCGTAGCAAAGCAAGGCACAGATTGAATAGCAGGCATATTTATTTAGAATCTAAACTTTTTCGGGAATTCATTTTTAAGTTTGAAACTGTGAATGAACCCAAACCATCACACAAAAATAAGGAAAATAAATAATTTTCATATAGCTTGGGTTTGCCGTATTTTGGAAGACTGTCACATAAGTTGGGTTTTGATGTCGCTAAATTAATTCGATGTAAGTTCAATGCTGTAATAGCTCTATTTCATAGAACTTGAAATATTGGATCATACTTTCACTAAAAGTCAAGTGCCTTTACCACCTTGATGACTAGTGTGGTGTATGAATTTTCTTGTTTGAGTGATGCAGACGTGTCATACATAAGTGTGACTTGAATTTAAACTCTAACAAAACTGCAATAGCCCAATACATCACTTCATGTCAGTGTTGCACAGCCAATAAATGTTACGCTAGTTCTTTTAAAATAATTAGACAGTGTAATACCGAATATAAAGCCAAAGTTCAAGAAGCGTTGCTTATTAAAAAACGCAAACCCCGATTAAATTCTCTGTTAATCTATATGCAAACGGTTGTTCTTTTTTGCTCAATGTTTTTTAGCTCCTTTACTTATTATATTCTTGTTCTTTTTGTGACTATGTTTGCGTCAGTACCTTACTTTGTCATCATCTCTTTTGTCAACTATTGTTGCGTGTACTAGTTTCTTTGTGAGTCAAAAAAACGTCTTATACTTTGAAATTTGTATACTGATTTTTTATTTGTTAAATTTTCTGATGCAGTAAAGAGCAAAATAATTTCTACGAGGAGGGCAAAATAAATTGCCGAAAACATTTAGATTCTTAACAAGTATGCTTGCTGTATTATCTGTGTTTTGCTCTGCTACGCTGCAGTTTTAAAAAATAACCTCTTCGCCAAAATTTTATTTTAGTGGTATAATTTATTTGGGGGTGAACTTATTTTTGCTTTTTAATTTATTGCTGTCGACCGTCAGGAAGCGCCTGACTTAAAAATAGTAAAGTTCTTCAGATGCTCTATGGCCTTCTGCCTCATCGTTTTCGTTTTCCTTTTTTTTTTGTACAATACGCTTGTTGTAATAACGAACATTGAGCCTTAAGGTGACAAATAGAAGTTTACTTATTCTGAAGCAGTTCTGACTACTTCTTTTACGTGTAAATATTTTTATGGTTGGCGGATGAAAATATTATATTGTGACTACTCTAGTTCAATGTCAGGATCTCGGAGACATCTGTAGTAGGTTTTTAGTGAAATGTAGCTTTATTTCCTCAGTCGCAAAAAAATGCGTGTTGTACATAAAAACTAGGTTGATACCTGCATAAAAAATAGGTTGATACCTGCTTTAGAGTTATATGTGTTAGTGTCAAATATAAACAATTATTGTAAATACATTTCAACTGTTTTGCAACACAAGGTAGTAGGAATTTTTTTGTGTAAAATAGCATAGCTGGAAACAAAATAAAACAGCAGCAGACGAAAGAAGGGGCAAAATGTTATTCGTTAAAGCATACATAATGCAAAAAAAATAAACGCAGGAAAAAAGTGCATACTTAACAGCAGGGTATACCTACGTACAAAGTGCCATATAAACAATAGAAGGTGTTGTCTTAGGTAGCAAACTAATGTACTCGTAAATGCCTCTGCAAGTCCACGCAATGCAATTTCAGTGCTAATTTGTCTTGCTGTTGAGGCTTTCCACAAACCCCAAGGAAGTTGCGGCTTACAGTTATCACATTGCAGGTCATCTGATTGGAAACTTCTACGACAACAAAGGCAATCCTACCGATGCATTGAATGCAGCTCATGAACAAATAAGTCTGGGAAGAAAACGACAGGAAATGAGGAAGAATGATCAGAGAAAGTTTCCGATGTGCAATTCTGAATCGTCAGCTCAAAAGGGGTCAAGAGTATGGTGCAGTAAAAAAAGGTTGGTGATTGAGTGTGGTTTGCAGAGTAATAAAGGAAAAAGCTCAAAGTTGTCAGCGTAATAGCTGGCTGATTTCTGCGTTCATTTGCATGCAATGTGCTTTTTTGTGTTTGCTTAATGAAAAGCTTGCGGTAGAGATACAGCAAAACTTAACACTACTTGTTTTAAGAGTGACGAGAAAGCTTTTTTCAGTGTTGGAAAATAAGAATAGGTAAATCCAGTGCAAGTTTTTCCACAGTGAGTGGTTTTTGTTATTTTACAGCGGCGGGATCGAGAGAGACTGGGTGGGGGTCCCGCGGCTCTATCACGCACCAGGTTCATCTTCAACGAGGTGCGCCTGCATTCGGACCACTGGTCCCCCTTCTGATGGACAAGATCAGGGAAAAAACAGAGGGGACTTGGACAACCCCATGATGAAATTGTACGATGGATGCTCTCCAACGTCGTACTCGTGTGTAACGTCACCGCCGAAATAGACTATCGTTTGCCACTGACATTATTTCATCTTATACTTCACTTGCAGTGTTATTCGTGGCCTGTCAATATGACATTATCAGTGCAGTAAGTAGTTTCGTAAGTGAATCGTTGCCGCAAATCACATTGCTATGACAAACTGCATTGTTTTAGTGCTATGATTGTCGCAGATAGAGCAAAGTTTTAATACAAATTCACAAAAATATTGGATAAGTCTGAGTTTTGCAGTTATAATTTTTTTTTAAGAGATTGGATGTATTTCCTACTTATTCCTACTTTCGTCCTTTGCTACTCTTGAATTTTTGATTATTTCGCTTTTCCGATATAGATTCTACATTCCCGTGTTTTTGTGTTAATTTCTATCGTCGAGTGTCTACCATTTAATGTTCTGTTTTATGACATTACATGCATATCTATAGGAGTTAGGAAATTGCCTTCCGTTTCTTATTTTTGCCCAAAATTAAACAAATTTTCTCTCGGTTTCAAAAGAACTACTTTGTGGTGGGTTTGATTAAATATTTGAAAAATGCTGTTTGCGTAAAGCGTTTCATGACGCACTGATTATCGACTGTATTGCGTCAGAAGAAAAAACTTCTTGATTTTTTGTCTCAAGAATCGGTTGGCGAGTGGGTCGGAGCGCCGTTTGTTGCGTCGATAATCGAGCGTTCAAATCTCACCCCGACTACATTGCAATACCCTTAAGAAATGCAATGTACGATAATGTTCCGACTTGAGAATAAAACCTACGGCCAGTAGTATCGGAGCTCGGAAGCGGTTTGTTTGATCACAGATGGTTGAAAAATAGCCGACACAAAGTTTTCTTATAGCCAGAAGACGATCTGGCTCTTATTTTCTGATGTTTTCCATTTGCCTCTGACGAGCAAAATAGGGAAAGCTTTTGATGAAACTGCTTTTTTCAAAGCCATGTACAGCTGAGTAGGACCCACAAATTGAAAATATCTTTGAACAAATCTTTCTCAGCATTGCACGTAAGACTAGTCGGTTTGAAGCCTTTATAGTGTCGACTCTTTCAGTTCAAATCAGCTTTCAAGTGTTGGAATTTAACCGACGACGCGCCACGAAAGGCTGCTTTGTCACTGTTATTTGTTTTTTATGCAAGTTTGTGCGTGATCTTCCCATTGCTTGTGCCTCGCAACAAAATCCACGTCTTCCAAAGCGTATAGTAACAAATGTATTGTACATAAATATAACGTACGTAGGTATTGTATGTTGTGTATAAAAACGTCGTGTGTTGTAAATAGGCCGTGTGTTATGTATACAACCTAGCATCGGAATACTGTATATAGGCGCTGCTTGTTGTATAGGCTTCGTAAGTTGTAAATACGCTTTATGCTCTGTTTATAAGCTTTGTATGTTGTACATAAGGGTTGCATGTTGTTGCTAATGTTTGTTAGAGTTGTTATTACGTTTGTTGAAGTTGCTGTTGCTATTGCAGAATTAGATTTATTTGCTAGGTCTATCAAACCATCCACCATTGTCACCAAGATAACAAGCACTTGTATTGATTGAAATTGCAGTTGCCATAGCAAATGCGTCCCTATGATCGACCTGTTCCGAAACACCCCGAAAATTGAAAAAAAGTAAATGCAAGTATGTATTTGTTGGTCATTGTCGCATAGCGCACATTTCATGTTCATCCTGTTAATGTACTTCCCTAGGCAACTCCCACTCGATATGAACTGAGAAACAAATTTTAAATGAATTCAAAAATACTATTGAATACCTCACCACCCATCCATGCTGATAGTTTGTGTTATGTTTCATCTGTTACGTTAAAATACATGAAAACACTTCCGCTTGGGTCACATTCTCCCTGTGTGGTAACGCACCTTTTCATAGTTGCTTCCGCACATGTACAGCAAGTTAGGTTAAAAGTCGTGTTGCCAGCAAGTACAAATTGGAATGCGCATTGAACTGATTGTAAAATACGGTTGTTTACGCGTAGCATTGTAAATAAAGGTGGTCGTCAGACCTTAGGTATCGTTGGCAACTTTAGCCTGGTTGAAGCAACCGTGTTCGTGCTTTGGAACTGAATGGCTATGTTGTGTTGTTTATGGGAAAGACCTTTTCAACTGCAATTCCACTGCTTGTTATAGATGTGCTCCAAGCCAGTTTTCTAAGGTGCCAAGCTGCACTGATCAACACCACAGCGTGCCTAAACCCAAAAACAGTTTAGTATCGTACAAGTGGCAAGGTTTTTTCCTGAACGCAGGATAAAAATGCATGTCTACTAAAAAAGTATGTTCTAATTTAAATTATATCTCATCGTTTAGCGTAGTCCAGTGGTTTTAAATCTTTAGCTGCTCGGTCAACCCGTCGAAAATGCCGTATTTAGGTTGTAGTAATTTTTGAAAAAGCTGTTTGAGCCATAAGCTTTTTGTGACACTCTCATCAGTGGCGGTATGGCGTCAAAAGGGAAGATCTAAAGTGAGTAGGTGTTTTATGTGATTTATTTGGATGCTAATGCAATCCAGAAAAGCCAATAATGGCGCTAGTATTGTAAAGCGCGCCAAAGAAAGATTTCGCAATAGCGAAATGCCAAAGAAAGGGCATCAAGAGGCCAGATAAGAACGCCGCGATTATCAAAAGAGTTTAGAGAGTGTAAACAAACTCTCCATAATACCGGTCGCCGGGTCTTTAAATAAGCAGCCTCTAGGAGGTTAGAATGAAAGGAGCTGCGGCAAGGATTGAAAACCGCTTGTCATAGTTTAATGCATATTCATTATTATCTAAAAGATGCTGACCAATGGCAGGATCACAGTCCGGTTTGGTGTCGTTTCGTTTGCACGATCTGTGTGGTTGAGATCGGCGTAGACAAATCAATTGTTGTCTTAACCATTACGGAACATGTTGCTTGATGCAATCCTGTAGTTTTTTGTTTTTTTTTTGTATTTGCCATATTTACCCTCCATTCACGAGAAAGCGAATTGTATCGCTATAATTTGGACGGAACGTCCACACTCGCTTGGGAGTTGCCATTAGCGATGTGTCTGGGCCACCTGTCTTCCACATAAAGATGGAGGTGTCCCGTCAAGTGCCTTGCCCAAGAACACAACAAGCGAACTTGCCGGCTTGTTTTCCACAATTACCCCTAAATGCCGAGCGCCAAGCAGAGAAGCTGTGGATATCATTTTTTAAAGTCTTTTGGTATGACTCGACAAGGGAATTAAACCCCAGATCTACTGACTGCAAAGCGAACGCTCTAACCGCTACGCAATCGCGTCGAGATGTTAGCACTACGTACCGACAATCACAGTGGCACTTATATTCATATATGACAAAACTTTTCTGAATGATTGGTGGAACATCCTTGCGGGCCACAGGCAGAATGAGCTTTGACGTAAAGACCAAGCGGGTGCTGACGGAACTATAGCAGCTTTCCACGGCGGTTTTGACTTCTTTTTCCAAGTTTGTAGATGGCTTACCTATCCAAAAGATTCTCAAGTACTCAGAGCATTTTTCTAGGCCGGATCGCTTAAGGGTGGAAAACTAAGCGGTTTTCTTGGCGATCTGAGTGTTGATGACGTTTTTAGGATAGCCATTGTCCAGTAATATCTTCTTGATCCGTTCTATTTCTCCATTGAGTCTACGCTTGGTGTAAATTATTAGGGCTCGATGTACCAATGTAGATATTAGACTTGTTTTATGTTTAAGAGGACTAAAGGACTCCCAACGCAAATAATGGCCGATGAAAGTGGGTTTCCGGTATACACTGGTTTCAAAGCCAATATCTGTTTTTTCGACGTAAACATCAAGAAACGGTAGACATTTGTCTTTCTCTTTTTCAAAGGTGAATTTGAGGGATGAATGAAGGCAGTTAAGTTTGATCAGAAATTCATGTGGTTCAGCTTTGTGATCGAAGATGGCAAACGTGTCGTCAACATATCTGAGGTATGTTGGAGGCTTCTGCGTTTGAGAAAATAACTTTTCTTCATAATATCCAACAAAGATGTTAGCCAAAGCTGGACCAAGTGGCGATCTCATAGCTACTCCGTCTGTTTGCTTTTACATAATGTTATTGAAACTGAATTCAACTGAGAATGTAGCGCTCTTCATCAATTCAACAAACACGTCTTTAGAAATGATTGGTTGGGAATCAAACTGATCATAGAGGGCTTCTGAACAGATTTTGATTGTTTCATCAAGGAGAACAGTTGTAAGTTTTATCAAAGGGAACGTTTTTCGCATTGCCACCTTACGGACATTTTTTCGCTATTCATGCTGTAGTGAAAGAGTTAACATACTTAATTATTCATACACTTTTTTAGCCAAAATTGAGTAAATGTTGCCATGAAGTAACGTCGGAGATCGTGTTATGTTACTCGAAAAAGTGGTGATCTCCGAAAAAAAAAGATCACCACCTTTTTCGCTGTCACCTGTAATGCTACTCGCAATCAATATGAATTGATTCATGTGGCTGTTGTGCCGCAAAATTTGTTTAGGTTTTTTTACTGTGCCAACCGACAAAAAAGTTTGGGAGACACTGGATTAGAGATTTGACCCATCCGCTGATAATGAAGCCCGCATGCAAAAAAGTTTTCTGGCTTCGAAAGCTTAACCTTATCACTGTCGCTCCTAATGCATGTTATAAGAAATATTTACTGTATTGTACTTTATCCAATAATTACTTTCGTATTAAATCAAACTTGCCATTTAGTATCGTCGGATACTTTAAGAATTACATACGAGCCAAAAGTTTATAAAACTTGAGATTATGTAGCCAAGAGGTCCAAAACTGAGGAAGCATTTTCAATAATATTTTTTAAGTTAATGTCGAATCAAAGCAGTTATTAAACTTCAAAGAACCAAAGTTCGACTGCTTAGCGAGCTACAGCAAGGCAATAGAACTGAAAGATTATTATCGACCTTGTTGAAACTGACAAGAATCGCGGCAAAAAAAGCACTTCCATCTTAATTGTTTTGCATGAATTAAACGACTCTATTCCAAATCCAACATTCCTGACCAACAGTGTTAACAGGGAGTACTACAAGCCTTGAACTTTTTAGAAGGTCCAGAATCATTCTAGGGAGACAGACTTGTAGTCACACCTTAACATTGGAGGAATCAAGTAATTCACAGAGGCGCAAATTGGCGAAAAAATTTTCTATTTTGAGGAGAGAACTTTTTTGGAGATCAAATTTTACGAAGTCTATTTTTGATATTTTTTCCTACTTGAGAATTATTGTCCGAAAATCCAGCGAAAGTCATATAACTTTTTCAGGGGCTTCACCCCACTAGACCCGGCTGCCTGCGGCCATGAAGCAGCCTAATTTTAGTGATGTGCCCTGTCTTATAAAAGAAGCACAAATTCCTTTTTTTTAAGATAAATCTTCAATACAAGATTTTTATTGATTTAAACTTGAGATCATAAAAACCTCGCTTAAAGTAAGGCTGCATTACGAAATATGCAAAACGGTGCTTTAAACGTTGATCTGCAAAAAGAAGGTTTTCAGATGAGAAACATTGATTTCTAGAAGTTTATCGTCAAGTGAAAAAAGAGCACACAAAGTGTGCAGAATAATTCTTCCGACTTTGGTACCGAACCTTTTCTAAGCGTTACGAATATTAACAAATTGAAACGCCTTCACCGAGCGGCTAGTCACGCCATCTCCGATTGCCTCTCTTCCTCCTCTATTCCACTTCTCCCTTCTGAGGCGTCTCTACCTCCCCTACGAGTCACCCTGACTCATTTCACTCAGTCATCTTATGAGCGGCCCTTTGTCTTCTTAACTCTTTTTCCATTTCAGGTTTGGCCAGACTTGGAGTGAAACCAAGACTCTGCAGATCTTCCTGGAGAGCTTTTGCTTCCACTCACACGCTCATGCTTTCTTCTATCTGTCCTAGGGAGGCTCTCCTTGCTTGCCTTCTCTCACCTCCTTGGAACCTGCCTTCTTCGCTTAGGAGTTCACCCTTTCCTCCCACTCTGATTCTTTTTTCTCTCGCCAGGCTTTCGCTTACCTTGACTCTCTCCTACCTCACGATCTGGTGTTTTAGACAGACGGTTCTGTTTCTTTTCTTTTTGACAAAGGCGGCTCTGACGTACTTGCCAACTGCTCTCTTTACGGCATTGCGACTACTCTCTCCTTTTCGGAAGGCCCAGTATGTTCAAGTTTTTCTGCTGAAGCTTGTGTTATTCTGCAAGCTCTTTTCTGGTCTCAGCAGCACCAGCAAGTCTGCCACTTCTCTTCTCCTCCTATCTGACTCTCGCTCTGTCCTCGGCATCTCCTACATTTTTCCTTTTACCTCAATATTTTTGGCAGAAACTATTTTCTCTCTCCTTCTGTACTATCAGGCTATAATGGATTCATGCACACTTGTTTCTCCCAGGGAACAACACGGCTGATGAGCTGGCCAGACGGGGAGCACTACTCGTACCCTCTTCGATCCCTTGTATTCTCTCTCCTCTTATCTCTCGTATCCACTCTTGTCTTTTCTCAGACTGAAGGCGTACTGCCTCATCTAAGTTTTTCGACACGCAGGTTTCCTCGATTTTCACTGAAGAACTTGTGCTCCCTCGTCACGCTCAATGTATTCTCTCTGGCTTTTGCTGCAACGGACACAACCTACTGTATAGCTCTTATCCCTATAGAAGTGGAAGAATCAAGAATTTTTCTTGCAGCGTCTGGAGGCATCTATCTCGCTCTGCACTGTCGAGCTACAGACTCTTTGGGCTGCTCGCTCTTTGGTGACTCCCTGTCTCTCTGCGACCACTGGTCCTGGCTTTGGGGAGTTGCCCGGTTTTTGGGGCTCCATCGTCTTCCGCTATGCTTCCATCCCTCCGAAGGGGTCAGGTAACAACAACAACCAAGGTCAGCCACTTAACGTTCTGGTAATTGAATGGGACATGGCAAAATTTGGCATGCAAAAAAATACAAATTCAATTGAAAAAAATGGATAACCAAAACACTGCGACTGCTCTTAGATTGGTTTCTAGAAATGAAAAACGGTGCTTCATTAGTCAACTTGATGATAAAATTGGTCAGCACACAATAATGGCACAAGTACTGTAAAAAAGTCACCATCAAGTTTTTGAAACCTCAAGAGTGTTGCTTGAACCTACAGCTGCTTTCATAATAAATGCTTGGCTTGGGAGAGCCGTTCAAAAAGATTAAGAAACTGTGGCCTCCTAGGAATAAGGTCTGCTTATCTTGTGATTATGTAGCAATTGCAGTATGTTACGAATCTTTTAAGTTCAATTTAACAGACAATGCTGGTGCGAAATGTTTATTTAGTTCGATTTCAAATCACATAGAGGTGTCTTCGTCGATAGCCTTCTCCTGAAATCGACATCGGTTTAATGAAAGTCACTATTTCGAAATTGCTAAACTTACAAGTACTTTCTTTAACTTTAGAATAAAATGATTTCAAGTTCAATTCCCAAAGTTACTTTCTTACTCATCACCATTATATTGCTTTCGCATAGAAACTTGAAAGTAAACTTGGAGACCGCCGTATCCACTGGTGAGCTTGGATAAGACTCTTCTTGCACTTTTCTCCTCCAAACTTGCTGCACAACGATAGTGGCGCTAACACTATTGTCTTGACCTGCTTTGGAGGAACAATGTTTTAGTTAAATTAGTTTGTGTTACTTTAATAAATACTCTGCTCATGAGGTCAAAATTTATTCACAAACCGGATTTCCAAAAAGCATCTTTACGGCTGCTTCTCCGTCGTAAGGTGACGCTGTACCTCCAAGATCTTCTGGGAGAAAATCTTTCGGAAATTCGTTGAAGAAAGAAGCAAGATCATCGCCGTGTACATGTATCTACAAAATGGATAAACATAGCACTACTGGCCACTCCAGAGCGGGTCTAAACATCATCAACCGACTCGATGATGTAGTGGTAAGAACGTCTGCTTCGCAGTCGATAGACCTGGGGTGCATTCTCTTTGTTGAGTCATATCAAAAGACTTTTAAAAAAGGTATCCACAGTTTTCCTGCTTGGAGCTCGACATTTAGGGGAGGTTGAGGAGAAGAACAATCCGGAAAGTTCGCTTGTTGTGTCCTTAAGCAAGGCACTTAACGGGACGCTCCCCACCTTTATGTGGAAGACAGATGCCCCAGACACCTCGGAAATAGCAACTCCCAAACGAGTGCAAACGTCCCGTACAAAATATAGCAATATAAGTCGCTTTCTGGTGAATGGAAGATAAACACGGACAATACAATGCAAAAGAAAGTTTTCTATGTTTAACTGCTAAGGTTTCCCAACAGAAGGGTGTAATTGCGGTGATGATTATAATAATAATACGGCACGTGCAGAGATTGCCCTCAGAAATATCATTTTTTACATAGGATCTTTTCAACCACCATTTACAAAAAAACGCAAAAGCAAGAATGATAAAAAAACATATTAATAAAAAAATGCCTAACATAAACAATAGGAACTAAACTTGTAGTCGAATTTAAAATAAAACAGACTCGCCTAAAGAACGACAAATTCAAATTCGCGTTCTTGTGTTATTGTAGACGCAATACTGATTGTGGTATCAGGGTTTCTCTTAATGTACCCCCAATTAATATACCACGGGTATATTAACTGGAAACAGATGCCAGTTAATACACCGTTGTATACTAATTGGTGTTGCAGTTTTATTTACAAAAAGAGGACAAAATCACATTTAAATATTACTTCTAAAACATACAGTTAATTGCAAATGGAAGAAAAAATGGAGTTAGCTTTCATGGCAATTCATAGGTAGATTTTGTGCCAAAGAGGTAATTTAATGATTGTATATTATAATTTAAAAACTTTTCCAATTGTGTGCTTTATTGTAAGTGCATATCAAAAAGATATTTTGTCAAAATAGGGGTTAACTGTTTTCTTCCGGTCAATGTATCAGGATTAAGCTTGGACGAAACTTTGATTGAAATTTTGTTATTTTCCAGTGAATATTCCTGGTGGATTAAGCGCAAAACTCCAGTAATAGTCTTATGATCTCACTTACTCGGCTAAATATCTTCGCCTTCAGGAGCGGTTTTATGACGTTGAAGGTTTTTGCAAAGTACCACGGCTGACGGATACAAAAGATCCCTTTGAACCGGCACGGAAACGAACCCTGCGGATAAAAGATGACAGTGGAACTGATTTTGGTCGGGATCTAAGCCAAAAAGAGGTAAAATACACTTCTCAACCACCAGGTGCCGCTCGCAGTGGATTTAAAATTCGGTCCCTGCGTTAAAGAGAATCGAACCGTGGTGTTACGGCGGTAAGATTTGCATGGCCTTGCGTGTAAATCTCACAATGACTTCGTGGTTGACTCATTGAGTCCTTCAGAGGGAAAGACGCTTCACGAAAACTTTCCGCACTTCATTGCACTACCTGCAGTGAAAAATCACTTCGCCAAAAGCAACGGTAATTCCGAAGCCAGATCCAACACAAACATGTTCTACAAGTAATTGACGAATTGTTTTCTCGTGACCGGTTATTCGAAATGCGATATTGATTGGCGCCCTCTGTTACATGACATAGCAATCGATAAATGCACAAACACAAGTATTGATTGGTGGCTGGATTATCCTGTCATAATCACCTGCAACATGTCGACCATTTGCTTGTATTCATCAACTCCAACCGCAGCCACTTGACCCAACGAGTATCCACTGAAGTCCTCCACGATACAGATTCCGTTGATCTGCGTCTCATTACTCTCAAGCAGCTTCTCAAGAACAAACACGAACACTTCCATTGCCTGTTACGTCACAATCGTGTCAACGATCACCAGCTACGGCGAAATAAATCACTCACCTTAGTGAACGGGAGTTCATCGGGATCCCACAAATCAAGTTTGAAAAACATCACAACACGGCCCTGAAACAAATGTAAATGACGTGTGCAGTATTGCAAGAATCCAAAAGGCTGTTATCAACATTACTGTGAACCAAAAGTGACGTAATCAGCATTACAATAGAGTCATGTCCCATCCACTCGTTGCACCCAAGTTGTGCTATATCTTATATAGAAGTTACTTTCATCTTCTTCAAAAATCCCTTTCATTTACGAAGATTGGTTCCCCTCTGATCGATAAGTTTTCTTCTGTAATGCGCACCTCTGGATCTTGCATCTTCAATGCGGAAAGATGACTATACTGGTCGATGAGATTACAAGTATTTTTTATGAAGAATAATGTTTGTCGACTAAACTTTTTAATTTTGACATTGTTTAAAAGTGGATGTTATCGAAACCCATTTTAACATAACCCTCACTTACATGGGAATCTCTATTTGGCAGCACCCCGGGCTGTCCCTTTCTCACCCACCGTTTCACCACCTCCTCTTTTATCTTGGTAATACCCGGATACTTGAGTCGATATCCAGCGTAACCTGGTAAAAATGGAAGAACATAATCTATGCTGAATTAAGAAAAGAAGTATTTTGCTGTATTCTAACCCACAGCTCTTGTTCAACAATATTTCAACTCATGGCAGAATTGATGGAAGACTTCACATTATGACACCTCCGAAAATCTCTTTGAGGTAACGTTGTAGAGGTTGCAATTCGACCAGTATTTATTGAATCATTCTAGTTTTTGTTATCCCCAATTATATAGAAATAATCACAATATATTCTTATCAAATATAAGAACTCAGGGAATCAAGAGCATTATTGAATCTGGTTCTTGATCTTACTATTAACAACGTGTTGCAAACAATGCCTGTATTGTTTTCAATAGATTGCGAGTAGTGAGATGCAGAAAAAGAACCAATTACTAGCTTTTTTGGTGCAGTATTAATTGCTCCCCGAAAATTACATCTCTTAAATTACCTCTCATCAGGTCCCAGGCGCTTCCTGAATCAAACTTGCGTGCACGAAGAAACTTCAATAACACGTCATCGCTTGCGTCACGAAACATTGCGCACGTTGACATCACTTCCTCTTTGTTGAAATCATCTGCTTCTTCCAGCCTTTAACAAATAACAGTTTTTTTCACGAATAAAAACGCAAGATGTTTATAAAATTGAGGCACTGAAGAGACTACTGCCCTATTTTGGGGAAGACTGAAGATATATTTAGCCCTCTCTGAAATCACAGGCTACTTAACTTTGTGCAGAGAATCTCATCTTTTTTCTTAATGCCTTTTTTGTTATCAAGCATTTTTTTTCCAAAATTGAATTTTAATTACAACTTTTCCAGTTACAAGTTCATGGGCCACCATTTACAAAACGTATTTTCTGAAAATTTCTCGAAGTACTTTAACTGCTTATTTTCTCATGCAGGTGTACGTTTTGGTCGCAGATCAATGCGATAGGCAAGTTTTGTTATTTTTGATTCTCAGATTGTACTGATAATTATTCGTGTATCATTGTGGTGGAAAGGAGTGCAGTGATCCCACGCTATATCGCGCTTCACCTATCGCGGCTTCGCTGCTTCGCGGAATTTTTTACAGTGCTTTTTTTACAGTGAATCCTGATTGGCTTAGGGGCTTTACTGTTGTCTAGAAGTGAAAAAAGTTGAAAAAAGTGAAAAAAGTTGATATATACGTTAATATTTCTATTTCTTAAACACATTTTGGGCCTGAAAAGAGGTTTTGTTTTTTGTTTCATTCTGCAGTACAGTATTGCATTGTAAAATAACAGTAAAAAATAAAGCTGACTACTTCGCGGATTTCACCTATCGCGGGTTATTTTTGGAACGTATCCCCCGCGATAAACGAGGGTTCACTGTATTCAAAAACGCATAAAATTAGCTGGGCAGTGAGTCATTCGATATTCAATACAGCCAACAACCATTTTTTAAGTGTAGTGGCCAAAAAGTAAGAGCAATAAAATTTTTGGCCAGTGCCTAATGCGTTTTAGAACGGCTTATTTGAACACAAACGCGTAACTTTCTTTCCAAAGCGACTAATGCGCAAAAAAAATGTGAACCAACTGTTTGTTCATCAGGCAAAAACTAATGAAAAGTTTAGCCGCTCACTTCATATCGAATAAATTTCTCAGTGTTTCCAATTCTATTTTCTTCCGATTGTCATTCTCGTTCAATTCGTTAAGGGCCTAAAACAACATTGTAAGCATGACAAAAGTTAACTACCGGTAATCTAAACAAGGCTACACACGTGACCGCATGAAGCAATCGTAATCTTGGGTCGTTTCAGGTCGGCTGATTTTGTCTCAAACGTATGGTTAGATGTCGGTTCTCCTCTCCCTTCATGCCCCTTTCTATTCAATGTAAACAGAGGGTCAAGATCCTTTGTTTCGACTAACAGCTGTGACTAGCCAATCAAGCGAATAATGACTTTCTTCCTCACTTGATGCGTGCCTCACGTTTTACTACGTGAGTCACTTTTACATTTGTTTTCGTAAAGAAAAGTGCTAGATGGCTGAAAGCTGAAATCCGGAAAACTTCCGATGGCAAGCCTACTGGTATCATTAAAAGCCTATCGCAAGAAATATACTCTTAAATGTACAAAAGCTCGCAATTGTCATTAATTCAGAATTCAAAATTAATAAATCACCTTTTTTATTGTATGTCGCGGCAGCGGGCCTTTTCCTCCAACAATCGGACCGTGATCTGCAGAGGTAAAAGTACTGTTGTCAGTGACCGAAACTCGACGGAAGGATCCTGTCTAAAAAGCGAAAACGTTTTTAAAACTGAGTTGTGTTGTCACCTGCATTGTGATGTAGTTTACCTCCATTCTGAGCGACCTTCGATCTCTTTCTAGTGATTTTAAGCGAGGATTCAGCTTATAAGGCAAATCGATTGTGTGTGCGTCCCCGCGGAGCATGCACTCAAACATAAAAGGATTTTAACTATGCCATGAGAGTTCAGCTTATGTCAATGACAATAAAAGATTATGTAGGGATAATCTCCGGAAAATTTCATTCCAATCAATCTAAAACCGCATTTAGCAGCGCTTTTTTTTATTGAAACACACTCTTGTTGGAAAATTAATCAAAACTTTCCGGCTTCTCAAGATTCGATCAAGGAAATAACCATGGAAATCACTGGAAGATATCCAGAAATTAATTTACCAGTGATGGATGTAGGCTACCGGGATTAACAATGAAAATTAATGAAAAGGCGCTACGGATGAATTATCAAAGAAAACGATGGCTCCCAGAAATTAGCCTAAGCGTCATAATACCGTAAGTGGAAAAGTGAACAATTGAGTTACGAACTGCTCAAAGTTTTTGTACTTATAACGACACGTTTAGATTTCATCAAATATGTAAAAGTTTCTATTTGCTGAATTTTAGATTTGGAGGTATACAAGCGAGTACACTGGCGAATTTTTGAAGAGAATGAAGGTTTTTGATAGTAATTTTCGAAAACCTTTGTTACAATCTGCTCTCGGTTTTTTTCGAAGCTGTTAGCATTGCTGGTAGCGAGCCTTGCTGCCTCTAGCCGCCACAATCAAGCTAGAAAAATGGCCGCAAGAAGCTCTCACCAAAACATCCTAATCAGTATTCTATCTGACCGCAATTGGAAAATCGAACATAAAGACTTCGAATCTATAAATATCAAAATTGCTCTTCTCTTCCCTTCAAATCATTTGCAAGTTTCTATGTGTTGTGTTTAATCTTTATTGCAGCATATTAAACTGAAGACAAAATTCGGAGTAGAACTGCATCACAAGAACCAATATCAAATCGAAGGCTAGGTCTTACAACTGCTAACAGATAGATTTAGTCACAATATGTGGCATTGACTAAAACAAAGTGGTTCTCAAAGTTTTTACATTGGTGAACCCCTTCTTTAGAAGTGGTGCTGAATCCCGTCAGATTATTTCTCTTTTTTCGGAAAGTAACTAGTGATGGTGACCCAAAAAGTTAGTCTGAGACTTCACGTTGTTGCGAATTTTTTGAAAATTTTCCACGGACCTCAGTTTGAGAACCACTGCTACGACACATCTTTTGTTGGAATGAAGATTAAACATGTTTTGCTAACTACATCAAAGTTTAGAATTGCGCGTTAACGTCATATGGTATTTTTGGCCTCTCTTCTTTACATTTCACGCTTCCCCCCTGAGTCTCTCATCGACGCCACTAGGAAAATTTTGATAAGCTGCATTGAAGGGATCCGTCATTAAGTTTTGAGGGAACAGTACGTTCTTGATCTGTAACTTTCCTACGTTCTGTTGTTACGTCAGAATGAGGAGGTTTTTTGTTCTTTGTTATGCCAGCCAATTTTTTGGAAGAAGAACAAATAACCGGCCAGCTGCATCGAGGTTTCCGCTTCTCCGCTAACCGGGCGCTTTTTTCACGGAATCCTTTTGCAAATGGATTATTGGCAACCTTCAGCTTGGTGATCTGAAAACAAAGTTTTTATAATGCAGAAATGTGAGCGCGTAGAGCGTGAATAAGATCTTAATTAATTACAAAACGATTTAATATGTTGTTGTGACATTGTAAAATCATGCGCCATAAAAAGCGGCGGCGCAAATGCGCATTTGCAAATGAAAAAATGTAATAACTAAGCAAACGTGTCAAAACCACGCCCCATATTTTCACTAAATCGGCAGCGCTCACCTTCTTGTTTTGGTACGCCGTTACAGCCACAAAAACTGTTTGCGGAAAATAAAATGTGGATGTCATGCCATGGACAAGTTGCCTCACGTCAATCGCTTCTATGACGTGTACGCGCGGCTGGTAGCGATGCATCGAGTTCAAAACAATCTGAATGAAAAAGAAGTATCGGGATTACAACCTCACTGGTATTTGAGCGACAATTGCCAGCAGTGCAAAATGATAAGTAATTCAGATTCATGAAAAGAATAGCTGTCACATCGGAAGCTCAAGCCAAATAGATACTTCTAACGCTACGGAGCTGGTACTTACCCGATCTGTAGGTCTACAAAACAGCACAAACAGCTACCACATTCATAGTTGAAAACTAATAAAAAAATGGTGCAGCTAGCCTTTTTTTCCAATTACGTTTTTAAGAATGCTTGCAAAATGGATAACGCATGTATCTATAGCATGCCGTCAACCGAACATTTTTCTCGTGAAAGAACATTTTATAGCAAAGCCCCACTACCAAGTTGTACCCTTGGCTACGTCCTAGATACCACATGTGCTGGGGAGTAAAAGCAATCACTCTTTTTCTTCGTAAAACAAATAATTGTCGAACCGTTGCAATGACCATTTGCGTGGAACGGTTTGTTGTGAGTTCGTTTATTTTCTAATTTCGCAGTAATCCAAATGCTGTTTCTCACTCGGCACAGAAATTGCTTCTTTTATTGATGACAACGATCAATAATAGATTAAGCGGGCAAAGCATGCGAAGAGGCAATAGTATGAACAAAGCGGATGATTAACCAGGAATAATCATATAGACTGGCAATGCAAACATATATATATTATGAGCCCGAATCACGTGACACGACACGTACGCAACACAAGTACGGTTCTGCGAAATATTGATATTGACGTTAAATTAAAGCAAGGCAAATAATCAGGCGATATGTACAACGCAAACCAAATACACAAGCTACCACCTCAGGTTACTTTCTAACAGTGTAGCCAGAAACAAATTTTGAACGGGGCCAAAAATACCTTTTTTGTGCTTTCTGTTTGTCAATTATATGTCATCACCTTCTTTTGAGATCGACATTCTAATGCTGTCGTGCTTAAAAATACCATTAAACCTTAATTGCATTTAAGAATTCGGAGGCCATGGCTGTTGTGGTTCTTTTTGCTACGTCTATGTTACCTACTCGATCGGTTGATGATGCAGCGAAGTTGGATAGCTTTAATTTGTTGAAAGATACTACTTCCTTCATCCATACCCTCCCTGGAGAGGGACTCGATGGATGTAGATAGATCTTTTGCAGGGACTCTGTACCGCCTTCCCCGGATGCTGTCCATTCTTCATCCTGCAGCACGGTTTAGTGACTTAAAAAAACTTAGCAATGTTATTGAGACTCACTTCGGAAACAAGCAACGCCGAAGAATGAAAGTGACCACACGAATTGCAACAGTTAGGATGTTAATTGCCTACTGGAGAATAGGATACAGATTCGTTCGCTATATTTTTTCACTAATTTATTGCAATTTCTCTCTGGAGTTGCAACGCAGAGGTGGAGACCTACAAGCATGGAGAGATTTCTCTCACCTGCTTTGGAATCTGCAAGTTTCAACACTTTATTGGAATTGCTCGGTATTTCTCACAAATTTACTGCTGGTTGGAAAAAGCCAAGAAGAGAGTCATCGTAAAGTAAGTGCAAAATAGCAGGACCATTGTAAGGTTTAAACGCAAGGTAATTCAATTACTGTCGCTGTAAAATCGTTTTTCAACCTACTAACCCATTCCACCACGCATTTTATTCCGCTGCAAACCACCGGAAAAATACCATCTCAAAAGAACTCAATAATTTTTGAACAATTATGGAACAAAATCCAGGTGAAGACAAAAAAAAGTCTTCGATATGATTTGAAAGCAAACTGACTAAACATTTAGCAGAACTCGAACATAATGTGTTCAATGTGCAGAGTTAGCACTCGCAAAACCTTTGTGTTAGTCAAATAAAAATCGATCGAGGTCCATTTGTTTAATGCACAATAAATAAAATTCAATCTGGAACCACGCACAATCATGTGATCAGTCGTTTTATCTCGCAAAGCATTTTGTTTTCTCATAAGTAGATGACAGGTGGCCGGGAAAGCATCGGCGCAGAAAAAGATAAAACTATTCCCTCAGTGATGATAAACTCATCTATATTTTAACTGTCGCCACGTAAAAAATTGGAAAAAGTAGAGAGCCCTAAGATAGCGGCCTTAGGATAAAACAGAGCCTTTAGATAGCTTTTCAATCTATCGCATCATGGGGTAGATACAATTTTTTGACATTTTATACACGTCTCCGCGAAAAGATTTTTCACCTCCTTTTAACGGGTCTCAATTGAAGCTTAAGCTCAGTACAACAAAATAAAATGTCGGAAGTCTTGACAACAAAGAGGACCACTGCGAGCTTAACATCTCTGTCAAAAGGCAGACTCTACCTTTTTCTGCCGAACCAATCTACCTCGGCATAAAGCCAGATAGGACGCTGCCTTTTGCCAATATTTGGGCTCACTGCGCATGAAGTTAACAACCCGGGTTACACTTTTTAGGCAACTAGTAAGATTAAGCTGGGATCAAAGTACTACAGTTTTGTTCACAGCCACTCCTGCCAAAAAGCCATACTGTCTCTAGCTCGTCGCGAACAGGAACCAGAACCTCTGCTCCACGAAAGGCTCTTGTCTCCGTCTTGTGAACATCTGGGGCAACTTAAATCAAGACACCCATTTGTGCCGCCGCACTGGAGCTGCTGAATGATCGCGTTTAATCAGGTTTCATTATAACACAATGGGTGGATTACAAATGGAACATGGAATGGCAGGGAAACTTCCCGACTCCACACATTTACTTTTGTTGTCACTTCAGCACCATCGGTAATGTCCTTTTCCAGACCTGCATGGGTCAGGTTTAATCGCTTCTGAAATAGTATTGAGCTATTCCACAATGCGCAAATGAAGTGTGGCTCCTATTGCGGCTTGTAAATGTGGCGCAAAGGAGCAAACAGCCGAGCACGTGATAACATCCATCCCCATCTAGCATCACCCAAATGGAGCTCGCGTTATCGCAGCTGTTGGCAAGAGCTTGGTGCCCTGGCTGGTAGGCACATGTCCGGCCATCTAGCGGACTGTTTTTTTAATCAAACATCTTTCCTTCACGAAAAAAAGGGGGTTTTTGAAAAAATTTTTCTGAGGACGGGACGCTACCACATACTTGTATCTCAGTGAGTCCGTCAATGAAACGAGACAATACCATTTCTTGCGCAAGCATCTTCCAAAATTTATTATTGCTCATAAAAAAACTTGTTGCATGCTGGTGAACCAAAAAAAAGATTAATTACATGATTTTAAGTGCAATGATTATACAATAGCTACAACAAACCTGATATTTATATTTATGATTGTCGACATTTACTATTTCCAGTAGGAGGCAGTATTGAGCCATCGGATCCATTCCTGATAGAATGATTCGAAATACCGGAAACATTCGCCTAAATAAGTGGTAGCTACGCAATATTTGCATTGAAAACGTCACAAACTCAAATGAGAACAACTTTTATTCTAGCAGGTAACAAATATAAAGGCTTTTGTTCCAATCAAATAGGTTACAGTCAATGGCACATTTGGGGGAGGCGCAAAAGGGCGATGACAGCCTCTTCACGGTTATAGAGGAGAAAAAACTCGAGAATAACATTTCTTTGAAGACAAAATTTTCGTTTTCAAAAAGTTGATCTAAAATTGTCATCACGTTGTTTTCAATAAGAAATTGGGCGAAATTTTCCGGCTCCCCACAAGATTATACCTCGCTGATTTTATAAAATTGCTTGATTAAAACATTGAGATTAACTTATGCTTTGCTCCAGTCTCCCCCAATTTTTTAACAAGTCAGTGCCTACAGCAAAACGGTCTGTACATAAAAATGAAGAAAGCTGTGGGGAGGTATGGAGTGTCACAGCTGAACTTACCGACCCTGTTTGGTTACCACCATTTCCGTTTCTTCATGTGCAAACATTTCCCACATTGCCTTGTCAAACAGTTCCACTCTCATCATGAAAATGAAGACAAAATTCGTGTTTGTTTGTGAAAGAAAACACCACTTTGTTGAAAGACAGAATTAAAAACACAAGTTTTTTGCTGCTATTTTGCAAGCAAAAACGTTAAATTAGAGAAAAAATTCGTGAAATAAATGGAAAACCGGCAAGATAAATCACTGACAAATGATTGCTGTTGACTGGCGAGGAGTAACAGATCTTCTTGGGTTTAACCCAAGTTTAAGTACCGTTGCGCAATGAAATGAGAGTAAGCATGTGATCGAAAATCTTCAGGTTTAGCTCTCAAAGTGTTATGTTGTGTGGGGTATAGCTAAACAGAAGTGTTTAAGTTCTTATTTGTACGACAATTTTGAGATCCGCTGACATCGATGCAAATGTTATTAAGTTGACTCGCTCATGCGCATGAGTTCAAGGTCTGTTTGATTATGTCAAGTAAGACTGGGCCACTGGTACAGTTAGACCGGCTGTTCCCACCATCTTAAGCATCTTTTATGTCACAGGATTTAAAAGTGGGTGCCAGGGTCCAACAATGGGCCCCAAGGATATTTTCAATATGCCACGAAACCATTTCAACTAGCCTAAAAAACATAGATTTTTACTCATATTCTGCTGCCTAGAAACAAACAGTTTTTACAATAGAAAGAAATGGGTAGGAATAAGCTCGTTTTTATCTTTTAGTGGCTCGCTCGAATTGGTGTAAAACCACAGCTTCTCCCCCCACGTTTTCCCTTGAAAATTTATGCATCTCTGGTGGTAATGCATGATAATAATCTGCACGAACTTTTAAAGTCAACAAGTAAGCTACAGATCATAAAATATTTAACAATTACTCGCGTAAAAGTAGGAGAAAGAAGGCTGGACCGCCCAATCTGTTTTCAGTCCCCCTAGAAATTTCACACATTTGTAAAATACTGACTTTAGAGAAGTTCATCTCCAGAAAACGTACCACAAAAATGGTTTTTACCAAAAATGGCAAAATAATAACCCTGAAAAACTTGATCTCCAAAAAAAACAAAGAAAGGTTTTCAACTTTGCTTTGTGGCATAAATGCGTTCAGTCCCACTTTTCCCGACAAAACAAAGTGCAACGCCTACTTTGAAAGTCACAGCTCTAAGTAAATCGTTTTCCAATTACTTTTTTGTGCAATAAAAGCATTAAATTGTTTTCAGTTACGAAAAGATTTTTCGTATGATTAAAGTGGCCAACAAGAAATTCTAACAATGAAAACTAACAACCGATTATATGTAACTTGGTTGTGCTAAGCTCAAATCCAAAGTCAAATTTTCTCTATCACGTCAGGTTTCTAACATAAAAACTTTTAAGGTAAAATAGAAAATTTTTGCTCAAAAACAATCACCAACATCATAAGGTACCATACAACAGTCTATTGCATCATGTCAATAACCCGCGACCGGTTTGGCCTTATTGGGTTTCATCTCAATTTTTGAAAATGGCTACTTTGCAACTAGCAACTTTTATAATCAAAAATTTTATAATTTTTATGCCTGTGCGAAAGCACAGGCAATAATTTTCGCACAGTACTGTAATGTGCGAAAGCAGGCAATAATTTTGTTTAACATATTTTAACTATTGTTACGTAACAATAGTGTTCGTAGCCTTTACACACCGCCTTCACGATATTGCTTTTGTAATGCAATGGGCCCGTTAGAAATCTTGTATAGGAGGATACTGTGCTGCAGTTGTGAATTTACTGAAGTTCTTACCTCCCACCTGGCCAAAGCAGCTTGGAAACCTTTTGTAGAAGATTGCAGGTTTACCTCTGTTTCCATGTTAACACCAATACGTTTGATTTGTTTGGTAATTTACTGAAAGCTTAATTCTGTAACTGTATTTTAGTTTGGGATAGTGTTGTTGAAATTGCCGTTAAGGCCGAATAAACGATGCCTCCTGGCTCGAAACGGCGTTGTATGAATCATCCAGACAACTTTTGCTAGTGGTTAGTACGCTCCACCTACTATCGTGAAAAGCTTTCCAGCAGAATTTAATTTGCTTACTCACTATTTCGGATGCAACCTAGGTGATCAGAACAAGACATGGGCCCCACATATTTGTTGCAATCGTTGTTGATTTGGATTGATGGAAAAAGGAAGCAAATGCCATTTGACGTTCCAATTATATGGCTTGAGCAAAGAGATCATATTTCTAACAGCTGCTTTTGCATAACTAAGATCACAGAATTTTCTGGGAAAAGCAAATTCAAAATTATATATTCATCTTGTAAGTCTGCTCTTAGGCCTGCCTTCATGGTTCTGACATCCCTGTACCATTCCCCCCAATAAGTAACACACCTTCTTGCTCTGACTAAAGTGAATACCCTGAGATTGATCCATCATTTAAAGATGAGTTGAAGTCACTTTTCATAAATCAGGAACGCCTAAACGATCTTGTTCGGGATCTTGACTTGTCCTAGGAAAAAGCAGAAATTTTGCGATCTAGGTTTGAACAATGAAATCTATTAGAAGAAGGGACTACAATTTTTTTCCTTCAGCGCAACAAAAGCCTTCCTTCTTACAGAGCCACTTCCGATGATAAGTGCTATTTTACGAATGTAGATGAATTAATAAATGATTTAGAATATGAACATAATCCTGTTCTCAGGAGGTTATTTATTGATTCCAGTTTTGCTGCACAACGAAAATAGCAAACCATCCGTTCCTGTTGGTCACAGCACAACAAGAAGAGAAACATACAAGGGAAGTGCTTCTTGAACGCTTGAAGTATTCTATCAGTGATCATAAAGTTTATCTCTTTCCTTTGGATTGCAGTAAGGGTATGCCATTCATGTGTGCTTCTTATCCCTTTGGGAAAGACGTCAAGACGGTAGTCATTACGTTGTAAAGGTATAGCCTCCCCCAAAAAATTCACTAATTGGAACATGCAACGCCAAATACAAATCTTTAGTTGATCCAAACAGTGTTTATTTACTTATAATTTATATAAACCTTGGCTTAATGTTAAATCTTGTGAAAGCCTTGGATCTACATGGAAAAGGATTCAAGTACCTTATCTGAAAGACCAATTCGTATCTGAAGAGTAACGCCAAGTTAAAAGCCGTTGTTTTTGTAGGTCCTGAGATCAGAAAGCTTATGGTTGACAATGGTTTTCAAAAATGGCCTTACGCATTAGAGCTTGCAATTTGGGAGAATAAATCAGTGGTGAACAATTTTTTGGGAAACTGCAAACACGATGAATATGCTGATGTTGTAGACAACATGCTGAAAGCGTCCAAACGCTTTCAGATGTTTTGTAAATGCATTTTTGCATTCACATCTGGACGTTTTCCTACCTGACCTTTGTCCTGTAAGTGATCAACAAGGAGAAAAATTCCATCAGGAAATCTCTGTGATGGAAAGCCGTTAGCAAGGTAGATTCGATGCCAATATTACCGGAGGTTTCTACTGGTTTCTACAACGTAATTGCCAGTGCTCATTATGCAAGAGAAAAGCGAAAATGCCTTCGACACTTCTGAGACCTGGTTTATTGCTTTGTTGTTGCTCGTTAAAACATTTTTTTGTGTAGTTTATTTCGTAAATTTCAATTATCGCCAAGTCTTAAAGTCAAATATATGCTTTCCAAGAGTAAATTGTAGTTTTACATGGTATTGTAAAAAGCACATTGTCAACAATTTTGTTTGAGAGAGGCATATTGATAAAAAAAATATGACGTGATAGAGAAAACCATATTGGGAATCAGCACACCAAATACATCTAATAGCACCTAACATTTTAAAGAATAACAAAAAATTTTTTGTTGACCAGAGTTGTGAACGCAATTAAGTGCATCATCTTCAGCCAGTTTCCTGGCAAGAAAATTTGAGGGGTTATGAAAGGGATTATCGCTACCCTAAATTAAAACTTTACCACCTTACCAAAATATGATGACGTAATAACAGCATACAAAGAGTCCAATTTTGTTCCCGAAAAGTAGTCGGAAACCTTAAAATTTATTTTCCTCTGTGGGATTAAAGGGAGGAAAAACGTAAAAGAAGCCATGTCTGAACAATTAGCCAAATCGATTGCAATGTTTCTTGTGCCTAGAATATATGTTTACCACACCTGACCAATGTTTATTATCTATGTTTAGACCTATGTTTATGGTTATTCCATCAGTGAGCTGTTATTTATAATTAAACTCTTAATTAGCATAAAGTCAAAAACGTTTGGCTAGTGTATCGATTGACTCCTCTAGCATTTTGTCAGGTTACACACATGCTTACTCCCCCACACTTTTTTCACAGCAATTTCAACTTCCTTTGATAGCTAGTCAACTTTTTCTACTTTAAACTTTTCAACTGATCGGCACAACTTTATCTCCACTACTTTGCGACTTAGACGTGTCTCAAGCATTCGTTTTCTCTACATTCACAACAATAGTCGCGACGTGTTGCAGACTTCCCGACTGTTTTACGATTTTTCCATTGACTAATTTGAGCAAATAATCAGTAATTAGCGGCTTCCGTTTGCTTTTATGTCGCGAAATCTTCTTTTATCTTTCCTCCCTCACAAACCGCAGCAGTGCGGCAGCTGCATCCAATGCAGCGAACTTTATTTTAATGTTAATGTAGCAATAATGATATTCGGCAACAACAAACTGCGCTTTCAGATTTTAAAGATCATATGTTTTACTGATGAAATGCTCAATGTTTAAAAGTTATCGGCATATTTTATGTGGAAATCATTTTGGAGAAAAATTAGCTTTTTGGAAGCGTTTAAAACTGAATTGAATTGAAGTTAAATTTTTTTAATTAGTTTTTGAAAATGATTGATTTGCTAACTTTGTTGACAAAATAAAGTTAAAGACCTTTTTTTGAAATTTATGACAAGATGCAGACAATGCGTTGGATGCGGCTGGCAAAAGTCAGGAGGCTTCAGTCCCAATCCTTCTTTTTGTTTTACGCTTAGTACGGTTGTCGTTTATTGGATCTATATCATAGAGCAAAATTCTTTCAGTACGTGCCTAAGTGCTAGCGCAAGCAGGTTTTCTTCAACTCCTCTGAAACTACTGGGCGCACAAACATAAAGCTTGGCATGAGTAATCACTGTTTAAGGTGAATGTCATAAGGGGGTTGATGACGTCACACCGACGTAACAAAAAAAGATAACTTTTTAACTTTGCATTTCTTGACGGAGAAAAATATTTTTTGCTGTAACAGAAGCAAGACCTCAATACTCATGCCATAAAAATTATGACTGTAGAAATGAAGTTAAATGCTTTTTTGGAAGGTATTAAGCTGCTTCTAATAAAAAAAATGCCACAACAATTTGAGCTTTTTTGGCAAAGCAAGAATCAATTCATTTGATGCTTTTTCTAATTTTAAGCATTCTTTTAATAGTTTTTTCTTGAACTATTCTCTTTGACATCACAATACAGCTTGCTACGATTTTAGTCATAATAGCAGCATGCAACCGCTATATTTATCGTTACCTACTTTCATTATGAAAGCGAATGTCAATTGCTGAGATGTTGCCTGTTGATTTAGAATGTCATACAACCTGTGTTTCAGCATAAAATTACGTGTCCAGATAAGGGACAATCTGTCAAACGATGCGCTTTTGCAAAAAATCACTTAAAATTTATGGATAACCGCAGTTTCACCCTCACCACGGGTTCTGAAAAAAAAGCAGGTTGCGCCGCCTTAGGAACGGCATTCGACAGGGATAAGATCTGGCTACCTTGTTGTTCAATGTCTGTATGCACGACTTGCCAGCAACAATCGCCAGAACGCTCGCATACGTTTGCTGGCGATCTTGCACTCTACTAGCAACTGGCAGGCGTTGGAGTGGGCTGTTACTCAACACATGGCAACCCTATCTTCTTATCTTCAAAAATGGAAGCTCAAGCTCAGAACAAAAAAATACAATATCGGAAACCTTCCGCCTTTACAACAAGTAGGTACGGCGGGTGCTCAACGTCTCTGTCGAAGGGTAGATTTTATCTTTTTGTGCCCAACCAACTTTCCCTGCATAAAGCTAGATAGGGCACTCATGTTTCGTCAAATTTGAGTCACTGCACAAGAAGTTTAAAACTCGAATCGGGCTTTTGAGGCAACTAGTAAGATCAAGCTGGGGTGAGAGTGCCACAGTATTGCGTACAGCCTCCCTTGCTTTTTTTCCACTCTATTGCTGAGTACTGCGCATCTGTTCGGTGCCGCAGTACTCATACTCGCTTCATCGACAAGCCAATTAATGACGCCTTACGCATAGTAACCGGATGCCTGTGTCACGCTCCAACGGACAGCCACTTTGTTCTAGCAAGCATCCAACCAACTGAGCGTCACCACCAAAAAGCCATACTGTCTCTAGCTCGCCGCGAGCAGGAACCGGAACATCTGCTTCACGAAAGGCTCTTGTCTCCGTCTTGCGGACATCTGGAGCAACTTAAATCAAGATACCTATTTGTGCTTGCGGCACTGGAGCTGCTGAACAATCGCGTTTAGTCAGGCATTCTACTACAAGCATTTTGTTACAGGTATTATTTTTTTTATCGTTGGGATGCATTGACTAGAAAACCAGGGGTTATTTCAGTGCCTCTTTGCCCTCGGCACATGTACATTAACGCTACCAATTAGCATTAACTGACAACAATACTGTGCAGCATGTGCAGTATAGAATTTTTAAATTTATTTATGCAGTGAAATTTGATGCGTAATTTGGGTGAACAATTAAACAATAAATAAACAAATGTGGCACAATGTACGGATTACAAATAAAACATAAAGTGGCAGGTAAACACTTCTTGCAGACGTCAGTTCAACACCGTAGGTAATGTCCTTTCCCAGACCTGCATGGGTCAGGTTTAAACACTTTCGAACTGACGCTGGACTATTCCTCTCAACAATGCACAAATGACGTGTGGCTCCAACTGCGGCTTGTAAATGTGGCGCAAAGGAGCAAACAGCTGAACACGAAAAAACATTCTGTTCCATCTACTACCATCCAAATGGGGCTCGTGTTATCGCAGCTGTTGACAAGAGCTTGGTGCCCTGGTTGACAGACACATGTCCGGCCATTTAGTGGAATGCCCCCTGAACAGCTTTCCTTCACGTAGAAGAATTTATGAGTAGAGGAATCGACATTTGGGACACTTTGGTGCACAAACACAATTTTAAATTAGTTTCTTCTCTTCACTTGGGGAAAAGAATGGATGAATATTTGTAATTGATTGGCTGCTTTTAAGGACAATTATTCTTTTTAAAAAGTAAGGAGATCGAGGTAACGGAAAAAATGAAATGTAATATAATTCCTAGTTATTTCAAATAATAAAATTCCAAGCTTAAGAAAAAATTATGAAGTAAAATATTAGGCCAGGGGTTTTTAACTTTTACAAAACCTTCGAGCTCCCGAGCCTCTTTCTCAAAACTTTTGATGGATCCCTCAATTTGCTTCATAATGGCGGCTCTTCGATATATTCGACCAACTTTAAATGCGATGACAGAAATTTCTTATCGAAATGAATTAAACCAACAAATCAACATCACATTATAGAGTCAACTGCCAAAGACAATGGGAGGACGACCCGCGCCTGGTACCGAATTACTTAAATGGCACAACCGCATTCAATATTTTTTGAAAGTCATTTAGTTTTTATCAAATCTGAGTGTTTTGCAGAAAAAATCAAAGTACAGGGTGGGGCGTAAGTCGCGCACCAAAAAATTACGTAGAGTGTGAGGTGGAACAATGTAAAATTAATGAGGTAGTATATCTTTTCCTTTCTTTTGATGTAAAATAAATATTCCTTCATTGAGTAATTTACCATTGTTTGAATGTATCAGTCATTATATCTTTCAAATTTGGTTATAATCAAAGTTTTTTTAGGTATGATTTGCATTTAAAATTTTTTTCCTTTAATTTTCAGATAAGCCTTTAACAATAAACGAGCGAGTTGAGTTAGTATTTATGATCATTTTGAGCATTTGTGATTGTATCAGCGTGCATAACGTGTCATCAGTTCCTTAGATAAGCTTGTTTTAAATAAAATAACATTTGTATAATCAAAATTGTCTTAAATGTTTTGGTGCGCGACTTACGGCCCACCCTGCATATACCAAAAATCTTTGCAAATTTTGAATTTAGATGCTGCGTTTTTTGAAGACTTTCGTACCGGTGTTCTCATATCAATGGTTTTCAATCGGGGGACTAAGCACATATGATAGGTATGCCTCTGCTTATTACTTTCTTATCGATTAACAAAGAACATCAATGTAATTGCGAAAATATAATATAACCGGGCCACAGGCTTCTGTTTAATTTGAAAATGTGGCGCAAGCCTACAAACGTTGAGAAACAATGCAGTAAATTACATTCGGTGCTACTAAAATTACCAAACCCGGGTTATGCAAGCAGGAGTTCCTCAAAGTTCTGTGTCCTTTGCTTTTGAAGGGCATCTGCCGTTTTTCGAAATGGCACTTTTCACTTTACATAGAGGCGATGGGCGGAGAAATACATGGCTATGGAAAAATGGACAGCAATATGCATGACGACATGGACGTACTAAATAATAAAAAGCTGAAAAGACATAAGAAGTAAGCTATTATAGCACAAAGTATAAAACTAAGGGTTTGCCCACTTTACCCACAGCTACTACAATAAATAAGTTATCCTTTGCATATTCCCTTAAATTCACAAAATTATGAAAAAAATAAGTTTGAAATTTCTCTTTTTTAAAAGGGCATGTCTACCCATTGTTTTAGTATCCATCTAGGTACCTCAAGGATTGCCCTCTCAACGTTGCTGAGCCATGTAGCTTCTATTTTTGCCTTTTGATGACAATCCATGAGGTACAACAAGATTTTTTAAATTGTTTGAAATTTAAAGAATGTCATCGATTTCTCGAGACGGCTTTGTCAATTCTCAAAGTTTTATTAAACCTACTCTAAGAATTACTGCAGTAAGGCGTAAATACGTAAAACTGGACGTAAAGAAAACATTTTTTGCTTGAAAAAATACCTTAGTAGGCGTACTGGGATTGGGTGCATGATTTCGGGTCATGCATGACTTCTTTTCTACCTATGCCGAAACCAAGCCAAATGCAATAGCCAAAGAAATTGGTTACGCAAATGTGAAGAGGAAAGGGGTGCCCCAAGTCGTGAAACTGAACAGGCCTAACACTGAACAGTTTATTTCTGTACTTGTGAAAACGACCACTATTTTGCCGCCATCATCACTTTTGAGTTTGTTTCCCCAACCCTTACTTTCGGAAAAGAACGAATGATATACTTGGCGACAAGGCCGTAACTTCGTCAGGTGGGGCCCCGGTGCAAACATTTGTTATGTGGCCCCCATTTTTTCTGCGCTTACTATTCAATTGAGCTGCTTTTCTCAATACAGGAATCATTGACGACTCAGCGTTATAGAAAGATTTTTCAATTAAAATAATGAGACAAACAAGCATTGAGCTGAACAGGAAAAAGGGACTAAAGCTAAGTTTGTGGTGACTGCAAATAAAAAGCTTTAATTGGAATAAAATTTCACCAAGGTTGCACGGTTCAACATAATTTTTGTGATTGCAGTGTATTCAAATCGAAATAATGGCATAGCAAGGATTTCGTGGAGGGCAGGCTGCAACAACAATTTTTTAATCAATTAAACGTCGCAAACCAAATTAGTTTTATAATGTCAAAAAAAGATTATGTGCAGCCTTTTGAGGCAAGGTGCTTTGTGAGCACTATTTAACGATATTTCAGCAAAAGGGAGAGGTGATATGCAATGCGGATAAATTGTTTAACCCCAAAAGAATTAACGTACCGTACAGTACGTTGACATCACCGCAAAATACACAAACTAATAAAACACAATACGTTGAGGCCAATTAAGTAGGCTACCGTAATCTACTTGTGGGTGGCTGGAAACCTGAAATTTTTCCGTCTTGCTTTTGCACTGGAGAGCTGCTAAATAACTTTTCTAAAATTTTAATTTTTAACTCGTTCATTTTCTATCGATTGCAGAGTCAAACCGCCAAGTCTCTCTTGGGACATGGATTAGTTTGAGCTCAAAAAAAGACCTCTATGCCGTAACAACTGTTACAGGTTTTGTCATATACGTCATGTATGCCGTACAAACGTCAAGATAAGTTGTGGCAAGTGATGTATTTTCAACAATCAAAAATGAAGCGATTTCTTTAGCAGATTTTAAATGGACAATCTTTTCTCTAAACGACGTTTTGATGGAGACCATTTGGCCAGGAAATAACGGAGAGACGTTATCAGAAATTTGTTAGAAAATTTTCTTGCTTGAACCTCAAGATCCAGATGAGAAGCATTTGATAGAAAACTTGGTTCCAAAACTTGATATGACGTCACCACTTATTTCATTCCTTCAAAGCGATTAATTAGTTGGCAAGAAAGTATGTCCATCATCGTAAGAAACAAAGTTACTCAAAATCGCTTCTTAGGATCGCTTAACGATATTCCTACGGATATTTCATCAAAGTAGGCTTTTGTTTTCTTTGCTCTTTGTTTAAAAACAAAGAGCTTTGTTTAAAAACTGCCTTGGCAAATCCCATGTAAAAGCAATAGTGGAAGGTTTGTTTAGTATTGCGTCAAAACTCCTCCTAAGTTAAACAAGGTCTTCAGCAGCAGTTTGCCGAAGTTTATGGGCAGAAATAAAGTCAATTGTTTTACACTGAATAGCTTTCGAAGGAATGTTGACGATCTGCAAAATCTTGCATTGCACAACCAGCATGCATACAAAGTCAAAGTTTTCTATCTGTTTCTTTATTGCCATAGATTCATCTTTTTCCTTCGGCTTTGTGCTGGTAAGTATTACGTGATTCAAGCATTTCATAACGTCACAAAATCTTTCTTTAATGCATAGACAGCATCATATCGACCCGACCACCGAGTTGGATTTGAAGCTTTTAATATAGGATTTGAGCAAGAACGATCATGGACATTCTGAAGCTCTTGCCACCGCACAATACTATGTCCGAAAAAATTATATACCGACTCAATGGTGTTGTAAAATTGACGGGACTCAGTCACGGCTTCCATGGCATTTTTTAACACCAAATTTGAATTGTGCGAAGCACAATGCACTAGTAAGCATGTGGAGCCACATCTTGGATCTTCTTATGCAAGCCGGAGTACTTCCCGCCATAGGCGTAGCCAGGGGGGGCCAAAGGGGCCATGGCCCCCCTGAATTTTAAGTCAAATTACAAAATAGTATCAAAAAAATAAAAACATAAATTTTTTTGCGCCTCTGCAGGTACATTAGAGCTTATTGTTGACTTTTAGCAAGGGAATCAGGAAGGGGGTGGGTCAGGCGTGACTTTTTAAGTTTTTAAACTTTCAAATGTTATCAA
Organism: Trididemnum clinides; assembly: GCA_963675345.1. NCBI lineage: Eukaryota > Metazoa > Chordata > Ascidiacea > Aplousobranchia > Didemnidae > Trididemnum > Trididemnum clinides. The sequence continues at coordinate 31,596,922 of OY776290.1, read as the reverse complement.
ACAAGATGTGTACGTTTTACACACTAAATATCGCCGAACTTTTTCTTCTATGTCGCAGTCGAGTGATGAATTGATAATCCAAGTTATGGTAATTGCAAGAAATAAGCGTCTCGCTGAGCGCTTTTTTGTTTTATTGCGATGCGGACTACTACAAAGACGTCGCTTCTTTTATCAGAACGTTCAACCTACCAGTGGGAGTGGTTTCCTTGATATTCCTTAAATAGTGCGTTAAACGTCACAATTGAAGTTGAACTATTAAAGCCGTTCTTGATAAAACTACATTAGATCAGTGAAATCGCATTCGCACTTTCTTAGTTTTGTACAGCAATTTTTGTAGTAGCGACGAGCGTAGTTCACGAAAGGCAAAATGCCGTTACAGTAGGCGCCGCTTATTATGACCACGGATAATATGACCAGCCGCTTATTATGACCAATTTGGTACGGTCCGAAATTTCTCCATTTAAAATTCTCCGTTTAATATAACCAAATTTGGGATAATATGACCAACATTTTCTCCATCTTTCTTGTTACAGTGTAGTATTTTTTCCCGCCACGCACTTATAACTTCGCCTTTTCAACATATTGTTACACACTGTACTAAATTTTACCGTCACTTGTAGTGTTAAAGTACTGTACTTTGTTTTACTGCCAACGTCACACTGTTACTTCGGGCAAACGATGAATTTGACGGTATTTGGACTTCTTGTGGCTTACGGCGTCGATTCAGGAGCTGTTATGGCGACTTCGGTTTTTATAACCATTGGGATATTATGACCAAAATGGTCTGGTCCCAAGGTGATCATATGAAGCGGCGTCTACTGTATAAGTAAATGACGTCACATTAAATGTTGAAAAATTTGGCCCCCCTCTCAATTTTTTTCTGGCTACGCCCTTGCTTCCCGCTCATCACCGCAGCGCCATCATATCCTTGTCCACGACAGTTTTTATGTCAAGCCCCTTCTGCTGAATAGAATTCGTTATTAGTTTATGCAATCCAGTAACAGATGAATCCTCAACTTCAATAAATGAGATAAACGCTTCAACAACTTTCAGTTGTGATGGCGTTCCTTTATCGTGGTAATCGATTTTGACGTAACAAAACATTTCACTTAACTGGCCTTTTTTGCTGACATCTTGAGTGGTATTAAGAATAATGGCAAAAAAAAGCGCTTTGTAGCTCGCTTTCTATATCACGGAGAACGTCTTCAGCTAGTACAACTGATATTAGCTCATTTTGTATCAAAGAACTTAAAAATATTTTGGAGAACATTTAGATAGTTGTAAAAGCTCGTCTAAAACAGTGTCGTATTCGGCAAGAAGCTGTATAATAGAGAGAAAATTGCTCTTGTTATCTTTCGAAAGTTCTTCACTCGATCCGCGAAGAGGTAAGTCGCACTTTGCTGAAATCAACGTAACATTTATTAGTCTTTCCAAAACATTTAGCCAAAAGTTTGTTTTTCCAGAAAGACTCGTGCAATGCTTCTTCTATTGTCCCTCTGTTTCTCCATTGCTATTGTATGACACACGCCTCCGCATGATGTGTGGAGCTTTCATGGCTTTACATTCGCTGCGATAAATGCCTCCAGTCATTTAAATCTGTTGTGCCCCAAGGGTTTTGAAATGCGTAAGAAGTCCCTGGAGAAACATTTTTATGAGACAATAACCGGCAGGGCCGGCAGTGAACACGGTCCATGCTTGATGAATAACTTAACCAATATCTTTGTAGTTTTAGACCTGATTGTGTTACAAAATCGTTATAATTTGTTGAAAATGAACGACCTCTTTAAAGCGGATCTTTAGGAAAAGGTCCTTCAGGTTGTTTGGGACCTGCTGCGATAATTGCTTTCTTGATCTCTGAGTTTACAATGATGGAGGGAAAGTCATCATTTTTGCTTGCTACTGATCTATCTTTAATAGTATCGGAATTTTCTGTCTCACGAATGCTGACGACATCAACAAGTTGGGGAGTAGATTCTGTCTCTGCTGACGTCTTGCTCATCCGCTTTGGATGTTTCTGGTCGAGTTAGCCACGAACTCAGTCGCTGAGAGTTTTGGCTGCCTCAGCTATTTTTCTCCTCTTAGCTTGTCTCTTTTGTGCTCCGCTTTGATAATTTTTTTTCATATTAAATTGCATTCAACTACAGTTTTACAATGTTGTTACTCAAAATCTAAAAAGTTTAATGAAATTTAGACCACGGTTAATAAAGTTTAATGTAACAAACTCGCTTTGTTATTGTTTTTCCTGCTCACGAAATAGTACTGCTGCGAGCGTAAGGACTACGGTATGTCAGGCAAAAAGGATTGAAATAGAAAGCTCAAACCTGACTTTTCAATCACTCAAATCATAACCTTTTTCAAAGAAAAAAGTTTATTAACAGAAATCACAAATCTGATTGCTGACTAATAGAATGACGTCTAGCACTCAGATGGTTAAACTAAATCTGCGTAGCTTAATCAAATACAGTAATCACTCCTTTCACAAACTAAGGCGTTAGACTTACGTCATAAAGCAAAACTTATTAACAATTACAAGGTAAAATAAAGCGGATAGATATGATGCTATATGATCGTTATAGCTGAAACTTATTTTAGTAAACAGACTTGAGTGGAGGTAGCGAACCAATTACGTCCTGATTACGTCAAAATTAAAATGAATACGTCACAATCAAAACTATATATATTAAGAAATACTTCATATAAATTAGATGGTTAAATATAAATAAAAGTATTAATCAAGTGTGACATTTAATAATAATAAGTTTACTTGAGCTTTTAATGAAAATATTTTACAAAAAAACGTAGCAATGCCGTGCCTCCTCGTGCTGGGGCCCTGGTGCATTGCACCGGCTGCACCGGCGGTAGTTACGACCCTGCTTGGCGAATATTAGCTTACCAGCCTTGATTAATGGAGTAAGATCATCATCATTACGAGTACAGTAGCTATGACAACCAATTATAACAATTTTGGTAACTGCTTTCACAGATGTTTTCACGGTGAAGTCAGCGCAATCCCCTGAAATAATTATTTTTAACTCGGAGAGCTGATGACCAGCTCTGCCTGGGTAAATTCGCAACTTATGTGGGAAAAACATTTTTTCCATTGTGCTTGAAAATAGCTATATAGAGCTACTAGTATCAGATGTAAAAATTCGGGAAAAAAAGAAAATCCTTTTTGATTCCCTTGTTTGCCCCTGTCGACGCATAGACAGTCAACAGAGCACATATAGATAAGCGTAGCCAAGGCCTCGAATTCTGTCGTTAACTGATGATTTTAGGGGCCTGAGGCAAGAATTTATGAGGGATCACCAAACTCCCTAATTCTCAATGAAGACTTTTATTTGTTTTTCTTGGAGATCCCCTGTCCGAGGACGGAAATCAATAGCTTGTCTTTATTTGAAATCAGTGTGCAGACTTATTTTTCGAATATTAAAGATTTAATATCGAAATTTTAGTTATGTCTGGCAAAGGGGGCCCCTCGTTCTGCAACAAAGGGGCCTGAAAAAGGGAGTCCGAGGCAGCTGCCTCAAATGCCTTACCCTTCATTCACCACTTCCTATATTAACACGCTTAATAACAAAAAGGAACTTAATCATCAAGTCATGAAATAGGCCACTGCAATACGCAATTTTTGTATTTTAAAAAGCAATCACTACTTTGGCGCCGCCACGTACTTGTTAACTTAAATCTTGTCCCCGTTGGCTTGTCATTTAAAGGATGGAGGGATTGGTAAAGTGAAAATAAGGTGTGTGTCTATACTGCCAATGATGTTTTTAACACGATTATTTTTTTCAAATACGAGGGTCAGTCAATAAGTAATGAGACTTTCTCAATAACTCAAGTTTGCAATGACTGGTAATCAAAAAATGCTTTTTTATTTTTCAACATAGTCTCCCTCCTTTGCAACACACTTGTTCCATCTTGATATTAGATTGTCTATTCCTTTGGCATAGAATTCCGTGGACTGGGTCCTTAGCCAGTTGCTCACAGCAGCCTTCACTTCTTCGTCAGTCTGAGATTTGAATTTTTTCTTCACTGGGGAAGAAACATGCTTCCACTCCATTGATCGTCGTTTCGATTCAGGTTCATAATGAAAAACCCAGGTCTCATCAGTTGTCACTATTCTCGACAGAAATGCATCTCCCTCCTTTCTGTATCTGCGTAGTGATGCTCTGGAAGCCATCAGGCGTTGCATTTTGTGATCATCCGTTAACATCTTGGGAACCCAGCGACAGCTGACTTTTGAAAAATGCAGCTTCTCACGCACAATTGCGTACACTGTGCCATGGGAGATGTCCAATTTTGTAGCAATTTCATCTAAAGTGACCCTTCTATCAGATTTGATCAGGTCTTCAACTGCCTGTACTGCTTCTGGGGTAGAGACATCCACAGGTCTTCCACTTCTCAAATCATCAGCAATGCTTTCGCGTCAATCTTTGAATGCTTGCACCCATTTGTAGAAGTTTGCTCTAGACATACAGGAAGGACCATATTGTCTTTGCATTCTATACAGAATCTCACATGATTTTACACTCTCTGCCAACAGAAATCTGATGACTCCTCTTTGTTCCAACGATGAGCTGTTTGCTAGCCTAGTAGTCATTTCAATTTATCATCACACCTACAGTAATCTGAAAATAAACAAGTTTTGTTGTAAATGAGATGACAACTCCATTCATAATCATCACATAAAATTTGAGTTCCTTAGCTACAAAAACACAAAAGCAATTGAGAAAGTCTCATTACTTATTGACTGACCCTCGTATGCTTAATGTCGAAACGAGAACTGCTCGTACAGAAAAAACTTTAATTTTCATTATTGTTCTCCCAACTACTCGTCAGGCAAAGCCAGCGAGGCCGACCCAACTAATATTTTTACCCCATGCTAGCACTACTTCGCTCTATCAGGGGTGTATTAATCCATTGGTAACGTTTAAAATAAGTAGTTTGTGATTATCAGATACATTTTGGCGTGGTTGACAGTTGAAAGATGGATCCCTTGCAACAAGCGTATATAGGAAACCAACTCACACGGACAGGTATCTTCAATATTTTTCTCATCACCCTGTCAATCAAAAGTTAGTGTGGCTCGTACATTTTTCTCCAGAGCCTACAGAATCACATCAAATAACGGAAAAAAGATTTAAGAGCTCCATCAAATAACAAGAACCTTAAAGAATAACGGATTTCCGAGCAGCAAGTGCAGTTTTAAGAAGTACTTGCACAATCATAGTATCAGAAGAACAGAAAAACTGAAACGGTTTACTTCGATTCCCTACGTACAAGGTGTCTCCGAATTTATTAGCCGAATTTTGACTCAAGTTGGTATCGGAGTGGCTTTAAAACCATATCACACGTTGTCTTCGTTGTTTCGCAAACCTAAAGATGCTATAAAATTTGAACAAAAGCGTGGTTTGGTGTATCAAATTTGTAACAGATCTTTTAATTCAGCGTGGGCCAAGTGCTGAATCTGTCACACGCCCGGTCGAAGCTTTTAGCCAACGCGTCTCAAGTTCGCCTCCCTTCCTTTGCCGCTGTTCTGTCAAGCGTACGCGTCTATGCAACTCCTTTATTCCAAAATAAACGCGACAGCCACACTGGCGACACAGAGCGTACTCGAAAACGGGTTTCTGTAAATGTAAGAAGCAAAGCATAAATAATCGTAAAATGCGCTAACTTGCCTACAACAGAATAATATTGAAATAAATATTTACCAGACTAATTAAGCTGCCAAGAACTTGACCCAAGTAGTAGATACAACTCAAATTCCTGAATACTAAGTCGAGGCCATGTAGCAAAATCTTTTAACAACAAAACGGTGAAAACTGCCGTCCGTTCGCTGGCAACTCAAAATAACAACTGGTACAAAACCAATAAACAAGTGTAATCGCGGCGGTCTGGAGGCAGCCTAAAGCTTAAACAGGCGAGCTAGGTGCCAAATAAATTAACTCACTTGCTATCAATAGTAGAGCGAAGCAAGAGGCCAAGACTTCAAAACTCGCACGCAGCGACACAATAAAACACGCGTACAATATTCAACAAAATTTCTTGCCGGGATTGCAATGCTGTGTATGTTGGTGAAACAGGACGTAGTGTTAACTTTTAACACTAAAAAGTCAGCGCTGTGTCAACATGTTATGGATTTCGATCATAGAATAGATTGAAATAATGTCAAGATACTGAAGTCAAAGTCACATGCGTACAGGCATCGCGCTGAGGGAAGTTCTTTAATAAATTAAAACGCTTGTTCAGTTAATATATGATGATACAAATTTCTTTGCTGTTTATTGTGTGTTTGTCGCCAATAAATAATATCTATTTATTTTACAACACTTTTTGCTTGTGCCCACTCCTGGATCTGTGATGTAACAATGTTTTCGTTATTACGTGATTGCCTGCCCTGTTATTAAATAATTTTTAGTGTTTAGGAATACAGGTTGTCTTTATATTTTTATGTTGTACAGTTTATATGTTACACAACTAACATCTACCGTTTTCTGAAGAAGCTCCCCGGTAACCAAGGGGAGCAAAACGTCAAGTTTGAATAATAAATTTGTCGAAAGAACGACTTGATCTGAATGTAACATCATTACACTCGACAAACGAGAAATGCCTGCCACATTTCAAATTTAACTTGTTGAAACTACGGCATATACGCTGCAGAATGCACTATTTGCAATGCCAAATGTATTGGACAAGCTAAAACCAAATTCTCAACCAGGTGGCGAGCTCACAGAACAAATTGAAACAAAACTCAAAATTTGACAATGACCAAAGCGCACTTTTGAAGCATTATTTGAACTATTATTTAAGTGACTTGAATCGGAATAACCTGTTTTTGCTAAACTATAGAGTAATTTTCCTACAACAACCTGAAGCAGCACTTCTGGACTTTTATGAAGATTTTTAGTGGCACAGAATCAAACCTTCAGTTAACATTCAGCCAATGATTACGCCGACAATTCGATAATTTTTACTACTTGGTACTCATTTCCAAGCTGCTCCACTGTGTTTCACTTTTAGGACAAAATCTGTAAGACAACAAAAGCTAAATACAAAACCCTGGAACAAAAGGCATTATGATGTCAAGCAAAACAAAAAATAAAATTTATATTACTAGTTTAAAAGGAAATTTGGAAGATATTCTACAGTACAACACCTATCGAAACAAATTTGCTTATATAAAAGAAAGGGCAAAGCAAAAGTACTATCACTTAGTAATAAATGACACTAAGCACAACATAAAGGTATTATGAAAGACAATTAATGACATTACTCACTGCAAAAAGAGATCAAATAATAGTATTGGTAATTTAGATAATGAGATAAGGGAAAATATTGTTGATCCAAATGATATGGCAAATATGTTTAATATTTACTTCTCTGAAATTGGTCAAAAAATGGTTTTGGATATTGAAGACTTAAATTGTACATATGAATTTTCCTGTACATCATTGATTCCTCAGACAAAATCCACATTTTTTTCTAAAACCAATCACAAACCAAGAGGTTTTAACACATTTACAAGCACTTAATGCTGCAAAAAGTGCTAGGCCTGATGGTATTCCATTAACATTCTTAGCAATAAGTGCTCAGATCATAGCGCCAGTCCTAGTTGAGCTGTATAATAACTGTATCATACCGAGTCTCAATCAGTTAATTCCAGATAGAACTACCTGTATTGAGTTAGTAAAGTTAAGCATATATGTATTTATAATATAGCTGGTGATAGTATCCGGTACAATGATTATCAAGGAGTGTGCTTTATATTGTTGAGCTTGGCTCAACTAGGCCTAGCATTCATCAGAACTGAAAGTTGTTGAAGCTTTTATCTCATTTATCGAAGTTGAGAATTCATTTGTTGTTGAGGCAGCAATATTCTGATATTGTTTTAGAAAAATCATAGTGCTTGTAAGTAGATCGGATCAAGGCGGTTTGGCAGCCACCTGAAGACACAGAAATATATCTGATATGCAAAAGTAAAGTAAGAAGCACGTTATGTCCCCCATGTAGTCACCTGGAAGTTTATTGGATATGCGCACAGGATGTTAACTTCACTGCCACGAAAATGTGGCAGAGAAAATTCAAGCGTACATATGTTACGTCAGGATACACCTTACTCAAGACATACAACACGTGATTCTATCTTGCCTAAAACAGGAGTTGCAAGCGAAAGTCCAAACAAAAAATAGAATGACTATGTAATAGCCACAACAATTTTTATTTTCTAACCGTCTATACCCAGTGGCACGAATACGTAAATTTGCGCTAGAAGAATAGTTTTATATATGTACAGTTATTGCAATCTGTTGTTTTGTTTTGCAGTGATCATTTTTAATTGCAATTCTAAATTGTTTGTAGCCCTAAACTTGCTGAACTGTATTAAAAAAAAGACCTTTTTTCTTTCGGATTTATAAATAGATTTGTAACTCACCCGCCTTTCTGATGTCACAATGGGTGCCTATGTGACTTTCCAGCGTATTCTAGTGATTGTTGCTTTATCTCGAAGATTTTCCTTTTTATTATTATTATTACCAATTACGTAATTTATTAACGGCGTTTTTCCTGTGTCACGTGATGTTCTTGCAATTTCTAGATTATTTTCCAGCCGCGTATATATAAGGCAGCAAGATTTTTTTTATTCATTCAGAGATTGAGTAGTAGATTAGAGTAGAGTAGAAATTAGTGTTGAAAAAGGCGTTGTTGTGTGGTGATTGTTGTGACAGGAATCAAACGATTATTTTGGTGGCTTAGTTATAGAAAGTTTCTGATATTAATTTATTGAAGTGCTTTAGTTCCGTGTTTTGGCAAGCGAAGGAATTCGAAGTTATAAAGTGGTTTGTGAATATATTGTTCTGTTCTTGATGAAGAAGTGCGCGGGTTAAAGTACCTTGGTGGAAGCCAATCTTTTCCTAGATATTAAGTTGAAACCAAACTTAATTATTCGAGCGATACTACAAGTCGCTTCAATTTAAGAATTAACTTGAAATTGAAATAGAATCAAAAACTCCATTAAAACGCGACATCCAGCCATTGCACGAATTGCACTTAATTCCATTTTAATAACACTAAACTAGACAAAAGTTTATTTGACAACGGTGAACGATGTTGTGTCATAGTCGGTCTAATCTGACTTAAAACTCTCTCTAGAATGTGAGTAGGTGTCCGAGCTTTATTTTTGTCAATTAAGTTCAGCAAAAAGAAATTTTTATTCTGTAACTCAAATCACTTTCAACTGGATTCGAATCGAATCCGACTCACTAGTTGATTTGAGAGCTCGAGCCCAAACTCTAGACAAGTGCGAGTCTTGTTACAATTTTTGCCGGTGGAGGTGAGTTCTAGTCCCGGTGCGGACTCGAGTCAATACAACTCTGCACATAGCAACAACCTCTGGTCGATGTGATGCTCTCTATGCTTTAAAGAAGGGTTTTGTAACGTCATGAAGTGCTTGAATCACAGTATCACATGTTACATAACTTGTTTACCAGCCTTTTCACTTGGTGCTTTGTGACCTAACAATAACTGTCTGGCTGGCTTATATCGTCTTAAAAATGCTAATTAGGAAAATATAGTATCTTCTCGAAGTTGCTAATTTTTTCTGGTAAATTTTGCCCGCTTTATATAAATAGGTAAAATCGTAATTTGTGTTGTGAAAGTCAGCAGCTTAATCAAATAGAGTGATCACTATTTTCACAAATTAAGGCGTTAGATCTCACTAACCCTTTGAATTCGTTTTCTGAAACGGCATTGGTTCAAGGCTTTGAGCATTCAGTTACTTCTTACTTCTTAGAACCGACGCGATGGCGTAGTGGTTAGAGCGTCCGCTTCGCAGTTGGTAGACCTGAGGTTCATTCCCCTTGTCGAGTCATACCAAAAGACTTAAAAAAATGGCATTCATAGCTTCCCAGCTTGGCGCTCGGCATTTAGGGGAGATTGTGGAGAACAAGCCGGCAAGTTCGCTTGTTGTGTCCTTGGGCAAGGCACTTAACGGGACGCCCCACCTTTATGTGGAAGACAGGTGGCCCATAAACCTCGAAAAAGGCAACTCCCAAGCGAGTGCGGACTTCCCGTCCAAAGTATAGCGATACAATTCGCTTTCTCGTGAATGGAGGATAAAATATGGCAAATAAAACAAAAACAAAAATAGAAAGCTTGTGATCCATCACTCATGCTATGTTCAGTTAGTGTTCTATCAAAACGTACTCTCTTCATAGATCAATAAAAACAGTTTTGCATTTTTTCACCTGCTTGTAAGAGTTCTGAATGGCCATCTCGCATCCCCTAAGATGCTGCCTCGCACCCCCAAGGGGTGCGAGCACCTCTGGTTGCGAACCCCTGCTTTAAAGGAATGAAATAAGTTGTGAAGTCATATTCTATAGTTTGACGAAAACATTTGACAGTGCTTCCTCGATTATCCGGTCTAGTTGGGATAATACTTTTAGAAATCTGAACGGAAAAGCAAAAAACCGGATAACTGAAATCTTAACGTTTAAATCAAGGGATCAAAAACAACACATTCATGGTTTAAAAAGTGATCGAAGTTCAACATCACCATATTATAAGAAATTTTCCGCTAAACTATCACTTGCAACACTAGATATACTAAAATAGGTATCAATTTTAGATTGTTTGCAAAAAGATTCGCGTTTTTCAGCAGCAAACTCGCGAAGTCGTACCAATGTGGAAGTTTTTGAAACTGTTGCTTCCGGCTGAATACGGAGCCAAGTTAGGCAACGATTAAACATTTGCATTGCCTCTGCACGAGAAAAAGAGCATTGTGCTTTTTGCGTTGAATGTTCTGTATTCTCGTCTGCATCCTCTTCTTCATTACATTCATTTCCTTCTGCTTCTGAAACAAGATCAACTATTCCCTGCTCGTCCAAATATTCATAACCTGGCCCATCAGCATGAAAACAGTCATCAAAATCAGAGGTCGTCAAGAGGTACGGAAAATCAAGGAAGCACTGTATTCCGATTCAAGTCACAAAAATGATAGTTCAAATATGCTTCAAAAGTGCGCTTTGGTCATTGTCAATTTTGAGTTTTGTTTGTTTCAATTTGTTCTGTGAGCTCGTCAAATACCCAAAGTTAAACAGACCAAAGTTGAACAAACCTTGTAAAGAAAAGGATGTGAAATTCATTCATAAAACATTATGAGTTTCAAAAGTTACTTACGAAAGCTTTATTTCCAAAGCATGGTATTCAACTTTGTTTTGAGACCTGAATAAGGAAACAGTCAGTTTCAAAAAATTGAAATACAAAAGTCTTCAACTATACCACTTTCGAGGAAACTAACCCTACGTGAGGGAGCTATCCCTAGTTCTAATCCAGCACAACGGAGCGAAATATCAGAAGAAATAACACTAAGAGATCTTAAGAAGCGATTTTACGTAAATTTGTTTCTTCCAATAATGGACAAGCTTTCTTGCCAACTATTTGGCACCATTTTTATATATAAGTTTAGGTAAAATTTGGCCAATTGTTTTTGGAAGGAATGTTGACGATTTGCAAAATCTTGCATTGCACAACCAGCATGCATACAAAGTCAAAGTTTTCTATCTGTTTCTTTATTATCCCGAGTTAAAAATAATTGGTCCAGGGGGCTGCGCTGACATCACGGTGAAAACATTTGTGAGAGCAGTTACCAAAATTGTTTTAATTGGTGGTAATAGCTACTGTGCTCGTAATGGTGATGATCTTTCTCAATTAATCAAGGCTGGTTGTTACTTTTTGTTAGATAATAAACTACAGGCAATCGTTCAGCTTTAACTTTTGATAACGGAAAATATATTTTAACTAAGTAATAGTCATCATCAGTTTCTGGTAACAGCATAAAAAAGAATTAAGTCAAAAACTCTGCATGCTAAGCATAATATAGGTTTAATATCTCCGCAATACGTAGGGATATGATGGCGCAGCAGTGATGAGCGGGAAGTACTCCGGCATGCATAAGAAGATCCAAGATGTGGCTCCACATGCTTACTACGTCCATTGTGCTTCGCACAATTAAAATTTGGTGTTAAAAGATGCCATGAAAGCCGTGACTAAGTCCAAATACGACACTGTTTTAGACAAACTTTTACAACTATTTTAAAAGTTCGTTGGAGGCAGATAATTGCCGTGAGTGATCCGACGCTATGTTAATGACATGCCATGAGCATGCGTATGTGCTGACAGTAGCGCAACTAATGTATGATATTTCACAGACAAAAAACTAAAACCAGTTTTCAACCCACCTTTATGGTTCCTAGAATCCTTTTCCGATGAAATCTTATGGAATACAACACTTTTATGCTTTTTATTGCAAGCAGTGTTTTTTGTTGTTTCGTACCGACAAATTTTTGAATCTAGTTGTACTGTTGTACTCACTTCATCAATCATGACTGTATCGTAGGTGATGCCACTATCATGTTTGCGTTTAAAGGTGATTTGCAATTTTTGTTTATAAATGTAATAATTGTAATTGATTTGATTAAATTTTAAATTTGTAATTAAATTTGATTAAATTTTTGTTTAAAGTGTAATGATTGACTTCATGGTTTGGCTATAATATGGCATTGCACGATAGATACTTTTTATTTCCTAAATTTTGGCAATGTTCTTTTTTTGTCGCTGGTAGCAGGTAACATTGCAACATCTATTGCTTTTGTTTTACCTGGACCCCACAAGCGCTACTATTGTTACTTACCTAAATGAAGTCATACTCTGTTTAAGTCTTCAGTCGCATTGAGCCAATGAAACGAACAAACAGTTTGGCCCCACCATCTGTCTACTACGTAGAGATGAGGAATCAAGTTAAGTACTTTATCCAAAAACACAAGAAACGAACTTGCAGCCATTTTTTTACTTTGTTTTTTCATGCTTAGTGTCAAGTAGGAGATTTATTATTGCCATTGCTAAGCTTTTGGTGAGTCGCGATCAACGTTTGAACTCGAAACCTTCGGCGTCAAAGACGGACGCTTCACTGTAGTGGTTGCTGCAGGGATAGTGAGCCCCTAGCTGCAGGGAAAGGAAAGCGGCATGATGGTGTGGTGGTTATGAGTTCGCTTCAGATTGGGTTCACTTCCGTCATAGGATCATACCGAAGACTTGAATAATAATATTCACAAATTTTGTGCTTGACGCTCAGCAATAGGAGTAGTGTGAATAGTGTTGACATAAAAAGTCATTAAGAACTGAACAGACTATTATTTTGTCGTAGCAGTCAAAACTTGGTATTGAGGTAATTCATTTCGTTTATCCGAACTTTACTCTATTGCAATTGCGTATGTAAATAGTTATTGTGCATCGTAATAAACTTGTATGTAGTCCAGCGGAAGTGCTCTAGGCTTCAAAATAGTTATGTGAGCTTAGCCCTTGATCAATATCTTGTCGCCTCGCTAGTAAACTGCTGCATAAAAGTTTTGCCTTCGCTGAAGCTTGAAAGAAATAGTGTGCAAAATGATGCAAAAAACAATGCTAAAATTTGTTCGGCGTCTGGCGCTAAAATACCGTTACAGTCAAAGCGCCAAAAAACTGCATAATATTTTCTTTTATTTAACTTCAACGTACAGTATAGCATAATGATATGTGTTGATTGTGATTGTATACTGCATTCACACATCACGTTATAGAAGTGTGAAAGTTTGCGTCTAATGAGGTTTGATAGCGTTAGTCGCGTTCAAACTAGTCGATAGTTTTAATTTGATTGATTTAATTGTTTTGATTTGATTTGATTAGATGGTTCATATTATAAACTTCTTTCGCTATGATGTAATGCTACCATGATTTTATAGTCAGTACGTTGTCATAGACTGTACGCGTAGTAAGCTCATTAGTGGGTTTATTGCGGAACTCTGTGGTATTTGTAACAAAGTTTATCATGAGGCACAACGGACAATAGGTGCGGGGCAGCTTTTACACATCGTTTATGGGACTGGATTAATAGGCATAAAGCAATAATCATGGGTCAAAGGGCATTATCTCGTGGGTAAAAATGTGCATCGGGCAGAAAGTGTGCTGTATAGATCTCATTTAGGAAATGCTTGTAGGCATGTAAGCTTCATGTAGGAAATACGGAGGTGGTAAGGATTCACTTTCCGACGGCGATGAATATCTTCTAATATACAGGGTGTCCGTAAAGTTACTATACAGTCTTACAAGTTACCATACAGTTTCATTGTATTATATGTAATAGTTTTTGTTACTATATAGTTTTATTGTATTATACTGTATTTAACATTTATTTTTTTACAGGCCTATTTAATTAAGCATTATTTATTGTATTATAGTTGTAGTTTAGTTTATTATAGTTGTAGTTTAGTTTAGGGCCCATTGAATTTCCTCCACAATCTCCAGACATAACGCCAATGGACTTCTTTGTCTGGGGAGTCATCAAAGACTCTGTGTATTCGAGAAAGCCAAGAAGTGTTGAAGATCTTCGACAATTTGTTATTGATGCATTTGCCAACCTTGATCATGACTTGTGTACCAAAGTTTGTCATAGTGTGGTGTCACGTTGTCGAGAATGTATTGAAGCTGAAGGCCTCCAATTTGAATATTTGTCATAGCAATTGTTTGCCTTGATTATTACAGTCTTTTCGGATGTAACACATGTATTTTCTGAGATTTTTATAAACATAAAGGTGTTATTTCTTTTGTTACAAATAAATATTGTAATACAATATCTTACTGTACTGTTAATATATTACAGGGTGTCTGTATAGTAACTTGTAAGACTGTATAGTAACTTTACGGACACCCTGTATATGTGTCACAGGCAGAAGACCAGGACCTTCCCCGTACTGTTGCCTATCCAACCGATTAAGATCAACAACAAAAAGAAAATCCAAATAGGTATATTAACAGTAAAAAAAACGATAAAAACTTTGAATAGACCTGCACGAGCAAATTGACGAAACTTTTATCCTCCAAATGCAAACGATTGAACCAGCAAGATCAAATTTAAAAATAGAATCTAAAAGTCACCTCAACGTTTTTCACTTGACAAATGAAATATTGCGTAGTATCACATTTAGAAAAGTATTTGAAAACTACTGATTGCTTTGTTTTAGCCATTTTAATTGTATCTCACTAAGACTGAAAAAGAAATAAGAGATTAACAAGAAAGTTAACGTTTCTGACATACAAGTCAAAAGGACTTCCTTCCTGTGCTTGACTGACAGAAACAAAACAGTTTACAAATCTTTTGTAACCATACTGCAAGTTTTATTCATTAAGCTAACCCATATACATGCTCTCACAAGGATTCCCATTAACAGGTCAACTAGGTGAAAACATCTTTAACACTAGAAGCCCTGAAATATTTCCCTACCTATAAGGACGGATGCCATCATTCTTGACCGGTTATCTATAAATCGGTTTTAATACGTTCTCTTTTTGATTAATTTCGACATATACTGCATGAAAAGCACAAAGAAACTATTCTTGCCCATTTGAAATTTTATAATTAATTTTTTGACAATTTTATGATGATAATTAATTAAGTAGAAATACAATGTATACAAATTTATTGACACTCAATCATCACAATTTTTGCATTTTACAATTGTTACTTTTTTGGATGTGTGTTTGCCACAGCATACTTTCCCACAGTTTTGACAGTATGAGCTTGATCTATTTCTACATGCTACAAACTGGCACTCTTTTCTTTTCCGAGCTTGGTGTGCTAAGCCACTGATTTCCGACAATGTAGTATTGACTATTTGATCCAATGCTGAGAAGGGAGTTATTGAGTCCATTTCATCTTTTGGTTTTCGAAGTTCTTTTATCAGCTCAAGCATAAATTGCCTTTTTGATAATGTTAATTTCGTTGCAAGGCAGTAAACAATGTAAGCATTTACGCAGGCACAGTCGAGAATATTAAAAAATACAGCCGCAGGCCATCGTCTGGTGGAACACTTGCTGGTACGGTATCGAGCCATCTGGTCCAGCACATCCGCGCCCACCTTGGACTTGTAGTAATACAGTATCATCTCTGACATTTTCTTCTTGTCGTATTGATCAATATTTAAGTTTCCGTGCATTGAACTCAGGATGCAAACATTTTTTTTCTTGGCTTTGAATATGGTCAAGCTGCAACCCGATGGCGAAGAAAAGATTTCAGAAGCATACAATTCCTTGTCTTTCATTATCAGCTCAATGCTTGGAACTTCTTGTCGCTGTTTCTGTATAGTGCCGAGGATTGTTGTTTTTTTCTGCTCGAGTTCTTCCGCTTGCTTTAGGCTGGTAAAGTAGTTATAGGTGGTGACAGTAGCCCTTTTTACAATAAGGCTGTAAAAGGATCAAGCACAAATCACTTGGAAATTCGCTACAACTGCTTCGGTCAGGATCTCTTTCTAAATATGGTTTGCCGTTGCACAAGTATTTTGATTGAGCATCAGCCAAAAGCGAAACTTAATTCCAAATTTGTCTGGCTTGTTAGCCATATATTGCATAAAAGATCACCTGGTTTTGCATGGGAAAAGTTGTTCGTGAATAGTCAAATGGAAGTTTGGTATCAAACACTCCTTTGTCTCCGACTAAGAAAATCATCGAACCTCAAATGTTTCATGATTTCCTGGTACTTATGGCGGCTCATTGTATTTCGAAAGATTAGTTGTCCCTACTCCTTGCTCCAAAGTTCCTTTACTAGCGTATTCTTCCCCCAACACATCTCAAGCGACCTGGAGACCTATAAAACTTTCCAACTCATCAAGGTATAAATCGAAATCGTCATTATCTTTTTTCCGTGGTTGATAGTGTGCTTCTGAGTACACCTGAGCACATGTTCATCTATAAATAAATGAAAAGCACTGTAAGGGCTATCGTGTGCTACAGATCTGTGACAATAAGACATTGGGCCAGCACGTTCCAAAAACACATTGGATAAAGATGCTCTTCCCAGACCTGGAGCACCTGTTATGTTTTTCCACGCAGTTCCATTTCGTGCTTTCACCTGCCCGGCAGTATTTTGAGAAGCTGATTGATCACTTCCAGAAGGAAAATCCATAGAAACAGCAGCAGAGCTTTGTTCGTCTTTACCGCTGTCTGTATCACTATCACAACTTTTGACTCCAGCATAACAATTGGAATAAATTCTTCGTCTTGCAATTCTGTTTCTTCATTTTCATCACAGGAGTCATCAAGCTGATCAGTTTGTAATCGCTGAAGTGCTTGCTGGACAGCATAATTGTTGCCCCGATTTATGATTAGAAGAAATAGTTTCTCAAAAACGATGAAAAAATATTTGCGAGGTTATTTGTGCAATAGGCATTTCTTCAAATCTGTAAGAAAAACCTAAGAGATTTCACGAGGTTGTCAATATGCTCTAATCAACTACCTATTTTAGCTGCATACACCACTGATAAACTCTACGCTACCAAGAAAGACATTAGAACTCTCAGCGAACAGCACTGTATGAGACAGCATACAAATTCTAACTTTACTTCGATAAAGCCTGCAGGAATAGTAACTATTCTAGTTGCTGCCTATCAGTAATCCATTGCAGCTATTGCCAATCGTTATCTTATTGACAAGTGAGGCATTGCTTGTAGAAAACAAAACTTTTCTCAAACTTTTATCATGCTTTTTAGTCATCAGCTCTAGGACGAATTATTCCATTTTTGATGGGTTCGGGCTTACAGGTAGATGTGTAAAATGCCCCATTCACAAAAGCTATAAAAGAAAAATTGATACACGTAGTAAAACATCATTCAAAGTTAGGAAAACTCAAGCAGTATGACAAAGCAAATCGCAAAAATGCCTGAAATACGAAGCGTCAAAATTTAAAACCGGTCAAAAATGACCGGTCCGGGCTTTTAGTGTTAAAGCGAATACCAGTTGGCGCTTTGCTTTCTACTAGATTTTGCTTTTTACAAATTAACTGCATTGAATGCAGCTTCATGATATTAGTTCATCATTGTATGATTTCAAACTAAAACAAGAAGTTTTTGTTAAAGTTTGCTATGACCATGTTACGTCGTATCTAATTCT
Source organism: Trididemnum clinides (assembly GCA_963675345.1). NCBI lineage: Eukaryota > Metazoa > Chordata > Ascidiacea > Aplousobranchia > Didemnidae > Trididemnum > Trididemnum clinides. Next base: position 31,578,952 of record OY776290.1, on the reverse strand, counting down.
TCTAAGTCTCAAATCCGGGTCATTCAAGCTGCTGTTCCACACAAGCCGTGACTTACTATCATGTAATCACGCACGCCTTAAACGCCACATTTAGTGTAATCATTGGAACGCTTTTTCTATTGCCCAATTAACTTTTGTGTGACCAATTTCATGTAATGATTTCAGTTTTCCGTTTAGTTGATACTTTAACGGCTAGCAGATAACATCAAGCAATCCTGGTTCAAAAGTAAACGAAATCGCTTTCGTTCATCCGCCTTATATGCTTATTTACGTGAAAGAGACAATGAACTTGTCGTGCTGTTGAGCGTGAATCAGCGGGTTTCGTTACAGTCCTATGCAGGGTATTGGTCAATCGGGAGCCGCGTAAAGTATCTTATATAAAGCTTTGTTTAATTGATAGTTACTGCTAATTAATGACTCTTCTATTGCTATTCAAAATGAGTCTTCAGAATGAAATGGAGTGGAGGACTTCCCTAAATCTGCTCTATCTAAAGGCTGAACGACTAATGTCATTGAGGTCAACAAACTGCGTTGACGCCCTTGATTCCGTAGCACTACAGATCGACTTTGACTTTCAAAAGGTTGCCGACGCTCTTAAGTCCGGCGATCCAGTTGACCAAGAGGCAATTGATTCTCTTACCAAAGAAAAAACCGAGTTCGATACTCGTCCAAGTGAATGGTTTAAAGTGAGACAATCTCTATCTGAACCAGACAACTTTCGTATTTCTGCACATAACCGTTATTCTTCCACTTTGGTGGGTGCTTCTGAAGCTGGTTCAAGCACCTTGTCTCGATTTTCTTCAAGGCATTGAGAAGCTATAATCAAACATAAATTAGCAGAGCTTGAAGCCCAGCAGACTGAGGAAAGGACAAAAGAAGATTCTCTCCGTGCTCAGCGTGAAGTACAAGAAGATTCTCTTCAGGCTCAGCGTGGAGTAGAATGCAAAGTACAACGAGCTACCTTGGAATTGAAGCTCTAGGACGGGGAGGTGAATCGAACTAGTAATAAAAACATAAGGTACGATGTTACAAAACCTATAAAACTCCATCATACTAATCAGCAGTCCGGTTCAGCGTTGATTCAAGGTAGTGAACAAGCTGAAAACCATTTTAATCACACCTTTCGTGGGCATGACCAAAGTTTTCCTAAATTCTTTACTTCTACTTCAGCACTAGTTACTACTCCTCGGGTTTGACTTGATGAAAACGTTTATTATAATATCCCTTCAAGTAATCGTCTTACTCCATTATTCGATGTTAAAAACAGCCCTTTGTCTTCTACTTATGTATCATCCTCAGTAATAAATAACGCTTTAAGCCAAAGTGGGTACAGGCTTCCCGCTTCACATCAACCGCATGGGATGCCAGAAGCTATTACTCTGCTAATCTTCTTGGGTCTTTGGTTCCCATTTCTAATCCACAAGTGTGCGTCCCACACCCTCAACTCACATCTTGTGTTTTTCATAAAGACAATTTGTTTTTGCCACGGCCCGAATTTGTAAAGTTTGATGGCAGCCCGCTTAATTTTACATCCTTCAAAACCAACTTTGAAAAGCACGTCAAACCTAAAATGAGGGATAGTGAGATGCTCTTTTGTTATCTTCTTCAGCATTGCGAATCCAACGTTAAAGAAAAATTGAACCATTTCTCCGACAAAGGAAGCGAAAGCTATGCATTGGCAATTGGCCGGCTTGAACTAGAGTACGGTCGTCCGTGTATAATAGTCGATGCCTGTGAACAGCGGGTTAAAAATGCAAAGGCAGAAAAACCTAATGATCCAGAAAGCCTTAAATGTTTTTCTGATCTTTTAGAAAAAACTAAGAATACTTTGGAAGGCATAGGTTACTTTGGAAGCCTGAACACTCTGGATGCCATGACACAGCTCATCAACAAACTTCCTTTGAATTCCTGCGATTGTGGGTAAAGAAATCTGTTGCTGTAGAAACTCAATCAGGTCAGGTAGCAGATATTTCTCATTTTGTTTCTTTCGTTGCAAAATTGTCAGAGGAAGCGAATTCACTCTATGGACGGAGAGAGTTTTGGTATACTTTCTAGAGCGCGTCCTGAGACTCATTCTTCTAGTACTTCGCGATCGGGTGATCGTCGGAAGTCTGCACTCTCGTCATCCAATGTAAACGTTTGGCGTACTCAAAATCCTCAACAATCTGACCGCTTTGCCTGTTTCTTCTGTAAGAGCCCTTTTCACTTATTTCTTGAATGCTTACAGTTTAAGCCCACTCCCCTAGCAAACGTTCCAGCTTTGTTAAACAACTTAAAGCATGCTACAAATGTTTAAGTTCGAATCATCGCTCAACTTCTTGTTCTAAGCAAAATATGTGCTCAGTTACCGATTGTACTGGAACCTTTCACCACACTCTGCTTCATCCATGGAAGCAAAGACCTACATTTTCAAGCATTAACACTTCCGACTCTCTTTTCCTCGACGTTTTTAATTCTGCATCTTCTCAAGCAGAAAGTTCCTCTAGCACTGTCTGTTCTCTGAGTAGAGTGTATAAATGCAATGGTAAATCATTATAGAATGTATATTTATGTGTGGTTCCAGTAAATGTTACCTTTGCAGCTAAGAGTGTGATCACTTCGCCTTTCTAGACCAAGGGTCTACTCATTCATTTTGTGGCAAAGCTGTCGTGAATGCTCTTGACTTGCCTGGAGATGCTAATGAATTCACGCTTCAAACTCTTACTGGTACCAAAGCTCATAATGGTATCAATGTCTCTCTTTCAATTTCTTTGCTGAATGGTGATGAAAACTTTGTTCTTCCCGCTGTGTATTCAGTGAGTAAAGTGCCTATTCCTTCCTAATCCAGTTGCTTCAAAAATTGATCTCAAAAGGCTAAGTCACTTAAAGGACCTTAGTTTCCCACATATTCCTGGTGCCACGGCCACTTTTCTTATTGGTGCAGATTACCCAGAAATTTTCTGCACTCGGGATGTTCGTGTTGGTCGTAAGGGACAACCAATTGCAGTAGAAACTCTGTTAGGATGATCACTATTAGGGCAATCACTCTCCTTGTTTACAACCAACAACTTCGCAACAAACTTTGTTGGAGTGACAAAGGACACAATGCATCGCCAAATTGAAAGTCTGTGAGAGACCGATTTGGGCAATGCAACGTCGGTATTAGACGTGCCTTCTTTTAGAGAAGATAGAATCGTTTTCAACCTGATGAAGCAATCTGTCAAACGAGAAGAAAAACATTACATTGTTCCGTTGCCATGGAGACCAAACGTTGTTTTGCCGTGTAACAACCGAGGCGTTGCCGAGAGGCGTTTAGTATTTCTAAAAAACGTTTCTTGAGCGATAAAGCATTGCATCAAAAATACACCGACGTTATGAAGCTTTATTTAAAGAAAGGACATGCTCGAAAAATCCCCCTTGACGAAAAAAATACTCATGCTACAAAATGGTGCCTTGCCGCACCACTCAGGGCAAAACCCCCCAGAAGCCATCCAAACTCCAAGTGGTGTTTGACTGCGCAGCTAAGTCCAAAGGTGTTTTCCTGAACGATGCTCCTATGCAAGGTCCCGATCTAGTCAACACTTTCATCGGTGTCCTCATCCGCTTTCAAAAAGAACAAGTGGCAATTACCGCCGACATAGAGTCCATGTTCCATCAAGTTCATGTCGATCCTTTGCATTGCCACGCTCTGCGATTCTTGTGTTGGCCTCAAGGCGATCTTTTAGCACCACCCGAGGTCTACCAGATGATGGTACACTTGTTTGGTGCCCATCTTCACAAAGCTGTGACGCCTTTAGTCTACGACAAACAACTCACGACTACAAATGTGAATTTGATCCTGATATATCCAATGCAGGCGCCACAAGTTTATGTGGGTGATTGTTTGTGTTCTGTCTCGTTTGTAGAAAAAAGCGTAAAAATTGTGACTCAGCTTTCGCAACTGCTGCAGAAGGGCGGATTTCATTTAACCAAATGGTCATCTAACAATTCATCTGTTTTGCAGGGTGTTCCGGGCTCAAAACGTTCTACTTTATTGATAATTCTTGATCTCGGCAACAACTCTATTGAAGGAGTTCTGAGCATAATATGGAACATCAACAAGGATGTTTTTGAGTTCAGGGTAAACATACCGCCACACTCCTTCACCCGCCAAGGCATTTTGTCGACTCTTAGCTCTTTGTATGATCCCTTAGGGTTTGTGTACCCTATTATTTTGAAATCATAGATTTTGCTTCATAATCTCTGCAAGCAGAGATTGAACTGGGATGATGATATATCAGATATAGAAGCAGTGCAGTGGCAAGCATGGCTTCAAACATTAACTCAATTGCAAAATTTACTGTTGGTAGATGCTACAAACCAATCGACTTTGGTAGAATTACTTCCAACGAACTCCATCATTTTTCTGTTGCTTCTGCGAACGCATTGAAGTAGTGATCAACGTGCAACTTGACGTGGCTTGCCTTAGGGCGCAGCCGCGTTGATTGCCTGTGCCTTGTTTGTTTTACAATCTTTTACAATCAAACTTTTACTTTTACTTTTACAAACTTTTACAATCATCACTGATCAACAAATGGTTGCATTTATGCTTGGTAGTCGGCGTCGGACCAAAACCAAAAACAGCAAAGTACAACAGTGGAGAATTGAATTGGCGTCATTCTCCTATACTATTAAATACCGACCTGGCAAGCAAAATATAGAGCCGGATACCTTTTCAAGAGCGTTTTGTTCATCAACTGCATCGCAGTCATCATTAGAGGAACTGCACAACAACCTCTGCCATCCAGGTATGTCGATGATTCCCTGCCTCGTTCCAAGTGGACAATACGCAGCGAAATAAAGATCTTCCCTGACAAATACGGACTAGTACGAACTGTGAATGTGAAGACGAGTACCACCGTTTTAAAACAACCCATTTCAAAGTTGTTCATGATACTAAATTCTGATGGAGTGTGATATCTGTATTGTTGTGTAAATAAATGAATGGTAGGACTGTACAATCGAAAAATGCAAATTCTATTTAAATTTTTGCCCGGGGGTATGTGATGTCGTATCAATATCTTCTAAGCCCCAAACCCGGGTCATTCAAGCTACTGTTCTACACAAGCCAAGACTTACTATCATGTAATCACGCACGCCTTAAACGCCACATTTAGTGTAATCATTGAAACGCTTTTTCTATTGCCCAATTAACTTTTGTGTGACCAATTTCATGTAATGATTTCAGTTTTCCGTTTAGTTGATACTTTAACGGCTAGCAGATAACATCAAGCAATCCTGGTTCAAAAGTAAACGAAATCGCTTTCGTTCATCCGCCTTATGTTTATTGACGTGAAAGAGACAATGAACTTGTCGTGCTGTTGAGTGTGAACAAGCGCATTTCGTTACAGTCCTACGTAGGGTATTGGGCAATCAGGAGCCGCGTAAAGTATCTTACAACCAACCTTTGAGCTAATAAATAAAGCTACTGTAATAAAAATTTTGTTGTCCTGGGTCTGGAGAAATATATGAAAAGGCTTCAGTTCCAAGTTCCATCTCCACAGAAAATGCCGGTCTCAACCAAGTACACTTCCAGTTTCCAGCTCCCCACCCCTGTTAAGAACTTATGAGTTTGCTGGGTTAAGAAGATATTGTGAATGGATTAGCCAGGGCGCGTGGAGTACAATGGTGTGGGCATGTTTTGAGAAGGGATAATAATGATCTTGTAAAAAGAGCATCGGATTTTGAAGTGGCAGGAAGAAAAGGACCTGGACTCCGAATATGACTAGGAAGAAACAAGTGGAGGAGCATACTGATCAGATTGGACTGAAAAAGGAAGATGCTATTGACAGAGCAAAGTAGTGTGATGTTGTGTACGAACTATCAAGAAACATCAGGTGAATCTGGCCACCTGCATTAATGCAGACAAAACCGGATTTAAAAGAGTGGATCTTTCTCTGAATGCTTTTTAGTGCAATAAACTGATTTAAGAGTAGTTTGAGAAGTAATGCAACCACTGCATTTTGTTAACTTTTGCTTTAATTTCAGACATTGCTTTGCTGTTTTAGTTTATTTTTATAGTTTTTGCAATGGCAACTGTTGTGGCCGTCAATGCACCACCCGGTCAGCCTACCCAGGCAGTTCAGACAGTTCAGCATGTAGCAACTGGCAATATGGGGATCCATGAACCAGGAAAACGTCATGCCAGCACATTTCGAGGACTTGGGGTATGTCTCGTTTTGTTTTTATTTGGCAGTGGCTATTTTGCCGTCGACGGCAATTTACCCTCAGAGACTATTTTGCCGTGAGTTGTTTGTGATTGGTCAATCTTAATGACGTACTAAACATGTGACTTTTGGTCGTCTCTGATTGGTCAATTTAAAAAACCAAAAAAAAAAATTTTGCACCCCCAGGTCTCTATCCCCCACCGTGCACACTCCCTTGCAGTGTACACTGCCCCGTACATTTACATACCGGGCCTGCCCCTTCAGTGTACACTGCCTTTCTTTTAAAGCCCTGGCCAGCTGAGATTCGAACCCAATACCTTGGTATCTCAAGACCAGCGCTCTATCCACTACACCACAGAGTCACTGATGCGATAATAGCAAATTTGGCTATATAAACACACGTGAATGATCACGGCAAAATAGATTCCAAGGGCAAATTGCCGTCGACGGCAAAATAGCCACTGCCTTTTTATTTTACTTGTAGTAATTTTTAAATGATTTTGCAATTTTTTTGTTGTATTTGAAATACCAGTGTCTCTTTGAAGTTTTATTGTTGTTGTTTCTGTTATGTAATAGTTATGATATCTAGTTAAAATGTTGTGATGGTATTGTTGCATCATCAAATGTGTTACAAGACTAAACCACTCTAACCAGTACCACTTTTTCAATTATAGAAAAGTTCATGCTATTGTTGTGCCAATGAGTGATGAATAAGAGCTTTGCAATTTATCAAGTTACACAAAGGAACTAAATAAGAACATCAGTAGTTCTGTGCATGCAAATAAATACTCTTAAGGTTTTTTTACAAATTTGTATGATTTATTTTGCTGTATGTCAACTTGATGACATGTCTTGTGCCTGCTTACTAATGCACAGATGCACTTTACTTTTGATATCCTGCTTTCAAAAGCACAAAAACTTTGGCAAAAACAGTAATTTTGTTGCTAGTAGTGTGCTGACTCTAAAGTTGTCTACTTCTAGTTCATATATGAGAATTTAAGAAACACTTAGTTAATAAAATTGTATGAAAGAACACTAGCAATTGTTTATGTACATGGAGCCATATGTGGTTTTCCATGGAAGCGTCAGCTATATTCAGGATATGATGTCTCTCTGTTGTGTTAGTGGCATGCAATAACAATGTCAATGAATTTTTGAGAAAAGTGCTTCACAAGGTTTGATGAATCACAAATCAACTGAAACAAAATCTTATTTTGATTATTTGGATGAATGCACAATAGACGTATTTTATGTTTCTTTACCTTGTGGTTGACAAAACCATGCTACTGTATTTAAAAAATTTGTTTATTGTATTTAGCTGTTTGAGATACAAAGAGATATCTCTTTTACATGTAGGTAGATGATGATGTTCTGCTTGACAACTTTAATATTCTTTTCCATGTTGCTGCGTGTGTGTTTACTTTGTAAAGTTAGGTTTGGTAGAGATAGATTATTTGAGGTATTCTGAGATTAAGATACTTAAATAATTTAGAACAAACTCATTAGGAAGCGTCATTTTTTCATGTTTTGATTTGATTATTTGTAATTGAAATGCCCATATAATTCCTGAAATGGTTTCTGCATTGTTCTATCTTTAAAGAAGGCATTTTGCAACAATTACTTTCTTCACTGCAGTGTTTGTTGTACAGTAAAACGACACTTCATTTTAATGAAGATGTAGATTAATAAAATTTCAGGGCACTTATCAAGCAGCCACTTGATATCTGATCATTTAAAATCATAAAACTAGTTCTAAGAGGTGTTGAGTTGGGGCATGAGTCCAGTGTATAGCATGCCCTTTCTTCCTCTGCACCAACATCCTGAAGAACAAATGACAATGATGATACTGCATTCATGCTTCCTCTCTGCACTGCATTGTCACAGCAGTTTTGGCATCTCCTGCACAGACCTGAACACGAACTGAGTTGAATTACGTGTTGTTCTTCTGGTCATGAGAAAATCTTTTGTTGGTTATGCTGTAACATCATCATGTTCAGACCAGCTTCAAGGTTGCCAGTACTGCTGGTGCAGTGCATTTTTACCACAAGCAGTGAAACTGAGCAGGAAAAATCTGTCAAGTACCTTTTCCTGGAACAGAACAACGTTGCCATCATGGGAGTTGAATACAAGATCAGTACCACCATAAACAGTGCTCCAATCCTCTAGATCAGTGGTTCTCAAAGTAGGGTCCACAGTCTTATAGGGATCTGCAAAGCAATATTTTGGAACAACAAAGGATTTCTAAAAATGGTGTGAGTCTTTCTTAGACAAAGCTATTTTTGAGCTAGAACAGAGGTGCCCAAAGTTTCTATGGTTTGGGCCAGTCTTAACTGACATTAAAAGACTATTTTATGGTAGTTTGACTAGCCTATTAGAGTTATCATGTCTGAAAAAGGCAAAATCAGCTTTCTGAACCACTGTTCCCTCTAAGATTCTAGTAAGTGCGTAACCGCCAGCGCGAGTGCAAAATAGCTAGCAAATGTACGAAAATCGCCAGACAAGTTTTGACGGACATTGCTGAACAAACGATTACACCAGTCTTAGTAACATATTTTGAAGGAGTAAAAAAAGATGCTTGCAGTAGCCTACTGCTATTTAGTCAGTGTAAACGCTACGCTAACTTTGCATAGCTTACATTTGCCGATAATGTTGGCTGGCGTACAACAACATCCTTTATTTTCCTCTCAGACGTACTTCGATTATGAAACTTTTTATTTACTTCAGTGCATTTCAACTGTTTTTGGCAGTCGGCCCATTTTCGAAATGCACAGAGGCATGTGGCCCGGTTATACATTTTTCTCGTTTTCATGAGCATTTTTGGCATTTGGCCCATTTTGGAAATATACAGAGGCATGCGGCTCGGTTATACATTTTCTCGTTTTCATTAGCGTTTTTAGCATTTGGCCCATTTTCGAAATGCACAAAGGCATGCGGCCATGTTATATTTTTTCTCGTTTTCATGAGCATTTTTTGGTTTCAAATCGTTTTTGGCATTTTGCCCATTTTCAAAATGCACAAAAGCATGCGATCCGGTTATACATTTTATTTCGTTTCATGACGTTTTGGCATTTTGCCCATTTTCGAAATGCACAGAGGCATGTGGTCCGGTCATATTTTTTCTCGTTTCATGCGCGACCTCAAAAAATTATCTAAGTAAATTTCAGAAGCGTTGTCCAACTGAAATAAAATAAACAAGTCAAGAAAAAGTTTTTCTTTCCAGCAATTGAAAGAAGACTAGACTTCAACAAAAAACGTGTTTAAAGAAATTGAAACTGCACTTCATATTTTTTCTTTTCGTTTCAAAGCTTATTTCAATCATGGCTGGTAAGCTATCACAGCACATGGCTGTCAGCTGCATTATATTAAAAAAAAATTTTGGAGGGGATTTCAAACCAAAATTGGTTACAAATCGTACTCTTTTTTTACTTTTAGTTTTTATAAAGAGCAAGTGAGAGGTTATTTGTTTCTGGTTTACAAAATGGCGTTTTGTACGCTAAAGTGAAAGCGAGAGCTATGCACTTTTTTATCTAAACAAGCACGATTGAAATTAGCGTTGAAACGTAAGTGAAGTTTGAAAGCTACTTGCTATTACATCTCTTTAGCTACGATAGAAATTGGCCGTTTTACTTTACGTTACTTGCTTTGGGATTGATTTGTGATACAAAAGAAGTTTGGTAACGGTAAGCGCGGTGTTTTAAGTTGCCGTCACTCGTTGTTGACTCATAGCCAGGCAATGTTTACGCGAGACGTTGCATTGCCATAAGATAGCGGCTGTCCCACCTTTCATTCCCATTTACTGTCTCCCACGTATTAAACAGCATTTAACTCCCACGCATTCAAAAATTGCAAAAATTTTAACAATCAAAAAAAGTTACCAAAAGCCGCCGGACTTTTTTACGCACTGTTAAATTTTAGCTGCGAATCCGCCGGACATAATTTCGCAAATTTGCACTTTTTTTGTGATTAAAGGGAACAATGTTCTGAACTTGACTTTTGTTGCAGACAATTCTTACGAGACTAGTCGTGTGCTACAAAAATTTTTTGTACTGGCCTTACTTTGTAAACCCCTAGGCTAGAAGTTTTTCTTTAGTTTGATATATTTCATTTAAATTACGTCTATAACCAAAACTGTGGAACTGTCTGCAGTCTTATTATTTAGTGTCCTCTTTTCATTCATTTTTGTTTACATTTGTGTAGTACAGGCGTGAAGCATAGTGACATCATGATAGCCCGGCTAGTGACATCATGATAGTCCGATGACTGTTTTTTTTTTGTGAAAAACAAAATTGTTGCTCAGTAGGGCTTTGCTGCCTTCAATCTGGATTTGAAACAATGCAAAGTGCAGTTTGTTATTTCTACTTGCTGTTTGTGCGGACAGCTTGGCCATCTGGCTCTTATGATCCTGTTTCTGCTGCTGTGGAGCCAACTCAAAGAGCCCTGGTCCAACGCAGCATTGATCCTATCACTGATGTCTTCCTCTCAACCTGAGGAAAAGTAAAGTCTTCCTTTTAGTGGATCCCCACTAGACTACTCTTCTGCCCCACCCCTCTCTATTGAACTCTATCCTCTGCTTCAACCCCACTCCCACTTATCTAGGGTTCATCCTTTTCCTTTTCATGACATGCATCTTTTCTGAAAGTTCAGTTTTCTCTTGTCGCCAATTTTTACGCTGTATCTCGGCTTCCTCATAGGATCTATCCAGGAAATATTTATCTCTTCCACATAAAACTCTTCTGCCCTTTTGCACCTATGCTTTCATTTCTCTGCTCTACCATCATTTTCTAGATGAATTGCCTTTACCGAGCTACGTGTCACATCATTATCTTCTTTTCCTCATCCTTTTCTATTCTTATTTTTTTCCTCTGATGCTTCATTGCTTTCTTGACCAGACGCTCAGACTCACTTTGCTTTGTCCTTTATGAGTGGACCCTTCATATGTGAACTCTTTTCAGGATTGGCTTGATATGAAGCAAAATTAAAGCTTTCCAGGTTTTTCTGGAGGAATATTCCATCCCCTAATGCCTTCAAGCTGTTTTCTTCTTTCTCTGTGGAAGCTTTATTAATCTGCCCTTTCTCCCTTCCTTAAAACCCAACTTTACGCATGGAGCACATTGACTCCCTTCTTTTTCGCCAAGATGCTGCTCTTGCCAACGTTCAGTCTCCCAAATTACAACCACGTGATTTTGACTAATGTCTTTGTCTCTTTTTTTGTTGTTGTGATTACTCCTCCTCTTTCTCGGGATGGAGGTATGACACGAACGGCAATTCAGGTTCATGCCATCAACCTAATTGAAATTAGGCTAGGGGAAAGATGGCAGCCCATTTTGAACCAGTCATGAGTGACTAGTAGCCCCACCACCAACAAGGCGAACTGCCACTGGTGGGTACCCAAGTGTTGCCTTTTACGACATGCTGGGTTAGCAACTTTACAATTGTAACCCGGTGAAGTATGGGTAGGCCACCTGTCTGCCACATAAAGGTGAAGGCATCCCGTTAAGTGCCTTGCCTAAGAACACAACAAGGAAGCTTGCTGGCTTGTTTTCCACACTATCCCCTTTTTATGCTGAGCGTCGAGCAAGAAAGCAGTGAATACCATTTTTTGAAGTCTTTTGGTATCACTCGACTTAGGGAATGAACCCCAGGTCTACCGACTACAAAGTAGACGCTCTAAGTTTCTTTCTGTTGGCAAAGGAAGCTATGACGTCCGTGGCGATTGTTTACTTTTTAGCGCTAGAGCCACCACTTTTTTTGTAATAGCCCTAAGTTTCTTGAGTTTATTTGCTGAAAACTGCACGATTTTGCAAACTTTTTGCTAGTGTCAGCACCACCAACAAGTCTGCCACTGCTGTGCTTTCTTTCTCTCAGACTCGCACTGTCCATGCTGTTTTCTCCTCTATTCTTTGGAACATCTGTCACAAACTATCCGCCTTCTCCTCTACCTCTACCATCAGGAAACAAGAGGTGGTCAGGCCAAGTGAACGGGTTCAGCCAACTACAGTCCCTTGTAATCTCTCTCCATGTATATCTCGTATGCACTCATTTCTTTTTTTTGGACTGCTTCCTCGACACCTTCGCTGTATTCTCTCTCGTTTTTGTTGCATTGGTTACCATCTTCTTTATAATGTTATTGCAATAAAATTGGAAGAATTAAGAATCCTTAGTGCAGCTCCTGCAATCCTGCGAATCGACAGGAGCTGCACTAAAGGATTCTCATTCCATTCTGCCCTGCTTTGTTATGGAGTCTTTGCCGATCGTCTTCTGACGATTCTTTATTTGTTTACGACATGTGGTCCAGACCTTGGGAAATTTCCCGGTTCCTAAGGCTCCACGATCCTCCGCCATGCCTTCATTTTGAGAAACGGTAGGGTAACAACAGCCAAAACACCTGCTGTAACAGAATATAACCAGCTAGCTCGAGAAAAAGTGATCTCAAAGTAGCAGTCTAGTTTCTTAGTGTAAATACATAATAGTTTAATCGTGTACGTCCGGCCTAATACGACAGGTAACCAGTAATAATAAAATACTATTTTTGCCTTCATTTTTGAAATTGTTTCAAATTTATGTTGGACCGCGAATCATCAAAAAAAGGTGCTAGTGGACCATTGCACAAAATTTTTGAAGAAGTTTGAGAACCACTGCTCTGGATCAAGTTGTTATGTTGAGCAGTAAATATTACATTGTTGTTATATTGAGCAATGTTGCTTAAAAATTAAAATCTAATAGTCGTTAATGCTTTTAACAAATGTTTTTTTTAGGCTACACAAGTGACTATTGGATGTTTGTCGATAATATTGGGAGCTGTGGCGATAATTCTTTACTTCACCGGGAGACCGTTATATGGTTACCGGCCATATTATTATAACCCCACAGTTTCATATATTGGTGCCGGAATATGGTCTGGAATATTTGTAAGTCTTTTCAGCTTGATTGTAGTGTACTCTATTACCTGCATTGAAAACGGGATCAATTATTAAGTCGTGTTTGCCATGGCTACCTGGACCTTTATTTGCTGAATTTCTGGTTGTTGTGACAACTAATTGGCCTAAATCGCTAGTGACCCAATATTCGCTGAGAGCCATGTGTTTAATGTATTTGAAGAAAAAGACAGGCAAATATGAGTGAGGCAAACATTACATTTGATGGATATCTGTTGATGAAAGTTAGAATAAACTGTCCTAAAATTAACAGGCTTAGAAATTAATTAAAGAATCAACTAGTGATTATTTTCTTGATTTGTCGGTAATAATACCAAAAATAGCCAAGTCTCCATCCTATGATCCAAGAAATATGGAGAGGTATGCAGAGACTGCGGGTTCTGCTAGCTCATTTGTATTTACCAAAACACTTTATTCATACTGTCGTTAGTGAAGCAGTTCACAATCACGTTGTGTTGCTTTTTCACGTCATTGCAGTGCAGTTTGCTTTTGTTTCAGTTCGTGATTGCTGGATCTCTTGGAATTGAGTCTGCCAAGATGCCAACTTATTCGAAGGTGAGCGTGTCGACAGTATAGCCCGACGCACGAAGCGTTGGTTCGTAAGGTTGAAAATGTTAGCAAAATTAAATCAGTGTTGTGCTTTTTGAGACAAACATTTTGTTGTTGGTTTCCTCTGCAGGGTTGCAGCGCTTGTGTCGGCAATGCAATGTCCCTGCAGTTCTGGTTACCTCAATACGTTGTTCATGCTGGTGCTTCCCTGGATTCTTGGTCTAAAAAATATTTGGTGGTTCAAATCAATTATTAAACGTTGGTTTAGATTAACGCTTCAATGGCAATGTCGATCGTCGCTTCCATCTTCGCGTTCGTCATGTTGTGCATAGAATCGTCTGGATCCATCTTGACTCAAGTTGTAGGGGTAAGTCACGTGATCAGCCTCACCCAACAACTGCCATGGCAACTGGAAATCGAATATGAATCGTTGCATAATTTACCTTCTGTTCTTATAGGATCGCTCCTATGCTGTTCACGTGATCTTGGCAATTTTAGGAGCTGTGGAAATGATCATCGCCATTTGTCAGAGTGCCTTCTGTTGCGCCTCCACCTGTTGCGGGAGCAGAGTAAGTCTCAGTGACATCATAGTATTGCGGTTACCTGATTGTGATCGATGATCTCTGAACGTAGTGAAAATGAAGTACCGATTTTTACTCGTAGCATTGTTCATGCTTATTAAATGCAACCTGTTTTTAGCACCAAAACATTTTATTAATCAAAGCCTGGTAAAAGTTTGCAAAGTTTTACAAATATTTTTCTATGAAAACCACTTTCAAAGTCTTAAATACGACTCGCAAAGAGAATTCAACCCAGGTCTACCAACTGCGAAGCTGACACCGTGACGTTTGTGTCCACTGCAACGTGGGCTAGTGTTTATTTGTACAAGTGGGTTTGTGTATTTTCTCCCTTGTCCTGTGATGGACACGCGGTATGAAATGAATAGCCAGGTTTATCCCGCAAACCTAATCAAGACTAAGCTGGGGGAAGAGAGGCTGTTTATTTTGAATTGGTCGTGGATGCAAATTTGTGAGTGCTGCCCTAAACTTGGTTCCGGAGAACTGGATTTGCGCAACTGACCGCAAACAAACTAGACCCAGGACCAACTAGGCGCCATTGAGTTTATCAACTACTAATTCAAAAAAGCATGCGAGACTAACAAAGTGCGGTACTAGTTAGGGTTGGCAATTTATAAGTCATTGGCGCGTAGTATGTTCCGTGCCTAGCGTTTCTGGCGCCTTGTATGTTGTGCGCCTAATTGTCGTGGATCGTCTAAAAATCGCCTTAAACAATATCCTTGGATTAGTAGCTTCAAAGAAAGGGTTGAGTGATTCAGCGGCAAATCGATGAAGCAACATATGTGTGCAATAATGTAATGAGATAACAAACCAAATACAAAAGGGGTAAACCGTTGAATTTCGCGATTTAGTAGTGAAGTTGTTCCCTTTCAAGCAACCTATTTTTTCAGAAAAGCTTTTCTATTTGAACTCGCCAGACCAAAGTTACTGCTAGTCCATCGCACTGGTCGTTGGACCAACATTTTCAAGGCAGTCTTAGCTTTCCTGCTGCGCATAGCAATAACAAAGAAAAAAGCTGAACCATAAGCAACACTTTACGAATAGTTCTAGTCATCTTTTTTGCTTTTGCTGTGTGTGACTAGCACTAGGCGCAGTTGATTTGTTTCGCAGAACATGATGAAACGTGCAGTTATTTCCGCTTTAGCTGCAAAAATTTTTGTGCGGTACTTTAGTCATGACTGAAAAAATTGGTATTCGTATTTCATTTTAATTATTCTGTTGCCCAGCGTCAAGCAAGAGATCTTTGAAAACCATAACTGCTGGCAAGAAGAATACGCTCGAGTTTAGTAAATATAAGGACGCTGCTTCCGGCTTTGATTTTTCGTCTAGCTTGTCGTGACAAGATAAGTAATAGACTTGGATTCCCCTTGTAGTTTGTGACTGCATAAGTTGTTGTGATTGCGTCTCACTCATCGTGACAGTGAACGATCGACGTATTGCATTAAACACATTTATTTTGTGGTGCGAGCAGCAGATTGATGTCTAGCACGATACGAGAACGTTGATTGTTCATAAAAACCATAGTCAATCGTGTCACTACCATAAAGCAGCATTGGTATATTCAAGAGGTAAAAAAACGATGTAGCTCAAGCGAAGACTGCGATCCGTACAAACTGACTTCAGTCCCGGTCACTTTCTACCAATGGGACTTAACTGACCGAGCATGTCTGCTTCTAATGTTGTCATCACACACAGTTAGATTTCGATGAGCATGTGCTCCCTCTTGAATTTCATGCTATATCATGACCAATTTTTCCGACCATCTTATTCTGCACTGTCTAGCTACAGACTACTTGCGCCGCTCGCTTTTTGGCGATTCTCTGTCTTTCCACGACCTCTGATCCAGGCCCTGGAGAGTTGCCCCGGCTTCTTGGGCTTCATGGTCTTCCGCCATGCCCCCATCTTTTGGAAGGAATCGGGTAACAACATATAGTAGTTAACAGCACCGGATCTTTGCGATAGAGTCGTTCATGCGCTAAAACCAAATTGCCGTGTCAAGTTACAGCCGTTAGAGCGAGTGTTGTTTAAAATGTTATTAGCTGCTTGATGCTTCCTGTTGTGGTTTAAATCAAATTCTAATATTCAATTCAAATACTAAGAAATGATCCTCTAATTGCAACGTCATGTAAACGTCACAGTCGGACTAAAAGTTAATTTTAAGGCTGTAATTTTTGTTGTATGCTTTGGTCAGTGCGTTGTGAGCAGCAATCGACTTATAATATTCTTTGTCAACGCAGTATCAACCTCCACAAACTACCGTCATGACAACTACTACTACAAGCACCAACCAACCAATCATGGTCCAACAACCAGGTAACTCCCTACATCAGATGTGAGCGACTTTGATGATGGAGAAAGCCACAAAAAAATTGATCTTGACTTTCAGAAGACACAGTAATAAAAATAATTTTGCTCATTTCGATACAAAAATTTTTTGGGGGGATCAATTCTTCGATAGCAACACTGTTAACTTAAGGAGATTACCTGGAGGTTTAACGCAATATTTGCTCATTTTGAATTGAAAATCGTTTTGAAAACGCAAGGCATGTGAAAGCAATAATACCGAATTGAAAAAGCGACTTGCAAGCTGCATTGAATCAAGACGCGGGTCGCCGGTTACCCATCCATGCCTACCACTGTTCAGACTGTGGTTCACCTTTAACCTTCATTTTTTTCAGGGTACCAACAACAATACGTCGCCCCTGCTGTAAGTATGTTGTTGAAATTACTGCCTGAATCTTCCAATCAATAAGTGGTTCGTTTCAGTCTCGATTTAAATGATTAAATCTTTGCTCAGAAGCAAAACATGAAACTGTCACTAAGTTGTTAGATTGCCCCATGACCATTAGCAATGTGTTAGTCGCGCAATTCAGCGGCGTGAATGATGCCTGATGCCAATGAAGCCATAAACTTAGTTATTCTCTTAACAAACGAATTTATTCTAACAAATTTTTATACATGGGCTTTTAATGCAGTAACCAAAGTAGCTATTGTGATTTCTAAACAATGTCCATTGAGTTTTTTAGAAAAGGGGCCTTCGTATGTTTTTTTTACCTGAATGCAATATCAAGAGATGTTTTTGTCTGCAGCCTGGTGTATATCCGGCACCTCAACAACAAGGCTACGTCCAACCACAACAAGGCTACGTCCAACCACAACATGGCTACGTCCAACCACAACAAGGCTACGCCCAACCACAACATGGCTACGTCCAACCACAACAAGGCTACGCCCAGCCACAACAAGGCTTCGTTCAACCACAACAAGGCTACGCCCAGCCTCAACCAGGTCATTCCCAACAATCTCAAACGGTATATCCCCCTCAAGATCCAGGAATGGTTAAGCAAGATCTTCAACAGCAGGGATACACGCCCCAGCCAGCAGACGCACCTCAAGCCGAACCTAGAGCCCCTCCGGCTTACTCGGCCATTGATCCATCGTCAACGCAGGAGCAGTATATGGTAAGAGCATTGTTTTCAAATTTTTGTATTTTAGCGTTGAATAGAAATTTACCTTAATGTTTCGTTATTTATTCAACTAAAATGCGCTAATCGGATCTCGGTAATTAAGTTGTTTAAAAAAAATTTACTCCCCCCTACCCATTATTTGCTGTCAAAAGAGTTTAAGCTAAATTTTTCGTCTACTGTTTCTGATTTTGCAGGTTTAGACGTGTTGGTTCAGAATGCATTTGCCACTATTCAAACGCTTTTGAACTGTTAATATATATTTTTAAGGTGGCCTAGAAATTTAATTAAAGCTCTGAAAATAGGATTTTTGTAGACACAACTTCGCTGATCGTTGTGTCACGAAAAGCTTATCTTTTGACAAAGTTGTTACGTCCTTTTTCCCGCGTTGTCGCAGGCTTAGACGTACTGGTTCAGTGTATGACTACCACTACACATTTGCTTTCGAACCACACGTTGAAAATTTTCCAGCAAATATAATAACTGCTGCTACTAAAAAAATATTAAATCAAATTTCTTCTTTCGCTGGCCTATTTAAAAGAAAATGCATTTATTGCAGTTCCTGCTATAGTGTTAAAAATAGAAATGCTAATAGCATTTTTATTAATTAGCGCACGAAACTAGAGTTTTACCTAGAATGACGTCTTTGTCATCAGCAATCTAGTTGTTCCTTCGTCGTGACAGGGTTCCAATGTGAAATATTTTTTGTGAACACTTCATGCGTGAATGGCGTCGTATGTCATAAATTACATAGACTTCTGACAGACTGGACTGGATCGGAGAGTGTTGTTGCAATTTTGCGCTACTGGGGTTCTCTAACTTTTCATCTGTTCACGCGCTTGGCTAAACTCTACATCGCGGCAGAAAATGCTAAAACGTTGAACAAAATTAAAGCAGCAGAAACAGCTAATCAGATTGAGAAACCGGCAGTCCATTTCAAACCGGTCATGAATGCAGACTAAGTAGCTATGCCACCGACAAGGCCATTTGATGAATGCCGTTAGGTCGCCTCGTAACAGCATGCTGAATATGCGGTTTCATTATCTCAAATTTACATAGTATAAAATATTACAATTGCGTGTTGTTTTTAAGACTTGTATATTTGAGTCTTTAGCGGCTGCTCTATGCCAAAGCTTGTGCTTGAAGCGCATCTTTCTATTACATCCTGAAAGCGTACTAACTCAACTGCGCATTGTAGGCGGAAAATTGTCATGAGTGTTTAGACGTTATGTTGATGACGTGCCATGAGCATGCGTATGTTTTGACAGTAGTGCAACTAATGTATAATATGTTACAGACAAAAACTTAAACCAGTTTTCAATCCTCCTTTATGGTTCCTAGAATCTTTTTTCGATGAAATCTTGTGGAATACAGCACTTTTACTTTTTATTGCAAGCAATGTTTTCTATCGTTTCATTACCGACGAATTTTTATATCTAATTGTACTGTTGTACTCACCTCATCAATCATAACTGTATCAAACATTGTATTAAAGGTGATGTCACTATCATGTTTGCGTTTAAATGTGATCTGCAATTTTTGTTCAAAGTGTAATAATTGACTTCATAATTTGGCTATTGCATAGTAATGTGAGGTAGTTCCTTTTTTTGTTTTTATTGCCTAAATTTTGACAATGTTCTCTTTTTATCGCTGGTAGTATGCAACATTGCAACATCTATTGCTTTTGTTTTACCTGGGCCCCACAAGCGCTACTGTTGTTATTTACCTAAATGAAGTCACACTCTGTTTTAGTCTTCAATCACATTGAGTCACTGACACGAATATACAGTTTGGCCCCACCATCTGTCTGCCACCTAGAAGTGAGAAATCACGTTAAGTGCTTTATCCAAAGACACAAGAAGCAAACTTGCAGCCATTTTCTCTACACTATTTTTTTCGTGTTGAGTGCCAAGCAGGGTACCTAATATTGTCATTGCTAAGCTTTTGGTAAGTCGTGGTCAACATTTCAATCAGCAACCTTGCGCATTAAAGACAGACGCTTTACTGTAGTGGTTGCTGCAGAGATGGTAAGCTCCTAGCCGTATAGAAAGGAAAGCGGCGTAACGTTGTGGTGGTTATGGAGTCCGCTTCAGATGGGTTCACTACCCTCATAGGATCATACCAAAGTCTTGAATAATAGTATGAAGAGTGATGACATAAGAAGTCGTTGAGAACTAAATAGTCGAAATAAATGTAGACTATATCTGTTTTGTCGCTAATATGTCGTAGCATTTCGAGTGCGTTAAAAGCTTGGAACTGCGGTAATTCATCTCATTTATTCGAACCTTACTCTATTTGCATACATGTGAATAAGTTTTTGAGCATTGCATTAAACTTGTGTATAGTCTAGCGGAAGTGCTCTACGATTCAAAACAGTTGTGTAGGTTTTGCTCTAGATCAACATCTTGTCTCCTCGTCAATAAACTACTGTATAAAAGTTTTGCCTTCGCTGAAGCTTGTAAGAAATAGTGTAGAAAATAATGCTTGAAACAATGCTAAAGTTCGACGACTGGCGCTACAATACCGCCACAGTTAAAAAAGCGCCAAAATCTTGGTAGTATTTTATTTAATTTCAGTGAAACTCGCGTTCGAATTAGTTCATGATATGAACTTCCTTCAGTAGGATGTAATGCAGTCATAGCTTTAAAGTCAGTAAATTGCCGTTATCTATGTATGATCCATGTGCCAAGTGCGGCAAGAGGGTGATAGCAAATTCAGAGATGTGCACAAAGTGTGGTAAATGGGTGCATGGTAGATGCGCGGAAATGATGAGGGTGACTTCAATTCTAGCAAAAGGTTTTGCTTGTGCATTATGTGTTGCTACAATGGAAGGAATTGTGGAACCAGGTGAAGAAATATCATTTTTTGACCAAGTTGACTTTGTAAAAAGTTTTTGTTATTTGGGGGACAGGTTGAACGCCAGTGATAACAGAAAAATCGTAAATTGATTTAGAGAATGTGGGGAGTTGCTTTATCGGAAAAAGTTTTCGTTAAGAATCAAAGGAAGGATTTATCAGAGTAGCGTAAGATCTGTAATGTTGTAAGGGAGCTAGACATAGTCTCTGAGGGAGAATGAAATGGCGATTTCGAGAAGAACTGAAAAAGCAATGTGTGGAGTTGAGATGATTGAGAAAAGAAGGAGCCAAGAACTAATGAGCTTACTGGGTTTAAAGGACATCTTGGATGGTCTAACCAGGGTGAGTGGAGTACGCTGGAATGGGCATGTTTTGAAAAGTGACAATGGTGATGTTTTGTGAAGGGCGTTATATTTTGAAGTGGCGGGAGGAAGAGCGGGTGAGCGACCGAATGTGACGTTAAAAAGAAGTGGAAGAAAATATCGATTAGATTGAATTGAAAAAAGGAGATGCCATTGACAGAACGAAGTGGCGTGATGGTGTTTACAAATTTTCAAGAAGCGTGAGGTAAATCCAGCCACTCGCGTTAACGCAGACAAAACCGGATTTTAAAAAAGTGGATCTCTCTACTCGTGTAGTACGGCTTTTAGTGCGTTCATTGCCACATTCTGTCGTAATTACAACAAAAATTTTATTTGCCTAAACCGGCCGCATAGGCAAGTGTGATAATGCGCTTACACGTAGCTTTGGGTCATATGATCACATGGGCGATGCGCCCCTGTCGCAAAAGGCGACCATTGGGTACCCACCAATGGCAGTCCGCGTTGTTGGTGGTGGGGCTACTAGTCATTCATGACTGGTTCAAAATGGGCTGCCATCTTTCCTCTAGCCTAATTTCAATTAGGTTGACGGCATGAACCTGAATTGCCGTTCGTGCCATACCTCCATCCCGAAAAAGAGAAGGGGTAATCACAACAACAACATGTGCTCCTGAAAAAGCACTTTACAGTAATTTCCCCTGCTTGGTTGCAAGGCTTATGCCTAAAAGGCACTGTGACAGCAGTAATGCCACACG
This sequence comes from Trididemnum clinides, assembly GCA_963675345.1. Lineage (NCBI taxonomy): Eukaryota > Metazoa > Chordata > Ascidiacea > Aplousobranchia > Didemnidae > Trididemnum > Trididemnum clinides. The sequence goes on along the minus strand of OY776290.1, from coordinate 31,557,311 downwards.
CAAATGGACCAAACTCATACTTTCGACGAAGTAATTCCAGAAAACGAAAGAACGGTTTGCACTTGACACAGAAAAAAAGCAATTTCAATAAATTAGGTCTATCTGCCATCCAACAAGTCACACATTCCTCTTGCGCTTCACTTTGGTGCCAGGCTTAAATCAGTTTTTGGCAGCCCTGCGGACTAGTCTATGAGAGAGTTCATGTCTACCTGGTGGTTGAAATACTGATATCATTTGAACTAGAAAGATTAGGTAACATTTTCTAAATCCACAGACACCAGTTAGCACTAGTGTGGAAGCGGATATTTCATCAACCGCTCCCAGACTAGTTAATTTTTTTTAACTTTTGTGGATCTGTAGCCTGCCTTCTACACTTTATCATTCCGAGGAGGCAAAAACCCATCCATATATTGCTATTACTTTACCTACTTCGCATAGTTCCAAACTACTCTGTGTTTGTTTTTTTAACATTAAAACTGGTGTTGAATAAAACAGTGCTCTTCAACGTTTTTGTCATTGCGGAACCCCTGATGTACTTTCGCGTTCGTCACGTAACCACTACCAATAGAAATTTAAAAATCCGGAATTGCTTGTAAGAAAATCAAATATTTCGTTACTACACTTTAAAAAATAATTAAACACTTCAACAAATAAACAGTTATTACCGTACAAGTTCCTTCACTACTTACAACCACTTTTACAACAGTTAATCTGATGCTTCTCGAATCTATGCCGTATGACCACACATTGCAGCTCACGACAATAACCTGTCGTCACAACAACAAATTACAACGATATAGCGCGAATTTTCCTTCTCTATCATCAACTAACTCTGACTTTGAGTTAACTTAAACTCTGATCATCATTACGGACTTTCTGTCCGTCCCCAAACACGTATTGACTCCGATCTTTTTGAATAGTGAAGTGCCAAATTTCGGTCGTATATACAGTATGAACTTATAAAGGTAACAGGAGAAGAAGGAACTAAAATCGTTACAATTCTGTGTAACAAGATATGGGAAACGTGCAAATGGCCCAATGACTGGAAAAAATCTACATCTCATATCCCAAAAAAAGGACATAAGATAGTGCTCCAACCACAGTACAATAGCTCTAATATTCCACGCAAGCAAAGTTTTACTAAAAATCATACAGAAAAGGATTCAACCCTGCGTAGAATTTGTAGCGCCGCAAGAGCATACTGGATTCCGTGAAGGTAGAGGGACTAGAGACCGTATTGCAAATCTGTGATAGATAATAGAAAAAGCGAGAGAAACGCAAAAAGATATTTTTATGTGTCTCATTGATGACAGCAAAGCATTTGATTGCGTCGACCATAATTTACTTCGGAGAAACTTGCAAGAGTAAGGGATACCTAGACACTTCATAAAGCTAATAAACAACCTGTACACTAACCAAGAAGCTACCGTGAGGACGAAATTCGGTAACACGTCGTGACTTGAAATTAGAAAAAGGGGTACCTCAAGGCTGCATGTTATCTCCATATCTATTTAATCTTTACACGGAGAGCGTAATGAGAAAAGCTGGAATAGCGACGCTACAAGGAATAACAATAGGAGGAAAAATGATAATCAACTTGAGATACACAGATAATGCAACAATGATCAGTGGAAACTTTTGATGATTTGAAAATACTCATAAACACAGTCAAAGAAACTAGCGAAAAAACAGGCTTGAGATTAAATACTGTATGTAGAAAATAGAGGTAATGACAACAGTTGGACTTCAGGAATTCAAACTGGAAGATGATCACATCGAAATTGTACACAACTTCAATTTCTTGGGATCAATTATTTGTGACGATGCAGATTGTGAGAAAGAAATTCGGAGAAGGCTACCCATGGGTCGTTGTACCATGATTAAGCTGGCAAAAACAATGAAAGATGAGAAGGATATATCTGTAGCCAAAAAACAAAACTGGTTTATTCCCTTGTGTTCCCAGTAGTGACATATGGCAGCAAAAGTTGAATACTACGTGAGGTGGATCAGCGAAGGCTAAATGCATTTGAAATGTGGACTTGGAGACGGCTACAAAGGATTCTATAAAGTGCCAAAAAACGAATAATTTGGTTTTATAGCAGATACAGCCCTACATGCCACTCCTCAATATCATTAAGCGAGGTAAACTAAAGTATTGCGAACTGACAACAGCTTGGAAAAAGTGATTATGCCGGGAAAGATGAAAGAAAAAAGAAAAAGGATAGACCAAGAAGGAAATGGTTAGATGAAATCACGGAGAAACTAGGACTCAACCTCGAAACTACTCAAAAACTTGCAACAAATAGAAACGGATAGAGAAAGGCAACTCATGAAGTTATCAGGAGTCGACATCGACTTGACGGACGATGATGATACAGTATATAAAGCGAGCAAAATTGAAATTACAGACGCACTATTACGTAACAAAGGGAGTTAGCAAATTCAGATGTTTTTAAAGTTGTAAACAGGATTACGTCACAATCTGCCACTTGCTATCACAAGATTTCATTTCAAACTATATATATACACGGAACATCACTACATACAAGAAATCAATATAATGAAATTCGAAATAAATACTAGTAATAAACGAAGAATCGTTGGGGTCCCTTTACGGAACCCTTAAAACTCATGGAACACAACTACATGTTAAAATCCACACTGTTGTTAAAGCAAGCAACTTTAATAAATTACGTCATTTTATCAAATTTATTTATTATATATAAATTTATTAAATTTATTTATTTTATTAAATAAATATCAAACTTATTAAAGTTGCTTGCTTTAACAACAGTGTGGATTTTAAAATGCTTTACCTCTGTGCCAAAGTTACAACTACATGTTTTGCGGAATCCTTGTTGAAGAGCACTGATGTGGAATGATCATATTGTTTCCGTCGTGAGTAATTTCTTTTTCAACGCTTTTAACCCCCTAACCAAGGTCACTTAAGTTTTATAAAATCATCGTTTTATTGGCTACGTTTCATTGACTGAACAATCTTTTTTTTCTGCATCAATCAACAGCCGCCTCAACGTGGTGGTGCGGTTCCAGACCCCGTTTGGGTAGAGTTGAAATGGCTGATGGACTTCCCGAGGTTCCCCTTCATTTTTTCGCTATGATGCACCCCAAACGACCGCAGAAGAGCAGCACACAGCTTCCTTAAAATCGCTTGCCTGTTTTCCTCTTTCTTTTTTCTTCTGCCCTTCTCTTGCCCGTCTTTGTCTCCTTATTCTTCTCTTTCTCTTCATGAGCGGTAACGTTCATCCCAACCCTGGCTCGATATTTCCCTGCTCGGTGTGCGCTGGAAATGTGACCTGGCGGGGCAAGTCAGTGCAATGCTGTACCTGCTCCAAATGGGTTCATAAGGTGCTCACAACTTTCTTTATCTAACTTCAGAGCTCTTGACAGCTCTCACTCTTGGAGCTGCCCCCCTGATGTGTCCCCACTCGTAACACTGTGACTTCCTCCTCGGGCTCCTCCGGCATGTATACCTCCACTGTGGAATCTGGTCCTTCGTCTGCTAATGCTGCACTCCCGCCCTACCCTCGTTTCCCAACCTCTTATCCCCCGTCGGCCCAAACTATATCTTCTTCCTCTGCCCCCTCACCTCCGTCCCTTGCTCCTGGCTGTCCTTCTAGGCCTCCTGCCTCCTCTCCCCCCTGACTCTCTTAGGGTTTTTCCATGGAATGCTGGAGGTCTTCGAGCCAGGAGCACTAAACTACTTCACTTTCTTTGTCCTTTCCTGCCGACCTTATCTGCATCCAGGAATCCAATCTTAACTCATCTTCTTCTTTCCGGATTTGTGGATTCTCTGCTCTGCGTTATGATCGCACCCACTCCCGGTCTGGCATTCTCTCTCCTGATGCCACGCATGCTAGCGGCGGTGTCATCATTTTTGTCAAACAGGGCTTATCTTTCTCTGAACTTTTTATCTCCTCGCTTTTTTCGCTCGATTCCTACTCTGATTATGTAGGAATCAACACCTCTCCAAACAACTCCTCCTCGCTGTCATTTCTTAATCCTGTCATTCTTTCATAACGCCCCTCATATTCTCTCTTCTCCGACGGTTGGCAGAACTGACTCATTTTCTCCCTTCATCCTTTTCTCCTCCAGAAATCTCTTTATTCTTGGGGACTTCAACTACCATCACCCTCCTCTGGAACTCAAGAGGTACTTCCGACCCCCGCAGGGGAGGAAGTATTCGACTGGGTCATCTCCTCTGACCTCCTCCCCTCAATGACCCTGACACACTCACCCTTCTCCATCGCTCCTCTGGCAGTCGCTCCTTTCCTGACATCTCCTTTTCTCCCTCCTCTCTAGCCCTTTCTTGCTCCTCGGAGGTGCTTCAGGACCTGGTTTCTGACCACCAACGAATTCTTCTATCTATCCCTCTCTCTCCGGTCTTTCGCCCCAATGAGCGTCCCCCTTCCTTCAATTTTCAGAAAGCTCGTTGGGATGACATTGCCTCTTACTTTGACTCCCACTGTCCTTCTGCAGAGGAATACTCGTCTCTTTCTCTTTCCTCTGCTGCTGCTCTCTTTACCTCTCTGGCACTAAATGCGGCCAAATCTTCCATTCCTTTTGGCCGCATCAAACGCCCTCCTAAAGCCTGGTGGTCTCCTGAGGTGGAAGGTGTGGTTAGTGAAAGATGTAAGGCTTTCGCTGCCGCTCACAGAAGTGATGAAGATCGCCAGGCTTACATCTCCGCTTCTCGACGCGCCTCGTCAGTCATCGCCAAGGCCAAGGCTGATGCATGGCAGACGACTTGCTCTTCTCTTTCGTTCAAATCCAACCCAAAAACTCTACAGTATACTCTCTTCTTCGCTCTATCGCTGGCTCTCCTTCCTCGTCTTCCTCCTCTCCTAACTTTCCCAACTGTTCTTCTCCCAGGGAATCGGCCTCGCTCTACGCCACTTACGTGAGATCCCACTTTTCCGTTTTTCAGCCAAAGACCCTGCGTAGCAGAGCCAGAGGCTATCTCTCTGAGCTCCGCCGAGCCACGTGCCCGGAAGAGTCTCAATCGTTCTTCTGCTCTTTTTACTCTCTCACTAAATTTCTTGCGGCTGCCTCCAATCTTTCCTCCTCCACTGCCACTGGCCCAAACAAAGTTGCCTATCCCATGCTAAAGCATCTTCCTCGCTCTGGCATGGATTTTCTTTACATCTTCAATCTCTCCTGGTCTTCACATTCCTTTCCTTCCATCTGGAAGACATCTTCTATTATTCCCATACACAAGATGGGAAAACCTCTCGACTCTCCTGCTTCCTTCCTGCCTATCTCTCTCACCTCCTGTATATCAAAGCTGTTTGAACGCATCATTCTATCCCGTCTTCTCTTTTTTCTGGAATCTAATTCCATTCTCTCTCCCCGCCCGGCCGGTTTCCGCCCTCGACGGTCTACACTCGATCAAATTCTGTATCTTTCTCAGTCCATTTCGGATGGGTTTAACAAACCCAGGCCGGGCTCTCGGACAATCCTGTCTACTATCGATTTCTCTAAAGCTTTTGACTCTGTCTGGCATCCTGCCCTTTTCCATAAACTTATTTCGGATAGCTTCTCTCCTTGCTTTGCTCGTTGGACTCAATCTTTCCTTTCTGATAGGCGCTTGCTTGTGTGGTTTTTCAAACTCACAGAAGCCACTCCTTTCGAGTCCGTCGAGGTGTTCCACAAGGATCCGTTCTTGGCCCTGTACTTTTCTCTCTCTTGATCAATGATCTTCCGGCTTCTCTGCCTTCTTCCGTCAGCTGCTCTCTTTACGCTGACGATCTGGCCATTTGGTCCTCCTCCCCCTCGGTCCCCAATGCGGTGGAGGCCACACAAGAAGCTCTGTTTTGATTGGAGCGCTGGTCGAAGTACTGGTGTCTTCCTCTCAATCCGAGCAAACGTGAGGCCTCCTTCTTTTCAGTGGATCCCCACCAGGCTAACCTCCAGCCCAACCTCCTTCTACTCGGCTCCCGCCTTCGTTTTAACCCAGCTTCAACTTTTCTTGAGGTCACCTCCGACTGCACTCTTTCCTTTTCTAAGCATGTATCTTCGCTGAAGACCAAGTTCTTCCCACGTCTCAAGGTCTTATGCTGTATCTCTGCTTCCTCATGGGGCGCTTCTAAAGAGTCCCTCTCTGTTCTGAATAAATCTTTTCTTCGGCCCCTTCTCACTTACGCTTCACCCGGATGGTTTCCTTTCCTATGCGTTACCAATTCTACCAAGTTGGAACGCCTCCACCGAGCGGCCAGTCGCGCCATCACCGGCTGCCTCTCGTTCTCTCCTATCCCACTTCTTTTCTCCGAGGCTTCTCTACCTCCCCTACGAGTTAGCCCGAGTCATTTTACTCCTTCATCTTATGAGCGGGCTCTTTGTCTCCCAACCTCCTTTCCTCTTTCAGTTTGGCCAGACATGGAGTGAAACCAAGACTTTGGAGATCTTTCTGGAGAACTTTAGCGTCCACTCACCCGCTCATACTTCCTTCTACTTCTCCTAGAGAGACTCTTTTTGCGTGCTCTCTTTTTCCTCCTTGGAATCTGCCTTCGTTTACCGTGGAGTCCATCCTTTCTTCTTCATGCTCTCGCTCCGATCGCCCTCTCTCTCGCCAAGGTGCGGCTCTCGCCCACCTTGACTCTCTCCCTCATGATCTGGTACTCTGGACTAACAACTCTGTTCTTTTTCCTTTTGGCAAAGGCGGCTCTGGCGTTCTTGCCAACTGTTTTTTCTGTGGCACTGAGGCCACTCTTTCCTTTTCGGCAGGCCCAGTATGTTTAAATTTTTCCGCTGGAGCCTGCGCCATTCTGCACGCTCTTTGCTGGTCTCGGGAGCACCAACAAGCCTGCCATTTCTCTTCTCTTTTCCTCCTAAGTGACTCTCGTTCTGTTCTCGCCACTCTGTCTTCTCCTACATCTTTTCCTATACCCGAAACCCTCTGGCAGATCTGTCATCTCTCTCCTGCTCTATCAGGCTACAATGGGTCCCCGGACACTCATTTTTCCCGGGGAACGACGCCGCTGATGAGCTGGCCAGACGGGGAGCGCTACCTGCAATCCCTTGTAGTCTCTCTCCTCTTATCTCTCGTATCCACTCTCGTCTTTTCGCGGGCTGGAGGCGTACTGTCTCATCTAAATTCTTTGACACACAGGTTCCCTCAAGGAACTTGTGCTCCCTCGTCATGCTTGCTGTGTTCTCTCGTCTACTCTGCAACTGACACAGCCTTCTATTAGGTTCCTATCTCTGTAGGATTGGCAGAATCGAGAATCCTTCTTGCAGCGCTTGTGGACACTCGTCCCAGGATACCTCTCATCTCATTCTGCACTGTCCAGCTACGGACTCTTTGCGCCGCTCACTCTTTGGCAACTCACTGTCTTTCTACGACCTCTGGTCCAGACCCTGGGGAGTTGCCCGACTTTTGGGGCTCCATGGTCTTCCGCCATGCTCTCATTCCTCGGAATGGGTCGGGTAAACACAACAACCACTACCTTTTTCTTACCCGTAATCGGTATAACATGTGATGCTAGTTATACTTTTTCTCGTTCTCTCGCGCTACTGATATTGCACTTTCATTCAGACTTATAATATAACTTCACCGTTTAATCGACATTGGGAAATGGACCAAACGTTTTGGCTAAGTTACTCTTTAATTCATATAACTTATGTGGAAGCGGAAGCGGTAGATTTTTCGCGCTTCCGCTTCCACAGAAAAAGGACCGCTTCCGGTTCCACATCCATGGTTCAAATCATAAACACATGCTGTTTTATGTCTGTACGGTGCTTTTAAAGTTTTGTCTGCAATACGGCAGTGAATGCCTTTTGGGTTTCTTACGTGAGCACGGAATTGAAGTCTACGGTTCCAACTTGGAACAACCTGTGTGTAGACTCGCTCGATATTTGTCAGTGTATATACTGTAAATTTCTGACGGCAATATACTGTAAATTTCTACCACAATCTGGTTTTGCGCACTTTTTTAAAAGAAGGCACTTTGTTCGTGATAATTGGTACAAGGCCAATCGTAAGACAACTATCAGTATTATACAAAATACATTTTTTTATTACGAAAATATTTGGTCCTGTTTCAGTATGCACAGTTCAATTCAGCTGGCCACCACAAAAAAGACCGAATCATTTTATTTGGCATTACAGAGATATCTCCATTATAAACAGTTAATAAGTTACAATGGCAACAAAGCATTGAAAAATATATAATGGCCTAAAGCAGGGGTCACCAACCGTGTTCCCGCGGGCTCCATGTCGCCCGTGAAGGCAATATGAGGTGCCCGCCAGCCAGTTTTAAAATATTCTCAAAATTTTTTCAAAAGTCGATGGTGGCTTCAAAAAAAAAGGTAGCCTAGGGTTGCGAGACATTGGCCACCGAAGTAATGGCAACAGATATGTAATGACACCGCCTGCCGATACAAAATAGATCGAGCATCAAGTCCGGGATGTTGCAAACTTTAGGATAAGTGCGCCCCCACTTTAATCAATATCCAAAAAGTAGCCCGTGGTCCAAGAAAGGTTGGTGACCCCTGGCCTAAAGTTTGTAAAGATGCTTTAACATTGTTCCAGTGGCATCTTAAGTCAACTTCAAAAAACAACTTTACAATGATTTTATGTTTTATTAGGTTATGATCAAATAAAGAGTAGTAAAATTAGGTTTCTTTCTATCAGGTCTCTTCAGTGCAGTTGGTGACCAATAAGAAGCTAGAGGCTTTTAATAAAGCATAGCTTAGACCGTCTAAGCTATGCTTTATTAAAAGCCTCTAGCTTCTTATTGGTCACCAACTGCACTGAAGAGACCTGATAGGTCGAAACAGTGTCACTGTCTGCAGTTTGCTAAGTGCATCGCTGGCCTCTTGCATTACTATACATGTAGGTTTCTTTCTTTTCACAAAAAAACTGTCAGATGAAATGTGCAGTTACACACATTGATACTGCGCTGTCCCAACTACTTACGTCGCGTCATGTATCCACAAACACAACCTAAAGCAGGATTTCCCAACTTCTTGGTCTCGCGGCGCCTTACTGAAAATATACACCTTAAAGGCAATCATTTTTGTGATTCATATTGGTTGGAAGTTCAATGTTTTGGATATACAGTGCTAACCGATTTCAACATCATCAAAAACCTGTCCAACTACAAGCTTTCAGAAGCTGAAAGATTTGAGTAAAAAATATGGTTAGGCTTGTTCAGAATTAAAATTAGGGTTAGTGTGCAAAATTACTGCGATTCAGTAGTATACATATTTTTGATGTGATGGCATAATCACCTACTTACGACCGCCAATCATTAGTGGTAAACAATAGTTGATACAGTAGCCTACTTTAGAATGACCCATATATTGATTGCCAATATCTAAACCAAACTCTAGTTTTTCTGTGTTTAGGTGTTTTAGTGTTACTTAAAATGTACAATATGACATACGAGGTGTGTTCGAAAATTAACGAGACTGGTGTTATAAAAACTTTATTGAAAAATATCGAAATATACCAAAGTCAAATTCCTTCAAAGTAATCCCGTTTCACTTCAAAACACTTGTGCATTCGCTTTTTCCAGGATTCGACATACTCTTGGAAGGTATTTTCTGGGATCTTCTTGAGCTCCGTCGTTGCGGCCATTTTGATGGAATCGATGTCAAAAAATGGGTTTCCTTCAGAACTGTTTTGATGTTGGGGAAAGGTCACAGAAAGCCATATCAGGGGAATATGGGGGGTGTTCCAAAGCTGCTATGTTTCTTTCTGCGAGAAACTGACGAATACTCAGGGCTGTGTAAGCAGGAGCATCAATGCGTGGGCTTCCCAAAGGCTCCTCCTCTTTGTAACATATGTAAATAGCGCCACCTAAGAGTACCTTTAATGCCTGCATAGCAACATACATGTGCTTGTTACTATAATAGAACATCTTGTTGTTATTGTTGTTGTACAGTTCAATAAATGCTTGTTCGAATAAGATGCTATGCTGAGAACTACCGAATAGAGACGCAGTCAAAACACTACATGGTGTTGTTCCGCCAATCGTCATGCAGTTTTTCTCAGCGATTTGACTTCATACAGCGTAGTCTCTTGAGAATGTGACGCAAAGACTTCATAAGCAATTTCCTACAAAATTGATTGATATTGTGGTAAATTAAGTGATCTCGTGTTGTTTTGTTAGGAGTTTATGTAAATATAGCTTTAAATTAGACCCCTACAGCGAACCGAACAATTAGACCCTATTGAGAAGTAGTAGACGTTACAACCGGGCTTCCTACGGACTACTTCTAAAAGCCTTCCTTTGTTGTATTGTCTTTCTTTGGCTTTTGCCTTGTGGTTAAATAATGCCACATGTTTGACTGATATATATAACAGGTGCATCTGCTCATATATATATATATATATATATAGTGACCACGTGTATTTTCGCTATTCTTGTCAAAACGTCAACGTGGCGAAACGAGTAGTAAATTTTCGTTTCGGCCTGATTACGCTTCGGATTTCTGTTTGGGCCTGAGTGTTGGTCCCCCTCCTTGATTGTTATTAAGGCTGTGTGGCAGCCTTTATCGGCGTGAATTTTCGTTCTGCGCACGCTGGGAGGAGCTGCGCATATTTGTAAATAAAAAACTGCAAGAAAGCTTCAACCGTTTCTTGTTTTTGTTTGACGAAGCAGAAAGAATCCGTAGAGCTAATATTACTAGCTTTACAAAGCAACTCTACTGGTTCAGTGCTAATCAACGACGGCACGCTTGGTGCTGGGAATCAAAGAGTTGAAACCTGGTCCTGCCGCACCAGGTGTCAGAAAATTATTTCTTATATTGAAGACATTAACTAAAGACTAAGCTAGCCTATTTTAAAGACGTTTGCTATCAGCAATGACAAAGTTCAAAACCCCACAGGAGATGTGCTTCTCCACAGTCAACGTATCAGAGGCTTTGCGTAAATGGGAGTAAGCTTTTAGAACCTACTATGCAACGTCAGAACTAGACAAAAGAGAAGGCGCTACGCAAGTTGCAATTTTATTGCATTGTGCCAGCATAGAGGCACAGAAAATTTTTTCCAACTTAACATTTGATGAAGATGAAGACAAGCACAAAGTAGATGATGTTTTAGCAAAATTCAAAAGATATTGCGAGCCAAAGAAACATGAGATATATGCCACTTACAAATTCTGGAACCGCAACCGTATTCCTGATGAGAGTCTAGAAAAATGGATTAATGATCTTTAAACCCTAGCAGCTGATTGTAACTTCCAACACCAGCGCACACGGCACATAAGAGAAAAGATTGTTTTCAGCCTAGAAGATGACTCGTTGCGAGAACGATTGATTGAACAGGGCACTTCCCTAACGTTAGACAAGTGTATTGAGGCATGCCAAACAGTGGAAACCAGCAAGGCTCGAACCCAAGTAATGAAGTTGTCATAAATGTGGTTAAATCAGACATACCGCAGCCCTCGAGTCAACCAGCACATAGAGCTTTCGATAGTAGTACACAATCCTCGCCTACTAGACCACGAATCAGACGCAGTTGCAAGTACTGTGGCAGGCATCATGAGCCCCAAAAGTGTTCAGCATATGGAAAAACTTGCAGCTTATGCCACAAGCATAATCATTTCTCTTCCGTAAGCCAAAGTCGAAATTCACATTCAGACGCAAGAAGACAAATTCGCAACACTCATCCTGATGATGACAACGTACACTCTGATGCAGATGATACGACGAAAACACTACGCATTTCAACAATTCGCCAAGATCAGTCCTGTAGCACTTCAACTTCGGCCCCCCCCCCAAAGTAAGCGCAAGAGCCCCTGCGCACAGGTCATATCACTTTAGAGGTGTAAAATTGAAAAGCTACATTAAGAAAATACACCACAATTTGTACATAAGTAAACAGGCTAATGTCAGAATAAAGCATGCCGATACCGAAGGTGCAAGTCATAAAAAATTCGGCACCGATGCCAGAGTTCAGTAGGACATTTATGCAGACACTGCGAAACGAAAGCAATGACACTGAAAAACATGAAAAAGTTATAAAAACACAGTATCATTTAAATAGTCTGGAGCGAACCTTTTTGTTCGCAAATGCTGTTATGACATTGTCATAATCAAGAGATCGGGCGCAGTCATTTTCGATTGACAACATGGCTAATGAAGATAGTCTACTGTCTGTCATAGACGTTCTATTAAAAGTTTTGATCAGTTTCAATTTGCTGAAGCTTCTTTCAGCGCTGGCAACAGTCACGGGGCAAGTTAGTAAGATTCGAAGTGCGATGTACACATTCGGATACAATTCAAATAAATGAGTCTTTAGAAGATAGTTCAGAAAGTCTTGAGCCGTATTGAGATTGCGTTTTTTTTGTAAAATTAAAACAAACCGCTGTAGCTCAGCGCTCATTTCATCAGAATCAATGTCACCGAACTTTTTTTGGAACTCTTTACAGCAAGTAAGAAGAGCATTTTCTTGTTGCACAAGCAAAAGTTTGTCTCGTGTGTACAAAAACGAAAAGGCGGAAGAAACCTCACGTAAGAAATTAAAGCGCTCCTTTATTGACATAATAGCCTGGTCTACTAATGGATAGAAAAAGTTGCTTTTAAATTTCAGTTCAGGAGTAGCTCGTTGTTCCTCTTCACCTTGGTAATCAAACAATCTTCTTTTCTTTCCACTTCTTGACGGAGGAAAAGAAGGATCAATATCCAATTCCTGTGCTATTTCAACAGCAGATGTTGCGGCACTGTCATAACCCGTTGTGCGATAGTTTTGCAAAAACTTTTCAGTTGCCTGGATTTCCGTTTCCATTGTATGAAGGGAGACTCCATACGATTGAAGAATCTTGCTTGCTTTATTGACTTGGAATAGAATATCATACCAAATAAACACCGACAAAAGAAAACTCCATTTTGATAAATGAGCTATCAACGATTTTGTTTCTGAGGCAGCTCTTCCATCTTTTCTTTCTATGGAAATGGCTTCCAAGTCTTTCAGTGCCAGCAACACCTCTTTTAAATTGTATCGAAGAGGTTTGATGCATTTAATTCTGCTTTCCCAACGAGTATCAGATTGTGACTTTATGGACAGCTCCACATGTTTCTTCAAAATTTCCCAACGCTGAGCAGAGGAAGAAAACAGCACATACAACCTTGTAAGTACTCCAAAAAATGTCAATGCTTCCGTCGATCAATTAGCACTGTCAACAACAACTAAGTTAAGGGTATGGTTTGCACAGGGCACGTAAACAGCTTTGGGATTGATGTCTAGCATTCTTGCTTGGACCCCAGAATGTTTTCCTTTCATGTTAGCACCATTATCATATGACTGACCTCGACAATCAGACAATTCGAGTTGCAGTTCGGTCGCTTTTTCTAAGAAAGCGTCCAACAAGCCTTTCCCAGTACTGTCACTTATTCTCAAGTAGCCAAAAAATGTTTCTTTAACAACAGCAGCTTCTTCATTACATAGTACATAACGGAGAATGACAGACATTTGTTCATGATGTGACATATCTGGAGTGCAGTCCAAAATTATAGAAAAATATTTTGCCAATTTCAATTGCTGTAAATTTTCTTTTTCAACTTCTGTCGCTAGCAATTCAATTAGTTCATTTTGTATGGTAGGACTCAAATAGTGATCTTTAGTGTTTTTATTCTTGATTCTGTCTTGAAGCTCTTTTAGGATCGGATCTCTTCTTGCAAAAGCTCAAATATACCCAGAAAATTTCCATTGTGAGGAGATCCTAAGACTTCTTCAGATCCTCTAAAAGCAAGATTCCTTTCCGATAGAAACAAGGCAATGTCGATAAGTCTCTCTAAAACATTTCTCCAAAAACGTCTTTCATTGAAAAAAATATTCATCTCGCGTTTGTCGATAGTGGATGAATTTCTTATCCCTTCAGCTAGCAACATCCATTGACTGCAGCATTCTTGGTGGGAAATGCCGTTTTCATGGTCTTTCAGTTTTTTCGAAAAACCCTCCCATGTATTTATACCACTACAAAAGGGGCTTAGTGTTTTTCCAAATAGCTTACAACAAAAGCAAAAAACTTGATCTGATTCCCCAGAATAAACTAGCCACGACCGTGAAACACTTTCATACTTTCACCATTAGGTAACACACGTTTATGATGGTTGGAGGAAAAACGTCGCCTTGGAGTTGTGTTATTATATGGAAAATTCATTATTAGTTGATGTGGTCCACGCTTTACTATATCACATCGTTGAGCATCAGAAATACTTTCAGGCCATTTACATGGGTCATCAGGGATAGGGGTAAATTGAGATTCAGTTATTTTTGATATTGAAGGTTGCGTATTGGCAGGTAAATCACAACTTACATTTTCTGGAAATTCACAATCACTTTGATGCTGATCGTCATAGTCTTCTTTTTCTTGTACACTATAGTTTTCTTCATCCCTGTCGGTATTAATGCCAGGTCTACTCTGCTCAATAATCTTGAAAAAATCTGTCATCTTGGGCAATTTCGCTACAGCATCTCGAGCAGTGGCTGCTTCTTTTCTCTTTTGAGCACCACTTTTTGAACGTTTCATTCTATACAATGTCAATAAAATACTTTATCTGCACTCTGCAGTGTATATATATTGTCCCGGTATTTATAGCCAAACAGAATTCCAGACCATTCTATGATTGTTGCGTAACAACGGCATTGTTACGTCAATCGAATATTCAAGATTCTACCAGAAAATCAATCGAAATATTCTAGATTCTGCGAGATAAAATGACGTTGCATTCACTTATGATGTCACAAGCCAATTTCTTCCTACAGTTTAAATCGGTTGTAAACAAGTCTGCTGAACTGAAAATAGTCACGTAGCCAAAAAGCAATTTCAGACTAACTTGGACCCCCAAAGTTGGCCTGGGCCCCCCCCAATTGGGGGGTTTGGGGGGCGGCTGCTAAGTCTCTGGCCAAGATGAACACTCTACCAGCACTATTACCCCTGTTCCATTTTTAGACGGTAATGACAATGAATGTCCAGTTATGTGTAAATTAGACACTGGTGCTGATGCTAATGTTATTTGAGTTAATGGGTACAATTCTCTGTGTTTAGTTCCATTGCGCCCATGCGAAATCAAACTTTGTGGTTTTGGCAATAGCACAGTGAATCCTCTAGGTGTTGCTACCATAAATTGTTTTGAGAAATTTCATAATTGCTTCACCTCCGATTTTTTGTGACCGATGTAATTGATTAAGTTATTTTTGGTGCCAAAGCATGCTTTATCCTTAAACTGCTAAAGCGTATTGATGTGCTCAGTCAAAGCGTCCCATTAGCCCTGCCCTGAATTTGCTCTGAATATGCTGACATATTTATGGGCATTGGCAGGTACGAAAAAGAGCATTACATTCTTGTTCAGGATGGCGCCAAAGGTGTTGTGCAGCCACCTCGTAAAAATCCTTATGCTTTACGCCCTCAATTGAAAACTTGCCCAGATAAACTCAGGGCCAAAGGCATTATTGCAGATGTCGACGTCCCGACGGACTGGGTTAACAATTTAGACATTGTTACCAAGAAAGATAACTCTTTGCGCCTATGTCTTGACCCCAAACCCCTCAATGCAGCAATAAACGTGAACGTCATATGACTCCCACACCTGCCGATGTTCAAGCTTGACTTAGTGGAAATATCATTTTTACAATCATAGACAAGAAAGACGCATACTGGCACGTGAAGTTAAGTGACGCCTCATCATACTTGACCACTTTTTGCAATGGGGTTGCAAACGTTTTCTCCGCATGCCGTTTGGAATCTCATCGGCTAGTGAGATCATGCAGAAGAAAAACAAAAAAAAATTTGGTGATCTACCTGATGCACACGAAATTGCTGATGACCTCATCATAGCAGCATCCATTGAAAAGCAACACGATATCATTCTTAGAGCCGTTCTTGATAAAGCTCGTGAGAACGGTGTTCGCTACAATAAGGACAAAATTCAATTCAAAGTCGATGCAGTTGAATATATGGGAAATATTGTCACTTGTGAAGGTCTAAAATCAGATGACAAGAAAATTGAGGCCATTGTGAATATGCCGCAGCCCAGCGACATTCCTTCCTTACAAAGACTTTTAGGCATGACCAAGTTATTGTTTCAATAAATACCTAATGAATCGACTATTACTGCCCCCTTGCAAGCCTTACTGAAGAACGGACATCCGTGGAATTGGACTTCTGAACAAGATAAAGCTCTTGCCCAGCTAAAAGTAATTTTAAGTAAAGCTCAGGTATTGACTTACTATGACGTCAATAAGCCCGTCACAATCCAATCCGATGCTTCTCAATCTGGACTTGGACCCTGTTTAATGCAAGATAGTAAACCTATCGCTAATGCTTTCAGGTCGAAGACGTCAGCTTCCAGGTCGATGACGTCAGCCAAAAAAGAACTACGCTCAAATTGAAAAGGAGATGCTATCGATTGTTCTTGCAGTAAAAAAGTTTCATCAATATACATATGGCAAATCTTAGATTGTAGTCGAAAGTGATGACATGCCCATTGAAGCTATTATGCGCAAGCCGTTATGCAAAGCTCCTCCTCGTTTACACCGTCTAATGCTAAAACTTCAACTGTACGATCTGTGCATTAAATATGTACCTGGTAAATATATGTATATGGCCGACACCTTATCCAGAGCCTACCTTGATATTGAACCTGATGAATCTCTCAATGACAAACTTACTTACGTGATTCACACTCTGTTCACTAACCAACTAGTAACACCTGCCGAGCTGGAAGAATTCAAGCAATCAACTACAAACGATGCTGTCCTGCAGAAAGTTTCTTCTTATGGTCAAACAGGTTGGCCACTTTCCGTTAAAAATGTCCTGGCTTTGTTACGCCAGTACTGGAATATCCGTGATAAATTACTCGTTTCAAATGGTATTGTTTTCAAGCATAAACACATAGTTGTTCCTTCTTCGCTACAGCAACCTATGTTGGAGCTGATTCACAAAAGTCATGTGGATATCAAAAAGTGCAAAAGCAGAGCACGCGCTCTTCTCTATTGGCCGCCTCACATGAATGTAGATACTGAGCGCAACTGTAACGTATGTTGCAAGTATAGGAATAATCAGCAAAAAAATCCTTGATCCCACACCCAATTCTAGACGAACGCTTTAAAAAAATTGGCATTGGCTTTATGACTTTTCAAAACATTGATTATCTCGTTGTTGTGGATTTCTTCTCGAAGTTTCCCGAGATTGCCCAGCTTCCTGACAAGACGGCAAAGCCTGTGGTTGAGCAATGTAAGAACATTTTTGCACGCCACAGTCAACGTTTCCTCTAATTTTTGATAAAGCTGCGCGGAAAAACTGACGTGTGCGCTGAATCAGAAATTCACTGGGCAGAATGTATAAAAGTTTATTGCCCAGCAGTGGAACATCGATTGACATGGTGGTCTCCAAAAAAAAAAAAAAAGGTCATCGTCCTCATTTTGTCATGAAATTGCGTCAGCAAAATCCGTCGAAGCCTACGTTGTTCGTTTGTGTGCACAATTTCACATTTTTCCTTGTCTTGGAGACTGCGCGGAGCGTTGTGTTTACTGCGCAAAGGGGTCAAAACAGCTGCGCGGCCGCGCACGCGCGCAGCTTAGAGAAAACATTGGCCACAGTATACCTTTGGAGATCAATATGCCTTTTCGCTCCAAACTGTTTTCCGAGTTTACTCATTCATGGGGTATTAAATCCATCACCTCAAGTCCTGAATTTAGTCAAAGTAATGGTCAAGTTGAGCGAACCATACAAACTAAAAAATCTGTTTAGGAAAGCCCATGATGATAATTCTGACCCGTATATAGCACTACTAGAATTTCGTAACGCTGCTATTACCAGTTTAGAATACTCACCCTCAGAAATTTTGATGAGCAGACGACTTCGCACTAAACTTCCTATCTCATCTAGTTTGCTCAAGCCTAAAGTTGTTGATGTTTATGATGATTTGTGTGCTCTTCAGTTACAGCAAAAATTATATGATGATCTTTCTTCAAAACCGTGCCACTTTTGAAGAAGAATGATAAGGTACATTTAAAAAGCATAACAAATGGGACAATGGTGTAGCAATCTCAGCAGCTTCAACTACAAACCCCAAGTATAAAGTCACCTACAACATTTGGCTTTATATACTGAACTCTATGTTCAGTGGCTGTTACGATAAAAGTGACCAGTTGCCACACGGAGTACACTCATTTTCACCTGGATTACAGTCGGATGCCTACCGTTGCGCTACAATGGTATTGCATGTGGCCCGACTTCTGAAACTCGTTCTTATGTTCTACATAATGCTCATGGACGTATACGACGTAATCGTTATCATTTATTTCGAATGCCGCAAATGTACAATATAATGCTAATCGAGCTCGTAACGATTGGGTTTGTGACCATGCATTCGGTACCCCTCATCCTTACGACGATACAGTTAATCCATTCCATTCATTTTCACGTCCCTCTAGAAATAACAATGTAAATAACCAATCGCGATCTACACATACATCTTCGTACGGAAGGAGAATCAAAGCGCCTCGTCGATTTGATGATTCCGTATAAATGAGTTTTGTTTTATGTATACGACGCGATGGCGTAGTGGTTAGAGCGCCCGCTTCGCAGTCGGTAGACCTGGGGTTCATTCCCCTTGTCGAGTCATACCAAAAGACTTTAAAAAATGGTATCTATAGCTTCCCTGCTTGGTGCTCGGCATTTAAGGAAGGTTGTGGAGAACAAGCCGGCAAGTTCGCTTGTTGTGTCCTTGGGCAAGGCACTTAACGGGACGCCCCACCTTTATGCGGAAGACAGGTGGCTCATAAACCTCGAAAAAGGCAACTCCCAAGCGAGTGCGGACTTCCCGTCCAAAGTATAGCGATACAAGTCGCTTTCTCGTGAATGGAGGATAAATATGGCAAATAAAGCAAAAGCAAAGCAAGTAAGTTGATTTTTGTTGATCGCATTGCATTTCCACGCGTGTACAAGATCTTTGCTTGAAGAAAGGGATATAACATATGTAAATAGCGCTACCTAAGAGACCTATAATGCCTGCATAGCAACATACATGTGCTTGCTACTATAATAGAACAGATGAGAAGTGGTACAAAATTTCAATAAAGCTTTTGTTATTGACCATTTCATTGTCATCATCAAACCAATGCTTTAACAACTAACTAAATTACGCTACCAACGATGCTAGTTGCAATCAACTGCAACCTGAAAAACAAGCTTAACACTCTACACGTCAATCCCATTATCACTTTGTAAAATATTTTTCTAGTTATCAGCTTATTCTTCTACATAACCTCACGGCCTAAAAGCATCCTGACCAGCCGAATAAAGGCTGGTTTCCATTACGCGTAAATTTTTCGGCGTGAGATTGTAGCGTAAGCGTAAAATTTTAGTGAGTCGTTTCCACTTGACGGTTTCCGGAATTTTACGCCACAGCGAATTTTCACAATATTTGCTATCACCTGGTAAAGCTAGCTCATGCATTAATTTGTTTAAAAAATGAGACAACTTCTTGGCTTATTGCTTGGGCATCTGCAGCTGTTATTGATAATACTATTAAGGAATATCCAGAAAATGAGTAAAAAGCGAGTTCATCGTTATTGGGTTCACCCGATTCTTCGAAAGAGAGAAACATATAGAGAAGGTAAGGGCTTGGGTTTGTTTAGTTCAAAAATGCGCGAGCACAAGGTAGGCAAAAGTCCAAAAAAGTTATTGACGAAGTAAGACAATTAAAATATATTTCAATAACCTATGCTTTCTGTGCATTTTTGATTTTGCCTTTTACACAGTATCTATCAGTCATACCAGTGTCCGGTACATTATCTTTGATCAACTATTCCACTTTTGTTGTTGCTTTTCACAAAGAAGTTTTCAATTACAATCAAAAGAAAATGTACGGTATCATTGCTAGTCAGTAGCAGCTTTGCCATGGTAGGTAAAACCAAATGACAACATTTCAGTCGTCATGAACAGCCTTGACGTTTTTTGTTACTTGTATAAAACTTACTGATCAGCAAATGCGTGGAAGTAATCGTAGGCCTAGTTCGTACCGGTACAGTTAATATGCTCAAGGCATGCTGAAAGAAACTGCTGAATTGTACCATTGTTGAACCACAATAAAGGACAAACAGGAAGATTTTCTCAAAAACATGTTACAGTATATTAGGGCTTATCATATTGCGGCCGAGCTTTGGCCATGACGAAAAATCCCTTTGCTTCCATTTGGGGGGCAAAAACATTAGTGTTTAGTGCAGCATGGTTGCAATTTAGCCATCTTTCACTCCAAATACAGTTCCTTTTGCCTTGACTGCACCCCGATACATATTTGTTATAAAGTATATTAGAAAAGAGGCCAGCAAATGGTATGTCACGTTTGCTTATGGTCAAGTCAATGTATTTTAGAGTTTTATGACCAATGGAATGTCTTCAATCCTCTTTTCCCTAGTTTCGCCTTTGGTTACTTTTTAACATTTACAAAGTTTGGGAGGTAGCGAGGCCTATTATTGTCACAATCTATAGCAGTTTTTTTTAACTTTTTTAGACGCGTCCCCCTTGACAGCCCATTATAATAGTAACAACCTCATTTTTGGAGATCAATTTTTGAAAGTGGTCATCATTCCACTTTGTGTCTGCGAAACATCATAAAAATCTCTTTTTGGAGATTTTTTTGACAGCGATCATTTTTATTTCTCAAGTCTTCAACAGGAAAACTTTTTTTTTTGGGGGGGGGGGAGGGAGGAGGCATTAACTTCTTATATCTTCAAAACGCTAATTTTGTGAAATTTTGGTGCTACTGGAACTAAAGGAAAGTCATGGCACCGTGTCCTGCGCCCTGTTATGAACCTTCCACACCTTTGCAGGGAGCGTGCCTCCTAGTTTAAAAAACCTTTATTGAAAGAATGTATCTTTACGACTTCAGGTGATTACTTCAAATTGAACAATGACATGCGGCTTTTGAGAAGATCCTATTTTTTTAAAGCTTTTCGCATGTCCCCCCGTGTATTTGACATTCTTCTTCACAAAATTTCTAGCAAAATAAAGAAGCAAACCACCAAATTTCGAAATCCTATTTCCCCTGGAGAACGACTAGCTGTGACTTTGAGGTAAGGTGGTCTTCGAAATATACCAGTTA